>CM067379.1:65962607-67183214 GCA_034510155.1 Eucriotettix oculatus | reverse complement strand
TCTCATTTTGGTGCTTAGTGTATAATAGCATCAAAATGAGTCAGAAATCATATGCTCACAAATGTTGAGTACAGACATGGACAGGTGACTGCCAAGAGGTTGACTGCTATAATTACAAGTGTGCCACAAGGTGAGCAGTTTAAAGTCTTGGAAATTGAAGCAGAAATTAACACTATTATTATAAAGGTTTTTAAAATGACAATAAAAATTCTAACTAAATTAATTTACATGCTATAACACACATTTACCAGCTGCCATTGGATCTGTATCAATTTAGTGAAGGGACTTGTGGAAAGCATGCAAATGCAGCTTGGGTTTGTTAGTTGGGTCACAGCCAGACAAAAGGAATTCCAATGTCTTGAGTAAAGATAAAATCTAAACAGCAGGCCAGAAAGCCTTTATGAAACTTAGTTGGACAAGCTTTTAGTTACATATTTTAATGACTTGAAACATTCAAAAGCTGAATTCTTCTTTAGGTGCGTTTGGGCAACATATAAATAAATTTTGACCAATGTTTCACACATTTCTTTAAGTCCTTCCCTGATTCATAAAAGGCTGAATTTAATTTGTGGCTGCTCTCTTTCAAGCATGTCCTACAGACCACATAAATCCAATCTATTTGCATGTTAATGTGTTACCTTGACACTATGTGGCCAGCCAACACAGCATACAATCCTGTCATTTTGGTGAATATATAATGGGCATCCTGGTTTGTAATGTAATGGTGAATACTTGTTCATACTATCGCTGTGCAGAAACGTGTAAAATCATTTCAATTTCTCTATTGACAACAATTTTTTTATTTGGGTAATATACACACTGAATGTTCTTACAAGCGATACATGAAGGACATGGAATAGGATAGTTATGATTGAATGTATTATACATACATGTATATTATAAAGTTTAGCAATTTTTGGGAATAAAAAACTGTAACATAATTTTCAAATATAAATTATATTATTGCTACAAATTTTACACATTATTTGAACTATATAGAATTTGGAAGACAATGTTTCATGCTTTATTTACATTAACATAAATAGAATTCTTTTACATTTACATAACCATAAATACAGTTAAATACATTCTATTTTATATATATATCTTCCTTTGAGGTTTATGATTTGTTTGTACTCTAGTGGAATTTGTGTATGTATTAATGAATATCTTTGCCACAAATACCATGAAATATCACACTATAATGCAGCTATAGCACTGAATTTTTATTGCTTCTTTGGCATATATAGGAATACACAAAAGTACTTAATCAATTTACATACACACAATAAATATAATCAATTATGTGTATGTATATTTCCATCATTTATGCATGTATGATATGCCTTATGTATATTTACATTATCACAATTTTTTACTTTCTTGAGAACTTTCCTTGAGATAGTTAATGGCTTTGTTGGACATCAATTGTTGCTATGTAGTTAAAATTAGACACTTTGTGGGTAGCTGTCACATAGGATAGTACCTCTTCTGAGGAAGGAGGTTAAATCCTCAAATAATTTGAAGAACTTAGTTCTTTGATGCCACACTTAAATTTCAGGTAAGTCACTCACTTTCTCTCTTTTCAATTACTTTAATTATTTCAACTTACACATAACATTAAGAAATCATATTCTGGTTATTATTTGTACTTCTGCCTTTTTATCACATAAATCTGAAACAAAATAAAAGATACACCTTGATTTACATTATGCCTTGACATTTTTGTTTTAACATGTAATTAAAAACTATTGTTTATTAGATAATGAGAATATATGTGACAAAATACATCAGTATGATAATATTGTCTTAAAAATAAAGTTAAGAATAATCAAAAATTCATGATAGTAGCACACAATTCATTATAAAAACAATACTGTTTAGCATGGGTGTCTTGATTTATTAACCACTAACTGGCTTTCACAAAAATACACATTATAATAACCATACTGATAATTGATTACTAAACACTTTGTCCAAGATCCTTCTCAGATAAATGATCTAAACTGCTATGTAAACCAGGCATTAAATGCATAACCTGGTGCTGTGTTCTTTGTCGCTCATATAATTTGTAGTTTGTGGGTGAGTACGGGGAGGGGGGGAACATTATATTGCACATTTATTTCACTTAGTAATGTTGAGCTTCAATACACGATAGCACAAAGTGTATGATGCTTTGGCAGGAGGGATCACGCCGGCAGGCAGTTTAAAGTCTTTGAAATGAAACAAGAAATTCACACTCATAAAACATGATTATTGTAAAGGTTATTAAAAATAAGAAACATTTATTCCTAAATTAATATTGTTCTGTAGCTCATGACCACATATGCACTGATCAGATAGGAAAATGAATGGAGTTGTAATGTTCTGTAATGACATATTGGTCACCACAGTATATTAATGTTGTTATCCTCTTTCCTAGTTATCATGCCTGTTAAGATGTATGAAGGATCTGAGCACTATCATATTGTTTGTGATCACATTGTGAAGCATATGCTCCATTCTTATGAGACATGACCAGCACCTGTCACTTTGAAAGGGACCCTGTGATGTTTCTTACATGGCTACTTGTCAGAATTATGCAAATTTAAGGCATTTTGACAATTTGAATGTAACATTGGCCTGAATAGGAATGTCAGAGCAAGCACTATCATCATCAAAGTTCCAGTTGATTCCGTCTGACACTATGAGGTAGGATCACTGTATTATGCACAAAGCACATTGTGACTCCTGTACCTGCGATCTGGGAATAAGTAATTGGCTAAATGCAACATCCTGTTTCATCCCATGCCACTGGTCAGATACTACAGCCAGAATAATGTAGGGTCTGTCATGAGCACAAGTGGATGCATTTAGATGGATTGACAACTGACAAGACAGGTAGTGTGGTGACTCATGTCCTCTCCATTGAAGCGGTAAAGCAAAAATAATTTAGTTTAATAATCTTCTGAGTCGTGTACAGCAGGACGTAAAGCGAGGAGGGTCATCAAGGTTAAATCGGGGTGAAACCACGCAGTTTATTGCCTGGAGTGTATTGTTTTTGGACAAGGTGCAGGGATATTGTCTGAGAGAGGAGCAGAGAAACAAAGCAGTGGTAGAACAATAAACATGTATAAAATTTAGTTTCTGCATGTTTCAAGAAAGGAGATTCATTTGGTGGGAGTACAGAAAATAAAAAGATAACATTTTATGCGGATTTAATCTGAAGGAGAGGCACTAGAGGATCTTAATCAGAAGAAGACATGATACTGCAAAAGGAGCAGCCAGCGTACACATTGTGGAAGTTCCACCATGGGCGTACGAATAGTAACAAAGAACGACGTCACCAGGTGTTAACATCCGGTAACGGCATTTTTACACGGTTTTTCCTTGAAAACTATTCTCAATTGATTCGCAATAGTTTTTATTTCATTAATATCGTATTTCACACGCGTTCAGAGAGCAGCCTTTTAGGAGCTGCATAGATTCTTTTTGCTTTACCGACAGACAAATTGATAATACATTTTATTCGTAAATTTATTGTTATTGAAACTTTTAGTTAGAGTTATATTATTCTTTTGTAAATAATTTTATACTGTATACCACAGTTTTGATTTTATCATCATGATTAAATTGATTAAATAAAAGTTAACTATTCTTTCTTTTATAATTTATTATTGTAAATAATATTGTCGGTGTATACAACAGTAACACCACAGGAGTATTTCGCTCTGTATGAGCAAAGAATCATGGCTAAACACTTTCTGCTAATATAGTTTCTACTATTTTGGCAATTTAGTGTGGAGGCAAAGTGGAGTTAATCCCAGATTCATTGTGTAAGGAACATTGGTTGTATCTTCAAACTATGACTGGCAATGATTCAGGAAACATGGGATTCACTTCATGCACATTATATTGTATATACTTATATGTAAGCTCTTGCATTCTGATAACATTTTTCATCATGATTATGATAAACTTCACAAAAATTAAATTAGGCCCTATTACCTTCTATGATTTGCCAGAGTTCAGTTTCCTTACTAGACACCAAATATTTAAGATCACATAAAACTTTGGATAAATCTTTACTAATATTGTGAAATACAACATGACAGCCTCTTTTATTTAAATCTTCAACCAAGGCTTTTAAACCGATAGCAGCTGTGTAATCTGCATGCTGAACATGCTGGCAGTCGATGACCACTGGCAGTTGAGAAGTATGACTGAAGTTAGCACAGGCTTTTGCTACAGCTTCACGAACATAATCTACTGCAGGAAATAGGAGACCTGCTCCAGGTTTTACAAGGATATATTCACAACTACTGTCAGGACACTGAAAACAAAAAAAAATACAGTAATTTATGCATCATATAGAGGTTAATTAATATTCACTCTGTATTTATAATTATTTATGCTTGACTATACAGAGAATTAGTATTTATATAGGACAAATTAAATATGAGTAAATGCATCAATAAAATAAAAGCACAAGTTGCAAAATATTGTAAAATATATTCAAAGAATACCTATCACTGCACAGAAAATAAATGAGCATTTAGTTGTTATTATTATCAACTTTATTAAAGACTACAAACAATCAGCAATCTGGTTATTAAATTGATTAAAACCATTCAGATTCTAGTTTTTTAATGAAAACCTTATATGAGTGTAGATTTTGTCCAGCCAAGCTTTATCTTAAATTATTTATTAATGTAAATCCTACAATTTATTTGATAACTATAATAATTTTAATAGTATATACCGTTAATTTTTCTATAGTTACACCTGGCCGAGCATTGAAATACAAGAGGAAGCAAAAATCCACTGCTACACCAATAACTATACCAATTTCAACACCAAGCCACAGAGCAGCAACAAATGTTGTAAATAAAGGTATAAGGTCTCGTCCTGAAAAGAAATATTCACTTAATAATCAAAGTATCCAATTTTTTTTCATTGAAAAATATATACAGTACTGGCATACATAACACATATAGGAAAATAATAACTGTAATCAAAATTATGATAATTTTAATTAAAACTATTCCTTTCATTACTAAATTATTCATCTATGATTTTGAGGATCATAATGAGAGTGGTACCAAGCTAAAATATAGTTAAAAGGTTAGATGTACTTACTATTTGATTTCCACATCGGGCCCACAGTTTCTACTTCAACCATAAATATTACAGCACAGATTATAACTGATGATAAAGTTGCCTTCGGAATAAAATAAAAGTAAGGTGTAATTAAACTCAGAGCAAGTATCACAAGAACACCTGAAATATAATATAGCATTATATAGTACAATAAATATTCAAAAATAAAATCATAATAATGAATTATTTAATTCCTTAAGCTGTAACCAATTAGTCCAATACTTTCTTTCCCTGATGCCAAATCATTATTGTTATATGTTGATGTTTCCTTAAAGTGAACTATTGTAACAATCAATTTATTTTATGTAAATACTTTTTTCTATTGCCTTTGTATACAAGTTACACTTTCTTAAAGTTTGGTTTTTTCTTAATAATAATATTTGGTATTTTGTAGCCACAAGTTATACAAACTAATATAGTTGTATGTTAAGAATGTCTGAGAACTATACTAAGCATATTCAATAGGTACATAATAATAAAACCCACAATAAATTTGTTACCAATATGTTGTAACATCATCCAAAACAAATATGTTGAATGATCATTATATAATGAGAAATATGTAGCATTTATGTAAATTCATACAAATTATATATTTATTTCATACCCTATGTAACATCTGATTAATCGAGAAATGAAAAATTTACACTGCTATTAGCAGAAAGCTATGTTTGTAAGATTTTGTAGCTTCTTTTCGGCAATGGTTCTCAATTGGGATCAAATGAGAGCAAAGGAATAGGCAAATGTCACAAATGACAAGTCAATAATGAATTACCCCTACTGCAGTGCAGCTATGTGGACAATAATATGTGACAATATCACAAGATTTTGATTAGATGGCATAACAAAGAGCTTCAAGATTTGATCGATAATTGAAAAGAGCTCTGAGTGTTAAGGAGTTCAAACTTAAAAATATCATTTTCTCCATTATTTCTTCCTTTCTGCCCTTGATATGTAGCAAGAATAATCTACTACATTAAACACTTTCCTAAAATGGCAAGAGTGATCTTGAGTTTGCTAAGCTTAATCTTATAGGGCAGCATCAAAAATATTAATAATTATATTTTAAAAATACAAAAATTACCTGTATATAAACCACCCATCTGTGTTCTTACACCACTGGCATTGTTAACTGCACTCCGAGTAAATGAACCATTCACTGGCATTGAACGAAAAAATGAACCAACAATATTGCCAAGTCCAAGAGTTATCATTTCTTGTGTGGCATCTAACATTGCACCATTTGCTAAAATAAAAATAGATTATATGAAACCATAAATTGCATTTGTTTTTTTACAATTGTTACATTAAAAGATGGGTAGGGCTTGTTATAAATATTGTTGCTTTATTTAGAGGGCGTTGTATAAGTGATTACTATATTGGGCTAATGTATCTTAGCAGAATGTGTGTGTAAATCAAATGATAAAAATGTACTGGATTAAGGATACCTGATTCAGTAAATGATTACAATTCACTGGTAGTGACTTTTAGGATTGTTGTGAACATTGGTGGAATGAAAGCCATAAGATGAAGATCACACAAGAAAATATTAATATCTAGTGCCATTGCCTTTTTATACAAACCACAAAAAACAGTTTTCATCTAAGAATTTAATAAATTGCCAAAAATATGCAAATTATTACCAGATAGGAAAGTTTTTCAAGCACTCTGAAGACACATTTGCAGTTATATAGCTTCTATTTTATTATTAAGATTTTAAATATGTAATTTACTTGAAAATAATTTATGTAATTAATCTTCTTCTTTCTATGGGATTCTAGCCCGCATTCGGGCCTTTACCTACCAGGACAACTGTGGACTGTCATACATGACACATTCCGAATATGGAGTGATACGCCGTCAGCGTATTGACTCTCCATCAATCTTAACCCCAGTCTCTGTGACCATGACAACACAAACATCCAAGCCCATGCCAGTATTCGAACCTGGAGCCTCTGGGTTGTGAGGCAGCAACACTAGCCACTAGACCACATGAGGTTGGCATGCAACTATTCACTATTTCCTATATATGCCCTAATGCAGGTGAAGTATGTTTCTACATAATGTCTTATGTTTAGCTAAAGTTAGTTTTAAGTTCTCTCAACTTGTCAATATATGCATATTTTTTGATGAAGTGGGCCAATAAAGTATTATTATTATAGGGAGTAAGGCTTGTTTAGCAAATAGATATTAACTCACAAAATGCTTTAGCAATTGCTACATTTCCTAGTATGGCAACAATGGGTACAACAGCAATACCACTGCTTAAATGAGAACACATTTCAAGAAATGAAACAGTATGGTTCCCAATTACAGTACTAAAAGGTGGTATGGAGACCACTGGTAGACCTGGAACTATATCACCTGAAAATACAAAAATTGTCTTAATACTGTATATAAGAAAAAATAAGATGATAAAGTCAAAGTAATAAAAAATTATAATAAATGTATAATATATAAATTATAATGTGACATTGTCAAATTTATTAACTCATTTGTATAGAAAGGATGGATAGAGAACAGATGACTTATCTTACAATGACATTGCTAGATTGGGAAGCAATAACATCAAATTTTTAATCAATGTAAACATCACTGTAAAATTATAATTTGGGTTTCTTTATTTATAAAGATTGTTTGATTTATTAAATTTGATTTTATTTCAAGTTAATATATTTATTTATTTAATAAAAGATGAGACTAATTTATTTTCAGGATTAGATTGCAGGCCATGTAGCAAAGAAAAGGTCCAGACATGTAAATACATACAGTTCTGTTTTAGTCTTTTCTCTCATGTCCACGGCGGTGGATCAAGCAGCTAGAGTCCGCAGGTTCGTACCTTAGAACTCGTGAGTGGTGATGTTCTGCGATGACCTCAATTCAAGGATACCTTTCTTTTCAATCCCCTCATTATATATATGCACCTTTGCGTATGAATATTTGGGTAGCGATCAGCTTCCAGGCAAATCTTTTCTCTGTCCCAGATCATCGTGGACTCTCCTTTCATTGTCTCCATTTCCCCTGACGTCGCTTCTAGCACCCTCCTTTTGGCATACCATGTGATAGTGATATCCAATGGAGTGTGGCTATCATCAGAACTTTTGCCACCATTTCCAGGGTTCCTAGAAGCTTCTGCAGGTTTATGACCTCCCCTGCAGAGTCAGGTCAACACAATCTATCTAGGGTGAAAAACATCATGTTTGTCATTGGAATGCAGCCCTACGAACTCTCACTTGCTTGTCCACCACTTCTTATTTAGTAAGTTAAGAACGAAAATTATGCTCATTACAATACTGTATGTTATATTTGCATAAAAGGTTTGAATCAATATAATCTCATAAATGTGGAGATATATTTTTGCAAATACACAATGTATAACTATTTAATTATGTATAATAATTATGACTTTTTAAAATAATGTGCAGTACCTGTTAGAACAAATGGTTCTTTTCCATTCAGCTTGAAACCATATGCCCCAGCAGCACAAACAAGAACTACAATAGCATTCCTCCAAGTGGAGATACACCACATTAGCTTGGCTATGAATCTTCTTTTATTACCTTCCTGATTTTCACACTTAACATTTTTCAATTGCTGTAATTGTAATATAATCACAAATTATATCAATCTCTACTAGTATGAAAGTATTTGTATAAAGAAGGAACTAGTTGTGGAACTTTGAATGAAGTTATGTGAAAGGAAATTGTATATAGTTCCCTTAATTATTAGAATACTTCAAATATGTAACTCTTGTTCCTTTTTAGAGAATTTGCAACAATTAAACAATACACTATTGAATTAGAAATAATTTATTTAGTGTAAGCCACATGCATATATTGTAATAATTTTATTCTAAATTTTCTTTTTGATACTCATTTCTGCTGGTCATAAAGATAGTGATAAGCTTTTTTTATAAGGCAGGAATTCATTCCAACAGTCAAATGTAGATGATTGATTAAAAATTTATTTACATCCACAAAACCCTAAAATTTTGTGAAATAACCCAATAGAACTTCCATTTTGCTAACCCAGAACTACTTTACATCAACTCTAAATTAGAGAAACTTTGAAACTCATCTCTGTAACTCCTGTCTTGTCATCCAATTCAAATTGTCACCTGCATTCTACACTCCTATATAACTTCTCTACCCTTTCTTACCTTTCCCAAACAGCCTAACCTAACACATGGCCAACTCATAGTCCTTCCTCTATAACTAAAAGAAAAAAATTGAAATTATCATTCTACCAGTTGTTGTGAACCTTGGAAAAATACATGGCTGAGATCTTTATGAGCTAAGTGTTGAAGAAAATATAAGCTTGTGCCTTCTGATCTCAATTACTCAATTAAACCTGAAATAGATCTGTTTCATTCAAGCACACTTAAGAAATTATTACCAACTTCTATTGAGCTTTTAAATTCACTCACAATTAACAAAATTTGCAACAACAATCTTTATCTAATTCTATTTTGGAAATTGGTCAGTTTTAAAGAAATTAATTTTGATCTCCATTATCAAGATCTATACTATAGGAGTGAGTCATATTATCCTTCTGGAATTCCATAAGACACTCATTGTTTGGATGTCAATGAATAATTTAAAGATGATTATGGTAATTTGTCATAATCTGCTTTCAGTAAAATTCCAAATTTAATAATTTTGAAAAATATTTAAAACATCTTTAATTTAAAAAAATCATTTGATGAAGTTAATACAACTGGTCAAAATATATAAATTTAATAAAATTTAAATTTTGATACATCTTGTACCAAATTGTGAATAATAATTTTTTGTACAAAAATAATTTATTTATATGTAATATGATAAAATTTACTGCATGACCGCTGTTTAAAACAGTTATATTATATTAAGCTTTATCAAACTCTCAAATATCAATGAAAAATTATGAACAAAATATCTTACCCGTAGAGAGAGTAAAGTAACAATACAACACACAGAAAGAAGTGAATCCCACAACTTAGTTTTTCCAATATTATCGAAAAACTTTATCCAATTTTCCAAGAAACCTTCAGCTTTATAGCTCAATCCTAAAAGTCCCTTGAGTTGAGAACAAGCAATTATGAGAGCAGCTGCTGATGTAAAACCTGACACTACAGGCATTGAAACAAAGTCTACCAAAAAGCCTGTGTAAAAGAAATGTATAATAATGCAATGAATATTAAAATTTTTATCCTAAAAAATTATTTTAATTGGTAATAGAATTTATGTTTCAGTTTGTATAATGATATTAACTGAATGGTATGAGAATTTAATAGGGAAATAATTATTAATAAAACTGTTAAAACTAGTAATAAATGTGTTGCACATGCAACATATTTAACTATATTTATGTTGTAACCACATCTAAAAGTTTCAATTTTATATTCCTGTTGATATATTTAGAAGTGATATTACCACATACAATAATTTCCAATTATTTTATATTATATCTTGTCTTCATAATTACAAAGTTTTCTTGGAATTCATTCTTCACTGAGTGGTTTTAATTTCAGTTAATTTGATGAATAGAATAGAATAATAATCATATTCCGTAGATCCTGTAAAGAAGCTATTCTTCAAGGATGTGGAATGAGTCAGGGTGTACATTTATTACATTATTTCATTATATAAAAGATAAATATACTTATAACAAATTTTTGTAACCAAATAGAAAGGCAATTCCAACATTATAAACTAATTACTCATATCTGATTCTTCTATAAATTCCTTTACTGTTGTCATTGTAAGTTGGATGTGGTTTATTCTTGAGTTATTTTGAACTCTACTTTTGAAGTTATCTAGGGTTGTTGTGCATATTATGCAAATGCCGTTAACTTGATGTTATCATAATTTGTCTTTGTCATTACCATTTCATACTCTTGATATCATATTTAAGTACATTAATTGCTGACTTTCCTATAGTTCCCTTAATACTGTAGCCTATTTTACTTAAATTCATTGATTAATTTTAAGTTCTAGACTGTATATACTTTCTTATTTATTATGTTGTTGATTGGATGTAGTTTTTGTTCCTTACTTTCTTATACATAAATATGATTAATGTTCAATCCCATTTATTTGGCATTTCTCTCTAGCAGAGAAGCTTGCTCTTTCACTAGTTTCAGAATATCTATTGTAATTCTACTATATCTCAAGTAGTGTTTGTTTATGTCAATAATTTAAAACTAAATTAATTAATTCAGCTGAATCCTTTTACCAAAATGAAAATGCAGAAAATATCTACTATAAATGTAAACACCAGTATTTATTATGTTTCATATGATACCATATTAATTGGAGCCACTCTTTAATTTTAACAAATAAGAATCCACTGATTAAATATATAATTGAAAGTTGAAAAGCAGTAATCATCTTATAATTTTTGTTATGTTCTATGTAATTGGAATTGTAATGTCTAGAAAAGTATGATGTTAAGATTTATAATTTTGTAATACAAAATGTTTCTGATTCTTTTGATCGTAAAGAAGAGTAATATAAGTACATACCTAGATGCAAAAGTCCACATAATAACACAATACACCCTGTGAGGAAGCACAACAAGACAGCCATGTCTGGATTGGTGTCACTTGTGTAGTTTAATGTTAGTAGTGAGAGCAAAGCTGTTGGTCCAATATTTATTTCTTTACATGTTCCAAATATAATATACACAAAACTACCAGCAAAAGCAGAGTAGAGCCCATACTGAAAATATTCATAGGGAATATAATACTAATGTTATATTTTTTATTTGATTTAAGCATTTAAAGTAAAAATTGAAATAAATTATTTTGAGAACAGGATGAGGTGCCTTTTTTTAATGATATATTTTACCAGTTTTCTAAATTTAATTGCAAATAAAAAATTTAAAAAATATTGTAAACAATATTCTTTAGTGTAGATGTATTAATAGTTCTCAGGCTTCTAACCTAATGAAATATTCAGTTTCCAACTTGGTGTTGTATTTATATAGAAGCAGAGAATCCTCCCTATTCCTTCTTTGCAATTACATATATATTACACTTTATTGGAAGCTTGAAAATATTTATACAATATTTCTACTATAATATTTCTAAGAGAATATTTGTACACATGTAGTAGAATATTGTTCATAATTAGAACATGAAGGTCTTTTGGTTAATTTGTTGTAATATAATTGCCAGGTTTCAACACAGGTCAATAGATGATAAAAAAATGTTTTGATGGCAAGCAGCCACCATATGGCGGAGTTCCTCAACTATTGTCCTTAGTTGAAACCTGAGAATTATATTATTTACTCAAATTGTAATATCTGTACAACAAATTATTAGAAAACTTATGATATAGGAAACAAACATTTCTATTTAATGTAATTATTTGTTTAATAGCTAAGTCATAGAAATAATCTGAGGTTTTAGTTTAAAATCTTCAAATGCATTATATGTTTCTGTAATATAAGGTTATTATATTGAGTTCCTTTGATAGCACAGTTACAACTAAAAATGATTATTAATGTGATTCATTAAGGAATATTTCAAGGTTGACATGCTGAAATCTATATATAAATAGAAATGATTTAACAAGACATTTTGAGTACTGCATCAGTTTCTTTTCATTTGTATATTTAATTCATTTTATATTGCTCACCTGTGGACCTAAACCAGCAAGGGCAGAGTAAGCTATGGCTTGTGGGATGAGTGTAAGTCCAACTGTGAAGCCAGCCACTGCATCGCATATTGCATCATTAGCTGTGTATTTTGGTAACCATGATGTGATTGGTAAACGCTTCTGAAGGAATTTCTTAAGTGTCCAGGATGAGAGTTTCATATTAAGTCTACTGAAAAATAAAAAACATAATATTTGTACTAAGGAAGCAGAAATGCTTTCACCCCAAAATCAACCTGAAGCATATAAATATTTTAGAAGAAAGGTGAGAATGGAAAAAAAGTTGACTGAGCTCAGTAATTAGAATACCCATCAAGAAATTAGGAGGTCCAGGATTCAATTCCCTGGTCTGTTTGCCATGAATAAATTCAATGAATATATAGGTTTAATTTATAATCAACATCTGCCAAACAGAAATGAATCCAGGTTCTCAATTTATGGAGTAAAGAAATTCTGGTACTGTATAATAAAATACAACTTCTTCAAAAGTATTCAACAGAGAATCTAAATAATTAAAATTATTTTTAGCAATTAATAATTATATTAAGAGAATAAATAAATAAATATAATAAAAGAGGTCAGGAAAAAGGTTCACAGATGGCAGGCACCTTGTAAGGTTTGGAGTTCTTCAAATTTTCAGAGGCACCACCCCCTTCATCAGAAAGTTAGGAAAACATTTCCAGTGATCGGCAAACCGCCGACATCATTTCCTGATGCATATATATTTTTACATACGCACAGTGGCGGCTAGTGCATATGTGCTCATGAGCTGCAGCACATTAATTAACTTAAGAAGAATTATTTGTTATGTAACTTTAAGAACCTTTATAATAATAGTATTTTTATGAGTGTAATTTTGGTTTCATTTCTGACTTTAAACTGCCAGCATGATCCCTCCTGCTATGCTTTTAAAATTCATTCAAAATTTCTTTCTTTTAACATTAAATAATTTTTGGAGCATAATCAATGAAAATCTCAAATGGGTATACAGTCAAATGTGTCTGACTATTCAAGATATTCAAGAATTTTATTTTTTAATTGTACTATTACATTATTAATAAACCTTTCCCCACCATATCACCTTAATATTTATTTATTGTTATTATAGTCACTTAATATTAAATGAAGATAATGGTATATATGTGTTAGTGTCAAGTGAAGACCATTCACCATGTTGTTGAACAATGTAAAGAAGATGGGAAAACACATATTTCTCTTGAAGCTATGATATTATTACTATTATATACACTAAAATAAATTGAAAAAAAAACTAAAACTGTGTAATTGGTATCTGGACTTAATCAGAATTTCATTTAGTTTGAAAATTGGAATTTAATTGTTTTCCACAATTGTGTACAAGATTTCCTGAATGAGAAGGTCGGCCACTGGAATACATGCCATCGAGTGCAACAATGGTCTATCCAATGACTTGGCAATGTCTCATTCAGGTAATCTCATAGACAATTGTGGAAGTGTCAAGGGATGTCATCTTGTTGAAAGATAAAATTTCTACTATAAGTTACAAGTTGCTACATAAAAAAATTGCAGATTTTTCAGCAGTTACGTTTGGTGGCGCTCCTGTTGGCAGTTTTCCAAACTAGCTTGGTGCAACGAATTTAAAAAAATACAATTGAAGAATTAACGACCCGTATAACAGACTTAAACTAAAATATTGAAAATTTTTGAACATAAAGTAGACGTTTTGACCATCCATTGTGGTCCTTATCAATAAAATTAACTTATTGACAAGGGACATAATGTGACCTGTCACACTTGGACGGTTGCGGCAGCGGGTGCGTTTACCGTCCCGTCATAGCAGCACAATGCTGCGGGTAAAACGTAACACGTCCGGCGATAATATAATATAATATTAATCAAGTAATAAACTAGCATCATTGGTAAATTAAACATGTTGATTTTAGAACTACAATTTGATACTGCTGATTTATTAATTTTAGCATTGGTTATTTTTTAGTATTTATTAAATAATATGTAAACTCTTTCAAGATTTACGACCTGATTAGGGCAGAAATGAATACCAAAACGTATCATTTTTAAAAAAAATTAGAAAACATAGTTCGAATCTGTCAATCCATGCCAAGCGGTCCAGAAAAAAGGAAATTGATTGCTCATCTTCTCAGAAAAAAATTAATCTTTTGTTGGTACATTCCCTCGTGTTTTGTAGTTAAAAAATTTTTTTTTTCATTTATATTGTGTCTGCTTCAAAAATGATCGAAGCTTTTGTTTTATTGCGCTCATCGTTTTTCGCGTTATAGGTATCTACGATTTTATAAATTATTCAAACTTTCAAATCAACTGTATCATATTCAGTACATTCGGACCTAATAATATTTTTTCATGTACTCTGTGTACACGAAGTCGTCCATTCCAATGAAGATATTTCAATTTTCGTAGGTTTATTTCTTCAAGAAGAAACAGTTTGCGAACCTCAATATTTTTTTTGTGCTTTCACATTTAATGGTGTAGTTAATTTACACATATTACAAGCGGTGAGTGACGTACAACTAACAAATAACATCCTTTTACAATGAGATTTTTTAATTACTTTCAAAGTTTGAGTTACAGTAACTGCAGATAAAAATTTGAAGATCTACATGTAAAAGGTTTTTACAGTATCAAACTACAGTAACAATTTCAACTTTGAGATTTAACTCAAAGTTGGTACAAGAATTTCTTAAATATAACAATAAATGCTTGATTTCTCATTGTAGGAAATATCAATATAATACTTTAATTATTGAGACACGCTGAACTAAGAAAACTATTTTGATAGCAACATAATATATTATACAACAATTTGTGATAAATATTACTTCATTATTATGTAATGTTTAATTTGAAAAGCGTAATGAAATACAGAGATAATAAAAATAAATTTAAATAACAATCATATACAATGACATTATTTCCCTGAACTAGTTAATTAATACAAAACTGTAAAATATGTTTTTAATGTTGATTTAACAGTCATGATATTTAATTTCGTTATTAAAAGTGCGTTTGGTCGCCGTGGTGAATTCCAAGCGAGTATGTTTCTTCAATATATTTTTATTGGCTCCTAAACTTTATATTCTTTTGAAATGAATTCCTTGTTCCTGGGGGATTGTAATATATGTACTTTTTTTGTTTTGATCATATACGTTATTCATTTCCGCAACCCATTACTGGCCTTCATAAATGCATGTAACTGTGTCTTTATTTTGAAGTACAACTCTTGCAACTTGTTGAAATTCACTTCCTGCTGATGATGACATTTTAACACAGTTTATGATTGCGTTATAAAACAATAAAATGGTCAATTTCTTTTAATTTTGTGAATCATCTAGACAATAAACTTCCCGCACCCGCTGTAGTGTGACATCAGCACCCGCACCAATTATATTCCGCTGCGGCCCGTCCCGCTCAAGGGTGACGCAGGCTTAAGAATTAGCTCTATTAATATTCTATGCATGAGATATAATAATGATAATGAAATGCTCACTTATATAGTGTACGCCTACAAACACATAATTTTTTTTACAATTTTACATGTACAGTAATAGGCCCGGCAGTAATTCTTCATTTTCTTCAAATAAATAAAATGAAACAATAATAAATAAGATTCATTTGACTGATAATCAGATGTTTCTTAAATAAATTGTATTGCGACTCCTAACATCATATTGAGAATTTATTAGACGCCTTTATTACAATTATTCTTTTTGTTGGTCTGAATCCGTCTCGGCGTCGGATCATAACTGATGATTGGCATCTGAAGCATCTTTAGTGTTTCTGAAGAAATGACTTACGTCACCGCGGTTTGAGCGATTCGCCAACCTTGAATGGAGTGTCTCGGCCAAGGTGAGAGTTGCTTCCCGTACTTCAATCGTTTACTTTCAGAAGTAGGCCAGCTACTATCTATTAACATTAACCAAACGCCTTTTTCAGTGTCAAACTTGACGCTATAGTCCATGACGCCTCCAAGTCAATCTTTCAGTCTTACTTTTACAAAATTGAAGGGTTGAAATGGATATTCATAACTCTTTCGGGGAAGAGGGGAAATCAATGAACTGTAGATTATTGGTTATGTTAAACTTTCTTTTCTCGTGGATTCCATTGTACAATGTTCTCCTTTTAGTCACGTCTCTGCATTATTCGGAAAAATGTAATAGGGTCAGGTTACAGTTATGGAAACGAACAAGGGAAGGAGGAAAGCGATGCCAAGGATTACGAGTAAGAACCATCAGCAAATCTAGTGTGCCTGGACGTCAAGAGACAACGTCGTCATATCCGCAGAAAATATAGACGCAGCAAGTAGTGTTGGATTAATTTATCACGGAAATTAGCTTATTTTATTAATGTCAGTACTAATTTAACTACGTTTAGCGATAATTTATTATTTTCACCTGTCTCTGTATGGTCTGCAGACTGACTGGCCCACCTTCCGAAATTCTCCGGACTAAAATAAGAAGAAAGAAGACTTGTCTTGGGTTTTGAATAGTATCTCCGTGGAATAGTAATATTATTTCATATAATTATCAAGAAATATATCAACAAAAGATCGACAAAATAAAATATAACAACTTAGCCATTAAGTGTATTGCTTCGAAAAACAATCATTCTTCCATTCATAAATAATATAGACTTTAAATTTATTTAATTTTGTAAATCGCTCAATATATATATATATATATATATATATATATATATATAAACCACACAATTCTTTACTTGATATACTGTATATTAAAGCGTAATACATCAAATTTCCAGTAAAGACTGCAATGTTTGTTACATAGGACAAACAGAAAGGACATTAGAATCTCGCCTGAAAGAACTTCTTTCTAATTTGAGCTAACATTCTGACAAACATTCACTTCTGAATACATTTTCAATTCAAATAAACACAGTTTTTATTTGGATAGTGTACCAATATTAGATTCAGAAAATGAAACAATATGCGATGTCACACATTAAAGAAAATTTTTTAATCCATTTTTGTTAAAACCGATGCAAAAAATCTCAGCAATTATGATTATTCTCAAATAGCCTCTCTGGTCTCACGTATAACTTCGTAATATCGTTTGTTTCATTTTATTTGCAGTACACATCTTGTGATGTCCACGGATTATGAAGAATTGTAGTGTATGTTAATATAATTCTGTGCAAGTAATTTTTTGTTTGTAATTCTTTACCGATTTCTTGGTCATTATACACAAAAAAAACATTCTATCTGCATGACCTTTTCAGTTTGTCAGTGAGATCTTGTTACACCCTGTATATTATTAACACAGATAGAATAGACGTACAGAGCAAATGCAAGCATCAAAATGATTGGTCCAACAATATCAAAAATTAGTTTTGTTTTTGACCTTGCCATCAACTACACTTCAAAAAATAACATTTTAGCATGTTCAGTGAGGCGAATCGAAAAAAGCAGAGTTTCATTTCAGTCTCAATATTGTGTATAGTTTCTATCTTCCAATTTCACTGTAATATTACGATTCTAGAGCCAAAATCTGATTACATAACTCAGCAGTTATCCTTAGGTACCCTCTGGAGGTGTTGCAGTTAACGTGCAAAACCATTTATTATCAATGTAGATAATGACAAAAAAAGGGGAATGATTACAAGCGAGAGTACAAATGGAACGAGTTTGCCTGGTTTCGTGATTATTCACACGCGCTCGGAAGGAAATTGCTCTAGATTTCCTTGAAAATGAAATTTAATAAGTTATTCTACTAAGCTCCGTAGCTCGTATTCTCTTAGTTATTAGCCGTTTTAGCATGTTATTAAAATTTTTCAATAAATAGAAAGACGACCAATAAGTCAGCATATAAATTAATTACTATTTCATCATTTCGGCCGTAACCGTCACTGGTGATGGTCCGCGACACGAAATTCTTCACATGTAAATATTTGAATACATCTAATAATATTTTCAGCTGAGGGAGTCAAGAAGTAAATGACATGAATTGCTAAATTTTATGCCCGAGGAAGTCTCAAAAGGTAGACGAAACGTCATATTCAATAAATAATAATAAATTTATATGCTGACTTATTGGCCGTCTTTTTAATTATTGTAAATTGAAAGTCATAAAATTCTTCTTCAGGTATAATGTATGGCTACTTAATATTATAATTTTGATATTTATCTAACTATAACAACACAATAAATAAATTTAATAATATGGGCAAAGAGTCTGGGAAAGTTCTGTAATTAACTGTGTATTTAATTCATTAGAACAATTTATTCCTACTTATCCTCCCTTAATTGGGAGTCCATCGAGTGAAAAGGAAGATTAGTCTTTATTGATAATTTAAAACCTTAAACATCTATATAATCGAATGTATCATAATATTAAGCATGTTTTAATAAATTTTAGGTAATTAAGAAACAATCCTATTAAACATGAGAAATTTCTGGTTACAATATTAATTTATTCTATCACTGAAGTCTCATTTACTTTTTATTGTTCATATGATGAATTTCTCAATTAGAAGAAACGCAATCTAAAATTTGTTCAAATAATGGAATATTATGATAAATTTGATTGTATCTTCTGAAAAGATTTTAAATGTTTAGGTTCAATTTTTTAAATAGTATTTAAGAGAATTTTGAATAAATTTAATAGTTCTCTTTTCTTTCCCTTATTCATCTTCCTTGGCTCTGCAACCCATTGAGGGCCTTGGCCTACTGAAACGACTGCGCACTGTCGTCTTACATGACACCTTCCGAATTTTGGAGTGATACGTGGTCAGTGTATCGATTCTCTAGGAGTCTTAATCCCAGTCTCCGTGACCATGACGTCACAAAAATCAATGCCCATTCGAGGATTCGAACCCGAGACCTCTGTGTTGTGAGACAGCGACGCTAGCTAGTAGGCCACAGGAGGTAAGAAATAATCTTCTTTTACATGATATTAAAAAAAATTGAAACTTAATCAGTGAAAACCTTAAACGTGTACATAAACGAATATATTATAATATTAAGCCTGTTTAAATAAATTTTAGATAATTCAGAAGCAATCCTATTAAATATCGGAAATTTATGGTTACAATATTAATTTATTTTATCACTGAAGTCTCATCTACTTTTTATTGTTCATCTGATGAAGTTCTGATTTAGAAGGAAACGTAGTTATGTATTCTATTAATCAAATCTCCTCTAATGTATGGTTTATTTTGAATTTTAGAGATGACTATGGCCCCTTTCAGAACAACGCAAGTTACTTATTACTGTTGATTATGGTTAAATAATTAATTTAACCGAATTTGTAGAACTTTTTGTTTATTACTCCTTTAATAAATCTTTTGCGACTGTATATTTATTTATTTAAACATTTTATACTCTCTTTGGATTCTTATCTTAACAGGCAGTAGAAGAGTGTGAGGAAGTAAATAAAGAAGATTTCAATATTTAAAATTTCATGCGAAACTTTTTCGTAATAGCCATCACCTAATATTGAGCATCACGACATTTTTGAACATTATTTGTAACACTTTATTGGTTATCAAAACTGATCCGCTAGTTACAAAATGTTTTCTGTTTCTATATACAATGGGAATTTGATTTGAGAGCTCGTTTTATTTTTGACCTTGACTTAATTGTCGCCGAATTCGTTCTTGGCTAACGACCTCATTCCAAATTAGGAGATACCAGGAAAGGTGAGCGAAAGGAAGGCATACGAAATAGGCCCCGTGAAGACTCTGACAAGATTCAAGGCACTTACAGTGAGCCTTCTATGATAACGGATATCACACATTGGAATTGCTAAATAGAAACTAGCATTAATAAAAGAAGAACCAAACAAGCTGGCAACTCAGTTGAACAAAGAAGTAAGAATAAGCGGGGTGGAAATCCCATTAGAAATAACTCATGACTTGAATTTCTTGATGCCTGTGATCGCTTTTCCTTATTTGCCAATTTTTTCCCCGATCTATAATGAATAGATACAGTTCACGTGTCACACAAAACGTAAGGGAAGGAGTGCGATTAATTTTTGAAACGTAATGTTTAGAATTATTAACAGTATAGGTATGGTATTTAATTCAGCATTAAACTCTTGGTAAAATTGTGATTTAACCGGCATCGGGCGCGTCACTTTTTGAAATCTTTAGCTTATCACGCCTACCAATCCCGACGAAATGATCTGAAACATCCCAGTGCATTGAGAGAGTGAAAATATCCCCGGTACTTTAAATGGAGTTCAAAATTCTCCCTGTAATGTCAAGAATATACTCAGAGAAAAATTTAAGTGAAAAAATCTTCCGGCACCTTAATGGTCTTTGAAATACTTCCGTCACCTATTAACTTATTTATTTATTTATTTCCCACAATATTGCCGCAACAATCTCAAATCGTCGAGCCTGCCTCCTGTTTCTTTTTTAATGGTCATGCCACCAATAAGAACGCGCTCTGAAGAACACGAAATTGTTTTAAAACGCGTTGCATAACTCGAACTTGAATATCCTGTACGCACAGAAGATTTGAAACTTACAAGTATGAGTTATGATTCTCTGTATAAAACAAATTAAAAAAACAGCATCCACCAACTCTTCAAAAGAAAAAAAATATTAGTTATGTGTAGTGGTATTAATTGTTTGGATTTCTCACTTGTAATCATTGAATCATTCTTTACACATCGTAAAATCTATGAACTAATAATGAATAAAAATATTTCGCATTAAACTATTACTAAAAAACACACATATGTTAAGATCTTCAAAAATTTGAACTTGAAATTATTTCATCAATCTGCAGTGATAAATACACAAAAATTAAAAATACACGCATAACCTAAAATTCTCCAGAAATTTCACTTGAAATTATTTCGGCAGTCCTAGAAATTGGCAACTAATCTGTTAAATTAGAATAATTGCAAAACCCGCCACTCGTGTTTTATCACCCTTTTGATATTTCCTGAAGTTTGTATTGTAAGATACAATTGAGCAAGTACGTTATGTTAATAGGTGGTTCTAAATAATATAGAAACATTCAAACTTATGTAGTTCAAATAATCTTTCGCATCGTTCTTTATCATCCTTATGTGTAAGCCTGGTGTCTGGTTGCAGAAAATAGTAGATCAAATGTGAGAGTAGCAGAATGTAAACAAATGGTCATCATATCGGGCGTAATTAAATATGGCGGATTTCCCTGCATTCTGTTTCTTTGACGTTACAGGCTTACGCATGCTGAGACATGTGGACTTTTAAAAAATATATAATTTCTTCCACGTTTTTCCTGTTTCCTTAGTATTTTGCCATGGGGTTTTAAGATATGTGGACCAAGTTTTTTTCTAATTGCTCCACGTGTTCAGATTTATATTAACAACATACATATTTATTATTAGACAGATTAAATGTTATCTTTAATTATCAACTCATTTAATAAACTTTTCCTAACTGATCTGGCCGTGTCATTACATTAATTTATAAATTTCTACTACATGGAATATTCAAGCATCTGATCTAAATTGATATAAAAAAAGTATAAAAATCACATCAATGAAACATTACTCTCTGTATGCACAGTAGAAAATTTTAAGTTTCCTTTATTCTACTTGACAGAGGTCGTTCAGTCTGACCAATATAACAATTTCAGCAATTATTACAACAAATTTTGTAACCAACATTATGATATGAAAAGTGTTGAGAAATTCTTGAAATATGTAATTTCCAACCAGAACCTCCTTTTAACAAGTGATTATGCTTTACTTTGTCAACAGCGGTAAAGTAATAAAACTGGATGTTAATGATCTGCACCTTCCAACAAAGCGTACTTATTTTGTACGTAACTGAGCTCACCTACTCCTCAACAGCTTGTCAGGATCGAGACTGCAGCTTTCCTCTTCGTCATTACGAGGATTCCTCCCCACTCAGCACTTGCCTTGAATTAAATTATTCTGATTGAATTCTTGGCATCCTGACGCATAAAAATGACAGTCACGCTAAACTTTCCATTATCAAAATGCTGGGCCTTTTATTCTGGCTGAAATAGTCTCTCTCTGTCTCATTCCTAAGTCACCGAAATGATTTTGTCGGATATATCCACATTAACTCATTCGTTATTTATGGGTTTAAATAATAAACCAGACCCTAATCGAAGTCTTCGGATTTAACAAGATATTTATTTCTAGAACTCCACATATAGATGAACTTAAATCTGAGGTCTTCGTATTGGTTTATCAATTAAACGCGTAAAATTTTTAATAAAGGTATGTAGGCGAAATGGGGCAGAACGGGACACTTATTGTTTAAAAATATTTGTACAATTATCTATAAAGAAAAATGACTTCATGAAAGTATAAAACATTAGTTTGTTCTATTAAGTACTTAATAGATGAGGGCTACAATGCCATAGGAAGAAGAATATCAATATAAAGTAAAACAACGAATTTAGATTTTTGATTGATTTTGAAATAGGAAAATACAAATTACCCGTTCTGCCCCACTCCCCGGGGCAGATCAAGGTAGGATGTTTTGTATATACAATTAGTGCAATTTAAAATTAAATTAATTTTAAGAAAAACTTTAACACCTTTTGTGTTTTATATCTTACACTTATTTAGCGTACGGTTAATTTTTTCTTTGGTTCATCAACTTTTTTGCAACTGCACAGTCTTTGCTAATATATTTTTATTTTATTTCTTAATCTATTCCTTTTCGGTACAACATCCTGTAGCTCATTCTCATAAGTTGATTCTGCCAGTTTTTCCTTTTTTTCTTGAGGAACACATAACAATTGCCTTGTACAGTAACATCACGTTTCGCTCGCGCACGCTAGTCTCAGTTTAAGGTTTTTTGCCGAGCCTTAATACAAGTATATTTCAACCTTATGCGTAAGGTTATATGCAGCTTAAGACACCTATTTTACGAATATATACCATTAAAGAGTTAAACGCGAGAAGTTTGTGAATTACCTTCTGTCGATATAAAATGGGGGACAAAGTTGTAACAGAGTCAAATAACTGTAAATATCTTGGGATCACGATTAGTAAAAATTTTAATTGTGGTAATGAGGTGAGCGAAGTCGTAGGTAAATTGTGAAGGGCGCTGCTGCTGCTTCTCTTTGTAAACAGGGCCTTGAGGAAAAGCACGAGAAAAACCAAGATTTCTGCTTACAAAACGCTGGTCAGGCCAATTTTAGAATATGGGGGGTAACGTGCTGGGATCCATATCGAAATGAACACACTCTAGCGTTGGAAAAAAAATACAAAAACGGGCTGAAGAGATGTTTTGGGGTAGATTCGTGAACAATCCTCACGAGAATTTAGAAGGTCTCAGTAATAGAAGGAAACATGCGAGGTTGTGCGCAATATATAAAGCTTATAAGGGTGAACCACAGGGCCTGGAAAGAAATAACAAACCATCTTACGGCGCCGAATTATATTTCTAAAAAATGATCATAGTTCCAAATTAAAGAAAAAGGGTAACGCACTGACATAGGAAAATTTTCATTTGTTAATAGATCTATACGCGATTGGAATTCCTTTGCCTGCAGAAATACTCTCGACTTTTCCGGGTAGCGTAAATCAGTATAGGAATAAGCTAAGAAACCTTAAGTGAGTAGTATTTTGTTAAACCAGTGGAGTGCAGTGATTTCTGTGTGACTCCTTTCTTTTCTTTTTTAGATCAAAACCTACACTTCAAAATTGTTCCTTAGTGTGATTTGCATTTCTTTTTTGTAATTGTATTTGTGTTCTCTTGGTATGTAGCAGCCACCCGGCAAATGCCCAATAGCAGCTAAGTAAGTAAGAAATGCTGCAAAAATTATAGTCTTAGAAGTAAGACGCCGCCAAAACAAGAGTTCATTCTAAGGTGGAGCCAGAACTTCTTCCTTGACCAGTTACAATGTCCCACCCCTATTTATGAACTATCCAGTAAAAAAAGGGTAAGCCGTTCTGCCCCGACCTCCCCTAATAATAAATTTCTACTAATACTCATTCATAATTTAAATTAAAGAGGACATAAAATGTATATCTGAAGTTGCTGGAGTACGTCCAGTAGTGGAATGTGGAATATTACCGTTGCATCTTTATGCAATGATTATCTGTAGCAGAATTTCCAATTGTCGAGTACCTTGAGATGTATAGGCAACAGAGTGACACAATCTTCTATTATCCCTTGAAACAGTAGTTGTGACTGCTGTTTCATTGGTAGCTCTGAAAAAGTGATTTCGTGTTTCAGTTTTTTTTTACACACTTATATGAGCTTTTATGTACAGTAAGCTTTCTGCAAGGATGAATATTGTGGTCTTGATGTCTTGAATTCAGTTACACAAACGTAGCTAAGGTTGATAGCTCCAGTGCTAAGTAATCTACAGAAGACAAAGTTCGTTCTGTAATGTATTGATAGAGAATGGAATCAATATACGGATGAGAGAAGTTCCCGGGAATGCGCCATAGTCACGTTGTTACGCACGTCACTAAAGTGAGTTCGCTGTTTCCGAGATACTGTGATTCTACAAACAGTAGACGTGTGTAGTTGGCGTTGTGACAGTTATCGCAATTTCCTCAACACACTTTAATAATTTATAGACACATGGAATGTAGTTGTTGTGGTAATCAGTCCTAACACTGGTCTGATGCAACCCTCCATGCTAACCTATCCTGCGCAAGCCTTTCAATTTATACATAGATACCACATTCCATATCATTCCTAATCTGCTTAGCGTATTCCATCATTCCTCCATCTTCTGTTCTTAACTCACACACTTCCCTCTAATGATAATTGTACAAGACCCTCATGTCTCAAAACGTGGCCTATTAGTTTATCCATTCTCTTTCTCAAAGTCCTCCATATTGTTCACTCTTCCCTTATTCTGTTTAGAACTTATTGGTTAGTACCCTATCCACCCATCTGATTTTCAGCATTCTCCTATAGCACCGCGTTTGGAAACCTTCTATTCTTTTTCTGTCTGCAACTCCTATCGTCCACGTTTCGCACCCATATTACTGCACACTCAATACGAAGATTTTTAATAATGATTTCCTAATCTACATACTTATATTAGCCGTAATTAAATTCCTCTTTTTTTGCGAAAGCCTTCCTTGCTTGCCTTCACTGTCCTACTCTTTATGCCTAATATACTTCAACCATTCTTTGTTATTACGCTTCCCAAGTAGCAGAATTCCTTCAAAATATCCCTTTCCTTTGTTATACACTATTTCCCATACTACGTTACCTTGGTTTACCCTCAATTAATCCTCATGTTGTATTCTTCTTCCATTACCACATTAATACAATTTATTATGTTTTCCAAGTCTTCTTCTGACTCCCCTAATACCACAATATCATCAACAAAACTTTGTGTGTTTATTTCTTCCCTTGAATTTTCATTCCGTTTCCATATTCATTTTTAACTGTCATTGCCTGTTCTATACATAAGTTAAAAAGCTTTGACGACAGACTTCTTACTGCTTTCTTGATTTCTATCTCTATAGCTCTTCAATTCTAATTACTGCTCACTGTAGAGGTTATGGATAACTCCTCTTTCTCGATATTTTATTCCTGTCATCTTAAAAATCCTTAATAGTGTGTTCCAGTTCACATTAAAAATCTACTAATGTAGGTCTGTTTTTTTATCCTGTCTTTAAAATTGGACGCAGAGTCAATGTTACTTCTCTTGTCCCTACATTCTTCCTTAAACCAAACTGAGCTTCTCCGAACTCACATTCTATTTGACTTTCCATCCTCCTGTATACTGTTTTCGTTAATATTTTTCACGGATGAGATACTAAGCTAATTGTCCTGTGCTATTAGCATCTATTAGCCCCAGTCTTCTTCGGTACAGGGATAATTATGTTGTCCTTAAAATGTTCTGGTATATATAATGTTTGTGAAATTGTTTACATAAAGACAGACGTGATGATCTGGTTATAAAACTCAGTTCAGCTTATTATTCTCGCAGAACACTAATGCAAACAAGTAGACAAAACCACAATGCACATTTTCATTCCCTTATGTGTTATAACATCACAAATTGGGGTAATTGCTCCAGGAGCAATGAAATATTGAAGTTGCATAAGCCAATAAAATACTTTCTAGTACGGATTGTAGATCTAGTTGTAAAATTTTTTCAACCGTCGTGTATAATTTTGAAATTTTAAAGGTAATGTCAAATTTCCTCCAGATTTTTAGTTATGTACACTTATAAATGTTATTAATAGCATGTTTGAATTATTTTGTAATTTTCTATCTATTGACGTGTTCTATTTCCTCATTCATGGACTAATGGAATAAATAAATCAAATCATATTTTTGTAATAAGACGAACGTTTACTAATTTAGGTAAACGAATAACTGAATTTATATTACTGTATTATATTTTGAAATAATTTTGCATACCAAATGACTATAACAGCCTTCCTCTATTTGCTACTAAGTATATTCCACCTGAATTTCAAATGTTGTACCTAATTTTTAAAGAGAAGTTGATTAATATTAATATTTTAAGTAACGATAATTTTTATGACTGTCATTTGTGCTACAAAATAATTAATACAGAAACAAAAGCCTACTAGAAAAGATAAAAATGTTCCTGAAATCATAGATTTAATAATTTATATCTAAATAAACGTCTAACGTGAATTGTCATATAGAGTATATATGCATAAAGATTTGTTTTCTAGAGTAGAAATATTTTAACAAAATAAATACTATGATATAACGTTCTGCCACATTTTACTTATTGCTGTTCTGTAATGTATGGAGCCTCCGATAAACGAATCAGGAGGCTTTATAAGTTGCAAAATAGAATGAAAAGAAATGTTTTAGTACAACAATAATGTTATGAGAAATGTATCGGATATTTTCATAGCAGTTAGTATAAAATTTTAATGCTTTAGTTGTTGTATAACTGCATCAATAAGTCTTAGAAGTCTTAGAAGATTGAGCTTGACAAAACTAGATATAGGTTTAAAAAAATAGTATATTTGATAAGGGTCTAGAAAATTTTAACAGTCGCCAAATTAACTTTGAAATTGTTAGAGACTGCCATAATTAGATACTTAATGTTACTAATAGAAGTTGTAAGTTGTTACTCTAGGCATTGTTAAAAAGATTTTTCTATTGATTTCAACAAGTTAGTGCAAGGAAAAAAAGCACAAGAAAATTTAATAAAGTTCTTAAAAAACTGAATTGTACCATAAATTGTAAACTATTATTGTATAGCAATATGTATATTTAAATTTGTACAATGAAAACATAATATTAAGTTAAACTGTATGAAATTCTTAATTTAAATATATTGGTTATTGCAATTATTGTATAAGTCGCTTAAGACTACTTTGGTGATGCGACTATGAATAGAATTAAAAAAAATTCTAAATAATAATAATTATTTCACGGTTACAACCACATATATTTGGTTCAAATGAAAGAAAATATGTAAAAACTGTTATATCAGCAATTTTATCATTTTAGCTTGCTACACTTTGAAGGAGGAGATCTTCACATGAAAACTGGTCGATCGCGTATGTTTGGACCATGCTTATGGTAATTCGTAACCTTTAGATTGGAGATAAGGAGCCAATGTTGAAGACCTTTCACTCTCAGAATACAAATAAAGCGTCTTTGCATTGTCTTGTCACGGCTAACTACAAGCTACCATTGACCCACATTATCAATGCCAGATAAGCTGAAAGAAAAAAATCAGTTTGATAAAAATAATAACCTGACACGATTCATTTTGCTTCTTTAAGCACTGAAAATTGCAAGGTTATTAACTAAGACCACATTTTCTCAGCTGGTAGCTTTCGTATTGTATTCATTTATGAACTTGGTATCATTACGATATTAGCCAGTTCTCGGTCCAATTCTGCTCAGCCAGCTTTAAATATGTAAACGTAAAATCTCTTTGTTCCTAGTGAATACATTCCATGTAGATTTCATATGTTTTTCTTAATTTTAAAAAGACGTTGATTAATATTTTGAGATCAATCATTCATACGATTGTCTATTAATAAATTATTCATATAGAATAATATTCTTGATTATGTCCAAAACGGCTTAACGGATATCAATAAAAATTTCAGGGATTAAAAATGGGATTTTAGCTTAAATTTTCGTGTATATTTCATTTCGATATCTTGCAGAGTTCAGTAGATATTGATGTAATATCTATAAATCTATTAATTTCCGCACGAAAGGCGGCGTGAAAATCAACTGCGAATAATTATTATTAGGCGTTCCTATAGCATTCATCCTACTTACTGTGTTATTATAAACCTAATTTTGGTAGCATGTTACTATATGATTCCCACCCTAATTAACCTATTGTTGCAGAGAGCTAACTCCCTGAGAAATAATAAACTGCGTTGATACGACGTATACATAAATAGGTTTTATTTTAATAATAGTAATATCTTTTATTTGGGGGGGGGGGGGTAACAGGCTACATGAAGGTGATCCTGAAACAGGCAACTCCGCTTTGATAATATAGGAAGGGAATTGAAAAAGGGGGATGCGGAAGGTAGAGCAAGGGTTGACTAGAGCCTCCGGACTATAATTTGAGGATCCTACCCAGTATTTCACCGAAAGAGATACAGGGAAAACCCTATAAAATCTGCATCAGGTACGTCGGGCATTGTGTACTGTTCTCACGCCTTTCCGAACGACGGGAGACGAGTCTGCTATGGGATCGCAGCATTCCCTTCTCCACCAACAATAGGACTGAAAGCATAATAACCACAGTGAAATGGACTAGAAATCACACAGACACACAAATAATATACGGGAAAACTATCAAAATACTTGAGCCCGAAAAACTTTTTGACTCAAATATAGACTCTATAATGCAGACTAAAATTCCCGATCCCTGCCGTTCGCTCTCCTATTAGCAAGTGATCGTCGTGTCTTAAATTACTCCCAGAGTGTTTATTTTTGCATCACGAGTACCATGGCCATAATATTTTATATAAATTGCTCCACCCTTTTAGAATTTTCTTTTGCTCTTCTCCATCATCGTCTTAAAGTCTCAAAAGCAACTTGATGTCAGAATAAAACTCAGCGACTCTAATATACCCGGTTTGGGTACTATTTTGATTATTTTTTGTTATAATGATGTGATGCTCTTCCAACTCCTCTTTAAGAACACTCCCCTTCCATGTTTAGTTGTGTGTCGCGAGAAATTTGCAAACAAAATTTTATCAAAATTGTTCTATCCTTTTAATAAATTTTACCTCGTTCTGTCCCGCTGGACTAATGCTGAATGTCATAATCAAACTCAAACACTTGCACAGTACCAATTTCGACACAGAACTTGACAGGTTTTTTTTCTTGTGAATTCTCCCCTTCGACGCTGAATGAGATTGAATTTATACACAAACAGATACAGCGACAAGACTCAAATTATTGACAGAGAAAAATATATATTAGAAGTAAATAAGTGCCGTATTTAAAAATTTCCTCCTCTCCATCCCCACCCCTAGTGGTGGGCCGCAAAGAACACGTGTACTATATTTGGTTAAAATAGGTCCACTCTTTCATATTTTTATGCGCAATATACAAACACACACACATACATACAATTATTATAGGGATTTAAGCGTTGCCGCTCTGCACCGCATCAGACCTCGTTTTATTCACTTCTACTTCGCACAGTAATGCGGAAATGAACAGCATGGCATGGACTATTGAAAAATTATAGTCGTGTCGCAAGAAAATTCCACTGATACAGATAGATATCTGTAGGAAAAGTGCGTAACTGCGTTATAACCGCGGTAAATGGTAGTATACGTAATCTCTACTTCCAACCAGTTTTTATGTGTAATTCGGAAATGCCATTGGGATGCTAAAATTTAACTTTAATATTTACTTAACGTTAATTATGAATAAAATAAATACGTCAACCTATAAAATGAGAATAAATGAAAGTTTATACAATTTAATTACAATATTAAGTCTCATGAGAATAGAAGAATGAGTAAAAATATCAAACGATCTTTGGGACCTAATAATTTATTGTTAGTATGAAAAATAAAAAGGAAACCTAAACTACATCTATTGAATACAACAAAAACTTATTTATAAACTTGAGGGAAGCTTCATTTCGTGTAATATATTCGGAAAGGAACATCGAACAACGAACTAATTTTGTTTTAAATAGATGTAGTTAATGATGTTTTATTGAAAGCAAAAGCAGTTGATTGTTATTATTTTTGTGGTGTTAACCCAATATCGGCTGGCCAGACTACATTATTTACTGCCTGCTACGGACACTATTTTAATAGTTATCTTTAATTGTTGAACAAGTTACGGGGAAAATTTAATTGCCCAAACATTATTCATCGTAACAAGAGGGCAAATTTGATGCAATGGGATTTGAAGGAGAGGCTCGTTTACTGGACGAGATACAACGTGGATCTCTGGCTTTTAGAAAACCTCAGAATTCATAATTTTATTTCAAAACTTTCATCCCAGGCTGTTAATGGAACAGTTTACTAAAGGTTATTCCTTCCGAGTTAAAATGAGGAAAACAGAAACACTTGATCAGCATCGTGGAATTATAAAATTCCCTGGCCTTTGGATTCCAACGCTGCAGTGACGATTTGCCTCCAGCCGGTAACAACGTAACAGTAGACCTCACCCAACATGAATAAGTCCACCGCCCGAGTTCGGAAAACGACTATAAGCTTAGAAATTTACATGCGATTGTGAAGTAAATTCATATACAGGCTGTTTTTCTTAGATTCGCTTCTTGGTTGTCCGTTGCAATAATCTACCCACATTACTTATGAATACCCGTCAGAGATTTTTTTTGCAGGCTATAAACAATAAATTACAAGTGCATTAAGCACGTTATAAGTTGTACAGACATTTTGATAAAACGTGTGTGTAGTAGACACTGTTAGCATAAGATTTGCTATAATGTAAAGAAAGTTAATTTTTGTTTTTATAGTTGCATCAACTACAAAGTCATTAGCGACTGCACGATTAGGGGAAACTTACGTCTATGTAGGAGTAACTTCGTAAGGTTTCTCAAACAACACTAACATCCAAGTCCATGCCAAGATTCGAACCCGGGACCTCTGTTGTGCGAGGCAACCACGCTAACCACTAGACCAGAGGAGGTTGGCTTATAACTTCTGTGTCTTGAATACATTTTAATAAAATAAAAATAACAATATTTGCATTATTCGACCATATTTCCCATCAATTGCGTCAGAGATAATAATTGATGACTGTATGTCATCAGAGAGAGTGAAATAGCTGGCCAAACTGTTTAAATGTTCTAAGAATTTGTTATATTATATTGTAATCAAAGATGTGTAAAAATTCAAATAGCACGTTACAGACATATAAACCAATTTTTCAATGAACTTGCACTTCATACGAGTTTATATCGAAAAAATCATATAATCCGTAAAACAACCAAAAGTTAATACCAAACACAAAAATATAGATACCCCGATTATAAGCATAAAGGGTAAGGTGATAATGTAACATCAACTGTCGTTTTCTCTTTCTTATAAAGCCAATTAATTATTATTCTATTTGAACTTTATACTAGTAGAGCGGTTTATTGCCAATAGTACAATCTGTACTTGTACTGTACATATAAAAAACAGAGAATAATTGATGACGAACCCAAGTTGGTTCAGTAAGCAAGAGAGAACTTCTTTCAAAATATCAAGCTCTATAAATTATACTTTGATTTGAATGATCTGAGTATACGAATTGTTTGTGGTGTACCAGGGATCAGTTAAAAATTTAAGATGCTGTTGCATTCTCGACCAACACAACTATCAAACCCGAAAATGCTAATAGATGTTACACAAAAATTGAACCGGGGAAACGACCTTTGCATGTATAGATTGATCAGATATCTATCGTGTTCTAATTATACTTAGTGCAAGGAAATTCAGGCTAAAACGTAATCCGAAAAATAAATTAAATTAAAGGAATAGACCTGAATGAGTTAATGAACAATGTACATCAACTGAAACATCTGCAGATTAAAATAAAAGGGAAAGGCAGCGATCACCACACCAGGTGGTTGTTTAATGAAAAAGGTCAAAGCAACTTGTGGCTCTTTTGTTGTATTCTATCCTTAATAGTTGCATGAGAAGACAAGTGGAAGATTTAATACACATAATGCTGCTCACGCAAATGTTGAAATATCAAAATGTCTGTACAACATATAACGCAATTAATGAAGTAGTAATTTCATTGTTTATTGCCTGCCCCATTACATAAGTAATGTGGGCAGATTATTTCAACGGACAACCAAGAAGTGAATTTACGAAAAACAGTCTTTGTATGAATTTACGTTATGAATATACATCACGACTATGTGTAAGCGTTATCGCAAGGAATGTCAAAACATATCATACCAAAGTGGAAAGTTAGTAATTAAAAGATGAGTTTTCATTAAGTATTAAATTAAGAACTATATGCTTACAACATCTGCCTTCTAAGCATAGTTTTGGGTTAACAGACTACATGAGGGTTTTTTTTGGGGGGGGGGGGGTTAACAGGCTACATGAGGGTGATCCTGAAACAGGCAACTCCCCTTTAATAGCATAGGAAGGGAATTGAAAAGGGGGATGCGGAAGGTAGAGCAAGGTAGCCCAGGGTTAACTAGGGCCCCTGGGCTATGGTTTAAGGATCCTACCCGGTGTTTCACCTAAAGAGATGCAGGGAAAACCCTAGAAAACCTGCATCAGGTAAGTCGGGCATTGGGTACTATTCTCACGCCCTTCCGAATGACGGGAGACGAGTTTGCTGTGGGGACGCAGCATTCCCTTCTCCATGCCTCCACCAATTACAGGAGGCAATTGGCCGACTGATCCAATGGGATCAGCGGACAACTCTTACCATATGCCCAAGGTCTTTGACCCCAGTACATATACCTCCTAAAATAGGTGAAGGTGTCTCGGCATATGAGAACTTTGATAAAAAATACCCAGAGAGAGTGCGAGGCATTCCCGACATGATCAGGTAAGCCCCGCAGTCACTCTGGGCTGAAGCGTCTGCGAGAAAACTCCCAACTGCGAGAAGTCGAAATATTCTGTGTCTTTCCATCCTCAGTATACATTACCTACAAAACTTTTCCTCGTTAAATTAAAAAAATCTGATGTAAAAAAAACCAACTTCGTTATTGATAGCTTAAGTAACTTCTGACTGTCAAAGAACGTGACACCTTTTGGTTGTTTTATTTTCAGCAATCCAAAACTGATACTTTCACCAGTTATAACTTGCACTTGGCTAAAGAACTAGGAATATACAAAACTGTAACAACCAATTAGGAAATTGGATCCATTATTGCATATTCAGCAGCACATCCTGACAAATGCAGAATTTTTTAGGCTAGAGCACATTCTTTTCCAACACGTCAGAATATGCACATCACATTGAAAGGCACCCTGAAAACTCTGCAGGAAACAAAGTTATATTTCCGAGTAACTTAGATAAAATAATTTCAGGTGAATCTTGCCATGAAACGATTCTGTTGGTCCGGAGCGATCGTGATTTCGCACGTAGATTGTAGGCTGTTCCATTTGCAAACTTCCATGTTGGTACAGACGGAAACGAGTTTGTTACATAATTAAATTTGCATACAAAAGTTCTTTTCAGTGGTCTCTAAATTTATTTCCTGGGCATAAAAGGCTCTATTGTGAAATAGAAGAGGTGTTATCGAAGCAGAACGAACGAACTGATTAAACATTTTGCCCACATACAGTCCTAAATTTGAAAATTATATTTAGAGGCTCCCTAAAATAAATTTAGTGACTCAGGAATTGCCGCCTGAGAATAAATTCGATGAAAAGTTGATCAGCTTGTTTGAGTTTTTATTCAAATTCAGGCATAATAACATTTTCCGTGAGTAGAAGGTTTGATATGCTATAAATAATGAAATGGAAGTCCCTTAGAGCCCATATCATCAAAGTTACATTTATAAACCCATTTTCAAGGCGTTTTGCCCCTACGATTTTCCCTTGTTTTTTTTAAACAACTCACTTCATTTCCTTATCACTTATCCTCCTTTAATTTCTTCGATTTTTTTAGCAAACGTCACTTTCCCTCACTTTTCGTCAGAGCGGTGATGAAAGTAATTTTGATTGTTGTGGGCAGTCCGGCAGAGGAAATACTCAGGTCGTATTCACAGGAGAGACAGAGAGATTAAAATCCAGGCTCACAGTCACGATCTGAAAAATAGCTGTTACCAACGTGAAGAAGAACATGCAGCTGAAACATTGGGAATGGCATTGATGAAATAAATGTTTTTGTCTTTGAAGGAACATACATGTATTTGACCATCAGAACTCTTTTTTGAGGAGCTAATTTCTTTATGGAAGCTCATGATTAGCGTTTTCAGAAAATTTAACCCAATCTCTCATAACACAGATATTTTTTTATCCCTGTCATGTAAAGTTCTGAACGTTAACAAGGCCTTCACATATCGTCGATACAATTAGCGATTTGTCGCGTTGCATAAACCGGAAACCATAGTCTCGTCATAGATAGAAAACTGCTCACCTGTCACTGCAGGTAGCTAAATCGAAAGTTCCATAATATTTCGATTTTCTGTAACTTCCTGTAAGTAATTAATACAGAAAATTTGTTTTTTACGTTTCATCCTTATTGGTTTTATTTTTTATGGCTCATAGTTATACGATAGATATGAGACAACAAACCAACAAGTAAACTCAATAACATTCGCCCTTAATTTCCATTATAAAGATTTTGCATCTGACTTTCCAAAAATATTCACCTTCCACTTATGTCCTACAACAGTGATAATATAATCAAACTCGAATAAAAAAATTTCAAAGTTTTTGTATATCGTCAATTCTTTTGCTGATCTCATTTTATTCACCTGTTACCTTAGTTTTCAATATTTCCTACTGTACAAGATTTGAAACGATAAGAGTATTCGAAATTGGGACCACAATTAACTCCCACAAAACCATATACAACCTACAAGTCATTAAATGGCGAAGAAAACATAGAAGTATTGTTGCACTAATTTAAATTCTGTTCTAAATAATAAAAATTAGAGACAAAATTTCGTAATATTATATTTTTATTGTGCTGCTTGTTTGCCCATTATTAAAATTTTGTGACTAATGACAAATTTATTTCTCGAAAAAAGCCAACCATTATATTTGTCAAAAATCTGTGGGGGACAAAGCTGAAAAGTCAAAATTGATCTACCAAGCACTGGTTTCCTTTCATCGTTAAAAGAAAACGATATAGTCATGTATACGTAAGCAAGTATAAACAAATTCAATTGTTGTAAGCGTGTGTATATGTAACGAACGGATTCTAGGATTGCATAGATGTTGCTGTTGTGATACTCAGCCCCAAGAATGGTATGATGCATGAAACAAACACAAAAATTAATTTAAAATTCCTGTTTCAATCCCTTAAATTTTCATTGAAATCGGTTAAGCCGATTGGAAGCTTAATCAAGAAATAGACATCAATTCTGGAAATTTTAACGCACGTATAGCAAAGAAACCTTAGTAGAATTTATATATATGTTTATTTATTTATATTACATTAATATCATTATAGAAATGAATTATTCACTAATAGTTAAATTATATTGCCTTTTTTAAAACCCTCAAATTTTCATTGAAACATTTGAGCCATTTCGGAACCTATTCGAGACAAGCAAACGGACAGACAGGCAGTCAGACAGATAGACTTCAGTTTTATTTATTGGTATAGATATCCTAATATTCAGACTTCATTACCCGTAAGTAAATTAATCTTTTTTTCGAAAGCCTTCCCTGCCTGTGTTATCCTACTCTTTATGTCTACTATGCTTCTACCATCCCTAGTAATTATACTACCCATAAATATTTTGGTGTTATGAAAAATAGAGTGCCAAATGAATAAAAAACCTAAAATTGATTTCAAAAACGCGATTCACACCAACTTTTTGTTTAGATTAAAGCTGCTCTTGTAGTCAGTCAAATTTATATTTTAACACATTTGGCATCTTTCTTTCATCAAAACTTAACATTATCTGAGGAAGTTCCAAATATGGTGACTAAACGTCGATTCAGCTAAATAAAAACGTTGCATTTGGTAATTAATCATTGTTCAAAACAGACGTTTGATTTACTGCATATTAGATACTATGTATTATTTACTGAAAGGAATCATTTTGAACAAATTTATGTAATGATATTCCCAGGGCAGTGTAAAAATTTAAAGTTTCATACTTATCAGACATTTCATTTTAGTGAAATAAATATATTGACCAATAAATGAGAAACATGAGAACTATAGTAAACTGTAGTTCAAGTTCAACTTCATCATCATAATATTCTATAGAATTCTCAATGTGGGGACTAAAAGTTGTGTTTAAATTTTTTATTCACGTTTTATTGTACTGCTTATAGTTCTGACATATTGTCTAATATATTTATATGAAATAAAAAGTCAGAAAATATATGTAATAATAATCACTGTAATTAATGTAATTAGAAAATGACCGCTATTTTTAAGTATATCTTAAAAATTTTTGAACTAACTTAACAGTATGGCTGTTTTAACCGAAATGAGATATTTATCATATTATTTATCATATTTATCATTATATACTGATCAGATTAATCAATTACTTAAGAAACTCAGCTCAGCTACATATGCTGTCAGAGCAATGTCCACCTTCAGTGATTTAAAAACAAGAAAATTAGTATACTTTGCATATTTTCATTCTATTTTATCATATGGTATTATATTTTGGGGCAACTTAGTAGGCGTAGATAAGATTTTTATTAGTCAAAAACGTGTTATTAGAACAATATGTCAGGTTTCCTCACAAACTTCTTGCAGAACTCTGTTCAAAAAGTTAGGTATTTTCACTTTGACGTGCCAATACATTTATTCATTGATGTTATTTTTAATTACAAATAGGCACTTATTTTTGAATAATTCTGATATTCATCCCTTCAATACAAGGAACAAAAATAATCTGTATAAAAAATGTAAAACATTGTCAATTGCACAGAAAGGTGTGCATTATTCAGGGATATCCATCTTCAACAGACTGCCGCTCAGAATTAAACAGTTGTCCGATAATCAAGGTAAATTTAACACTGAATTACGCTCATTTTTGCTTAGCCACTCCTTCTATTCAATAAAGGAATTTATAGAAGAATCGGAAAAGAGTAATTTATAATAGTTTATAATACAAAAATTTGTTATAAGTATATTTTTCTTTTATACAATAAAATAATGTAATAAATGTACACCCTGACCCATTCCACATCCTTGAAGCTTAGCTTCTTTACAGGATCTACGGAATATGATTATTATTATTATTATTATTATTATTATTTATTTTAGACAACTGAATATCAATAATATATCTATTTTGTTTTAATCTTGGTAAAATACTCCAAATTTTTATGTGAATCGTGAGCCTCATATAAGAAACCTTTTCTTATGAAGGTAATGAGAAGCGGAAATGAAGTAATGGATTGACTTATCAGAGCCCCCTGCAGAATAACAACCTAAGACGTCAGTGGACGAACACGTGAACGGTGATTAGACCTGTTCAACCTTACATTACTCATAAGGAAGGGGATTATCATAAAATGACTTAATTTAGACGTTTAAAGATAAGAAATCCACGGTCGTTTTTCCTCAACTATACCCTGAAAGGAAATTTTGCTTATTGCATTTGCCATCAAACATAAGTGAAAAACTATAGCTATCTGTTTAATAAGACGTGTTGATGAATACTCTAAATTTTATCACGTTTCTTCCGAGACATGTAAGTCATTTTCCAACATCTACGTGAAGGACAATAAGTTCTTAGCAGTGAGTCGAACTGATTAAGGACAGAGGAGGTTGAATGTTCTTGTTATCTACATAGTGTTACTGAATGACTAACCTGCAGGAAAGCAAAACCTCAAAAGCCTTAAAAATAATTTTATTTTCCTTCCAGACGTAGCAGGAAACCTACGAAACAGGCGCGTCCCCACTTGTATAAATAAATGTCTGTTTGTATGCTTATCCCGTATGCGTTCCTATATTATATATCCGATTGCGATGAAATTTAAATTGCATGTAGTGATCACGTCAGAGGCGGTTTCTGTTGATCTGTCGAAGATTAGTTTCCTTTTCACCCCCTTTAAGAGAAAAAAGATCTCTCCCTTCGCACGAGTTTTTTGAATAATTCTTTCAGTCTTCCACCAGGTTATGGTCAGTAGATTCTACGGGACTCCTTTCAGCAAGCGATTGTAAAACTCTCACGTAGTCAATCAAACAATATTCCCACATCTGAGAATCTGCAGTCATGGCTGAGCTGGACTGCAGGAATATGTACTGAGGTTCGAGTCAACACAACAATTTTTATTTGTTTATTTTACTTAATTTTTTTACCTTTCATTTCTAGTATTTTCTGTTTCTAGAATGTTCTGTTTCTGGAATATTGATTGAATGTATAAATTGTACTGGTTCCTAAGCGAAGGCACTCTTTCGCAGTGCGAGCCGAAATAAAGCACTTTCTGTTAAATAAACATCTATAAACTCTAGCAGTGTGTGTTACTGTACCTCATGATCCTTCATAAACGTGACAATATGATTATGTATCTGTTAGCGTGAAATAAGGTTTAAATTTAACTAATATTTTATTTAAGTAATGATATTTTTTATTAACCAATGAATATGCAAAAAGTTTAATAAGTCGCAGTGCAGTTGATTGAGTTTCGTTAAATCCAGAAGGTTCGTGGTCACAAAAATTTCTGGTGATAGATGATAACAATGTCCGATATCGAAACATCGACGTATCAATTAAAAATTCGTCTCTTCCGGCTGATTGTAAAACTGCTATTATTATGCCAATTTATAAATTTGGTAAAAGAACAGACGTTAAAAACTTCAGCAGTGCGTAAGATTATGGAGCACTTATTAGCAGCCTACGTTAGATCTGAACTTGATAGAAAAGGGTGGTTTTTTAATGGTCAGCGTGGTTTTCGAGAAGGGTTCTCGTGCGAAAGCCAAATGATAAATCTATTTCAGAAGTTAGCAGAAGAAGAAGCTAATGGGGGTAGATTAGATGGGGTTATCTTAGACTTCGCTAAAGCCTAGATGTAGTGCCTCATGATATACTATAAAACATGTATAGATAAAGAGTGGTACTGTGGATAGAAAAATTTTTAAGAGATAGATCGCAAAAAGTCAAAATCGGATTCAGGAATTGTAACGTCGGGAGTTCCTCAGGTCTCTGTAATCGGGCAATTACTTTTTTTAATATTTATTAATGACTTACAAAATTAATTAAAGTCAGGGATAAATCTTTTCGCTGAAAACTGCATCATCTATAGAAAGATAGCGAGCGAGCAAAACGCGATATTATTACAAGAAGATCTAGATAAAGTCAATAGCTGGGCCCAGGAAAATAAAATGAAAATTAATGGAAATAAAAGCAGCTGAATCTCGTTTACAGAACGCACCTGTTAAACGAGATAGAATATAGAACAGGTGGGGAACTAATTCCAAAGATAACGAGTTGCAAATATCTGGGGATATATTTCAACAGACTTGGGTGGGAGGAACAGGTGAATTTTACGACCCGAAAAGCGTGGAATTCCTTACATTTCATAATGGGGAACTTAAAAAGGGAAGTTCAAAATCAAAGGAGGTGGCATATTAATCCTATAGAAAAAATTAAATTGAATCAATAGAGAAAGTTCAGGAAAGGGCTGATAATTTTGTGTGAGTAGGGTCGGGTCATAGGAATAATAAAGTGAAACAAGTAGGTTGGGAAATATTGTCAAAAAGGAGGGAGAAAGCAAGGCTGAATTTGCTATTCAAAGCTTATACGGGGCAAAACCATGGATTAGAATTAGCTCCAAAATGCAAAAACCCCGTTAAACAGATAGATGGGATCATAAGTTCATAGTGAAATGTAGAAAGCAGAAAACAGATGTTGGTAAATTCTCATTCCTAAATAGGATCATCAACCACTGGAATAATTTACCTGTGGGAGTGTTTGGAGGAAATCCTCTTCAGGACAAATCTCAAAAAACGTGTAAAGTGGTTGTTTTTAATAATATAAATGCATATTCGAATTTAAATGTTAAAGTCAAAGTGAAGTGTTAAGTTAATACAATTCTTCTAGTGTTTCTCTTTTCTCTTTCAGGGCTATAAAAATTTTGAAGGACTGTCATTTTTTTAGATTAGGAGTATTTATGTTTAAGAAATTTCATATTGTATCTGTCACCGGGTTTGCGCCCAACTCTAGACTAACAATAAATACAAATATGACTGAATTCTCACCCGCATTGAAGCCCGAGAAAACCTTGTTAACTACATACACCAGGAAAGCCTTCGTTCGATTGTTGTATATGGTGAATACAAATATAAACGCGTGGAGCAACCAGAACCAAATTTGGTACATATGTTCCTTGTAACCATGAAACAAGCATCGTGGGGTTAAGACACTACTACTGCCCCTGGCGGTGGTGACGTAGGGGACGGAAATTTATCTTGCAATATTTTGGCGAATAAAACTTTTTTGTTATTGGTATTGCTATTGATTCTACCGTTGTTGTTTTTGTATAACTCGATCACTTATTGCCATGGGAGACGAACAGACATTGGGATAGAATATCTTTACGTACGAGTACCAGTAGTTGCAATTGATGTATCTTTGACGTGTTTTCAAAAATGTGTTTGGAATTTTTCCAACATTCTCTCATTTTTTAAATTTAATTTCAATTTATTATAATTAAAGTTGTTCTTTAATTGAACTGATGATCAAAAATGAAAATTTTTGGTTTCAGAAAAATATGTGATTCTGATATCATTATTACTCCTGAATTCAAATATGATGTCGGGTTTTCCCCATCACGCAAAGTTCCGGAGATACTAGGAATTTTAATTTGACTCATTAATATTTCTTAACAACACAAAAATCAACCATTCTGCCTGAGGTACAAAGAGGAAACTTGCTTTATTTTGCCTGTGTCTAGATGATACAACAATAATCGGCCAGCATATTATAATCCAGGGCTCTGGGAGACATCGTGTTTAACTCTGACATTCAAAATGCAACATCTGTAGTAGTTCAGTCATAGGGTGGAAGAGATGAAGATCTGTTATATGAAAAGGATGAGAAAACAAGCAAGATTGCTGTGAGTATTCTTGGCTTTATTAGTGTACAGAGAATAATATTTACTTTCTTAAAGTACTGGGAGTATTTTTCAGTACTAAGAGCATATTTAAATCTCTTAGGGTATCGGGAGTATCTTCACCTGTCTTTTCGTCCCGGAGAATTATTTGTCCATTTTTAAGGTACTGCGTTTATTTACGTTACCGAATATTTCTTGACTCGATTAAGATCATTCCGTCAGCTCTCGTAGGGTAGAAAGAGTGAAAGTTTAAATTTTCTAAGATATGACGATCACTGTTGGTTTAATCGCGTGTTGGAGAGGTAACTGACAAATTAAGTACCGTAGCGGGCAAATATTAATGAATTACCGGATTACGCTGGGTACCCACCTAGTATATGAATAAAGCATAAATATAATGTAAAATAAATAGCTGTAGTAAAGATTAGAATGTTTTTTTTTCAAAATGATAAGTATGTTTTTTAAAAGTACAGCTCTATCCAATAAGAGTTATATATATTATATCATCACATTTTGATGATAACTTGTGAAGCGAAGTTATAGCTAGTAAATAATAAATGAAATGTTATATTAAATTTATTTTAAGCTTTTTGTCTGACCTATTAGTATTTCTTATCGTTTCGCCCATATTGGGGAGGGGTGGGGGTAGTGATCCTCAAACAGGCAAGTTCCTTTGACAGACAGGTTTAAAAATATGCTAACAGAGTAATTACTTTGACAGGTTTCCTTGAAATCGTTGCGTTAAATACTTATTTAAGGACTATGGGAACAACTCTTTATGTTGTTAAGCCTGTTAACGAATAGCACAAGAGAACCAGCATAAATTGGATACAGGAAGGGCACTGAAGCATGACGGCGAATTATTGTGGGAATTTAGTGGAACAATAGTGTTCTGTACCTGCAACCTCCTCGGCGAAGGAAGAGTTGGGACGGGTAGATGCCGATCCTCTTTTACGAAGAATTATTTTTTTCCACTAGGGGATGCTTCGTAATTTAAGCTGAATTTCGTTGAGTTGGGCGAAGCCACGGCTTCAGCGAATGCAACAATTATGTTAATTAACTGGAAAAATGTTCGCTGTTAAGAAACCGTCAACTGCATCAAAAGAAGACGGATTTTCCTGTAATAAAAACCAGACACATTTTCGATATTACTGTAGATAATTGCGACGCAAGTCTTTAAATGTGATTTCTAAAATTTTTCTCTCTTTAAATGATTTTGTTTCTCCTACTCTCGTTTTAATACACTACGGTAGCGTTCAAATTAAATAGAACTTATTGACTGACGTTACCATGTTCCAAGAAAAATCTATTTCCAAATTATTTGTGATTTCTCAGAAAACTCATTTTGTTGTTAACTAAACTTTTTGTGTACTCCTTTTAATATTTGGATATAGAATAGTAACTTTTCATTTCATTATCTGTAATAAATTCCAGTATCTCTGACGGCATAACACAGACAAAGTTCCCACCACAAAGCGAAGATAACATTAAGATACTAGTTTATAACCTGCTTTTGTGCTTAAATTTTCATACCCTGGTTAACAATGGCTACAAGAACGTTAACGTAAAACTTGATTAATTTATCTATGGCGTAAATACTATCGACATTGATCGGTGATCTGTGGTTGTGTCATTTTTTAAAAATTAAGAATTATTATATCAACATTAAAAACTTAAAAGGAAAGGGTACTGACTTTTTATAGTATATGCTTGCAGTTACTAAACTTGCCGTCAATATCTAAAAATTCTACTGAGAAGGGTCAAATAAAAATTTCGAAAGGTTTATTGGCTACCCACAATAAATTATGTAGAATATTTTAAACTCAACATTAACAACTTTATTTCTATATTTTTTTTACCGAGCGTCTGTGAACAAAGGGTCCTGCCCGTCGTCTGTTCTCTGTGTGACATAGATTCTGTGGGTATTGTTTTCGCTATTTATTTCAATTTGCAAATATTCACTGGTTGTAACGTACGCGATTCTGACGACTTATTCGAAGTCTATTTGCTAGTCTTTATTTGAATTATTAATTCATGTGGTCGCGACGCTGCGTGAACAATCAAACTCACGTCCTCCCGTCACCACATCACGTCGCCGATTCCTATACAAGTGGCTTGCGCAAACCTGCAGAAACACGGTCACATGACCTCGTCCACTAATCGCAGGTATGCAAATTCCCGCGCAGCGTCGACCAATTGAAGCGCTCTATCACGAGGAAACCGAATGCACAGCCTACCTTTACCGCGCTACTCGCGTCAGCCATTAACGTCACGAGCACAACAATTGCGTCTGTGCTTGTAATGCCGCGCATATCGACAATCGGCTGGGGCTGTAACTTAACATGTTACTATATATATATATACCACTAACGGTATACATCTTTATATTCACTGACATCATTTTCGCATTCCCTGCTCTTATCTCTGTTATAATTTTACATCATCGTGACCTTGACTGACTGATGACTTCGCTTGCTTATAATTCACGCTCGGTTGGGCGTTGACTATCTCGTTCTCCTCCATCCTATTTACTATCCAGGGGAATAAACTTTCTTAGAGGTTTACATTATATATCCTTCTTAAGAATTCATACTTCCACTCCTTAATTCCATAAATAATGCATCAAAACCAAGCTCTAAATATACTACAGATTTACTTTTAAGTGGATTCGATATTCAGTAATATGCTTTTATTGCCCGTAAAAGTTCGCACATATATACTGAAAAGTGTGGCTCATTTAACATAAATTTTTTCTGCACGTTCGCTCAAACATATACGAATAAATAATTAATAGAATAATTAAATGAACATAAATTAGTTTCTGTTCTATTTCTGTAACTAAACATGCAACAGGACAGGAAAATTCAAAACTTTTTCAATTATAGCAAATGAGTAATTTAAAAAAATATAATTTATTTTAAATGGGTACAATTCTTAGCCAGATAAAGAATAAATTATTTACCCTGGTATAACTACTACAAGAAACGCAGCTCTCACGTAACTCGTCAGTTAAAAAAATAATCTGCAACTTACAGCATAAAAGCAGCAATTGATTATTCTTTTATATGGCATATATTTAGAGAGAAAAATGTTAAAAAAGAATTTTCAGTTTATTATTATTATTATAGGTGAAGTACGTTTGGTGAAATCAGTTGGGAAACAAACTATAGTAAAATTCAGGTTCAAAAGGCCGATGTAAAAAATTATGTTTCTGATGCACTGCTACTCTAACATATAAATCAGTCAGAACTTCTCACGTCAGAAATACATTTAGAAGCGTATAAGAAAGACAACAAAATAACCGTTTTGGAACAAAGCAATCAATTTCTGCGAGTGCAATAAATCTAAAAATCACTAATTCTTTTCTAAACCCTAGAAGGTATTTTAAAATTGTTTGTTTAGATCAAGTGATTATAAAATACATGTAACCCGGTCTTGATAACAATTATTGTTATTCTAATGGAAGCTAATGGCCAAGGTTTTGTTAAGAAGAAAATTTGGGCCATTACTTATGAAAATGTCACGGCGTTATCATATATTTGGCAAATGGAAAGATAAATGCAGTATTTTCCGCCTCGTGGCCCATGGCGTGATGTTGATGTGAAGCACATGTCCTGGACATGGTATGGCCCTCTGGCGTGTCGAAGATGGGATCCACTTCATCATCAGTTGGTGACAGGCAGGTGCGGCCATAGATTCAAGTTGCCACTGGAGTGACTCTCACTATTTATCACTTTTCACACGAAAACTAAAATATTTTGACTTCGCCGACAACAGAGACACTTCATTCGCTCCTTCCTTTATATTAGATGCAACGTAACTGACTTCAGAATTATCAGATAAGCATCAAATTGGCCTTGCCGACATCCTGTGGTGTAGCGGCTAGCGTTGCTGTCTCACAACTGAAGGGTTCCGGGTTCAAATCCTGGCATGGGCTTGGATGTTTGTGTCGTCATGGTCACGAGGACTGGGATTAAGGCTGCTGGGGAATTGATACACTGACCACGTATCACCCCAAATTCGGAATGTGTCACGCCAGATGGCAGTCCGCAGTCGTCTCGGTAGGCCTAGGCCCTCAAGAGGGCTGTTGAGCCATTGGAAGAAGATCATATTGGCCTTATCTTCTGCCAATTATACTTCAACTAACCTTAGCTCTTTACTCTCTTTCTCTGCCCACAATATTTTCTATTCTTTTCCCTCACTATCGATGCAAACTCTTGATAATATATAATATTTATCCTTCACAACGCTTGATGCGTCGTTTTTTTGGGGATGCAATCAGTTATGATACTCAAAAGTAGACGCACCCAAAGCATCTGCTGAGTTCAACTGTCGAGCAAAAATAAGTGCCCTAGCACTTGGTGTGTGTCCGTGTCAGACGCAATAACCCAAAATTAAACACAAAAGATAGAAATAGTAATGGATTACTTTAACTGTCTGCCCGCCCTTAAACGATAAGTTCCCCCATGCTGACTTCCAAACGATAACAAATATTTTTTACTGTATTGGTTGAAATAAATGATGGTTGATACTTCCAAATACTGTTGCTTCCAGCGTAACTCACAATTTAGTTACACTTTCATACGTCATTACGTGAAATTATAACTGATGTTAAGCTAAAATAAGTAGTTTTAAGACATTAATATTTAATAATATTATTAATTATGTATACATATTAGTATTCAATATAAATAAAAAATATATTAAATATTTGAAACAAAATAAATCCAGTAGGAAATGTTCCTGTAAGACAAGGATATTCAATGTTGTTGACAGCACAGGAAACCCTTTGTGACATCTTTATTGTTCTCGAAGTCGTCCGCCAAAAAGACGACAGGAAATAATTTACAGAAATTATAAAAGCGCTTGAGATAATACAACTTGTAAAGGTTTCAAACCTTAGCTCTACTTTTTAAAACTCACTAACGCCCAAGGAAGGTATCTGTGGATGTCTTATATGAATATTAATAAATTCAATTTGATTAATTACTTTATTTTTGTGTTAATAACTATGATTTTTAAAATATTACATTGCAATGGTATTGTTATTATGTGGGATATTTTAATACTACTTACAATTATAGTAATGCATTTCATGACAAACAAGGATAGTAGTTACGGAATAGTACAGTATGAACTTAACATAAGGCTTATTGTATTATGAGAAAGCGAAATTGACTTGGATTATTTAGTTAAACATATTCTACAATTAGTCTACAATTTTCAAAGAAACTATGTCTAAAGACTCCCGGAAAATTTATTCAAAGCACACTTCTTTAGTTCAGTTTTCCTCTTTAATGTTAATCGTTGTTTGTATGCCGCATTCTTAATGTATGACCTACTTTCCCTCTTTCCCACTGTCTTCATTGTCAGGGTTTAGTTTTACGCGGACGACATATACTGAAATTTGTCGCGGTCTTTTTTGAATTCCAGAAAGTCTACTAGCGACTTTTCCGAAGAATGTAAAATTATTTAGGGATAGAATTAGGGAAATAGTTTAACTTAATTTATTCAGGCTTAGAATTAGTGTTAAAGTATTTGTACATTGAATGTTTATATTAGTATAATTTTATTTTTTATTTCTTTAACTTATATTCCTCAGCCCATTTAACGTAATAATTCTATGTATCTATCTATCTATCTATTCTCTCACTCCCCCCTCCCCTCCTCTCATCACTTTTTATCGAATTTTGTTCGATGATGGAAATGTGAAAAGTATTTAAATTTCTCATCACAGTGTGGAAACGACAAGTTAAATTTCATGTGAGTAATTCTACTGACACTAGTTTTTACGAACTATTTCTTCACATACGTTTGATGACGGAATTTGTACGTGTTACAGGGAGTTACAATTTTCTGTGAGTCTGCGATGGTTTGGAAGCAGCTTTAGTTAAGTTCGAACATTTTTGTTATAAATGTACTGTTATTATTACATTTTTAACATAAAGCTAATTATTACACAATAATTAAGGATAGCCTTGGTGGCATGTTAAGTTGACGTATGTCATAACATAATTAGCAAATAGTCGTCGTTACAGTTCAGTTACAGTTACTAGCGTAGGTAATACATAACATGATTGACTCCTTTTTGCTTGACGTCATGGATGTTAGAGACTATTAAAAATCGAGATATAAGTGAAACGACGTCTCTAACTGTTGGTATTTGCTTAGTCCTCTGTAAGGATGGATATTATGAAGAAAAAAAAATCTATTTCGATTATCTGGTATTGATTTTATAAGACGTTAATCCTAAATTTTATTCCGATTTCTTGAGGACTGGTTATTATTATTGTAAATAGAGACTAGTTGATAGCAAATTGTTTACCTGCGAAGGTAGACTTCTACAAACATTTTATTCAAAAACGGAATTTACCTAAGGATTAAAACTTTTAAATTATCAGATAACTTCATAAATGAATCAGTACTTCTAAAGGAAAATTAATTTCTCATGTTTATAAGAAGCTACAGCCTTGACATGGACGGACAGCCAAGATTTGCAAACACTTCTAGGAACGTAGGTACTCGTATGAGGAAATATAAGTGCAAATAATTTACACTAATTTTAGTTTAACTACTACGTGAATGAAAGTGGCCTTCCTTTAACTAAAATAATTAATCTTTCACGTCACTTATTGAGGATTTAACCTAAAACATAGCTCCGATGGTTATTGGGACAAGGAAAATGTAATGAAAGTGAAGTTCCTTAAGAGCGGTAATTTACCCACCTTTTAATGTTAAAACTCCATATTTTCATAATAACGTATTTTTCAGATCAAACTTTTGATCGGAAGTATGTAAACAATAAAGAACGCACCGTACTAATGCAGTGACTGCGTCAAGGAAAAATAATGTACTTTTATTCATCTTCTTCCTTGGCTCTACAGTCCATTGAAGGCCTTGGCCTGCCGAGTCGACTGCGGACTGTCATCTTAAATTACACATTCTGAATTTGGAGTGACAAGTGGACAGCGTAATTGGTTCTCCAGCAGTCTTAATTTCAGTTAGCGTGACCGTGAGGGAACAACATCCAAGTCCATGTCAGGATTCGAACCCGGGACCGCTGTGGGGTAAGGCAGTTACGCTAACCACTAGACCACAGGAGGTTGGAATGTGATAAGTAGAACACGGCAAAAATTCTATTCTGTATAAAACTGTTAATACTTCTAAATAGTGACCACGGAAATCAGGCCATAGACGTCCTGAAGAAAAAATATTCGTTTATTTAAGATAAAGAAGAAAAGGCAGAAATATGGAAGAAATATCTAGAAAAGCTGTATCACGGTGGATATCTAGATCAGTCAGTAATAGAAAAGGAAGTGGAGGTGAATGATGAATAGTTGGGGAACATAATTTTAAGGTCGGGGCTTGGTAAGATGTTGACAGATCTGAGCAATTGTAAAGCGCTAGGAATTGATAACATTCCCGAGGAGGTGTTCTCAATAGTGAACGAAACAAAAAGAGTACCAGAAGGACTGGGGCAGATAGATGCGACAGCACAGGACAATTACTTTAGTATCTCATGCGATGCGTGCAAAATATTAACGAACATAGTATATAGGAGGATGGAATGACAAATAAAATGCGAGTTAGTAGAAGATCAATTTTTTTTCAGAAATAATGTAGGGAAAAGAGAAGTAATATTGACTTTGCGTCTAATTTTGTAAGACAGGATAACAAAAACAGGCCTACGTTCATTGCATTTGTAGATTTTGAAAAAGTCTTTGTTAATGTGAACTTAAACACACTACTAAGTATTTTGAAAAGAACAGGAATAAAATACTGAGAAAAAAGGCTTACACATAACCTCTACAGAAGGCAGTCAGCGCTAATTAAATTGAAGATCAAGAAAAGAAATAAGAAATCAGGAAGGAGTAAGATCAGGATGCAGTCTGTCACCCATGGCCTTTAACTTATCTATAGGACAGGCGATGAAGAAAGTTAAAACGGAATATGGAAAAGGAATCATTCTGTAACTAGAAGAAATAAAAACCTTACGCTTTACCGATGATAGTGTAGTATTAGAGGAGTCAGTAGAAGACTTGGAAACCATAATAAGTGGCATGAACGTGGTCCTGGAGAAACAGTTCAATATGAGGTTTAATAGAAGGAAAACCTAGGTAATGGAGTGTAGTTTGGAAAACAGTGGAATAAAAAATGGTGTTAGTTTGGGAAGGAATATTTTTACGTAAGTTAAGGAATTATGCTATTTGGGAAGCGCAATAACTAGGGATGGTAGAAGTATAGTAGACATAAAGAATAGGATAGCACAGGCAAAGAAGGCTTTAACGAAAAAAATGAATTTCCTTACGGGTAATATAAGTGACAATATTAGGAAATCATTGCTAAAAATGTTCGTATTGAATGTGGCGTTATATGGAAGCGAAATGTGGTCGTTAGAAGTTGCAGAAATGAAAATGATAGAAGCCTTTGAAATGTGGTTCTATGGAAGAATGCTGACAATCAGATGGGTGGATAGAATCACTAAAGAGGAAGTTCTAAACAGAATAGGGGAAGACGAACAATATGGAGGACGTTGACCAAGAGAAGGGATATATTAATAAACCATGTATTAAGACATGAGAGTCTTGTAAAATTAGCATTAGAGGGAAGTGTGTGGGGTAAGAACTGAAGAGGGAGGCCGATGATGGATTACGGTTAAACAGATTAGGGAGGATGTGAGATGTGGTAGTTACGATTGCGCAAGATAGATAGGCATGGAGGGTTGCATCGAATCAGTCTTAGGACTGAATACCACAACACACAATAAATCTGAATTTTAATATTTCCTTTCTTTTGATAGCCCTCTCTGATATCCTCTCCTCACTATTGACCAATAGCTGGCCCGTACATTGGCTGCCAATGTAATCCATCAAGAGTTAGTGACACGGCTTTCATTCACACGGCTGCCAAATATTTGGGCCTCCATGTACAGACTTCCTTTCTCACTTTTTTGCGCATATTGGCCTCCTTTGATGTTCGATGAGCCAACATCAGTTAATCAGCACCAATATCGGCTAATACAAGCCAGCCTTCGTCTACGTCACTTTTATGGATAGCGTTGGCCCATCTTGTGCCCATGGAGCCTTCATCTACAAAGACGACTACCGCCTTATTAGACATAATATGAATTGTTTTGGAGTGGAAAATGGTCAGTATTAATCTCAATGTTCTTGACCATTACGAATCGGATCCAGGACCTCTCCTTCGAAGACATTACGCTGACTTGAAATTTATTCATTCCAATTTCATTGCGTATTATTATTATCAATCTCAATTTATTAACTAATCTTGTTGTTGTGGTATTGATTCCATCTTACCGCATTCTGCATAAGCCTTTTCATATCTCCATAACTGTCAAATCCCACATCCTCCATAATCTGCTTAGTAAATTCCACCTTTGTCATCCCTCTTCTGTTCTTACCCCACAAACTTCCCTCTAGTGCAAATTTTACAAGTCCCTCATGTCTCAAAACGTGTCTTATTAATCTATTCCTTTTCCTTAAAATTTTCTCTCTTCCCCTATTCTGCTTAAATCTTCATGGTTAGTTATATATTAACCAATATGCTTGTTAAATTACTGAAAACATTTATTATTCACAACCGAAAAATTGCAATTCCCACGTGGCCTTACTGTGTTACATTTCTGGTAGCAAGAAAACTCACTGTATGAGACTGGTATTTTATCAGTGACAGTAATCTCCTGAACCAATTAGCTCCAGATCTACGGCACCAACTGCATTATTTACATTCTAAACTGACTGATTCGTCTCGGCCAGCTTAGAATCGTTTACTCCTGTTGAATGGTCTAATATGCTGCAGTTTAACTAAAATTATTATAAAATAGTAGTTACATTATTTTAATGAAACGGTCACCGCTTGTTATTTGCCACGAATTCAATGTGGTGATGAGCTCAGTCCTTCCTCGACTTCAAATTTGATGGTTCGGTGAATGTTATTATAGTGAATACCTAACCTAGTCAAGTCCAAGTTGTGACTTGAGTGTTCTTTGAATTCGACTTGTGTAATCGTAATAGTGATGTGTAACTTGAGTCCGTCATGAAACGGTTGTTGTGGGCAAGGAAGTCTCTTCCAAACAGCCTGTCGTAATTCGGCGCACTTACAGCCTATTGAGCTCCACATTCAAGGCTTCGTTAGCGAAAGAATCCCACGCCACGTTACTAACACTCTTAAACCTATAGACTGAAACACGGCTAATGGGTGTCTGTGATTTAGTATCATATTTAAATTAAATTAAATAGTATCTAATATTTCAGAAATATAGTGTAATAATTACTGGCCAGAGAAGTCAAAAATATAAATAATAAGGTTTAATAAAATTTCATCATAAAAATGTTATTGTAAAATTAAGACGTTTCGCCCGTAAGATTCCGACCTATTCAGGTACGAGTCCTTGAAACTTAATATTAAATTAACTGCGTTATTAAAAATATAAAACGTCGAATTATATACTATTTAAATTATAAGGCAGTCAAGTAACAGACAAAACTAAGTGATTAAATACCACTTTCGTCAGTTGATTCAATAGGATAAGAGTCGCAAAAACGAGACACAACACAATCAACGTGATGAGCTCAAGAGTATCTCTACTTTCAGCAATTTTTAGTTATTCATCTGTTTTTTTTCTTTTATATTTTGGGACACTTGATACATTGAATAACCTAACGATTGCAGAAACAATTTCTCGCATTCAATTAATTGCTTAATTTTTTCTGTCCTAAGGCTACTCCTTTATCTAATTAGCTGCCTTATTGTTATATGTTGTCGAAGTTGTAGGAAAATCTATAAGTAATTAAATGAACTTAATAAGTAATGAAAGTAACTTATACTCAAACGAAACAAGTACAAAACTAATTCAATACTCACAAATGTCAATTATTAAAAAAATTAAATTTGATGTGCATGTCCAGTACGAACTCTGAAAAATTTATGTATACAATGTATTCACTTATAATTAAAAGTCGCTGTTTTTAATTTTAAGCAAATACCCAGAGAAAAAATTAGATTACTATTTGAAAAAGTAGAGATACAAAATTGTCACAATAAAAGGAACTCTCAATACAATTTAGTTTTTGAGTATCATCGTTTACATTTATTGCCTAATTGTTTGAAGTGATGTGAAGCACTTCGGTCATTAATATTGCCCTATTCATCCAAACTTTTAACATTTACCAAATAAATCTTATGATTATTCAAATAAACATGTTCAGTTATAGCAGAATGTTTTTGTACAATGTTTCACATTGAAAATTTTTCTTTGATCCGCGTATTTAAAGCTCGTTTTATTTGGCCGACATAGCAACTGTTACAGTCTATGCAAAAGTTTCTGGATAATTCTCTACGAATACGTCACTTGTATCGTTGAAACAGTAATTTTACAAATAATGTTAGGGACTTTATCGAAACACAACGTATCCAGTCACATAAGTTGGGCATTTCTCAGACATTTTTCTTGTTTTGGGAACAACGGAGTTGTTCCAGAGGATTAGCGTATAATTACGTATATACTACTGCTCTTATTAAAGCACATTAGTATAAACCCTAGAATAAGTATTACTCTTTAAAACACAGACAGCATACAAAATTGAAGATCGAGTAGTCTCGCGGTTAGCTTCAACAATTAAAGTTCACGGGTTGAAAGAGAATACGGGTAAGGATTATCCTTCCAGTAATGAATTACTAGCACACCTAGAATGATATTTTATTTTTGTGGTCGTAAAAGAAAGTCACTCGTGGGTGAAAATATTTACGATTGCTTTGTTTAAAGTCAAGTAGAAGAGCGGGCTAAAGTCATAAACTGTATTAAATTATAATTTATTCAAACTAGTACTAAATTAATTCTTTTCCAAATTATATCATTTATTAGTTTATCAAGGACACTAGCGACGACTGCTAGATTAGGTAGTCTTAGTTATTTTTTTGCTAGTGAAGCCACATAAATCCAAATCGTTATAATCCCCACACAGAGAACAATGAAAGTAATCATATAAATATTAATGAAAAAAGTCAGAACAAAATATTTAATAAAGAAATTATAAACCTTCATAGACTTGCAATGATTAGTCCCTCTTCAGGCAATAATTAAATGATGTCTCTAGAAGGCATGGCAACGAATATAATATTTCTTCTTTTTCTTCTTCTTCCCCGGCTCTACAGGCCATTGAGGACCTTGGCCTACCGGGTCTACTGCGGACTGTCATATTACATGACACATTCCGCATTTGGCGTGATACGTGGTCAGCGTATCGATTCTCCGGCAGTCTAAATCCCAGTCTCCGTGACTTTAACCGACTTTTTAAATCTTGTTTTATCTGTTCTATGTTTCATTAATTACATACAATACAAGAAAACGATCACATATCACATTATGTTTTCAAACTTTTTCATTGGATCTTTTTCATTCTTTACAAAAAAATTGTTGACAATATTAATAACTCTTTTAAGGATTTCAATATATGGAGTATATTATCCAAATTGTTCACTCGAAGTATTTTTAGCTTTTTATGGGAAAATTATTATTAATAGAAATAATATATTTGTAAATTAATTTCGTAGTGCATGAATTTAAGAAAATAATGTATTTTTTTAACTTTCCTTTATGAAATCTATTGTGAAATAATTTATATGCCTTGTAAACTAAATCGTATGTCATTGCTTTCTTTTGAAACGTTGGATGGTTGGAATTAAGATTTAAAATTCGAGCCGAATATTTTCAACAAAGAAATAAAATATTCTACATGCATAAGTTCTTGGTGGCGAATTAATACGGTTATATTGCCCAATGTTTTATCATAGTTCTTTTCAAACACTAACTTTCTTACAAATTCAGAACTGAAAATAAAGTATAACCTTTTGTCCGCTCTCAACTAAAACAGTGTTATACTCTTAATAATTCAAATACAAAATTTAGTTCTTTAGTGATAAAAGATTCGAATGTATTGTCATTACATTTGTAAATCACTTTATAATGTCTAAGTTTAATGATAGTTGCAGGAAATAGAGTTCAGGTAGCCAGAACGAATTATGGTTTAGTTTCAAATATTCATCAATAGAATTCTAATTTATTTCATTCATAAGCTAATGGATGTAAACAAGGGTTAATTTTTCCCATCACTTCCTGCTTATCTGTCTCACGAGTCACGCAAGTCAGTCCTCTGAAAAACAAAGTAGCGTCGATAATATTTCAAAAACAAGCTGGGTGCTCGTCCTTCGTATGAAAAATAAATAATTGCATGGCTTTTAACTGTACGATTAGCTTTTGACGTAAATATTTATCTAAAATATATTCTTATTTCCAGTTGGAAGTTTTTTCATTACTTTATCTTTAATATTTTTCACGATTATCCTCTCGTATGCATGACCTTTAAAGAATAAATTTGGCAGACTGATTTTGGGCTTAAACGTTTCAAAATATTGTGTGACGCTTTTATATGACGTGAAAATTCTTTACCATGTTAGAGAATACCCTTCATCCATTTCTATCTGAAATGAATAAAATCACTAGCGACGTAGTTAAAGGAGGTATTTCTAGTTACGATAAATATGATGGGTTGCAGTTTTATATTCCTATAAATCTTCTTACCGATTAGTGGGAACGATACAAAGTTTCGTCGAACAAAGTCGGCATATGAGACAAATAGGGTTTTGGTCTAAAGTACAGACAATTTTTTATTTAATTAAGGATAACAATATTTTATAATTTTCATAGCTTGTTTAAAGAGTAATGATAAGCACATTTCGTTATCTACCTCGTCACACGATTGTGGAAACACAAATAGCTCTTGCGTGCCTACATTCCTATTTAATTTGGATTCAGGCATTACAAGAGAGAGGATGTCACCAGAAAGACGTTCTACGAATCGGAGCGTTGAACGTATATCCGGTCTGGTAGATTAGAAAATCTAAAAAGGAAATGGAAAGGTTAAAGTTAGATACAGTAGGAATTAGTGAAGTTAGATGGCAGAAAGAGTAAGATTTTTGGTCTGATGATTATTGTATGATTAGTGCAAAAGCGAATTGAAATAATTCAGCGGTAGGTCTTGTAATGAATAAGAGACTGGGGCAATGAAGAAGTTATTACGAACAATATAATGAAAGATTATTTACGACAACGTTAGAAATAAAACCGCAGCTAACGACTATCATTTTAGATGCCCACAAGTGCCGCAGAGGAAGAAGAAATTGAAGAAAAAATTAAGACAAGGAAAGCTTTGACGTAAAAGAGGAATTTACTTACGGGTAATAGAAGTGTGAATATTAGGAAATCGTTAACGTATTCCTATGGAGCGTGGTGTTATATGGGCGCGAAACGTGGACGATAGGAGTTGCGGAAAGGAAAAGAATAGAAGTCTTTGAAATGTAGTACTATAGGAGAAAGCTGAAAATCAGACGGATGGATCGAGTAACTTACGAGGAAGTTCTAGACAGAATAGGGGAAGAGCGAACAACATAAAGGACGTTGACTAAGAGAAGTGATAGATTAATAGGCCACGTTTTAAGACATGAGAGGCTTGTAAAATTATCATTCGAGGGAAGTGTGTTGGGGAAGAACAGAAGAGGAAGCAAAGGATGAAATACGCTAAACAGATTAGGGTGGATGTGGGATGTGCTTGCAATTCGGAAATGAAAAATTTGCGCAAGATAGGTTAGCATGTAGGATTGCAACAGACCAGTCTTAGGACTGAATACCACAACAACAATAACAACAGGCAGAGATCTGTAATTTATTTTACAAGATTCGTAATTTCAAATATCACTGTATAGTAAGGAATTATAATTTAGTGACTTGAGGCACTGGCTTGTAACACAGAGGTCCCGGGTTTGTTTACTGGCAAGAGCTCGGGTGTTTGTGACCCAAAATCGTGTACCCATTATAATGGAGATAAAGATACCTGTTTCATTAAAATCATGACTCCAGATTAGATCAGCGAGAAATTTTTGGATCAACTCAAGAAGACGAAAAATCTTGGGGAAATAAAATTATCACTGTGGAATGTGTGTACCAAAATTGTTTAACAGAATTACTTGCTAAATATCTAACTGAATACTATTTCTTTTCGTTTACCGCACTGATCTAGGATATAGTACGCTGGATGACGTCACACAACCACCTCAATTGTACCATATAAAATCTCTTCACCCAAAAAAGAATTGACAAGATCGGTTCGAGACATTACCTCCTTAACGGCACTCACGGAGGCAATTTCAAAATGTTTATTATTTGAATACAAAATATTATAAATAAAGCGAACCTTTCAGGCTGACCATATTTTCCCCATTTTGCATTAGGTTTGTTAATACCTTCCCCCCTTTTTCCCATATTGCGAAAAATTCATATTTTCATGTAAATGCTAATTTATATAATAGTATTTATTTTACTTTTAGACGTGAAAAGCCAACAGGCTGATTAACGTATATTTCTGCGTCCTATTAGGATGGCGATCGTCAAACTTCCACGACACATTCCGGATTTTGTTTGGTTGGCAGTTTGGCGATTATCCTTCAGCATTAACCCCAGTTATCATGGCCATGACAAGCACAAATATCCCTGCCCATGCCGGGATTCGAACCAGGGATCTCTGTGATGTGAGACGGTGACGCTAACAGCGAAACCTCAGAAGGTCGGCAATTGGACATCTGCATCAATAAAATAATCGCTTTATATGTTTAAGCAATATGAATCTGCCATCCACCATCTGGTGACAAACTAGCATAAGTTCCAAAAACATTGTTTTAACTATTTGGGGACGGATTTTGTAAGCTGTACTGCCAAAGCGTCTGAACGTCTTACCCGTGAAGCTACAAATATTTTGATACTATTTAAAACTTTGTAAAAAGTTAAAACGTAATATTTTCATCACTTATATATGACTGATTATTTTACTTTCTAAATAATTTACTATAATTATTTTATCCCGGGTTTATCAGACAAAAATTATATACTTGTAATAAATTATTTACAATTTAAAATTATATCATTCACTTATTTAAAAAATGTATTGCATTAAAGTGTAATTTTTTTCTACACATAAAAAATCACTTTTATTCTTCATAGTCCAAATTAATAATTGACCGGATTTTAAAATGTATACATATCTGTGAATATTGCCTTACATTGAACGACCGAAAAGCCGATAGCCTATTTAATAGGGCCAAACAAATGTTTTTCATTTTTATGGAATTTTTAAAAAAAATCTCCTTAATTATTAAAATTTGAATAAACTTTAGAGGACGATGTAGTACAAGTGTACACCAAGAATGAAATAGTTGGCCAATGAATTAAATTAAGAAGTTAATTTAATAAATGATTCTCAGTTAATCAACCGGGTCAATTGTATTTTAATAAAAACGATAATCACTTATTAATCACTTATTAAATCAGGAAACCGACGTTATTTTATTTAAAAACAGAAGGCTTAAGATTCAAACTGCAAAATTAACTTTTTCTCCGTAACTTATTGTTAATAGGTAAAAACTCTTTGTTGTCAATCGTAGGCGACGTGGTTGTTGTACATTCTACTTATAGATAGAGCTAGGGAGTAGGGAACAATATTTATTCCTTAGAAAATTATTTCATATCAATGAATAATGCATTAGTGAAAAAGTATAGACAAAAGGTTGTTAATGATGCACACCGTAGAGAAATAACTTTAAGAACCCTACACAGTGTTTTCTTTTCTGTATAAGGCACGAGGTGATAAATTAAAAATATAAGTATGAGAATGTTATCAATAATAAATTTTGTCATAAAAAATTTAATTAATATATGTACACACATATATAATGCAAAGTAATGAAATGCACGGTTTTATGTTGCCTGAAGTGTTAACAGTAACAAGTTTTTACACACAGCACAAAAACGAACGAAGCAGCACCACACACCATAGTTTTCCTCTCCTTCAATATTAGACTGCCCGGTCTTTCTTCGCCACTATATTCATCCAGATGTCATCTAACAGCATTTTCCCTTCAAACTCTTATCCCCCCTACCCTATATATACCTCTAATCCTATCGCTAGTTTTTAGTTAATTAGTTAGTATTACTGTAAAAAAATAATAATAACAGAATAATTTTCGTAACACCATTTTGTAAGTTTGTAAAGGTAAGGCCTGCTATAGATTTACTAAAAAACAGGCTAATTATGTTCTAAGTAATATATATATCAACAGTATGAAAACAATACGTATAGGTAATTTGTATCGTGGATTAAACAAGAATGGCTGTTGTCAAGTAATAGTTTATTGTACTCAAAAATTTGCCAAGTGTATTAAGCTAATTTCGACCCATTAGCCCCAATTTATGATATGCACGAATGATTTTTTATCTGGGCAGAGATTTTGCCGGTTATGTGGTGCAGTAGGTTAGTGGCATGTGATAAGGCCTCCTCCTTACCTGTGGCCCTTGTCCGTCCACAGCCGAGGTCTCCAGCACACTCCCACACTCAGGGTTCCGCTGGTACGCTGGACGTGAATGTGACGGAAATCCCCTCCACAGCTGGCGACGACGTTCAAAGCAATCACGCTGCAGAACAGGACAGACAATCACTCCTCAAACTGCTTCCGTACAACACATTAAGCGCACTAAACTCAAGAAATAGTTTCGTCTAGCACTTGAAGGAAAACATTTCACAGACAGTTTATGTCCAACCAGACGATTTACCGATTATATATACTTCAATTAGAATGTCAGCATACTACTCTCAAAACCTACTTTAGCATTTGGTGTTACTGACTGAACGGAACGAATGATTATCCTGTTCCAAGCCTAAAAATTGTATTCACTACTACTACAGATGGGTATTTTCCAGTGGCAGTTTTGATGACAATAAATTAAAAGAAAAATTTAATGAGATCACTGAAATAGTGACGTAATTGTATAATGAAAGATTGTATTTTCATGTCTGATTTTGAAATAATCTACGATATTTGTGGTGTAACCTCGGAGAGAAGGTTAAAAGACTGCAAAATTTATGGTTGTGTTTATAAATATTGTGTATTTGAAACTGACACTTGATTTATTGATAATTAGTTGAGTGGTATCATTTGCGTATCTATTTTTGTTTAGTTATATATAACTACTAAAAATATGTAAAATATTTGGGTTTTCTTGTTAACACGTAGCTTATCAATGTTTCTCCACAGGATAATAGCCTGAAGAACGTACAAGTAAGTACCGAAACGTTGTCTTTTCTCTTGGAAAATTGTTAAAAATAAGTCTGAAAGTTGTTGGAAATTTTACTTACAATTTTAGAACGTTTCAGATCTTTGCTTACACTAAAATCGTACCTCACTTTTCAGGACATCTGAATTTTATTTTTAAAGGCTTTGCATTCTTGCAGGCTATCGTTCTTTGATCTTTTTCCTTTATTTTATAAGTATGGTCATTTGTATAGAAAACGAAAGTATATTTAGACACTCCCTTATGTCTCTTAAGGCCTTATAGAGTCCCCGTCATTCAGAGAGGAAAGGGAGTTTGTGCGAGTTTTCTCTCGCAAGCATTTCGCCCCAAAGTGACTGCGGAGCTCACCCGACTGGTTTCTTCAAAGTTCTCAGATGACGAGACACCTTCACTTATTTTAGGAGATTATGTACTGGGGCCGAAGACCTTGGGCATAAGGCAAGAGTTGTCCGCTGAACCCATTGGATCAGTCGGCCAACTGACTCCTAAAATTGGTGGAGGCACGGAAAAGGTAATGCTGCGACCCCAGTCTCCATTTATTCGGAAGGGTGCGAGGATAGTACCCAATGACCGAATCTATCTGATGAAGGTTTTCTGGGGTTGTTCTGCATCTCCTTAAGTGAAACACCAGGTACTTTCAACTATAGCCGGGGAGTCCTAGTGAACCCTTGGCTACCTTGCTTTACCTTCTGCATCACCCCTTTTCAATTCCTTCCTATGCTATTAAAGCGGAATTACCTGTTTCAGGATCCCCATTATGTAGCCTGTTAAGCAAAAAAATGAATTGTTTCTGATTTGTATAAAAAAAATAAATATTGCATCACGAATAAATCTGACACTAATATCTAGCCCATTTTAAACATATTTTAATTTAACTCTTTTCAGAGCGACTAATGGAACTGAGCGACTGAGGATGTTAGATTTGGCTTAACCGGCTTCGGAACCATCAATGTTTATGGCAACGACAACGAAATTTATAGTTTAGGAGCTATCCATTCATTACTATCTCCCAACTCAATACCAAGGGTGCTGAACGACGACTTAACCGGTATGGTGAATGTAAGCTACCCCCAAAATCCTATATTCGACATCAATGTCGATAGTTTTCGCATTAATTTTGTCCTCCCATGCCGGTAGGGGCTGAAATTATACTTTTAACACATCGAGAATAATAATGTTAATGTAAGCGATCCAGTAAACTATTTGTTGTTTTTAAGGGCCCATTCCAACTCCCTCATTACATTAAGAAATAAGTTATAGATGTAAAAATAATCTTTTCCTTTCCCATTTTTCATAAGAGCGGTTTTTAAATATTTATTGCTACTGAACGTTTGTAATGAGAAAGTGCTTACAACTGACGATAGTTTTACACTAACAATTATTTATTTTAATTACTGCGAAAATCGTTCGTTGTAAAACATTGTTATCTTAAGAAAACTTTAAAATCATTTCTACTGTGGTAAGTTATTTTATGAAAAAGAGATATGTTTTATCCTTATCCGCGGCTACTTAAGATCCTTACATATATTTTCTTTAAAGCAAACCGTGGCATGGCTAATTTCCTGGTTTTTTCCTTATTGTTCTCCACTTTTTGGAAATGTTATAAACAATTTTTTCACGTACAATTTAGTGCCTTGATGTTTATTCTGTTCTTTACAAGTGCACAAATGCACATTCATTACGCATTATCCTACCTCCAACCTATTTATAGAATTTGAAATTAGGTTTACTTTTCAACATGTATTATATATAAGAGATAGAAGTGAAAATGGCGCTGTAAATGAGAGGGCATAGAAATTTATGCAATAATAAAGATACTACGGGTTGATGCGGATTATTGCGTAATTTCAATCCCGATTTATAAATAATAATCAATGGCTTATACTTAAAAAATCACAATTTTATTAATCATGAATGCTAAATAAAGTCACATAAGCATTTCTTTTGGGGTAGGGGGGGTTAACATTATATTCGGGTGATCCAGAAAAATACAACTTGCCATAAGACTATTTTAGGAACTAAATGGCGCTAGTTGGGGCTGATTCTTAAACATGTAACTTCCCTTTAATAGCATGCGAAGTGAATTTAAAAAGGGAGGATGTGGAAGGAATAGCAAGGTAGCCAAGAAGAATTGACTAGGCCCCCCCAGGCTATAGTTTAAGGATCCTACCCGGAGGGATGCAGGAAAAACGCTGCATCAGGTAGGTCAGACTATTCGGTACTATTCTTACGCCCTTCCTAATGACGAAAGATGAGTTTGCTATGGTATTCCTTTCTCTCTGTACCGACAGATCTTACTTTATGTCCAAGATATTTTATCCCATTACATATACCTCCTAACAGAGGTGAAGGTGTCTCGGCATCTTAAAAGTTAAAAATCGGCCAGAGAACGAGGCATCCCTAAAGGTAAGCCCTACCCTCACTCTATGGAGCAATATCTTCGTGAAAAAGTCCCCTCAGGTTAATGCATAAGGGTTGACTGCCAACCCCATCGAGTTCATATATTTTGTCTCTTATAGGGGATGTTAATCCTTATTTTATTTATGTTGTCAATAGAATACCTCTATCAGTACGTCTTCATTCTCATTCCTTCTCGCCTCGCGTCTCTCTGTCCTTTTCCTTCCAAATCGATTCGTGGACTGTCCTCGTCTCCTTGCAACTTCCCAGCTCACCTCTACTACGGGGTGAAACACCACTCCACGTGTCGTGTAAACAACAATCATATTAAATTTTCCAAAATCACGGGATCTGCATGGAAGGAGTGAGATCGTTGTCCTCGAGTGGCCGACAAGCTTTGTCTGTAGGCACAAACTTGGGATTTGAATCGTGACAATTCGGCACCAAACCAAAACGGGAACTATCACAGACCTGCTGCCCATCTCTTGCTGTATCTGAATATATTTTCCACTAATTATAGAAATATTGGACTTAAAATGATGGCTTAAATGGTACTATTCCTCAATATACATATGTGAATTGTTCTTATAAAATAGTTTTATTTATTTATTTTAATTTCACGTATCTGCCACCCGGAAACGTCTATTTGTAGGTTAAATGAATACATAGAATGCTCCATCTTACCCTTCATCGACAGTTGACGCTTCAATAAAATATCACAACATGTTCAGCTTAAGGAACACGGAGACAGAAATTTAGGCCAGAATCTGAAAAAATCTATTCTCTAATTTTTCATATTAATATTCTTATAAATTCAGTAACCTGAAAAAATACACTGCCAAACAAAAGAAGAAAGATGTAGCATATGCTGAAGGACAATTTTAATTAATATTTTTGATTCTAAATTAATAATTATTAATTTTTTCAGAAAAATGCGGTTTCTTTTCAGTTTCATGATTTCTGGTTCCAAAAACCTTCTTTGCTTCACAAATATTAAGGTATTGTCTTCATTCTTTTTCTACATAATCTACATGCTAATACCCTCAAGTATTAATTTTCTAATTGTTAAAGCAGTTTAGGTGAAAAAGTGTTTCAAAGTGCGTAAAAGTGTCCATTTTAAATGAAGCTCTTAGAAAAAAAATTATTACTCCCCACAATTTTAATCGATTTCAAAAATAGAACAGACAATTGATAACAATGGCCAGATATACATATTAATGTAAAAAATCTAAAATATATTCAAGTAAGTAACGCAAAGAACATTTTAAAAACTGCCTAATTTTGAGAATAATTTTCAAAATAACCCAACAAGAAACAAGTTTACAAAAACAATATTTTGTAGATTGCACAGTTGAAATTTCAGCTCAGTAGCAATTGATTTAGAGGAATTTCAAATTTCAGTTCCCGTGTCCCTTAATACAACGTTAAAATTATGTATTGCACGTTACGAATAAACTCCGGCCCAGATTTTGAACCAGTTAGATTTGTTGAATTATCCTCGAAAAGTTCGGCACACAATGGAAGGTTTATTAGAAATTGTGTTAATATTTCAATAGATATTGTTTGTGTTCTCTATTCCTTCAAATTAATACAATGTAAATAAGTTATAAATTTGATATACGTGACACATAAATTAGAAAATGACAGTCATGGATAACAATTTATTGTAGAACTTAGCTTTCAATTTTCATCTTTGGTCAATCCCTAGATTCTATTGCCTAATGAATTAAATTATCCTATTTCCCAATGTATTTGGAGTCTGTAAGTTGAATACATCATGTAGTGGATTTTGCCGGATACTCACGCTTGGGACACGTTTGGAATATATAATTTTTTATTTGAGATGCTTAGAAGACAGTTGTTTTCCTTGTTTATTTCAGATAACACTTTCAAATGTTACTTATTTTTTAGCAAATCAGAAACGAGATTTTTTTTAGTAACATTATTGTTGCGCTTAGTTCAATATCTTTACAGGTGATGAAATATATGCTATTTAAGTTGAATTTCGATCATATTTGAAAATATTATGTAACCAAAAAAAGTTTTCGTTCATAGTTGGACATCATGTGCGTGTAACTGAAAAACAACTCATGAATAACGTCCACAAGGACGTAACAAATTTACTGAAATTTGCCAGCTTGGTATCTTCCGCTTTTAATGTTTGTTTTCCTTATTCATTACCATATTTTTGTGACTCTACGCGTTGAATTGAGTCAAAGGATGACGCAGTTAATTGTTACTGCAGAAGTTTTTTCATTTCTTTGATTTATTTACCTGGCTTACCAATTTCGTATGCAATTATTTCAATAATTTCTCAGTGATATATGTACAATGTGTTCAGTTTATCTGAAGACATTGAAATATCTCGAGGACCACACATCGTATCAAAAAAAGTAAGAATGAAAAATGTTCGCCCCGAAGGAGACACTGGAAGAGGGAAACTCGACCCCCAACCCCACCTCTGGGGGTGGGGGAGGAAAGAGGTAAATACTTAAATGGGATACCCCGTTTTTATTGAAAATTTGGATTATTCATAAAAAATTACTCTAATTTGACCTATGATTCGAGTCATTTCGGTCACATGTGGCGTTGTAATCGACAAAAATCAAAATGCGTAATAAATCGTTGAAAAATGGGAGTATCTCAAGAAATAGGCACTAGATCAGCAAAATAAAATTAAATGTGTTTCATATTCTTACAAATGTCCATTCCGCTTAATGACTATTAGAACATGTAATATTCACGACAAAACGAACAGTGGTGTAAAGAGGTTTTAATTACAGAAATCATGAAATCGTCGAAATTACGGCATTTGAATACTAAACGTGCAAAGAAACTAAAAGAATATTTTTAGCGAATTCTGAAATCACCAAATAAAGAATAGGTATCTTTTGAGTGATGAGTTACTTGGAATGAGATATATTTATTCGTATTATATGAAGTGTCATATTTGTTAAGAAAACGAAGAGCTTTTACTACCTGCAACTGTAATAATGTCCGAAATTATTAATGGAAAACAGTATGGTGATGAATTTATTGAAATTGCTTTATCGAATGACATTGAGTCAAACATTCAACAGCTTTTTAACTGCTCAAAGTTATGACCATTTGGATAATGGGCGTAATGCCTTTTCTACATTAACTTTCTTAAAATCAAACTTTAATGAACATTTGTATTGGTAAAACACAACTAAATACGGAATTTTGTGGTACAAAATAAATATATATTTGACAAAGAATGGGTTCCTATTATTTATTCCTTACGTTGTAAACATTTTAGTTTCTACAATTTGTAATTTTCAGTATTGTATTTATTAATTTCATTACATTGGGGGTCGTTTTAAATTATCTTGGCCGTAAAGGGGTCACGATTTAAAAAAAATAGTGATCTACAATTTATTGTTCGCAGTCTTGACGTCATAATTTTCGCACTGAAGAACGGAAATTGTTTTGATCATAGGTAGAAACTCTATGTAAAAAGCACCACGTACCAAGTGCAGAACCTGGGTTAGATTCCCGGTCCGGTTACATTTTCCATACTTGAACATTTAATTATATTATTTATAGTATAAGCTTCATTACAAATACTTCTTTCTATTCGTAAGATATTTTAAGCAATTTTTTAGAAAAGTGACGATGCTTTGACGTAAAATAGGCTTCAGATTAGAATCATATCTGGGTAGTAGATTATTGTTATTACTTGAAATTATCATTCTGCGCACTAATAATTCATTTTTAATATAATTGTGGAAGTTATTTAATTAAACATTTATAAAAATCTATTCCTTGTTAGCATAAAAAGTAATAAAAGATTTTATTTTTCAATTTGATTTTTATCGCACATTTAAAGATGATAAAGTAAGTACAATAACCAATAAGTCAGGAAAAAATTCAGCGTTATGTATGTTACAAACGTCAAACAACGTTTCATCGGGTGATAAATTTTAAAAAAAACTAAATGTCTTCTTGTTGACTTATTCGGATTCTAATTATATTTAAAACAAACGCGTTTAATACAACTTTAAAAATTGTTATAATAAATTAAACCTACTTTTATATAATAATAAGAGATACAGAAACAAGTATTATTTTGCTTTAGATACATGTTAAATAAAATAAATAGATCCAAAATTATTGCTAATAAGATTCATGGGGAAGTTTGTGATGACGCCGAGCATTGAGTATCCGGAAAATTCCACCATACTGAATTGTGTACATATTGCGTTACTATTTGTTTACATTCTGCCACACACGCATTTGCTCAATTATATTCTGCAACACGAACAGCAGAAACACATGGAAGGACGATAAAAACCAATATGAAATTCTTGTATGAATATGCATGTGTCTTATGTGTTTTATTTTGAACCGTCTTTGAACATGACATATTTCCCGGAACCACGGCAACTCGACTGTTGCCTCCAATACATTCTTCAGCAAATATCAAAGGGTGATAAGGCAATTGGTTAGGTTTATTAATACGTATAATTTAATATACTTGAATGAGTTATTGGACGAGAATTGCTTATATTTAATTAAGGACTAGCTGTGTGTCCGTAATTGCCGGTACATTATATAATTCAACACTAATCTTTGGATTAAAACTTGAATTTCATGTTTAATGTCTGAATTAAAATAACGTTTAAATTTTCCTACATAATAAAATTCCAACTGAATTTGAGCTTCTTTTAGACATAAACAGTGAATTCCATTTATTAGAATAAGAGAGTAGATCCATATCTTAGATCTGTTCAGAGCGAAACGATTCGTAAAATTTTATGAACGTCTTTTTCGCATTATTCTCACGAGTCTTTTTAAGTAAAAACAAATTCTAAGTAATTGGAAGCATTGTAAGTCCCATGCTTCTCACAAGTGGCGCAAAATAACTACACTCAATGTGGCCGCTTAGAGTCAATTTTATTTTTGAAAAATAATTAATAGTATAAGCCAACTGAAAAAATTCTCACCATTTTTCCTTGAACAAACAAACAAAAATTAAAATTATAACAAATATTTGCAGTCTCATTCCTCGAAGAAACATCGTCCTGTCGAGACTGAAAGAGAAATAAAAGTAACGGTAATGTTCTGCTCCAAGTCGCATAAGTAAGAACAACAACTTAATTCAACCTCAGAATTGGTAACAAAAGCAGAGGTTCTGCTTCTTGTTTGGCTCTGCAGTTCTACCGGGTCGACTGCGCACTGTCATCTTACATGACACATTCCGAATTTGGAGTGATTGATACGTGGACAGCGTACCGATTCTCCAGCAGTCTTAATCTTCACGGAAAGATATCGAGAAGAAAGGAAACCTCATTATGGAAATTATAACTGGTGCACTCTGAACGAAATGTTAATAAATAGTGATAAAACTGAAATCATGATATTTGGAAAGTCACTGAAAAGACATCCTATAATAAAATTCAACAATAAAACCATTAAAACTGTAAATAAAAATCGTTATTTAGGTGTTGTGTTAGGTGCGAAATTATCTTTCCTCCCGCATATTGGTGAAATAACACCATGAATCCGTCATGAATCAGGTCCTAGCTTTGGCAAAAAAAGGTATACAAAATGCACTCATCAAAATTCATCCTACATTACATGTCATATTCGAAGGGATATGCTTATATTGAATCCCTGCTCTGGAACATCGACTTCTTCATACTTATGTGAAAATAACTTTATTAGTTGCGCAAATAAAAATATTAATTCGCTGTTTCCGTGCATACAAAACGACTCCAGTTGACTCTATATAGATCATTACTGTCATTCCTCCAATAGACTTGACTGTAGCAGCCCTGTACCACTTTAAGCGTAATAACCCAAATATACTCCACCAAATTACAAACAAATCTGTAGAATCCAAAGATACGTGTAAAGATTGGCTGATGAAATAATGGCAAACGATATGGGACAAAATTGATAAATGCCTTTGGTCAAAGAAATTAATACACACGGTTGAATCACAATTACAACGCAGCTTTATAACTCTCTGGACACGGACCATACAATTCTAAATTAAAACAGTTAAATTTAATAGAATCTTTTACATGTTCTTTCTGCAGACAGGAAGATGAAACTCCTTTTCACACTGTATGGCAATGTGATTTTTGGCATGACACCTTTCAGGACTACCGAAAACTGGAACCTTAAAAAATTTTATTCAAAAAGAAATAATCGAAAATATAAACCAGGCAACAACCAGATTTTATTCAAATTTTCTGAAGGTTTTTTAGGGCGGTGAAAATCCCCCACTATCATGCATATATATTCATTAATATGAACCGATATAATGAACAGGATGCCTACACTAGACGCATGCGTGGCAATCCTCGTAACCTCTCTGGGTAACCAGCAGTAAGGGTTTTTTTCCTTCAGAGTAATTTTCCCCTGGTAAGCTATATTTAGCATATACAGGGTCATACGGATTAAAATGGAACCAAAAAAAGAAATTCTTAATCCCAGTGTCTGTGACCATGACGACAGAATCTCTGTGTTGTGAGGCAGAGACGCTAGTCACTAGACTACAGGAGATCTGTATCACGAAGGTTAATTAAGAAAATTTGTGTCATAAATTTCGATAAAGTGCATAAACTATGTATTCCAGGAATTAAAAAAATACCGTGATAAAGCCACCTATCCTAGAAGCAAGTATCTCAAGACAATGAATGAACAAAATTGGATCGAAATGCCTCTGCGTCCTGAATTTATCCATTTAAATATCCGTCGCTGGGAAAAAAAAGGTTTTTAAGATAACACGTCGCAAATTTTGTTTCTGTCGTCGGTTCCATTTTCAAATGAAAATTAATATTTCATTTTATAGTGTGCTTTGAACATCACAGCTCGAGCTGTAACATACCAGAAGAGTTTGTTACTGTTTAGGAGGTTATTCACAAAGTTATGTTTATGATATTTAATTGTGTTAATAACCTGCTAGAAATTGTTAGAAAATTAATTTTACAAAAGCCATTGTACTTTAAAAGTCAAAGAACTTGAACCTGGAAAAGATAGAATACGCTGCTTCCGTACTTAGTTGCATAAAATACCAATGTTTTATCTTTCCGAGGTCAGACATTTTACGAAAGCACACATTAGCAAATTGTGATAGTTAAGTGATAACGGCGTTGCATGATGTTGTGTATCACAAAATACTTGTTTGTGTAATTTATAGTTTTTATATCAATTTAGTTTCATTTTGTACACCACGGCAAACGCATTGTTGTGACCACTACATTAACTTTTGTCGCTTTCCTTGTGTGACAGTAAGCTTTGCGTGTATAGGGGAAGTCACGAGACGTCGATTATTTAATTCAGTGGAATTGTTCAAGAGTTGAGATAATATGAATCAGCTAAACCCAGCTCAAGTTTCCCTTAAACACAGCGATATGCTAGTAGAAAACTGGAGCAACTTCGCAAAAGGCAGTATACAGTGAAGTCAAAGCGATTTTTGTGCTATTTAAAATTGCCATTCCACTTTAAAGACTAAAAAACTAAGCTTAATAATGCTTGAATTGTTTGGTGAATAGAAACTTACAACCTTGGCTGCTACCTGTAAAAATTCTGCGAAAATAATTACGAGCTGAGTAACGGATTGATACGATAAACTGTGATTTGATTCGAGTAACCCAACTGTAACAATTCTTTTCAGTACATTTCACGCTTATTTTTGTCGTTGTTTTGTAGCATCATTCACGCTCTCGAGGATTGTGTGGCCGACTCATTGTCGCCAGCTCTTGGACATTGCAGATCACGTCGTTCGGGATGATATTGCATATCCAACAACCTTTTGCTGTGAAAGGGTCTTCCCAGTAAATCACAATACAACGCTCTTCTTCGCTGAATTATCTATTTACCACTGTGAATTCTTTAAAGTGGAATAGCGCTCCAAATACGTAGTAGAAGGTGAAGTGCAACGATTTGTTACAGAGTCTACGAGAGGCGAATAGAAATTCAGGGCCGATATATATCAATAAAAAATAATTTTAACAACCCAACTTTTGTAACTGTCAAATCAATTAGATATCTTCAAAGTATTATTGAAGGAGTTTTTGGACTAAAAAAACAGATTCACAGATGAAATTTATTATTTTTTTAAAATTTATTTATTGAAATAGTAATCTGAATAATAGGTTCTATAAGGTGTTTTGATGTCTTGGAAGTGTCCTGATAGGGTCCTCTCCTCTCCACTGATTAGACTCCAACTTCGAGGTCCATTGGCCAGCATCGTTTTAGTCTTCTGTGGTTGTTTATTGCAGCAGTGGTTGTATAAGAGGGTTGGTATGGTTTTCCAGTTTCCTGTGATGTTTTTTGGCTCTTTCTTGTATAACATCCTGATGTAGATTTTTTTTGTTCATATACCATGGAGCATACCATGACTGAGGATTTTTGATTATGCCCTCTTATTAACTTTAGTTTAATCTCTGAGTTGAAATTTATACCTTTCATGTGTGCAAATTTTATATTTTTGCTTGGTTCCGCAACGGGGGTATAGGAAATGAAACTTTTTTAAAAAATAAATATATAAATGGAAGTAACTTTTAAAGTGTATTCAAGTTACCATAGACAATTCACACACAGTAACTAAAATTTTGTACGTAAAATCAGGAAAAATTGTTGTTCACAAACTATTCTTGGTTGTAAGATTAGTATACGAAAATTGAAGTTTCTTCATATGCAGTCGATTACTTTGTGTTAACCACAGTAAACAAAATATTAATAATAGTATTCAACTCGTAGGCCTGAAAGTACTAAGCTCAGGGGAGTTTGTTTGTAAATAATAGGACGACCCGGTGATGAGTAAATTTGTAAATTGCAGATACTTGGAAACTCAAAGCGAACATCTGGTCTACAGCAAAAAGGATCGCCTTTTTGTAACTGGATGCAATTTTTCTAGTCATAATTTATTTAGCAATGAGAATAATTCACAGTTCTATACGCTAAAATGCTGACGGCTACTAATTGTATTAGTATCTAAACATTAACTGGAAGATATCCAATGATATCATCTGTAGAATTTAAATAAACAATGATTAGTTTCATTTAAAATAGTTCACTAGGCCACATCGTTTTATGATCACTGCTTCTAGAAGCAGCTTCTTAGAATGCCATTGTAAATGTACGTTAAAATTACAATTCCTGTTTTAGATAATTTCTTCATCATTTTAGCCGTGACACGATCAATTCCAATGTCGATGCTTTGATAGGCTCATGTAATGCAGATGGAATACGGTAGAGGCACTTTCATGATCAGGTACATTGTCTATCGGTTGAAATACTGAAATCAAGTGTTCTGGAAATAGGTTAGCTTTCTCAGCGTCACTTAATACCTATGGTTCATTCTCTTTTTTCTTATTGGTGAAGCAGAAGTTTTAGGCTATTCCTAAATATCTATGCCCGCAACTTTGTTCCCGCGGAAATAGCTCTTCTTATTTTGCCTTAAAACGAAAGCACGGCATCATTTATTTATGATCGCTTCACCGAGAAAACCTTAAACCTCGCAGTTGGTTTGGAACGGGTCTACAACAATAAATGGAGTGAGAATGTCCACCCATCCTCTATCTCAATCATACTTCCAAAATTACGCATATAATAAGACAATAAATGGAATGAATGGTATAAGAACGCCGAATAGGACTTTTAACTCGCAGTTCCTTTTCGCGCCGCATTTCGCACGGCAATTCAATGGATTTATAAATATTTATGTAATGGAACTTTCAAGATATCAAAATGAAGCATACACGAGAATTTAAGTTAAAATTCCAGTTTGAATTCCTAAAATTTTCGTTTAAATCCGTTAAGCCATTTCGGAGCATAAACAGATCTAAAGTATAGGCAACCCGCATTTTCAATTTAAATTTTAAAGGACGTATGAAACAAATATTACCGTAGAATTAATATATATATATCATTATCGAAATGATATGTACGAATAATTAAGTTAAATGGCTCTTTTTTAAAACCCTCAAAGATACGGACAAACAGTCAATTTTATTTATTGGTATAGATTGGTTTCGCATTTTGTAACCGAATGCATTGAAATTAAAAGAAATAGTTTCGAATAACAAAAAGTGAATTTTTTAGAAGGGCAAGAACCGAATTATTCTTTTTCTGTACTTCTGGAATTGGCAGACCACGTCGGCAAGGATATTGTTCTATTTACAGGAATACGACTCAACGGGTTTTTCTCAGAAGCGGTAAATAATTTTGAAGGGATTCATACTTGAAAAAGTTCAAAGCTAAAATTTAATGTACCTAATTATTATATTTTTGTTCGTCTTGATATCAGCGCGTGCTCTGAATTATTATCGGCTTGACGCAATATGTTATAAAAACAGTTTTTGTTTCGAATATAACCGCCTTCCATTTAATTTACCAAGTCGTTTTCTACTGGAAAAGATACCGTCTTCAGCAACAATCGCTTCTTGATTGCATCATAATCGTTAACCAGCAAGGAAACTTTTAGTTTTCGGAACAAAATTCCCCGTCGGCGGTCTTGAATGACGCACCGCGGCTTAGATATGGTAGTGTTTCACAGTTGACTTACAGGCCATTCATAAATCAATCAATACATGCGGTTTTAGTCCTTCTACGTATATATTTGTAGTTGCAATGCTTTTACTTTGAGACTGGGATTTTTATGAAATGGTTTTTAGTTTTAACATTTACGTTCAGTGTTGATATTAGAATAAATTCGACAGAGGAAATCACGTACAGATTCCATTCTTCGTGACTATTATTAGACTCAGAAAGCAAATCTCACGAAGAAAAAAATTATTTTTTTCTATTTTCGAAAGAGTTTTTTCACTGTTTCGGTAAAACAAATTACAAGTATGTGCCATGATCTTATTATCGTTATATACGCTTGTATATATAATGATCTAATCAGGTGTCATGTTACACAAAATAAACAACATTTCGTAGTGGCTGTTAACCCTTTTAACGTGTTGATAAATCAGATAAGATTACCTCGTTAATAAGCCAATTAACACTCGTGAATGAATTAAATATCTAAGACTTGAGGATTTATAGCAGAAAATTATTTTTAACGACATTTTGCATTTTTATTGTTGTAGAGAGTAAATTTTACATGCGCAATTATTTCTTACTTTTTAACTAAGTACGCTGTTATCTGAGGTAATCTTCAATCAAGTTAACACTGAATTACCCAACAATAATCAAACGGTACCTTTATGTGTCGACGTGAGATTAAACTCAATAATATATATATAGTAATACAGTTTTATACACTTCTTTAAACACAAGTATGATGATAATAAGATCATGGCACATTTTATAGCAATTTGTTTTGCCGGAACAGTGATAAAAACAATGTATATTTTATTAGAAGTTACTAATCAATGAACTTTTAACGTTTTTTTTCACAATATTAAATCGAAAAAAGTTTTTATTCAATTAAACAGACGTTTCGTTACCATATTTGGGACTTCATCTAGTAATATCTGCAAATGTTACTACAAAAATTGTACAAAATTGGTTCTTAATTACATTTGTGTAATAAACTTAGAATTTTTAAATTTTAATAACAAAAGAATAATCAAATGTATATGAATCTAGGCGAGGGCAGGTTCTACCGAAATGTGATACTAAGATACGTAGCAACTATGTAACATAGACTGTTAATCTTAACAAGGTGCAAAAGTGGGAATTTAAATATGGAATCATTTAATAGTTAAACTAGGCAATGTGAAAATAAAAAGTAAAACTACAATATGTCTTATAACAACTTTCTTCTTCTTCTCGATCGACGTTACAAGGCCGTTGTGAGCCAAAGCCTTCTTAATGAAAGCCTTCCATCGATTTCTATATAGCGCTTCCATCCACCATGTTTTAACTTACAAAGTTTGTTGGTCTTTCAAAACACCATCTATCCATCTTAGCTTGGACCTTCATTTTTTCCTACTTCCTTCTTCCTGGTTGAAGGTTAGTCTTTTTCATGGGTCGATATCCTCCATTCTTCTCACGTGCGCTAGCCATTTAAGTCTCCATAGTTTCACGGTATGGATTATGTTAAAATTTTTGCATAGTCTGTATAGCTCATGATTGTATTTTATTCTCCATATTCCATTAACACAGCTTGGGTCATAGATCTTTCTCAGTATCGTCTTTTCGAATATTTCTTCATCCTTTTTTGTGAGTGTCCAAGTCTCACAACCACATAAGACTGCAGACCTTATTAAGGTTGTATGTATTTTTATTTTTGTCTGTCTTTTTATCCTTTTGGACATTATTAACTATTTTAGGCTGTAGTAACTTTAGTATCCTTGACTTATTCTGTGGTTAATTTCCGTGGAGTTGTTGTTGTCACAAGTGAGTATTGCTCCTAAGTACTTGAACTTATTAACTTTTAACTATGTTAATATCATTCACGGAAATATTTATATGAATGGAGATTTCCATGTATTTTTTTTGTAGTTAATTTTTAACCTTAATTTAGATGTTGCAGACTCTTTACATACGCACTCCTTATTGATTTCTCCTGTCTTCAATCACTCAATTTTATAACAATAAATTTAACTATTATAAAATTATTTAATTTATAAAATCTAAAATTTATACAAAAATAAACGATAATGAAAATATCAGAAGTTATAAATATGAAAAGCTCAATTTTAAGGTATTATTATGAGAATTTAGTGTGTTTTAATAAATAACATTTCAGATATAATAAGTTTAAATAAATATTTCTCAAAATCCAAAATTTCAAAATTATCCCAAACAAACACATGACATTATGGTTCAATGTTTATGATGATTTTTATACTCTTTCAATATAGTTCCAATTTTATTCTTTTATTTATTTATTATCTGAGGAGTTGAGTGTCCAGCGTTGTCGGGTTTTTTATTTATTAGCCCTAAAACGGAAATTAATTATAAAGTAATCACTTGGTCAAGGATCGGGAGTACTTTAAACTCTCTTGGAGTGCCAGAATTATTTTTGACTCTTCTAATATACCAAGAGAATTTTTGACTCTTTTAAGACAACATAATTCTAGTTATTTTAACTGCCACGCAATTGAATTTCAGCATTCCTACAAATATGCCAGTAAGTAGCTTTTGTTCTCCGGCAAGTCATTTGCGTACATATCAGTTGAAAGTACGCTTTACTAAAACAACACAACATTAGTTCCCAGAACGTTTTTATTTTTGCACCGAAGTTAAAAAATATTGTTATTATGAAATGAGTTATAACAGCCCGTTAGTAAGTTGGTATTTTATTTAAATAATGAACTTACGTTTCGTCTCACAACGACGCTAACCAGGAGGCCGGCATTAGCAACAAATACTTAATTACTATGTATTGTAACAGAAAACACAATCAACATCTGGTCGTTTCATTCGTTGTCACAAATGAATATTAATACTGATTTTTCTATAAAGCATTCCATTATTGTTGAAATATAATAGCAACACCAGGCTTAAGAAAATATTTTGTAAATAAAGCTGCATCTCGCCCAGAAAAATTAAGTTAATGTAGGAGGGGAGGGTTTAAATTAAATTAGTGGGTGATTAAAAATCTTAAGAAATTTATTTACATAGGGGACTTAAACAGGGAATACATTATTGAGGGAAATATTTACAAGCAATTAGGGTTTCGGTGAAGCAATCTGATCCTTAACATTGGTTTAATACCGTGGGCGATCCCCCCTAAACGACCTGGATTGGAAAATTGGCAGCTTCTATGTGGCTCCGTCTTCTTCAGCAGTTGCAAAGTCCAGGACAAGTCATCGGTTTCAACCATCTGCCCTTACTGTCTAGAGCCGAATGAATCTGCACAGCCTCATTGCTGAGTCCCACGCCTCGATAAATCGATCTTTTGCATTCGATTTATCTATACACGAAACCCCATTGGCCGAAGCAGCCATGTGGTAATTTGAAAATATTGTTTCCCACGTTGGTTATTTCTAAGAATAGCGCAGATCAGTTCTGTATGTGACCTGACAGCATCCCATAGGCTTACAGCCCCCTCTCGCTGCCGTCTTCGAGGCGCCACTCAACCTTCCAATCCTTTGCTAATTTTTACATAACACCTTAATAAAATAAAGATAGTGCTACAGTAAACTCAAGTTGTCAATTATATTTCACTTGTACTGAAAGATCAGTAGTTTCTTCATGGTACATGCCCAAAACGTCAATTTTCTAGAATTGGCCCGAACATAGAGGCTAACAAAACTCACAGTTTTGAAAAACTGATTTTTAAATTTTACAGTTTTACTTATTGTTTTATTACTCTCCAGTAGACACTAAAATTCACAATGTTTCATTTTTATGAATTACTTGAAATGCAACAGGCTAAGATTTTTTCATTCTATTATATATTAAATACAAATTATAATTTGTCAGTGAAATATAGAATCTGTGTAATATTTATTGATTTAACTGAAAACTTAAAACATAAATAAAATATAGTTAGACCAGTAATTATGTTTACGGACTTTTCCAACTATTAAAAAACCACAAGTCACAGTCAACTAACATTTTCATGTTGTAGAGGATTTTTTTTAATACTTCATAAAGAAGTATTGCTTATCCAAATTTGGAAAATGATGCAATACTTTTAATCAAAGATGATTTCTGTGAACATCAAGGGTACAATAATCAACTGTTCACTTGTTATTACTGATGTACAAGTTATTATTTTTTGGAAATAAATACACAGTGAATTCTTTACAGAAACTGCAGATAATCTGTGTATGAAATTTCATCAATATAGCTTATATCTCGATTGAACATAAATTTATTATTCAAAGCCTGTATGATGAACCTATATAAATACTTCAAATAAAAAGTCACAAGTTTACAATTGTGATTAATAATAAATATATTTGGTGTGTAATGTGACTAAACCAAATGGTATGTTTCAGTTTCTGCATGAAATTTGGAAGAAATAAAAATATTTCAATTAATGATGTTCTCAGTATTACTAAACACGTTAGATTAATTCTTGTAGGTATCAGAATAATTCATTTTACCAAACATATATTATGAGAAAATAGGTTTATGATTTGCTTCATATGTCAATAAATAAATAAAATTGAAAACAACATGAATTAACACAATTATTGGCAAGACAAGACAATTGAAAATACTTTAAAGTCATCATCTTTCTCTTGAAATTATCATGCATTATGTTCTTGAGAGACAAATCAATCATTTCAGTTAACTTATTCATTATTCTTTTAGATAAACAAATATTATAATTATTTTGAGTAAAAATATTGCTATCAAATTCTCTTTGTCAATGAAATACCAATGACACCAGTAATTTTGAGCACTTATTCAAAATACTATCCTAATGGATAATTACAAATAAAAGATCCATTATTTTTATTTAACCATTGTTGAGAGAAGCTTTTAACTATTTAGAGCTCACATTAAAACTGGAAGGTAATGTTATTGTATGAAACATTGCATGGTGAAAAGAATTTAATCAAATACTTGCAAAGCAAATATGTCTTAGTGTTCAGGCAGCATAAATTGATACATAGGACCAATTAATGTTTGTAAATAAATACCTATGAACCATTAAAGATCCGTATAAAAAAATTTATTGTTGAAGTCTGATATATAGATTGCTAATTCTTCATATGTATAAATTAGAGCTAATACATGAAACATCTTATAAAAACATAAGTTACATAAATGTGCTCCAAAAATATCCAATATTCTCTCTCCTTAGTAAGTTTTATATTTACTATGTCTAACAATATGCCTTACTGTGAATAAGACTATTTCTGCATTTTTATAGCAGGGTTTTAAAGATATTTTGCAATCATAAGTTTCAAGGTTTCAAGCTGACAAAAATATTAGTAGTCTCTAGTAAATCAATGCAGTTGTAATTTCATACAACAATTTATAAATATCTTGATTTTTGTATGATGATTCTATATGCTTTTTTTAAAAATGTTGTTTAATTAAATATTTGTCATATAACTGAAAAGTATGCACACCAATTACTGTGTTGAATAAATGCCCATTACAAAATATTTATACTTTTCAAAGTATCTTATGTCATATTAACAGTCAACAAAACATATTCCGTTTTCTTATCTTAAAAAAAACTGACTTGAGTCTCTTAGGTAGAAACAGTCTGATGTTAATTAGAATAATTTAGTTCCTAGTTGTGAATTTTAAATTATAGCTTCAGTTTTGACAAACCTAAATGTCTTGTACAGTTTAATGGGAAGCTCATTAGTGAGGCCTCGAAGAACTTTTCCTGTCTTGATGGAGTTAATCATTCCATCAATAATGTATATATGAATCAAGTGGTCTAAGCAGAAAATGAATTCCTTAGTCATAATGAAACAGTCAAGTTCATGACTTCAACAAATCTCTTGAATTCCTTGACATTGTAGTAAACTAATTCATTTGCCTCAGAAAATGGTATGTTGAACAAATTACTCATAATACAATGTCGAAGTGGTAAATATTGTCTGGCAGCAATATTTTTGAAAAAGGTATCCTGAAACAAAAGTGGAAAATTAAGGTAATGAATATTAAAGTATAAGTGTGTGTTCAGGAATTATATTAAAGTTTCTTAATAACTATTTTGTTCCTGCTTTCGCTAAGTTCTATGAAGTTATTTTGGGATATAGGACTATATTCTACCATATTTCTGAACATTTTATGCAGTTTGTTGCTATTAAATTTAGCACATTAGCATGATGAGTATTAGTGGCAATATTTGCAATATTCATTTATACATGCAGTCATTTTCTAGAGTTATTTCCACAAGTGAATTGAGTGGACAGGTTTAACAGTAGACTGCGGGGCTCACCTAATTGTCGGGAATGCCTCGCACCCTCTCTGTTTTTTTTTATAAAAGTTGAAGACCTTGGGCAAATGGTTAGATCCCATTGGATCAGCCGGCCAACTGCCTCCTAAAACTTTTCGAGAAATGGAGAAGGGAATGCTGCGACCCCACAGCAAACTCGTCTCCCGTCATTGGAAGTGCGTGAGAATAATACCAATGCCCGACCTACCTGATGCAGATTTTCTAGGGTTTTCCCTGCATCTCTTTAGGTGAAAAACCTTGCTCTACCTTTCGCATCCCCCCTTTTCAATTCCCTTCCTATGCTAGTAAAGGGGAGTTACCTGTTTCTCTCTCTTCCCATATGATGGCTTTCATTACGCTTGACAAATGGTGCTCAGAATAATTATTCCATTTTTTATCATTACTGACGGATGGTAATATGTAAAATAAAGCAATATACACCATAAAAGTTTAGTATTTGTCCATAAAAGAGGAACGGTCCCATTATTTATAAAAATTTCAATAATACCCGACAAAAAAAATGGAAAGGTTTAAAATTTCATTTTAAATTACTATCAATTGAATCTAAACTCCAGTACAAATTAAACACATATTTTCTACGTGGGTTTATGTAATTTATTTGTCGAAATATCTTTCGACTATACACCATTACATTCTTCTTTTTTTCAAATATAAAATTATTAGATTGAATTGTTTATTCTCCTGTGGACATAAATGAGGAACATCAATCAATTTTTTAAAAACCAAGCTAGTCATAATTTATTTATGGGGTCGTAATAAAAACTAGGTGAATAAAAGTCTGACCCTTTGTAAAGTATTAAATAATGAAACACGGCCAAAATCGGCCAGAATAATTCATCTCCAGAATTAGTTTAAAGTTACGTTTAAAATTAATAAATTGAAGTTTACAAAAGAAATAAGTCAATATCTACGTTTCTTCCATATGTTTCCACCTCTTCTGGTGGAATGTAACGTAAAGAAACAGCTGAAATTAATTTCCAACACCTTAAATACTAAACCATTGATGAATTTTCTTATAATGTATAATTCAAACATTCTTAAAAATATTCAGACATTTTAGTGTCCCTAATTTAACCCTGAGGTTATGATTAAATTAACAGAAACTAATACAAAACGGTCTTAAATAAAATTAAAGTTTTAAAGATCTTAAATTTCTTTTTCAGTTCGTCTTATGGGACTGCAGCTAATAGAACGATGGACGTCTCCGAAGCATTTCTATCGCTTCGTGATGATCGTCTGTCGCCTCGTAGGGCTCCTTCCACCAAATTCCCCCGCCCTGTTCTACCCCATCCTGTTGCTGTGCTGTCTCTCGGCTCACGCTACTACGGAGATTCTTGACTTGTACCACAACATCGATGACATGAAGTCCGTGGCAAGAAACATCCCCGTTACCAGTCTCGTGGTGGGCTCCATTTTCAAGCTGTCAGCGCTCACCATACGCTGGCGCGACAATCTACATATTGCAAATGAGGTAATCTCTGGTTGAGAGTTCTCTACAAAGATTATAATTTGCTTCTTTATTCTCCTATAGTATTTTGAGGAGATCACCACACTTTAAAAAAATAATCTAAGAATTTTCACTTAGAGGAGGAAAAATCAGCTATGGTCTACATTATATGTACCTTGCAATGCACTCGTTAATGTTGCGATGGGAAGCTTTGACCCTGCACCGTATAACTAAGGAATTAACTGGTTGCGTAATCTGCATTCCATATTTTAGAGCTACAAATTTACAGTTATACATGTAATTTAGAGCTTCTCGCTTTACCTTGCACCAATACCTTAATATATCTTAGTCGGTGTCGAGCGCTGAGCGGCCGTGGGATTTTCAGTTAATGGCTCGTCAGTAAATTTTGATAAGACCCATTTCTTGCACTTTCAAAAAAACATTGCTACATTGAACTCTGTAACATTAACAACAAACAATTCTAAAATAAGTGAAGTTGAATGTACAATAAATTTAATTAGAAAGGTCACATTAATATTCTCCTAAGAAAACTAGGCTCGGCAACCTTTGATGTTAGAATTATGCCAAGTTGTAGTGATCCGCATATAAGAAAATTAATTTATTCTGCATACTTTCACTCTTTAATGACACATGGCATAATATTCTGGGCCAAACAAAGTTTTTAATCTACAGAAAAAAGTTGTCAGAATATTAAATCAGGTTCCACCAAAAACGTCTTGCAGAGACCTCTATAAGAAAATTGAAATATTTACTCTTACTTGCCAGTATATTCGATCGCTGATGTTATTTGTGATTAATAACAACAAACTCAGTTGTGCATAGCTTTGACGCAAGAAATAAAAATAAGTTACACAAGGAAGGGAAGTCTTTAACTATAATACATTAGCATATGTATTAAACTTCCAGCGTCCAACGAACAGTTAAAAATAAATACAAACAAGTTGAAACATGAACTAAATAACATTTTATTTAGCCATTCCTACTCTGTTGAATTCATGGAGTTGAGTGTATCTTAGTGTAGACCTTACCAATGACATAGTACATTGTTGAGACACTAATTTATTAGTATAAGATATTAGGAATATTTATAAATATTACATGTCAGGAACAAATTATATATACTTCGGCTGAAAAGAAAACTTCCAATTGACGTCACCCTTCCCCCTGAACATTCAGGCATTATACCATCATACCGCAGACCACATCCTCATATATCCTCCAATAATCAGTTCACCGCCTGTCAAACCTCACTCACCCACGTCGTATGCCTCTCAGATACCTAAATCATCTGCCAAAGTAAGCCAACCAAAGGACTAACCTACCTTCACGTTTACAGGTGAATTATATACACTATTTTAATTCTGTAAATTAAATATTTTAATACTTTATGTACTAGAATACCCAGAGGTCCCGGGTTCGAATCCTGGCTTGGATGTTTGTGTTGTCATGGTCACGGAGAGTGGATTTAAGATTGATGGAGAGTCAATTGGCTGACCACGTATCACTCCATGTTTGGAATGTGTCAAGTAATATGACAGTCCGCAGTCGTCCTGGTAGGCAAATGCCAGAATTCGGTCTATAACTCCATAGGAAGATGTACTGGAATCAATTATTACACCAACTATATAAATTAAGTTACATTAAGGACCTTAGTAAAATATTTTGCCTCGAAAAATTGCTTGTTTGAATGTAATTTTCTAAACCTGATGATGTAATATGAAATATTTGGACAGCAACACATTTCAAAAGCAAACGTCACTTTCAATTGTCGACGGATAAATAAATGAACCATCAGATAACTCTTTATGCGTATGAGAATTAAAATTGTGGGGACGATTCTTGACGTTAGCGTTTTGTCTTCAGTATATCGAATTGATTTTATAGGGCTGGGGTTCGTTTATTTTCTTTACTGATATCGACATTTGCAGGTTCAGTTAGATCTCTCAGACAACTGTAACTCCTTTCGCCCTTTCTGTTTGAATTCTGAATTAAGGCTGTTTCTAATTCTCACCGCAGACACCATCGATTTCATATGAAATGCGGGACTTCTTCTGCTCCAAGTGATAATTAAAACTGTTTATTTCGTTTCCAAAGCTAACCCAAAACTTCTTTTTGATTTCTCCTCTCCTCCGAGCTCAACTCTGAGGTTCAGCTATTTTGGAGCGCTTTCGTGTCACGAGTTTGTGATACCCAATAAGATTTGGTGACTTAGAGTCGTTTTGAAGGTTCTTAAAACCTTTTTGGAGGTCAATGTAACTTTCCCTTCAAATTTCACATGCCTTGACACTATGCCACTATAATATTGTGAATTGCACATACCGCTTCCTAAAGACGCGACAAGCTGGATTCAGATCTTTATCTAGCGCCATCTTCGTGCTTTGATAAGTGTTTCTTCCCTCCCCAATTTATATTAATAAATACATAAGTTTAGATCTTACCAGAATAATCTCATTGAAATTACAGGCGTTACAGAGAATTATATTCGTATAATATATAATTTAGACTTTTTTCAACAACGTCCATGATCGAAAAAAATTACAACAGGGAAACCTAATCTTCTCAATCTATCAATTTACAACGAGATTTAATGTATACGTATAGTTTATACACAGACTTATTCCTCAGGTGCTGCAGATTGAAAACTTCAGTATAATGGAGAAACAGCTACGGGAATCAAATCTGAAGACGTTGTTGTATTTCAGTTGTGGATTGTTGGTTTTGACATTTTGGCTCCTAACTCCATTCATATCAGGAAAAAATACGTTTCCCTGTGGAGCTTGGTATCCGTTCAGCGTGGAATCGACGTTTAATTATGGAGCAATGTACATCTTCCAGTGCGTCACTCTGACAACAGCCTGTGTCATAGTTATGGTGAGTGAGTGAACTGTTTGATTGTGTTCGATGCAATTCGCAAAATAATATTTAGATTACTACAAACTTGATAATGTGTAACTAGAAAACTGATTTTTAATAATATTGTTCTAAACTTTTAATGAAGTCAATTTAACTGAAAACAAATCAAATTGAGGTATTATCTGAAATTAATAAGTTCATAATAGTATGTGTGATGAGTCAAGTTATAAACAATTTTCTTAAACGAATGGATTGAACATTAATTTCATAATAAAAAATTGATAATATAGAAATAATAATTAATATTCATATTAAATTTAAAAACAAATTATAAATTTAAGAATCATTTGAATAACTTTCATTACTTAATTCAAAGCGAAAATATCACATTTTAATTCAAGTTATTCAGATGAAATGATTCTTAAATTTGTAATTACATTGAATTCAATACAAAAGAAGAAGAAACGGTTCAATTGAAGTTCAAGTAGGAGCGTATAACTAATTTGGAAGAAAGAAAAGACTGTAAAACTGTTAACCGGACCAAGGACCTACTACTTGAGCTTCAATTGTAGCATTTCTACTTCTGTTGACTTGAATTCCATGCACCTTTGATCAATTTACATAATGTCCATTCTTCAAAAAATTCCTAGAAATTAGGTTGTGATGAATGTGATTAGTAAATTGTAGGTGAGCCTGGCTTAGGTTTGTTGAGTAGGTCCTTGAATCGACTCGGATTAGCTCAGTGAAAACGGGAAGTCCAGGGTTCGAGTCCCTGATCCGGTCGACATTTTTTCATTCTTGTCTTTCTTCCACTGAAATTAATGTTTATATAAGTTTTCATTACTTTTACATTATTAAATTTGTATCATTTTTAGATTATGTTTTAGCCAGAACCGAAAATGTGCGTCTAAAAATCTGATTGTTAATTTTATATTATTAAATATAATATTCAATCAATTTTATTTAATAAACTTTCTTAAATTTGTTGTATACACATATTCGTATTAAATCATTGTTCATAGATATTGGTATTAAATACCGTTGAAAATTGTCTCATTTTTAATAAATTAAACTTTCTCTGTCCACAGGGTATTGACTTGCTGTATGTTACGTTAATCCAACAAACATGTGTGCACTTCAGGAATCTTTCCGATACATTACGCCAAGCTAACGATAATTGCCCTGTATCCGTCTCCGTCCCGTCCAAGAAAGCGTTTGGACCAATGGATAAGATTACAGGAAAGATTTTGTTGGCTCAATGCATTGATTTTCATAATAATTTGTTCAGGCAAGTAATTCAACCTTAATTTCTATAATAATACTGTCAATTTCTGAATAACAACTTTGTTGCAAGGACGTAAGTTTATGGAAAAAGTAATGGAATTTGGTTTAATTTTTTTAATATCGATATTGTCAATATACTTTCAATTTTAATATAGTCCGACATGGCCAAATTATTCATAAAAAATTAAGCTAGTTTGTAGAAATTGTTTTTAAAGTTTCATGAGTCAATATTAAATTATGAGTTCAACCAAAACACAACAATTGTCTTTAAATTAGGGAACTCATCAGGTTATAATGTAATTACTGGGGGATTGAATTTTAATTTAAATTATAAGCAATTTATTTGGTCAGATTTAAACAAATGAAAATTTATTGTATGGAATCACAATTAGTATAAAATTTAGGGTCGATTAAAATTTTATACGGCTAGCTCAAATTTCTTTTTGTGAGACTGTATCTATTCAAGGGTCATTTTGTGGGCATTTAGTGCAGCAGGAAAGTCAGACATAACTCACTTCTCGATATTGTCATTCACGCATCTCTGTGTTTTGGGGCGGCGGCTTAATGTCTTGACTTCTGCATTGGTATCTGGGACTGGGTTCTTAGAATTACGGCCGCTCGCACCCGTGGTTTTCTTCCTCTACACCAGCGAATGTGGATGGCGGATCACATGACCCCCAGCCTTAATCAAATATCCAACTTGGCCCGCGGCTTTTCTACCTAATTAGTGTAGGGAGATGTGCCCTTCAAAATACCCGGTGTCAATGAACTGGGCTCAGGTAAATGTTCTTTAATCCGCCAAACTGTGGACCTGCACACTCGAGTCGCCGATGTCTCGCTTTCCTGTTGATGTTATTTCTGACTGAGTGCCTACAGTGGGGAATTTCTCAGCCAATAATCAAATAAAATGGTGATTGCCACATAGACTCATTACAAGGTCTAGCGAAAAGGATTTGTAAAAAACAAAAACAAAAAACTGTGCACAATTCCACCCAAATTTCGTAGTTCACCTTAGACAAATTTAAAGGTAGCACAGGCCTACATAATTTGGGCCGTGTTACAAACAGAAATTTCATCTGGCAAATTGTATTTAAAATTTTCCATGTAAATGTTGCTCACTATTAATTAATTGGAATTTCTACTAACTAACACAATTTTCTGTCTACGGAACATGATGATAAATTGTCAGATAGTTATTTATTTAATTTAATTTTTTGAACAAGAACCTTTGAGTAACAGCTAATATTTTTTGAGGTAGCTTCTCAAATTTTAGGAAGGAGCACATATTTCAATAAGAGCATGCAACTAATTCAATGAAGTCGATGCTTTAACGCAAATAATTATTGTAGAATAAAAATAATTTAAAAAATCCAACAAATTGTTTTTTCCTGTTATCTTTTTTTCAGTAGAAGAATATCCCAGATCGAAAGTTTGCATTGGTCTTCCATGCTGGTCAATTTCCTGCTGCAGGTCATCGTACTGACTTTCCTATCGTACGAAGTTATTGTTGTAAGTGCTTTCTTTCGCCAGAGAACTTTCCGTACATATAACCTTTGTAGCTCTTGTCATAGCAAACTATTAGTCTCCAGAAGGGGCGGATACACTCACGGTCTTCAATCAAGCTGGGTTCCTGGCTACCGCATTTGTTCAATGGTTTCTGCTGTGCAACAACGGAGATCAACTAATTGATGCTGTAAGTAAATCCGCAAATAATTTATAAATCTATCATCTTAATTATAGTTAGTTGTCATCCTATTATGTTACCAGGCGTTCGAATTGCAAGACAATATTTGGAAAAATTTCAAGAGATGTATACAATTCTTTATTTATATACGTACAAAATAAGAAAATATTCACTCACATTTGAGTTTAGTAACAAAATTTGCGTAACACGTTTCCCTGTCAGTCGGTTATCGAAAAAATTCTTTCATATGGCGTTGAAGGTGTTACAATGCGCAAACGCTTATTCGACAATATGCTTGAGCATAAAAGTGGATTTCCTAGTCTGGGCAACAAGTCTCCTGCAAATATTTATCAACCTTGGTTGGCAGCAAAACGGTCATTTGTATTACTGATAAAAATTTAGACTTTCTCGTCAAAGAGACGCATTTAAACGAATCAGTTTCCCCTGCTGGCAACGCAAAAGTAATTTCTTAAAAACTCTTAATACTTGACAAATTTGTTTCATCGTCAGTATTTCGTCGTTTGATATTTTCTGGATAATTCAAGGCAATAGTTGAGATTAGTGATTGCTCCGCTCCCAGAATACGTTGACACGTCTCGTACGTAGAGTTCCACCTCGTAACCACATCTTGTTTTAAACTTAAAACAGGTTTACACAGGTGCTTCTCCATGTTTTGCAACTTTATGAAAGTCTGAGTACTTCTCTTAAAAAATTTCACTATTGCAGTAATGTCCTGAAGGCGCTTTTCACAATCAAATTCTTCAACCTCATCATCAGTCACCACCACACAGTTTTATTCCAATTTCCCACTCGCAAGCAACCCTTTGCCAGGTTCTGCTCGAATCATATTTAAACATTGGAGAAAAAATTACCTATGTTGAGCTTCCTGGGTGGCGAAGTGAACTGTAACTGAAACGTATGAATCAAGTCTGATTTGTGATTGATCAAGACCAGGAGTCTGTTGCAGTTGTAATATATTCTACTATTTAACTCTTCCTTAATCAAATTACATAATTGACGTAGAATAACATAACAGATGGTTTTCCTTGGGTAAGCACTATTAAGTTTCTCACACAGTTTATGCATTTTTGTGCTCTCGACGATTTTAAATGGCAAATTATTTCAATCTCATTATTCCTTCTATTAAAAAGAGACTGGGAAAATTGTGTTAATAGAAGTCTATCTCTGATATAATTTTGATTGACAAACTTGATCGGATACTATGTGCACTCGAAAATTTGAGAGCATGTAGACGAGCAGAAAATTCATTTGAACGACTCTTTTCAAAAAGCGGGAGTCATGAGCTAGGTCCCAGTACAGAATGGCTCCGACCCATCTCTAGTAACTAAAATTCCTTCCATGTTTATGCTAGAATTTTCTCAACCCCGTCCTCAATGGTTTTCTACGGGATTTTAAGAATATTTGTACCAAGCTTTTCTATTCATACGTTAAAATGTATATCAATAAACAAATAAACATACATCGTATCTTATTACATATATAAAGTAATATATGTAAATATTTGAGGAAATTATACTATTAATTATTGGTAATGAAAATCAAATAATCTAAAAAATAGGGTATTTATTTAATACAAAATAGAAGTCACGTTCTAACAACCCCAAGTAAACTATTATGAGCTGTTAATAAAAATTATACACAAAGGTATTGGAACAATTAGTAGTTGACAAATATTTCATATTGCCTTTTCTAAGCTTCGAACTACAACTTAATTGAGTTCATTTTCTTTAAGTTGTCATTTTGTCCCATATCTGGGTCTTCCATTTTAACACATTTAAATCGCATATTTTTTATTGTGTCCATAACAATCTCCATGATTAGCAGCAGTTGGAGGTTTCTCGAGCCGTGTACGAGTGCCGGTGGTTCCAATGTTCCGAGGATTTCAAGGACTCCCTGAGGTTTATTGCAATGCGAGCTCAAGTGCCAAAACGGATGACTGTGGGCAGGATCACAGACCTCAACTTAATCACGTTCAGTGATGTAAGTAGCACGACAGCCGACGGCTGAAAATAACAAATAACAGGTTTACGTTCGATTTACCAGGCTGAAAATAACAAATAACAGGTTTACGTTCGATTTACCATACGCTCAAGATTGATACTTTAAAAAAATGGAACACCATACAAAAACCGTCATTAAGAACAAACTAGATAGCACCTAATCTATATATCTAAGAACCTTTGTCAGCGCGTCACAGTTATAGGCGTCCAAAATACTGATCCGAATTCGCCAAATTTGACGCAGGTATTCCTCAGATCCGGAGCTGCCCATGATCCTCAAATCTTTGAAATATACTTTAATATATGTGAAAAAAGTGAAAACATTTACATAAATGTTTTCGTGTCGTATGCATGCATCGAGATCTCCTACCGTGTATTCGGGTTGCCGATATTCTTAATCTGTAATATTATTATTTTTAAATTATAAACATTTCGCTCATAATTATCCTATCGTTGGCAGAGAGTTAACTCCCTGAGAAATAATAAATTTATTTGAATCGTCAATCCGATGTAAATGTAAATTAGTTTTATATTTCGCGTGAGTTAAATTTTAATGTTTAGTGATTGCTCATATATTATGCATTTGATAATGACTTTCATCACAGGTAAAATTATTAAATTAAATAAACTATTCTGTATACAAGTGAAAAAAGTGAAAATGTAAAGAAAACTCCGTTTTTTCACTTTTAAGCCTCTAGCAATCACATTTCACGAATTGCAACACAATAAAAACTCTATTTTAGAATCCCTACAACTTTAGACCCTGTAGTTTCAACACTGAGGATTTTAGAAAAAATCAGGTGGCACAGTCGATTGGAACTTCGATTCTCTACAATTTGTCAGTCTACCTGAAATGGGTCAAAATAACACCTATCTATCACCTATCTGTAAAAAATAACCTACCATTTTAACGATTATTCGCCATTTACACAACGTAGGATTGAAAACTGGTTGGGTTTGACAACACAAATGCATTTAAACAGATGGAAAACAAAGTTGGTCTTTACACGCTAAAAGTGATCCCTCTGGAATAAAATTATGTGACACTGTGAGAAACTTAAATTACATTCGGGATGCTTCAGCTAGCGATGCACTATTTTAATAATAATTTTTATTTATTCTTTTTCTTGAAATAATTTTTTTCATTTTGAAATCGAGGGTTCAAATAAGCTGCAGACTTTTACAAAAATCGAACTACAAAAAAATTCAAGATTATATTTCAGTTTCCTAAGTTATAGTATAATTTTGTCAAATAAGTTCTAATCAAATAAATAATCAGTCGTTAAGTCTCATTATACGTTTTATTGTGTGCGTGGTTAGCGCTTACGCCCGTTTACGGACAATACAGAAAATGCCTTTTACGGACATTAGGTGTCATCCATCCCAAATCTAAGAAATATTTGCTCCCATCAAGTTGAAAGCTAGATCTCGATAATTAGAAACAGCTACCATGCGTAACTAACGCATTGGAAATTGCTAATTTTCCTATTACCTGACAACAAATGGGTGCCATTTGAAATTTCAGCTTCAGATTACTTTAAAGGGCTGCCATAAGCTCGGTTTAAACCAGGTCTGTAGCGGCCATGTGATTTAACCCTGGACTGCGATTGGTTCCCTTGCACGTTCCACGGAAATTCACACAGTTGGATGGAGACCAGACTCAATCCAGGGAACCACAGAGATTATCAGTCTAAGTTTCAGCTTCCTCCTTCTGGAGACAAATATTTGCTTCTTATTTATAATCAAGTCTCGGACTGGTATCAAGAACCCCTCGTTACCAAATCTTTCGAATTTCCTTTCCTAAATTCTCTTCCTTTGGATTGCTGAAGAAGATTCGTCAATTGATATTCCTTTGTCTGATTATTTCCTTGCCTCAGCTGAAACTTCAAAATACTACAAATTTCTAGACTGTAAGCTGCAATTTGCCACTTTTTTGGAGGGGTTAACAGACTATATAGGGTGAACCTGAAACTGGCAACTCCCTTTTAATAGCATAGAAAGGGAATTGAAAAGGGGGGACGCGGAAGGTCGAGCAAGGTAGCCAAGGGTTGACTAGGCCTCCCGGGCTATAGTTGAAGGATCCTTCCCGGTGTTTCAACTAAAGAGATGCAGGGAAAACCCTAGAAAGCCTGCATCAGGTAGGTCGGGCATTGGGTACTATTCTCACGTCCTTCCGAATGACGGGAGACGAGTTAGCTGTGGGGACGCAGCATTCCCTAACGCTTTTAACAAATCTGTAGACGCTAAGCCGCAAATTTGCCACGGGATTCATTTCCTTTAGTTACTCAGCATACCAACAGTAGCTGCCAGTTTGATCGATATTTTACTAGAGACGAATTTATGATAAGTTAAGATCGCACTTCGGTATTTGTGCTATTATTGAGCGCCAGAGAAACGACCTTCATGGGTATTGGTGGTTGGATGAGTCTCAGTAGAGCAGAACTCCTTAGTCTAATTATACAAGAAAAATATTTTAACAATCAGAATAACAGCTTTCGATCACACTGAACAAGGATCCTCGAATAAATTGTTCTATTTTGCATCTTGGCTTGAACGGCTCAACGGTTAGAGCGAAACTTTGAGAATTTAAAAACAGGAGATTTAACTTAAATTTTAGTGCATTCTCATTTAATATATTGCAGGAGATATTAATATGATAATATATACATATATAATATATAACTATATCTTATACGCGCATTAAAATCTCCTAAGTTAATGCACGTTGACCTGTTTATGCTCCGAAGCACTCCATCTATTGTTGAAGTAGGATTCGGGCCGTTATTAACCTATTTTGGCTAAATCCCCGAGAAATAATAAACTTCTTTGGATTAGCAGGACCTGTTCAAAACCAACTGCGAGTTATAAGGTTTGCCCTGAAGCGACCATAAATAGATGATACCGTACTTTTTATATATTCAATTAATTCAACTTTATCAAAATTCTGTCCCCGAAGTTCGTTTTAGGGCAAAATAAAAAGAACTAAGTCGCGGGGGTTAACTAGGTATTTATATAAAGTAGGACAAATTATTTATTTTTAAATTTGCAAACGGTTTTTTATAATTTTATTTTTCAGGGCAATTACAAATTGTAGCTTAAGTTTAAAATTTAGTAACTTATGAAAGTATATTCCACGAAGTTTATATGTAACGTGTTCTACGGTTAATATTATTCTCAATAATAAATGCATAAAATATTTATATAAATTTTTTGGAATGATTCAAAGCATATTTAATTGCGCTGGTTTTTTTTCAGACTCTGAGCAGAGCATTTTCGTTTCTAACTCTCCTCTATCAAATCAAGAGCAAGGCAGATGTTTAAAACTATCCTGAAGTTAGCGTATCATATCTTCTTCTTCTTCGAATGGCTCAACAGCCCTCTTGAAGGCCTAGGCCTACCGAGGCGGCTGCGGACTGTCATCTGGCGTGACACATTCCGAATTTGGGGTGATACGTGGATCATGTATCATATAAATATTTTAATATTTAAAATTACGTGTATTAATACTTTTATTAATAGCATCTAGACAAAATACTGATAATTCACTTTAAATAATAGTCTATTATATATTTTTATTATTTATTATTCTTAAAATTTTACGTGGATTAGAGAAATGGTTAAATTACAATTTTTATTACAGAAAATAACAATTAAAAAATAATCGATAACTATATATATGATTTATTTTTTAATTCTCTTTTTCAGTAATTCCTTTTCATAATTTAATAGCATTCCCCATGTAATATGTTGTCCTTTAGCAACCGTAAAATCTTGAAATATCCAAATATCACTTAATTATTTGAATAGGATTGCGTTATGCGTATAAAAATTTTTAAAAAATGATTAAATCTGTGGTATTTTATGGAAAATAATTTATTTTACATAAGAAATAGGGAAATTGATGAATTTGCCAGCATACTCAGGGGACAGCCGAGCTCCCTGCGCCCAGGAGGAACCAAGGAGTGCAAACACGCACTCGTGCCTTTCCAATAGCTGCTGTGAAGATTTGGAACATCTGAAATGACCTCAGTGAAGTTAGGATGCGGACTCAAATGATGCTCTCAGATCAGAATAGAAAATCAAACTGAAGTCTTGAGATGTGTCGATCCCAGTCCCACGAATTACTATTTGTTAACTGGTAGCTGAAGTCACGTGACCATATCTCTCTCAATAATTCTAAGTCCTATTATTGGGCCGTGGTCATCCCGGTGCGTCCACACTATGCTGACGTAGGTTGACCTTAATTCCCACAGTCCAACATTATGATGGTGTTTGCGGGCGCAGTTTTTTTGTTAATTCGCCCAGAAACTATACATTTCCAGGACTGTCTCACAAGCCACGATTCAGAGTCTCCAGTTAAATTTAATTTGATTCTATAATGTGAGTGCAGAATGCAGGTATTTATTTAAAAAATAAGAGAACATTATTTTACAAATATTTCTTTACACACTTCTCCACATAGTCAAAGCATCGTCACATTGTATGTTGTTAGAGTATTTCTAAATGTTCGAAACAATTGAACGACCTGCTAACTGTAAAAACAGAGCAGAGATTCGTTTCTCGAATGCAAGGAATGTCACGACACCAAACATTCCCCTACAGTTGTGAGAGTTACATTGAGAAGCTATAATAAGAGATGGCATAGAGGGGAAGTGAATTAGACAGCTCCAGTAGGTAGTGAAAATGTGCACGATGAGCCGTGGAACGGCCGAGTGTCTGTGATAACAGGAAGCATCTTTCTTTGACTTTCTTTATTTTCCATAAAATACCACAGATTTAATCATTTTGTTAAAATTTTTATTGTTTGGAAATAAAATTAAATGGTATCATAGTCATAGAAAAACTGCTTTCCCATTACGACTAATATCTAATTAACGGCGGTGACTATGTAGAGTTGCAATGTAAAGTAATAATTTATGATAAAATATCTAAACAATAATTTTGTTATTTTTTACTATAACGTGGTAACTTAAAAACGGCCCTCACGCATTTTTATTATATATTTACTATTTTCCTCCAGGAGTATGACAGAGAAACGGGTAAAAGATACAATTGCAATTAACAATAACAATTTTTCATAATACTATACATGTAGACAGTAAAAGAAGCAAAATGCAAATAATTTAATAATAATGAAACCGAATAATTCAACAATAAAACGCCATATTTAATTTTGTAGTGGGGGTGTGTTTGGAAATAAAATTAAATGGTATCTAATAAAATAAATAGGGAATTTATTTTTAAAACAACTTAACTAGGAAAATATTTTTAAAAATTACAAAATTTCGGCTACTTGGCGAAACAATCACATCTCTTAATAAACTCGGGTTTAAACCGTGGACGATAACCTCCATAGGAGTCGAAGATTGGGAAACTTGACGGCGTTGGAACGTAGTGACGCCTCTCTGTCAGCTTCTTTGTACAACGGCTTCCTCATCGTCGACAGGTGGATCTTCTTCAACGTCCGGGACCAAACCGCGGTTCCATTCCCTCCCATTCAACTTCAGAGAGCGGAATGATCATTCCCACAGCAACACCGCCGTGTCAATAAGAATCTAAATAGACCTCTTAAATCGAAGCTCTATAGATCATCAAATCCCATTGATTGAGGCAACCACGTGTTATTCAACTATTTCGTTGTCCTGGTTTTAGATTAACTCTCGAGCGTGGTTACGGAAGTTCATGACATATCCCTACGTGCCGAAATGATATCCCTGGGGATTAGAGGAGGTATCAGGTCTCGACATACTGACGCCATGTCCAGTTCCCAATCTTCGTTAACTTTATATTAATATTGCTACAAATATCGAATATCGCTCCAATTTAATTCGAACTTATATTGAAAAACTATTATTGAAAATATTGTTGTACTTCAGGAAAATTCAATTTATTTCCAAATGTTATGATTATCCTACCATAATGGAACAAAATTAGCTTGCCGTCCTGGTGTTGTGTAGTGGTCAGCTTCACCGCCGATGACATGGATGTTGTGTGTGTTTCCATATTGATGTGGTGTGGTGGTTAGTGCACTTCTTTCCCGTTTCCTCACACGCTAAGTAAGGAGTTTCTTAGATTAATTTGTTCCTTATTTTAAGGCCTTTAGAATAAATCCTGAATTTGGAATAAGTTATAATAGTAGTAAAAAAACGAATTCAGATTATTCTATTGTCGAGTGCCTAAATCCAGTTTTACGGCTAAATATTACGTCCACCCAAACTACATAAAAAACACCCTTAATTATACAGAAATTATTTTGTCGCTGGCCTGTGAAAAAAGTAGAGGTACGTCATACGAGCGTGGAGGTAAAACTGTCCCAATTCATCAGGCAGTAAGTTTTTCGCCCATGAGCTGTCATATTACGAAACACCAGTGAAGAGGTGCTTCATCTCGGTGATAAATGAGGTTTCATGAAGAGTTCCAAGCAGTCTAAGTAAACGTTAGCTGTAATGATCTTTTCCGTGAATACCGATGACCTTGTTATGAATAGGGCAGCTTCAAACATTAACTGTAGAACTCTATCTGTGAATAAACACGTGTGTTCTCGGATACTCAGATTAAACCTATTAACATTGCAGCTTACGTAAAAGGTCTCTTTATCTTTGATTCTGACACGATCGTAAATTAAGCAAGTCTCGAGTAGCCAGTAGCTTGCAGGTTTCGAACAATGTGCGCTTTATAGGCATGCAAGTAAAGTCTTTTATGAAGAATTTTAATTACTGCTGTCTGATGAGCTACCAGTTGATTTCGTATTTCTGGGTTGATATGGACGACTAACGAGGTCCACGTTTGCTTCACTCACAGAAGACCTGTCACTTCTGGGAAGGTCACCAGCGCTGACAGTTTATATGAACTTTTCGCGCTTTTCATTGTTTTCGCGTGTGGAGATCGATAAATTTACCTTTAACAGCGATTAGCGACTTCGTTTCATTGATACAGAAAATGCAATCTTTCGTTATTATATTGAAGGCTTTTTATTAACTAGCTGCGTGCCCGGTGTTGCCGGACACTTATTTTTATTAGTCCAGTACAGTATTTAATTCGAAAATAATCGAGAGCGCTTATCTTTTCACGCCTACTTATCCCGACGGAATATTCATTTCATTATTACCGGCATGGTGACTTACAACTAGCCTGCTACATTCAATAAGCAAGCTACGTTAAAAGAGTACTAAAATACTGGTGCATTATGAGAGTGAAAAATATAAACCCGGTACGTAAATAGAGTCCAATATTTTCCAAATATAGGTTACTAAAGAAGTCAAGAATACACGCGGTGAAAAGTACTCCGTGTACCTCAAGTAACTAAAACATTCTCCTTTGTTTAATTCCATCAATCCTGTCACGACAATTACAAATCGTCTAATCAAAACGCGTTTCTGAAAAACAAGAAATTACGTGTCGCGTGAATTTATTTAAAACGTATTGCGTAACGCGCGCACTCTATTGAAGCTTAAAGTATAATTTATGGTTCACTGCGTAAAATATTTACAAAAAATATTGAAATCCACCAAATCTTAAATAGAAAAAATATTAATTGTGTGTAAAGTCGCTAATTTTTGGAACTTCTCCCTTGATACTATATCATAATAATTGAAAAATCTTAGCTATGTTTTCTTTATATTTCCTAAAGGTTCATATTTCAGAATACAAATGAGTAAAAGTCAAGTTTTTTTGTTTCGTGAATGTAATTTCAAGTTAAAAGGTCGCTTTAAATTAAATGAATATGCAAATATAGGTATTTAATAAATCTTTCGTATTTTTATCATCCTTTCCTGTTTCGTGTTTGGATCAAATGTGAGAGTAGGATGCTGTAAACAAGTAGATGCCATATTTCGTGTAATTATATATGGCTGATTTCCCTGTATTATATCTGTCTCCATACATAGTGACGTTACAGACTTTCACGTGCTGACACATTCGCATATTTTTTTTGTAAACTCCTTTTCTGTGCTGTTTTTCTGCCCCCACCCCCCCGTCCCCACGCAGTTTTCCTAGGTTTTAAGAGTATGTATACTAAGTTTTGTTGCATTTGTCGACGCGTTTAAATATGTATTAAGAATATTCAAACATGTATATATACATGAAAATGTGCATGTATCCTTTTTATTACATGGGTCGATTTCTTCTACAAACGTCAATGATACCAGACATGGTTATAATTAAGCAACAATATTACTTTTCAACTAACTTCTAACACGCGAAGATCAAAGTTGGTTTACACCAGTAAACAATGATCGTGCTACATTAGAACCACAGATTGACGATTACTTGTTAACTTAATTACTTGTTAGAATAATTAGATTCAAGAAGTTTCCTTATTATATTTAAATATACACAACGGGATAGGCAAGTCCGGAAAATTCATTCTATGTTCTGAAAATATTCAATTTGCAATATGGTTCAGATTGTAGAGCAATTGTCAAAATAGTTTGAAAGATTTACCTTAACGAAGACATAAATTAGAAATTCTGAAACTTTCAGCAGAGTAATATAAATTTATTTGCAAGCAACGGTATAAACAACTGATTCCAAACCAGATCTCAGATCATACGAACAGTACCTAAGTCTACGAACGCAGTGTTCGTTAATCAGGAATAATCTCTTAATGGGAAGAAATTCTTTGACTACGTCATATCTGTCAAATAATACAAAAGCTTGCATGTCAACACAGCTTATTTCTCCATTCGTAAAACGTTCTTCTACAGACGAAATTATCTTGCATAAAACTTACTCTCCTTATGTTCTGTTTCGGTATCTTGGATTAAGTGATTTCCGGTACAGAATCTGATTCGTAGATGAACCCCAACGTGATCAAAGACGGGACTGAGCCAACAGTTATTTAAGGAGGAACTGAAGGAGGAAACCAAGGCGTGTTAGAATCACAAAGTGAAGCTTCACGAGTAGATATCATGCAGTTTAATCAGGCGTGTACCATAACTGCCATTGTGATAACTATAAAGTGGCATCTGCACTCTCGAAGGCTATAAACAGCATTGGATGAGATCAGCATAAGAGATATGAAAGACACAAAAAGCCTGAGAAGGTTTATTTTCCCCTTGACAGAATCTTCCTTGGAGAATCTTCGCTAATACTTTCCTTGTAATGATAGGAAAGTTTAGCTTGTACTTAAAATCTCGTGACTTCGCATACGTACAAGAAATTATAGAAAATCTGTAGACGTTCAGAACTGATGCTTTATTGTTACTACTTAATATTTTTCAGTGTGTTTGCTAACATAAATTTAGCTACAAACTTGCTCATTGATTGAAACTTTAATTTCATGATCTTGTTATCTGACTTATGAAATAATGGATAACATAGAAAGGCAGTTTTTCAATAGGATATCAAAATTATGACTCAGAATTTTAGTAAAATTATTCTAAATATATAACAACAGAGCGCATTAAATTCTGCACTCCATATACTACGGCAAGAAAAAACTTAATTCCAACACTTCCGTTAGATTTTTCAATTCACATTCAGTGAAATTAGCACAAATGCCATTTGATTGTTAAGCCTCACGTATACTGTTTGTTTAAATATCGATGAGTGAAGAACATATTAATAATACTATTAATAAAGCTTTGAAAATTTAACTTTTATTAAAAGAAAATATAAATTATTATATTCGCAAATGTTATGTGTAGACAATATTATTTAATATAAATTTTCGGATCTATAGCTTATTCATCCTCAGAAATTTATCAAGGAAATTCAAACAGTACAACATAAATGTAATAGAATCATAATATACACCATGAATTAGCGAGACCCATTTACAAAACCGTCACCTCTGTAATCTGAGCGTTGCTGTAAAAATTTAAATTTATATTAGTTTATAACGAAATTGATTGCGTTGATAAAATTGAAATAAAAACTTTCAACATCCTTCCAGAGCCTCTGTCATAAAAAGATGTTTGCGGTAAATTATAATTCAACAAACTAAAGTGTAATTTAGTTAATTTTCTGAACTGTTAACGTTGCTAAGAGAGACAGGTGATTTTCGTTACATTGCTTTATTATTATTTAGAATTTTTATTTAAATTAATAGATTAATAAAAGAAAATGAAAACCACATTAGTTAGTTTGTGAATTTTCTTTGCACACCTTTTTCAAGTTCTAAATAATCTTTTTGTAAAACAATTCATTTAAACAAAAATAATGAATACCGGTCTCACTCAGGAATCTCACTGTAGCGTCTCTCTGTGGCTACCCTGCTGTGAGCGTGGGCGGAATCTAACAAATTCAAACTTAAGAAACTACAGGCATAGACGAGAATGGTTATTTACTATCTGCTTTCTGCCGGAAGACTAAAGGACGTCAGATTCTCGTACAGAACCGATTTCGTTCACGTCTTTGCTACATTTTACGTTGCTGGCACGCAATTAGTCCCACCAGTCGTCCCATCTGCATGTTCCGAATATTACCTTTGATTAGCACTTAATCAAATTAAGAAATGCTTTCTTGGAGTAATGTGCGACTTTTTCGCGGATGGCCTTTATGTGTATACTTCGAAAAACGCACTCTCCATCCAAGCTTTTCAACTAAGCTAATACAAAACTGTCCTTGTAATATGTGCTGTATCTCACTCCACAATTTCGAACAAAAATTTCCATTATAATTATGAAAACAATTCTGGAATATTTACTTTGCGTTTCAGTTTGGTGGGGAACGAGTCACCACAATTGGTTTCCCAACGATATGTATTATTATGAAAAAAGTTAAAAAGGAATATGGAAAAGGATGGAAAATAAATAAAAACCCTAAGATTTGCCGATGATATTCTAGTATTAGGGGAGTAAGAAGTAGACTTGGAAACCATAGTCCTGGAGAAAGAGTACAACATGAGGATTAATAGACGGAAAACCAAGGTGATGAAGTGTAGAATGATAATCAGTGGAATAACAAAGGCTATTAGATTGGGAAAAGATATTTTGAAGGAAGTTAAGGAATTCTGCTACTTGAGCAGCAGAAGCAGTACAAGTATAGTTGTCATAAAGAAAAGTATATAACAGGCAATAAAAGCTTTCGCAAAAAAGAGTATTTTACTTAACGCCAATGTAAGGATGCATATCAGGAATTCATGATTAAAAATGTTCGTTTGGCGTTATTTGGGTGCAAAAATATGGACAGTAGGAGTTGCAGAAAGGAAATGAATAGAATCTTTTTAAATGTGGTGCCATAGATGAATTCTGAAAATCAAATTGGTGGATAGAATGACTAACCAGGAAGTTTGAAGTAGAGCAAGAGAAGTGAGAAAAGTATAGAGGACTTGGGCCAAGAGAAGGGATAGAATAATAGGTCGCGTTTTAGGCATGAGGGTCTTGTAACATTATCATAAAAGGGAAGTGTGTGGGGTAGGAATAGAAGAGGCCAAACATGGAATACGCTAAGCAGATTAGGGAGGATATGGGATGTGGTAGTTATGTATAAATGATAAGGCTTGTGGCAGAATAGGATAGGCAAGTATATGGACAGCAACAACAACTTATTAAATGAGTATAATTTATTTCATTTAAATATTTCTGAAATTTTAACGTTACTCAAAGATAATATTTTAAATTACGAATGACAAACATTCATCTTGGTTTCACTAATGATTCATAATATATTAATATTATTAAAAATTTCAAGAATTATAAACGTCGTTAAAAATAATATTTTCATTTACGAAGGATTGTAAAAATATTATATTACAAATTATGAGTCCAATTTTGTTTTAATTGTATTTGTATTTAATTGATTTTACCAAAGGTGAGCATTTGCCCGGTGGCAGTTTGTTAATAAAGTAAAATAATAGTACCTTTTTGAAAAAATATTAACAAAATTTATAAATCTGTCAGGTACTGTTTTACAAAGCCAAGGAAAGCCTATAAGTATCCTTGCAGGCAAAGTATTCCAGCCCCTTATTTCCCTGTTTACGAATTAGTGTTTGTCCACTTCTGTTGTTTTCTCTAATGCCTTTATTTTGTAATTATGGTCTTTTTTCATAGAAAAATGTGGGTATACTTAGACGCCCCCTTATTTGTGCCCAGGCCGGTTCGTCCGTGTAAGCCTTGTACGAGGTATGTTCAAAAAGTATCGCGAATTTGGTGTTTTTTCAAAAAGTATTTATTTTTTTTATCAATATCTATTTTTCCCCTTCAAAGTAATCCCCCCCCCCATGGATATAATACATTTATGCCAACGTTTCTTCCAATCCTAGAAACACTTAGAAAAGCCATTTGTTGTGATCCTGTTCAGCTCCTCCTTCGATGCAGTCTTTATCGCCTCAATCGTGTCGTAGCGTCGTACTTTCATGGGCCTCTGCAGTTTGGGGAACAGGAAAAAGTCACAGGGACCCAAGTCTGGGGAATAAGGTGGCTGAGGCATCACTAGAGTGTTGTTTTTGGTTAAAAATTCACGCACAAGCAACAATGTGTGAGCAGGAGCGTTATCATGGCCCAGAAGCCAATTTTTGTTCTTCCACAAATGCTGGCGTTTCTGGAGGATTGTTTCGCATAAATTGCGCATAACTTTCAGGTAATATTCTTTATTCATAGTATGATCCTGTGGAAAGAATTCGTGATGCACCAAGCCCCTATAATCGAAAGAAACTGTGAGCAAAACCTTCACATTCGACCGAACTAGGTGCGCTTTTTTCGATCTTGGCTCATGCGTCAGCGTCCATTGTGATGATTGAGATTTGGTTTCCACCTCATAACCATAAACCCATAATTCGTCCCCAGTTATGACCCTCTGGAGAAAAGTTAGGTCGTAACGGACCAATCCAACAGCTCCTTAGCTGTTTTTGGTTGAAATTGAACAATTTTGGCACGAATTTCGCGGCGACGTGTCTCATGCCCAAATCATTGGCCAAAATCGAATGGCACGAGCCAATCGATATCTTTAGGTCTTCAGCAACTTCTCTAACGGTGATTCGACGATTGACCAATACCATTTTCTTCACTTCATCAATTTTTTCCTCTGTTGCTGACGTTCTCGGGCGTCCGGCACGCTCTTCGTCATTCACATCTTCTCGGCCTTCTGAGAACACTATGTACCACCGTTAAAGTTGCTTTGGCTCAGGGTATCTTCACCATACGCCACAATCAACATTCGGAATGCGTCTGCGCACGCAAAATTTGATACAGATTCTTTGTCCCATTTTCTGGAATAGGCAAAAGACAATCCCAAACACGTCCAACTCCAATTGTTATCAACAACTAACGCAACACACAAAATGGCCGACCTTGTCAGCATAAGTGAGGGACAAGTGTACCAATATAACGCCATAAAAATATCGAAAATCGAATGTACGTAGGCCGCGGAAATTCCCAATTTGCGATACTTTTTGAACATTCTTCGTAGAGTGCTCCAAGTCTAGCATTTTCCTCATATCACCACGTGTTTTCCATTTAGTTTCGTGCCCACACAAAACCGCAACAAGTTTCATCCAGCGAATTGATGTGCTCCGCTCTGTAAGGATCCCAACTTGCTGCCCCACATTCTATCACAGGTGATGAGGATGTGGGACAGCAGATCGACGAAGAAGATATGGAACGCAACCTGCCTGGCTGTAAATAACTAAATGAAGGAAGTCAGGAAGGATTGGAAGAACATTGGTATAATGGAAGAAAATCCATTGACTGCAGTATGGAATAGTTCCGAGTACAAAATCCTCGTGGAAGTTCACAAATGGGCAGACACTGGGATCCAAATACTGATCACCGAACAAGTCACTCAAGATCCTCAGGAGACATAACGAACGAAAAAAAGGGTCTTAAATAATAAGAAAGATTGAAGACATCTTCATTTTATTTTATTTTTCAACTGACATTCGTCCCTGTGATCGCTTTTGCGGCAGCTGAAAGTAAATCCAGGAATTTTGAATGTTGACGTTTCGGCATCTAGCATACTCTTCCAGCTCTGCAGCAGAGTAGTCCCTTTGCATCCTTGCCTCGGACCCATCCTCCTAAACCACACTTTGAGTATGCAGCCAGCTATAATAAAATTACGTTAGTATGTTCATATGTTCCAAAATTACACGCTGTAGTTACTTCAAACATTTCTCACCTGTCCAGCTCTAATATCCTTGGGGTACTTTCTACACGCATAGCTACCCACAGTCATCCCATTTGAAATAGTAAATGATAGATCACCATACTTGGTTTCCTTACCGAGCTGTAATATTATATTTATATATATAAATATTTCAATTTCCGTTAATTATACAAACTTAAAACATACAAGTATCAACTTGTAGTAAAGCTATATTAATTACGGAGACTTTCCATAAACAGTATTAATAATGGCCAAAGATTCTGTTTAAATCCATACGTTTACACATTAATAATTATTTAATCAAAGAAACAATAAATCCACGAGTAAAATTGAAAAAATTATTACGCAACACATTAATTACATTTATTGTTTTCTAAATGTATAATTTTATACTATTTTGTTATTAAATAATTTGCTTATTTGCAACCGGAAACAAATTTAGTTTAACACTTAATTTTCCTCAACAAAAGCTAATGATACTTATCTCTTTAAAATTTTCTAATGAAACCTGTGTGCATAATATGCTCTAGAGAAAATATACTGAAAGTTCTGTGAAGAAATCTTGGGCATTACAAAATAAAAAGAATGTGAAGCTGTTAGTCTTTGATGGGAAATTGATGGAGCATGAGGTAAGTTGTTAAAAATTTATGATCAATTCTTTATTGAAAATAAATTTTTTGGAAAGATGTAAACAGCTCCCACAACTATAAAAATGTAACTAAAATTTTCCAAGGTCATATCATTTCTTAAAGTAAATTCAACTCAAAGCAGTACCACTGTAGAGGTAAGTCGTACATTTCGAATCAAAAAAATCACCAACTGATCCCTTGATTTGTATGTTACCTACGGGGAAAGCGTTTGTCTTCAACAGAAGTAGTGCAGATTTCGATGTTGAATTGAGACAACCTGTTAAAATAATTACTTCCAGCATGTATTTAAAGGCAAAAACCTGTTGTATAACTGTGTATTTCTATTGCATGGTGCGCTCGCTCTATGGCTTTGTAAAACGTTCCTGAACACCTCTTATTCGATCCATTTCAATTAATAAAATTAACGTTTCGCTAATGAAATGTATGTTTTTTATGCCGTCTTTCCTAGTTAATTACATTTATTATAATAAAAAGAAATAACCCACCAATTGCTATAAAATATGCACCGTTTTCGATTTAACGTGATCGCGTTTATATCGATCGTGCTCGGCCGCTCTGAAACGCCAAGTGGCCTTTGACTTTAACAAACACTTAACGTCAAAATTATTCTTCTCGTGAAGTGAGAATTTAACTGCTTTCACTTTTCGCGATGAAATACATAAATTTTATTGGGAAATTCAAATGATAATTAGTTCATTAGATCGGACGTTTATGTGGACTAAGTTGGTTTACATCATAAAATTATATGTGTATGAGAGAGAGAGAGAGAGAGAGAGAGAGAGAGAGATCAAATCAGAAAGAAGAGCATTGTCGAAATAATAGACAACATGATCAGGAAAGAGAGAGACAGTGTTGCAATATTCGACTAGAAATAGATTTCGAAGGGTTTAGATTGATACAAACTAAAATTATTCATTATTAGTTTTTAGTGTAAGTGCTCCATTGTCATAACCAACAATAAATTTAAATAATAAAAACTTTGAGTTACTATGTCAAATACTAATAAAACTACAACGTCGTTATCACCCGTAAGAAGCTACATTTCTAATTCCATCTACAAAATTACCAATAGTGTCTAAATTTTAAAAGCGTATAAATGTAGCATCAAACAACACGAAACTAATTCTCCTGCTCACTGGCCCAGGGCACAGAACAAAGGCAGTTTGTACTCCCTTACGGGTAAGGTAAGAGGGTAAAACAGGTGAAACATAATACTGTGCACGTGAATTTCTCATTCCAGAAATAAATCATGTGCTAGAGCATAAATATAGCCAGCTGGATGCATTAGCGGGAGCGAGTGCGCCGCTAGGTGGGAAGTTTAGAGTAGAAATTCGCACTGTTAAACCACAATTATTATAATTGCTCTTAAAATTTAAATGAAAAATATATTTCTATAATTAAATATGTGCTGAAACAAATTAACGCATACGCAACAACCGTCTACCTTACTATATATATGACCTAGTTGTAAATAGGAGTTCTCACCACATCGATGCACTGTTGTTGGCATCCGTTGCAATTTGGAAGATATACATCGGGCACTGAGCGAACTTTCCTTTCTTCACTAACGTCTTTTGTGAAGAAAGCAGCACATTGACAACGGTTTTCTGCTCTGGAATTACAATTACAAGAAGTAGACAACAAAAACAAAAGAGGAGGTGGTGAAATCAAACAATTTCACTTATTGATATCGTAAAAACTCAGTGCTTTTAAAAAGCAAATCACTCTCCTATAAGTTGAATCTAAATAAAAACTTAGTTAACATACATAATGCATTTAATTGTTTCATATCGCTAACACACTTAAGCCTTGGCTTTAAGGTCCCAGAAATAGATACAAAAATTGGAAAGTTATGTTGTTATAATTACAAAATGAATATTCGTTCGTAAACCGTCTTTAAAATTGTTCATTTTTACAGATCCCGATTAACTAATTTAATTCAATCAATGCAGTATCCATTTCTCTAAATTATTACTACAGAATCAATTCTATAATTATTGGAATGCGTCAGAAAGTAAGCCTCACCGAGAGTATGCTACAATGCAGAAAATGGTAAAGGAAATAATCACAACCTTCATTTTCGCCGATAAGAGCCAGAATCTGAAACAAAAATTTGAATAGCTTTAATAATCTATGCATATGGTTTTTATGTGGATCTGAGTATCATACTTAATTAGTGAACCCGTCCAGTAAATAGTTTAGTTGAAATATTACTCAATTTTAAATTGCTTTTGTAACCGAACGGTAACGGTACCAGCCATAATAAAAATTTTATGTGATAAACAATTATGTTACATATATTAGTATAATAAAAACAATTGTTTTATTGGCTATAAGCAAAATATAATTTTGAGTTGTGAAAGAAGTGATTCGCTGAGCGTCTGCCTAATATAGGCTACATTTATTCACTGAAATACATTTCCGTCGCTTCCCAACAGTAGATGCAATATTTACAAGGATTTATTAAATTATGCTTTTAGTTTTTTACCTTTTTCAGCCTATTTAAAGGTGAAATAAAATTATGTTTTAGAATCACTAACTCGCGTCGGTAAACGGTAATTTCACTGTTATATTTTATAATTTGTGTGTCCCAATTTAAAGTTTAAACACAACTAGCTATATGATATATTATCTATAATATTATTTCACACGCGAAATTATTTACTTAGACATAAATTTAATCTTATATTCTGCTTCTACTTCAAGAATTATTTTAAACACAACGCCTTAGGTTTTATCGATCAAACATTCTTTAAATGGAATTTATTTACAGTTTACCCCTGTTGTGAAGTAATTTCTATATAATATTTCATTGCAGAATGAAAATTATGTTCAACATGATAAAGTTGGCGGGTAATATGAACACTTGCCACAATGAATCGTTCCTGCCAGATGATCTTTAACCGTGTGCTACAACTTATCTCCCGGAGAAGCTTTATACTCTTCTCCCCACCTCTGTATTCTTTGCTACGACTGGGAAAGCAAACCGGGTAGCAAAGATTCCGATTTAAACAACGAACTCTGATTACTAACTGTACGTAGCTCAAGTATTATTATTTCGATACAGTTTGATAGCTCCTGTGGGTCATACTGAGTTAATCAGGTAATTATTGCATACAGTTCATTACCGCCATTGTGTAATATCTCAGATTAATCTTCCACTTGCTGATTTTGGCAAAAACACGTTAGTACGGATACAGCGGTGTGAATCGGTTACACAATCACTTAAACGAAGGATTTATGATGACGTAAGAACACTTACGTTTGATTGGAAAGAAAGTAATAGCAGCATTACAGTGTATTACTACCATCTGACCTGAGAAAAAACTCCTCGGTCTTCAAATGTACAATAACATTGGATAATGGAATGAGTAATTAAAATTATGAAAAAAAGGTTTTGCTTTCAATTTAGTGGAAATCCAGATGAAATAAGTGAAATACTTAGAGAATGTTTCCTGTTACACATTTATAATGGACCGACGTGAAAAACATTTTAGATAATGCTGAAACCTCGTACCTCTTATAAAAGTGTGGACGGAAGTAAACCAAAATCGTAACAAAAAATGTCGCGTTCACGGCTAGATGTATTTTACGAATTTCATTGGAATCGTGTTAAATTAAATTGCCATTTACAACAGAAACAACTTTTTGATGTAGTTAATGAACTAAAATATATCATTAAATATAACATGATGGTCATAAACCGTGGATCCTTCAATGAAGCAATGCTTCAAGGATAGGGAGTGATTCAAATAGTTTTACACAAATTTATTACATTATTAATAGGATAGTAGTACGTTTACTATTTGTATTTTGTTAGGGTAGTGCCATCAATAATTACATAGTTCTACAAATTTCTTTAGAGAATAGAAGGAGTGGCTAAGTAAAAAGTAATTAGTTCAATTTTAAATCTGTTTGGTTCATTTTGGAGCTTTTTAATTTGTGGGGAAAGCTTGTTGAACAGTGATGTTTCCCTATAGTGTACAGATTTCTGTGTTATTGATAGTCTCTCTTTTTTAATTCAGTTTATATTCGCACCACCAATGAGGCCATTGGCGACTTGCTCTTTGGGTATCTAATGTTCGTTTTCTCTGTCGGGTAAACTCAGTAAGGGTACTTAAAAACACATACAATCTCCCAGACCCTCGGCAGAAATTGAACCCCGGGACCTCTGTAAAGTGAGTCTGTGACGTTAGCCATTAGACCACAAAGGCTTTTATACCATAAAAAGTTGTGAAAATTTTCTTTTATTAGTTGATTAATACGCTCTTTCCAATTGAGTTTGTCTACAAAGAAACCTAAAAATTCAGTATACAGTAGTCCCTTGATAATCCGACAGCGTGGTTATGATGAAGAGAACCGTGCCCAGCAAAGGGAATATCGGAGCAATGAAGATATTTAGGGATGTGTAGGCGGATCAGTCTGACTTAACAATGAATGATGAAATGAGGAAATAGAAAAAGTCTAATATGCCGACAAGATAAGTTAATTTAGAGTGTGACGCACAGAAAATTACAGCATGGGTAGATACAGGGGTAACTTATTCAGTAATTAGGAAAGATTTATATCAACATTTGAAAGAAAATGGACAAATACATGAGACATGTCCTGTAACGAACTTAAAAGTATATGCAATTTTGAGTAGGAGGAGCGGAAAGATATCAATGCAAGTGTTGATAAATGGTGATATATAATTCCGATTTTATCCTTATAACTTGTTTATTTGTTAAGGGTATTTTTACTGAGTTGATCATTAGTGTTTATTTCCTCAAAGAAACAAGAACTAGAGCAGATTTTGACGATGGATTTTGGAGGGGTTTGCCAAATGAAACCGGGGAGAATATAAAAAGTTTAAGTAATGAAAGTAAATGAGGACGACAGGTTTAATTATATTGCTCAGGTAAACGACGAAGAGTATGACGATAGAGTAAGGAAGTAGAAGATAAGGGCAATCGAAATATAGATGAAAACATAGAGATGGTGGAAAAGGGAGAATAGAGGGTGAATTATTGGTAAGTTTAAAAGTAATTGAAGGCACAAATGACAACATGAGGGAAGTTATTGTAAAAGTTTTTCGGCAATCTGATTTGTATTGTGAAAAGAAAGACGTCACCCTGAGACTATGCTTGGACGACCGCCAAATAAACAAAGTAATAGTTAATATTTGCGAAAGACTTTGGAAGTAGAAGAAGCAATACGTTGAATTATAAGTAAAAGGTGGCTATCGAGTACAGACCTCACGAAATTTTTTATCAAATAAAATTAAGTAAAGAATTCATAAAATTAATAGCGTTTTTGAGCGGAACGCGACAATATAAATTCGTTCGAATGCCATTCGGATTGAAAAGTAGCTTCCAATTTTTGATTCATCAATAGGATAAAATAAAGTTCTCTAATAATGCAGGAGTATTTGACTGCGCACGTGGATGACCAATATTACAAGTCAGACGTTAGAAGACAATATAATGCACTTACGCCAATTGTTTAAAAAATTAAAAGCAAATGGTTTAACTATTAAACTGACTAAGACCCTATTCTGCAATAAATTAATACCATTTTAGTCCCTAGAATTTCAATGTAAGGAATAAAAGCCCTGTCAAGTAAAATTAGAGAAGATTCAGAATTTGCAATCGCCTCAAAATGTGAAACAACTGCGTAAGTTTATCGGTTTCTGTAATTTATATCGTAAGTTCGTAGCTGATTATGCATTACTAATCGCAATCAATAATTTACTGAAAAAATGGAATAAAATTTCGGTGGACAAAGGCGCACCAACTAATGGAGGCATTTAAAATCCATGTAATTCTCCAAGTTCTAGATTTTAATAAAGATTTTACAATCAGATGCCACGTTAGTGGCAATGGAATAGCTGGCATATTAGGTCAGACGGATGGACACAATAGAGAAGAAATTGATTATTTATCCAGCAAAATATTTAAGAAGTAGGAGACAAAATACTGTACGTCGAATTTGGAATTGTTGGAAATAGTTTATGCTGTTGAAAAATTCAGATCTTACATTCTAGGCTACCTTGTAACACTTTTTCCCACCAACAAACATTGACATATTTACGCAAATGACAACACGTGAACATTAGGCTTACGAGATAGGCGTTGGCATTTGAGCCATATAGCCTGGAAGTAAAATACATTAAAGGGAAGTACAATGGTCCGAAAGACTACTTAAGCAGAAATATACCTGAAACACACAGAAGAAGAGGAGGCCTTCGGTAAAGCATTTACTACTACAATAGAAGGAGTCGTAGCTCACGATCGAAGAATGATCTTTGAAATAAAAAAAAACCGACGAGCGGTTATCCCGTACTAATATAACTTATTGATAACTAAGAAAATGTGGTGGGGAGAACGAACTTTATAAGACTGTAGATGGTCTTTTATTTAGAAGGAATCCCAATATCAAAAAAGGATGGGTAACTGTAGTTCCAAACAAGTGTTGTGACTTAATATTAATCTTGTTTCATGATAATCATGGACATCCTGGATTCGATAAATTAATAAAAATGCTTACGAATTTTGTAGTCTGTAAGGGGATGGATAGAAATATTAAACATTTCGTAAAGACATGTCACCGGTGCCAAATCTGTAAGTAGAAAAACCGTACCCAAAAACAAAAAGGAAAGTAATTTATCTTGATTTGTTAGGTCTACTAGTTAAATGAAAGAGAGGTTTAATCTACATTTTGGTAATTTTTGACGCTTTATCTAAAACAAATTCACCATCACAGAGGAAGGGAAACATCAGAAAATAATTTCCGATCATGGGACACAGTTTTTTAATGAGAGCTAGCGTCAAACTCTAACAAATCTTGGAGTTCAAGTGCGATGCACTTCAATTCATCATCGCCAACGTAATGCTTCTGAAAGATACTAGCGTTGGAGGCATTACTTACTATGTTCATAAATTGCCATAATAAGTGGGTCGGACATTTGAAAAACATTGAAATTATATAAAATTTAATTTTAGCAGCGTCATAGGATATATTCCTGAAGATGTTCACAGTAATAAGTTAACTACTTTGCCCTTTGAAGAATTGATAGAATATCCGGAAGCAGAAACCAACTGGACCAGTGAACTTCGTGTAGTAATAAATAAGGTACGCGTAAGAATTGCAAAAATGGGCAAAGTAAGGAGGCGGAGATAAAAGGTTAAATAATTTGCATTTCGCGAAGGTGATTTGGTTCTGGTGAGAAGCTTGAGGGTTCCTGATTTAGTCAACAAAATTTTCGCGAAGTTGTTACCGGTTTATGAGGGCCCTTTTGTGATTAAAATGTACCACGATGTTCTTTCATTATAAACTTAAAAAGTAGGGTTGTCAAACATATGTATATACTTTGCCCATATCCTCACCCTAAAGTATTACTGTATACTAAAGCAGATGGAAAATTTTAGCTTCTCACTATGTGTTTGGCCAATAACAATAGGCTGTTATTCTTTGAAGGTGAAACCAATGTTAGTACATTAACTGATCTGAGATTGAGTGTAGGTCCATAACTTCTATTGTCCTTCACTCTTACTGATTTCTCAAGAAACTTCCAGCTCAACTGCTACCTTACTTTCACATCCTATTACCGAATCCTTCTGTGTAACTTCTTACATTTACCCCTAAAAACAGGTCACTTACCAGTCATTCTTGTAGATATTTCAATTTTGAATTTTGCTCCAAATATTCAGTTGGTAGACACCAGCTTTCATGTGCCTCAAAAAATCGACTTGTTACTAGGGGCTGAAGTCTTTTATAAGCTATTGTGTGCTGGCCAAGTCGAACTCATATTTACTTTAAAGAATATGGATTGTAAGAGGTAGAGCTGATGTTTAAACAGCCGTTGATAATTCCATACAGTAATTTCAATCAATTAATGAGAATTAAAGAACGAAGGCTTTCCCGGTGAAGAATATTTAGAAACTTTTCTCGGGTTTCTGAGGCTGAACCAAGGGGATAAATCTGCAGTGGCCGAGCATGGCCTTGATACAGGACACACTATTCTATTCGATAAAACTAAAATATTAGATCATGCTGGGACATACTGGGATAGTGTGATCCTGGAAGCAATCAATATTAGATCCTCGGACCAGCTAATGAACCGGGACGGAGGCTACCAGCTTAGCACGGCGTGGGCATCGATGACAAGGGAAACTCGACCGTAATAATAAATACTGATGACTACAGGGAAAAAATGCAGAGTTTACTCACCGACGACAGTTACAGAAAACTCTCTAAGGACCCAACTGCAAGCATTGTTAGAAAAACAAATGCCCTTCTGAAAGACTGCGGCATAGCGAAGGAGTTGTCCAGACAATTACGTCTGCAGGCACCTGCCCCACCGCGTATATATGGACTTCCGAAAATACTTATGGCAGGGGTTCCTCTTCGTCCGATAGTAAGCTCCATTGGATCACCCACCTACAATTTGGCCAAATTCCTGGCAAAGAAGCTCTCTAAGCATGTTGGGAAATGCGAACACCATGTTCGAAACTCGCAGGACTTTGTACATGTTCTAGATGCAATGAATATTGAACCGGATGATATAATGGTCAGCTCCGATGTGGTATCCCTATTCACCAAGGTACCCATCGTAGAAACGATTAAACTACTCAAGGAAATTTTCCTCCTGAAATTACAGCACTATTCCAGCATGTTCTGACCACAACATTTTTTGTTTACGAAGGAGTTTTTTACGAGCAAACGGATGGTGTGGCCATGGGCTCTCCACTATCCCCAGTGATAGCCAATTTTTACATGGAGTTTTTCGAGGAAGAGGTCCTTCGCAAGTCTCCACTAAAACCAATATGTTTCTACAGGTATGTGGATGACACTTTTGTTATTTGGCCACATGGAAGACCGGAACTTGACAACTTTTTATCCCACCTTAATGGCTTCCACAATAACATCCAGTTCACCATGGAAACTGAAATAGATGGGAAAATTCCTTTCCTAGACATCCTAATTGAACGGAACGTAGACGGGAGATTGGGTCGCGGTGTGTATAGGAAGCCAACGCACACCGACTTATATCTAAACGCAAGTAGCTACCATCACCCTGCACACAAGTGGGCGGTGGCTTCTACTCTACTACACCGAGCCCACACAATAGCAGACGAGGAGAATTTACCTGGGGAAATAACTCACCTTAGGAACTCTCTTCTCGCCAATGGGTTTACGGAAGCACAATTTAAACGTGCACTTCTACCCAAACGAAAAAGACAAACCGAGGAGATATGTGATAAGCTGGCCTATCTTCCGTTTACCGGTTCCACTACTAGCAAAATTGGTCGTATCCTGGCCAAGCACAAAATAAAAACCATTTATAGGCCCCTGGCAAAAATAAAGAATAAACTGAGGTCAGCAAAGGACCAAAGAGGACTGCGGACGCCGGGGGTGTACGAAATCCCTTGCCAATGTGGCCTAAAATATATTGGACAGACAGTCAGGACAGTTGCGGATCGGATTGTGGAACATCGCAGGTTTCTGAGGCTGAACCAAGGGGATAAATCTGCAGTGGCCGAGTATGGCCTTGATACAGGACACACTATTCTATTCGATAAAACTAAAATATTAGATCATGCTGGGACATACTGGGATAGTGTGATCCTGAAAGCAATCAATATTAGATCCTCGGACCAGCTAATGAACCGGGACGGAGGCTACCAGCTTAGCACGGCGTGGGCACCGATGATCGGGCGGCTTCGTGAGAGGGGGCTTGCGGGTCGCCGGCCGGATGCTTGCCCGCCTGTTGATGACGACCTTGAGCACAGAGCAGACGACTAGCGACTGATGGGTCCAGCGGGGCCTACCCCACCCCACCCACACGGGACGCTTCGTTTCGTGCCGACGGGCACCCTGATGGGGTATATATACGGGTCTCGGACGGAACATAAACACTTCAGCCTGGAAGATGACGGAGTTGCTATCTGTCGAAACGTCGCTGTTTACTGAGACTACCCGGTTGGAAACCCGAGAAACGTTTCTAAATTAATGAGAAAACTGATAAGAAGTTAGACAAATTTTGGGAATTTGAGGATTGTACTGTGAAAAAGGTAAACAAGGAAGAAACCGCATATGAAGTCAATTTCCTGAACACATTTCTGAACTCAATAGTCGACCACTTACACTGTTGTCTTCAGATCCAAATGATCTTCCACCGTTGACTTCAGGGCATTTCTTGATTGGGGATGTGCTCACTAATTCTGTTACTGTAGACCTGGCAAAATTACCAACCAACAGGTTATGTAGATGACAGCTTTTGCAGCAGATGACTCAACATTTTTGGGCACGCTAGTCCAAAGAGTACCTATCGATCTTCCAGCAGCGAACTAGATGGCATCAAAAACGTCCAAATCTACAGGTCGGAAATTTGATCCTGTTGAAGGATGATCATCATCCTCGTCTGAAGTGGCAGTTGGCGCGTGTGATTCAGGTACACGCTGGTAGTATGGTGAGGGTAGCCACACTAAAGCTATGGTTTCCTAGGAAAGCGTTGTCCGTCAGTAACGGACGTAATGCTGCACGTTTGACGGAAACGTTCAATCTGGAGGTGTAAAGTTAGAACTACGTTAACGCTGACGTAACATTTGTGGTCAAACAGCGTCTGATCAGGTAGTAAGAGGATTAATTACATAGTGGACTTGTATCGATGATACTTAGAGATATTTTATATGACGTTTAACTTAAAAATATTATTTAGATATCAATTCTGCGCACCATTACAAGAAAAATGATACCAAATAATATATACTTTAATGAATTTAAGCGCAGCATATTTGATACAGAGCTAACGTATATATATATATATATATATATATATATTATATCGGGAAGTTTTTTAATGTTTTGTTGTTACTTTTAATATTATTATTAACGTAACTTATAATTTTTTAATTAAATCATATACAGAACGTGAACTTAAATTAGCTATTGGACATTTCATTAACAAAACTATATTTATCGCTTTTATTTATACAGATATGTTCATTTCACATTGAAAAAATTTTAGAAAATTTAATTATTATTACAAAAAAATATCGAGTCTTGAAAGATGGAGTAAATATCACTAGCAAAATTCTGGGATGTTTTATACTGACTTTAAATGCAAATATATATTTTACTAAACTTCTAAAATTATTTACATTATTAACGTTAGTATTAGCTTTTACATTGCCCAATTCATTATAAAAAAAATCCGTTTTATTTACATAGTTAAGTTCACTTCACACGACGGAAACATCGAAAACTTAATAATTGTTACAAAAAGAAATGAGCCTTGAAGAATGGAACAATCATAGATAATATAAATGGAGGTAAGAAGAAATACCAAGTATACGCTTGCCCAACGACCTGAAAGGTTACTTATTGGTATTAGTTACACAGGTTCAAATCCTCATTACTTCTGTCGATCAAACTTCCTTTTATTTTATTTTGTTCTATACATATCGGTTCTACGCACAATAACAAGAAAGTATAATTAACACTTAATCAAATTATTTTACTGTAATCGTCATATAATTTAATAAAAAAATAATCGAGCTTTATCACAATCTTAAATAAAGTAATTTTTTCCAACGTAATAAAATACAAAGAATGGTCAAAAGTTAGAAATGGAATAATTAATTAAACCATGTTTCGTCTCCCAATTTTTAATTTCGGCCCCGGATTTTACAGGAGCAACAGGAATTTTTAAAAAATTTAATTAAGGAACTTTCCTTAAGTTGGGGGACAAAACGTATTCCAATTAAATTATTCCATTTCTGACTTTTGTCCATTCTTTGTATTTCATTCATGAGAATAAGACTGATAAATAGATGTGGCATAATAATAGGTGTTTTATTCCAGTAATTTACAAATTAGAGTCACTTCTGATTCAAAAGCACACATCAATAATTGTTAGAACAAGAAGCACATCAAAATATATCAGCAATAGCGCCTAGATTAAAAGTAATCGGATACGGGGATGCAGGAAGTCCGCAGGCGTAAACAATCCTTGCTATTTCAGAATTTATTTTCCTAGAAGTTAGGTAAATAGGGAGAAAGTTAAAAATCTGCATTCAATGGACCAGTACCAAAAGCACTGCCTCAACAAATATTGTTGTTTCATATGTGATTGTAGGAGATGAAGCTTTTGTCCCTTGCACGAGAACTCGATGTAACTTTGTCCAAGATGTCAAACTCTGCACGATCTACCACAAGTGATAAGTAACTATCGAATCTCTTGATTTCCGTGGACCAGTGACAATACTTTTATAATTTTCTGCGGTTATTTCAGAATGTATGGCTGCTACCACAAAACCTACAGACAATACAATACATTAAGTACCTGAATATTATATAACATTTAAAGTGCAGGAGAAGTATTTGCTACAGGTTAAAGAATGCTGATAATACACTTCAATTACACATTAAAAACTCAATCCCAATGTCCGTGCTAGAGTAGATTCCGCTCATATTTGAGAAATGTTTAAAAATTACTTCAACGGACCAGGGGAGTTGAAAGGCATCGTAAACATTAAATCACTATGGTTAGTGATTTTACTTGAAGTGCCTATTTTATATAGGTTAAACTTTGAAATGACGTCCGTACTCTGGAGGAAAACGTTGGAGAATTGTTTGTCAACGCCATCACGGACGTAATCCAACTGGTGGCGCAGGTAGTTTTACGGACAACGCTTTCCTAGGAAACCATAGCATAAGGGCAGAGTCCGGATATACGACGCGAGCAGTGAGGAAACTTTGTCCTTTGCCGAAGGACAAGCAGCATTTATACTTGGTGACAGCACCGTTCTCAAGAGTTCATTTTTTAATTGTGTATATTTGCAGGACTTTTATGTGTTAAGTGTATATATTCAATTAATTTTATTTATTTATTATTTTATGTGTAATGTATATATATTTAATTCTTTTTACTTTTTATGTTAAAGATAAGTTTAGTTTCGATGGCACTGCCTTCAAGGCGGGCGGCATATGTTGAATTTAGTGTCTTTGGTGTTATGAAATTGGCACTACTGAGTGAATTACATATTATTACCCTTATTACCTGCAGGAGGCGCTCCATTGTGCATAGTGGAAGGCAATTATCATAACACAACAAAAAACAGTGAAATAATACGAAAATGACTCAATGCATTCCATTTAACAGATTGTTGTTGTTGTGGTATTCAGTCCTAAGACTGGTTTGATGCAACCCTCCATGCTAACCTATCTTGCGCAAGCCTCCTCATTTCCTTATAACCAGCATACCCCACATCCTCCCTAATCTGCTTAGCGAATGCCATCCTTTGCCTTGTTCTTCTGTTGTTCCCAATTTTATAAGATCCTCATGTCTTAAAACATTGCCTTTCTTCTCTTAGTCAACGTCCTCTCCTATTCTGTTTAGAACTTCCTCGTTTGTGATTCTATCCACCCATCTGATTTTCAGCATTCGCCTATAGCACCACATTTCAAAGGATTCTGTTCTTTTCCCAACCCGTATCGTCCACGTTTCGCGCACCCATATAAAGCCACGCTCCATACAAACATTTTTAGCAATTATTTCCTAACATTCGAAATTATATTTCCCGTAAGTAAATCCCTCTTTTTCGCGAAAGCCTTCCTTGCCTGTGCTATCCTACTCTTTATGTCCACTATACTTATATTATCCCTAGCTATTACGCTTCCCAAGCGGCAGAATTCCTTAGCTGCCTTCAAAATATCCGTTCCTAATCTAACACCCTTTGTTATTCCTCTGTTTCCCATACTACCTTGGTTTTCCTTCTATTAATCTTCATATTGAACTCTTTCTACAATATCGGCAAAGAGTAAGGTTTTTATTTCTAGTCCTTGCAGTACGATTCCTTTTCCATATTCTGTTTTCACTTTCATCGCCTGTTCTATATATAAGTTAAACATCATGGGCGACAGACTTCATCCTTGTCTTACTCCTTTCTTGATTTCTGTTTTCTTTTCCTGGTCTTCTAATCTAATTACTGCTGCCTGTCTTCTGTAGAGGTTATGTATTAGCCTCCTTTCTCGATATTTTATTCTAGTTATCTTCAAAATCCTTAATAGCGTCTTCCAGTTCACATTATCAAACGCTTTTTCTAATTCAACAAATGCCATGAACGTAGGCTAGTTTTTCCATATCCTGTCTTATAAAATTAATCACAAAGTTAATATAGCTTCTCTTGTCCCTATATTCTTCCTAAAACCAAACTGATCTTCTCCTAACTCGTATTCTATTTGACGTTCCATTCTCTTATTTACTATTTTCGTTAATATTTTGCCTGCATGGAATACTAAACTAATTGTTCTGTGCTGTTCGCATCTATCAGCCCCAGCCTTTTTCTTTATAGTTATAATTATGTTTTCACAGATTAAAGGCACTGAAAAATTTAGATTTCATATTACAGAATACTATGCTTTAAAAAGATGTTGTATGGTTATGCATTAGTGTAGAAGTACATTCCTAAAGTTAGTGAAAAGTTAATCAGAACAACTTAAACTCCAAGAGAAATAAAAAGGAAATAGTACGCGAAGGCAAAATTAGGTATAGCATACAATGAAAAATTAACAATTTGACCTATATACCTGCGACGAAACATGAGTCCTTCTTTTTTAGTAATTTAAAACAAAATTTAAAAAAGAAACTACCTGAATGCACATTGAAAAATACAACATCATAATGCAAAGTTATCAACTTTACACCTTATACGCCTGCGGTGAAAGATCACATCTACTTTTTTAAGAAGTTTAAAACATGCTCTTATATATAAGATTTATTCAAAAGAGCTTCCATAAGACATTTTTTCATAAAAGTAGGCTATATATACCTAGTTTTAGGCGTTTTTGCAAAAAGTGTCAACTTAACACACTATTTATAAATCACTGGAGAGCAACAGATAAATGGAATTATACATTCGAAGACCTTGTGATGCCAGTTTATAGACTGCAAAGTTTCACAGTTTTTGTACCTTTACTTCCAGAGGTTTAGAAAGCCAAACTTTTAATTTTTTTTCACACTTCAAGTTTTTGGCAGACTTATCTAAGCAAAATTACTCATCAAAGTATTTTTGATATTTACGTTTAAAATTACACATAATGTTGTCCTAAATAGTCAAGTTTCGTTATTTATAATAATATACTGCAAGAGTCATAGTGTAACAGTTTCCTACACAGTGTTAAACAAATTATAATATCTCCACAAATATTAAATTTTAGGATGTGAAAGTTTACCTATGTACTTTGGGGATATGTATGAATGTTCACAAAAAATTTCATCAAAATCCATGATGGTCAAGTCGGGCACTTTCCAGAAATCAGACCCAATGGACAAAATAAGAAACCATGTAAAACTAGACTGTATGGGAAAGTAGTGTTTACTATGAGCACTGGGATGGCTGCAAAAGTGAAGTTCTATAAGTGGTTAGTTATGAGGACCATGCAGCTCTTAGGAAATGAGTGTACTAACAAGAAAGTTTTTCCAAATAAATAGGAGTCAGAATTTGAAGTTCAAGTATCTGAGGAATATGGACAGACATTGGGTACAAGTGCTAAATTAATCATGAGCTAAAAACTGGGTTAACATAATTGAAAGGACATGAATAATTGGAGTACTGTTTTATTGGTCACATAAACGAGTTGGCATAAGAGGATTGACCAACACTAATATCAATAATCAAAAAGATCATATAATATATCTTCTGAAGTAGGTGAGTAATAACATTTATTTAATTTAATTAAGAATGAAAATGTAAAAGAGGAGCCAACAGGGGAAACTAATGGCAATAATTTTTTTGGTATCGTTCTATGTACACAAAAAATACTCAGTGGAAGTCTCAGCTCACATTTATACTTACTTAAACAGATATTGAAGTTATTGTATAGAGCCACATATAATAGGGTTATAAAAATATGTTAAGGCAATTTATCAGAATATCATAACTTTTGAACACTGAGGGAAATGTACTTGTGGTACATGCATTACCTGAACAAAAGGCAATAGAGTTATGAAATTGTTGGGGAAAAAATCTGAACAGTTATTTCATTAAATCTGTCACAGATTATATTACTACTTAAAGGGAATAAAACTATTGATGAATCAAGGAAGGAAAAAAGTCAACTAGGCCAGGAATCGAACCCAGGACCTCCACTAACCCAAAGCATGAGCATTGTTCAGTTCCATAAAGTAATAAAACTTTCAACAACCATAATTGATATTATCATATATATGGGACCATAGTGGGAATAAATGAATTATCATTTAGTGAAGCCCTAAAATGAAAAGTTTCTATTAATTTACATCTTAAATCTGGATAAGTAGTTTTTGGTTTACCACCCAGGTTAAATTAACTTTAGGCAGGTCATTTCAGAGGTGGCTACTTCCTCTATTGAAACATAATTGCTTAAATTTAGTGTGACACAGTTGGAAACAAAAACACAGTGAAAAGCTTTAGATCATTGATAGCTGGGGTAGGATTTTATTTTAGACACATCATCACAATCTATTCTATGAACAGGGTAGTACATTATTTACAATTTATATTTAATCATTCCTATTTCAATCTTCTCTTTTCACGCATCTTGAGAAAAGTTAAATATTAGAAGCATATGCAAAATTATGGGAACTTTTGTATAATTTTATTTGACTTAATGACTAGTCAAAATACTTGTTGATCTTTTCATTAAATGAAGTAAATACTGTTGAATAATTCATTATCAAAATAGATTTTTTGCTATTCATTATATACTGCTCAGCATGAGTGTGTGTATTAGGATTTATTGAATATAAATTATTTGTTTGCATTCAGTATTTACTTTTATTTCTATAAATGGCAGTTTTGCCTATGAAATTGTGTAGGTCAGGTGACATTTCAGGGTCTGGCACACACTCTCCCATTGACACAGCAGACATCTCCTTTGGCACAACTGGTCTGCAACCATGCCCCATCATTACATTTGTAGTATCCACACAACTAGAACAGAATTATAGAGCATTAGAGGATGTTTATAAATGAGTAAATATTTTTAACAAAACATTTCTCACCTTCCCATTCTTTATGTCATCCTTAAAAGCAGCGCATGCTATTTGTTTAACACTTTCATGTGTAGGGGTAATATGGTCTAGATCACCACCACCTATTACTTTCAGCAACTGCAATATTGGTAAAAATTTAGTTTTGATTATTTTGTTAAACAAACAGCATCTATGCTTCAAAATATTAACATTTTGAAGAAAAAAAAGACTTTAAAAATCTTTAAATTTTTGTGATAGGAAAAAAAACATGTTGGAAAAATTTTCCTTAGCATTTAACAATGTAATTGACATAATTAATTCATAAAATTTGCTTTAAATATATTTGTAGGTTGTACTGAGTAAGGAGAAAAATATTATTTATAAAATATCATTTACTCAAATATTGAGTATTACTACATAGGCCTCAGTGAAATTCTTATATTATTTAATATATACTATAAGATATACTTAAAAACCTAGTAGGTAAAGTTATTTAAAAAATAAACAACAATTTCTATTTCTACAAAAAAGGGGTGCCAGTTAATTTTTTTTGTTAATAAGAAAAGAATATGCTTTGCATGTAATCTGCACAAAAATTGACCAAAATTTCATTACATTCAGATGAGAACATATATATGTATGAGATAAATAATTCAACAACATAGTAAACAGATATACAGAGGCATATTTTTCTCTTTTTGGTGGTGCATGTACTGGAGTTGCAGACCTTGGGCATACAGGATGAGTTGTCTACTGATCCAATCGGATCCTAAAACTGGTGGAGACACTGAAAAGGGGAATAATGTTACCCCACAGCAAATTCCTCTCCCATCACTTGGGAGGGCATGAGAATAGTACCCAATTGGATAACCTATGTGATTATAGTTTTATAGTGTTTCCCCTGGATCTTGTTTAGATGAATCACAGAGTAGGATCCTTAAACTGTAGCCTGGAGCCCCTAGCCGACCCTTGAATACCTTGCTCTACCTTCAGCAACCCTACTTTTAAATTCCATTCCAATGCTGTTAAAAGAGAGTTGCCTGTTTCAGAATAAACCAAAAAATAACAAGCTGTATTACATACCTTTTAAACAATACCCAGAATGTTATCATATTGTAATTGTCAAGCAACCAGTTTGGACTTACCAATGGTTTCTCCGACAATGCAGTGTTTCAGCTTCTGAGAAAGTCTATACATTTATATCATCTTCCAACTCTTTTTGATGCTGTCAAGGTATTTTTCTGTAATTAAACCTGTGTGGTCAGATTTGAGGTACTGAGCCACACTTGTACATTGCTGCAAAACATGGTCTCAAACAAATTGCTTGTCAATAACAATGTACCCGGGACCTCTGTGTTGTGAGGCGGAATGTTTTCAAGACACTAGCATTTATATTTTTTAATTCTATTATATTTCCTAAACGACATCATATTTAGAAAATAGGAAAAACGATATTTCACCTGCAGAGTATTTTTATGGTCAATCAATAATCGGCCAGCGTATTAGGATTAAAAAAATCGATAGGCGAAAAATTATCGAAATATGCACTACTTTCTTATGACATCTTATAAAGCCTTGGGGAATAATGTCCTTAAAAGTACACTTTAGTACTTGTCCCGATATCAAGTCTTGGCCTGGAGCCTTCCGTGTAGAGATGAGCACCCAATTTACCAATATGACCCTTACCTTGTTTCCATGAATGTACACCTGATTTTCTAGTGAAAATATGAGTTGATAATTTTTTGACAAAAAACTTATACACTTTTCGTTATTTAATAATAAAAAATAAACTGTTATAAAATTAAATAAATGCCACAAGGAAATTTATTTTAATAATTGAGATATTAGGATGGTCACTAATGGATTTGGATTTTTCTTTTAAAGAAGAACAAAATTACTGGCTACATTCATATACACATGCTTATATTGTAATTGTTATGCCACTGAATAAAAATGATTACACAACTCTACAGCAGCCAGGCAAATAAAACAAAAGTATTTTTCCACTCAAAAAGTTGAATTTTTAATTTTTTATACTAATCATGACCAAATGTCATTTTCACGAATATTAATATGAATTTAACGTATTTAAGGACTTGATCCAAATTCTACTTCGAAATTATAAGAAATTAAGTTAATTATTAATTATGTTAGTAAAAGCATAATATAGTCTGAAGATTTATTGAGAGGCTATAGTGAAAAGTGTACGATAAGATTCAGCCAGAATAGGTATTATATTAGCACAATCAGATAAGAGAATTTAATATTTATGTTGGGTTACAATATTTTGTGCATATGCCACTTAATTTAATTTTACCCCACGATAACGTATCCAGAAAGGAAAAAAACATTCTGATTTCCGCGAACTGATTTCTGAGTGAGTGATTCAAAAACTGGGATCGCAGGCTCAGTGATCTGATTCGTGAGTGAGTGATTCAAACACTGGGATCGCTGTCGCGGTGATCTGTTTCGTGAGTGAGTGAATCAAACAGCTGGTTGTTCTCGGATCGCAGGAGAGGACATCTCCTAGTTCGGTTTGGAATACGTTGGTTAGATACACAGCAAAGGTTTCTGCTTTCTCTTTATCCCTATGGTCCATTCACCATTTTCTTTTCTAATAGGAGGGATGGATACTTGTGGTCTCTTAAATGTCTTAGTTACCTTCCACAATATGTGGTCGCTTGCAGAATAGATTCGTGGCAAATTTTTCAAAGTTTTTAGTACTTATTTCTCTGATTCACAGCTCAGTCTCTTAAATATGTATTGATCGACGTTATTTCTGTTCCTTTGCTATTTTGTTTTTTGGCGCGGCGTTGCAAACCTGTATTATTTCTTCCCGGAAAATCTTGGCGGAGAAAGCGATGATCACGGGTAATACCTTTCACGAGATTTCAACTACGGAAAAGAGGTATCAAGGGAAAACGAAATCCCAATGTGCTAGCCAGTAGTTGTTGGATCATCAAGAGGTAGGTCAAAATACTCTAGAAACCGTTATTTCTTTCAAAATCTTTGAATATTGTCTATAATTTACTTGGAAATGTTTGATATTTTAATTCTGAAAATTTGCGTGATGAGGAATATCCTATTTCATATTTGTATTAAAGAGAACATATTGTAGTATAAGAATCACATGTTTTACTTTCAAAGACAAAAATAATAATAATTTATATATATAATTTATATTTATATATGTGTGTGTATCTTACCGCATCATTACATTTCTTTTTGCAATCAGCGCAATCTACAGCATCATTTATAGATACTTGATATAATGTCTTGTTTTGGGTCTCATAACCATGAAAGAAACCGGCACATTTGCATCGCACAGCCGCTCTGTAATTAAAGCAATCAATAATTAGACAATTAAAAATTTGAATTTCATTTTGTGCTCAGTGTTATCATTTATTTGTGCCACAAATACACTTTACTAGTGTTTCTGAGTAAAACTCAGTTATGAACTATGAAAAATTACGAAGTCGTTGTGTTAAGTGAAACTTAAGAATGATTATATTTTTCTAGAAATGTGGTTCATTATTATTTTATTTTGCGTTGGAAATATTGAAATTATAATATTGTTACGATTCAAGTAATTATTTAATGATTAGGATCGTATATTTAAAAAGTTTTAGTGACTTAACGATATGATGGAAAAACAACTTATTTGATTTTGAAATTTTACCTTGAGTAGGTCACAAAGCAGAGAATAGCGAAAAGAATAACGCCTTTCATTTTCTTGTGGTTTTGAAATGAAACCTGCAAAAAACGGATTCAAATGATTCACTTTTTTTGTTTCTTGATACATTTTGATTGTAATAAAACAAGTCAAACAAAAATAGTCGGTAAATGGTATGTGTAACTTAATAGTCCATTATAATTCATTATTTGAGTTCGATTTTAATTATGTTTAAATGAAATTGTTTCGTAGCTTTTGTTCTGGAAGGGTACCGCGGTCGGAGGTAAGTTTCCTCAAAATTGTATCCCCCTCCTATATTAACAAATTGTATTAGTGATCCATCTTAATTAAAATGAATGAATTGAGGCACAACACTGAACGTTCGTATTATAGATTTACAGTACTATTGCTAATAATTAAAAGTAATGATAAATATACAAATTATAAAAATACGTCAAACATCTGGGGTAAAAAATCCAAACTTTAAATGACAAACAGTAGTAAAGAATGCCAGGTTTTGGCAACTTGAGAATGCATATATAACGTATATATATATATATATATATATATATATATATATATATATATCAGTGCTGATATCCGAGTCGTAAATTCTATTGCGATTGTCCATGCGTTTAAATTTATATACAGAACTATAGGCATACAAACATACAACCTTTTTTATTAGATAAAAGATTTTGTCTTCTACACCTGTGTAAAATAAGTCTGGTTTATATTCTAATGACCTTCTTATAAAGCCGTATCTATATGAGAAGCTTTTACTAATTAATATTATGCTTGGTGTACATTTCTAAATTTTGTATTGCTTTTACGGTGATGTATGAACCATTTTGATTGTATGGGAATATCATTTATTAATAAATTTTCAGATAAAGTTAACGAATTAAGATTTACTCCAGCTGGACTCAAAAGTTAGATTATAACATTCCTACTCACCAATCTTACTGTGCAAGTGAGTTTCTGGAAAATAGTACACTGATAAACTACTTAATATATAATCTTATTATACGTTGATTCTTATGTAAATTAGGTTTTTAATTATAGGTTCAAAAACAATGTTGAACACAAGTCCATAGAAATAGAAATCTAGTCAACAATACTCAAATGTCTTACTCAACAATACTAATACGGCACATCATGCAATAATATTCATTAATGAATAAAAGTTCCGAAAAAAATTATGACAACAAATTAAATGTTATCTGTGTAAATATGAATGTAAAAAATTCTGCTGTCGCTAATAACCGAAATGTCCACGCAACTTAAAATAAATAAATTTAAAAACCGACAACGAACATACTAAAACTAGTAACTACTACTTTTACAGATAATTTAAATCAATAAGTAAATCTAGTTAAGCATACTCTTTAACTTATATATAAAACAGGCCATGAAGAAAGTAAAAAAACGTGGAAAAGGAATCATACTGCAAAAAGAAAAGAAGTAAAAAACTCTACGCTTTGCCAATGATATTGTAGTATTAGGGGAGTCAGAAGAAGACTTGGAAACCACAATAAATGGCATGAACATGGTTCTGGAAAAAGAGTACAAAATGAGGATTAATAGAGGGAAAACAAAAGTAATGGAGTGAATGTAGTAAGATTATGGGAAACAGTGGATTAACAAAGGGTGCTAGATGGGAAGGGATGTTTTGAAGGAAGTTAAGGAATCCTGCAACTCAGGCATCATAATAACTAGAGATGGTATAAGTATACTAGACATAAAGAATAGGATAGCACAGGAAAGAAAACCTATCGCAAAAAAGAGGAAGTTACTTACGGATAATATAAGTATAAATATTAGGAAATCATTACGAAAAGTTTTTGTATGGAGTGTAGCGTTCAATGGGTGCGAAACATGGACGGTAGGAGTTGCAGAAAGGAAAAGAATAATAGAAACCTTTGAAATGGGGTGCTATAGGACGATGCTAAAAATGAGAAGGGTGGATAGGGTTACTAACGAAGAAGTACTAAGTAGAATAGAGAAGTGATTGATTAATAGACCACTTTTTGAGACACGAGATTCTTGTAAAATTAGCATCAGAGCGAAGTGAGTTGGGTAAGAACAGAAGAGGGAGGCCAAGGTTGGAGTTAGCTAATCCGAAAGGATGGGAGATGTGGTGGTTATGTAGAAATGAAAAGCCTTGCCCAGAATAGGTTAGCGTGGAGGGTAGCAACAGACCAGTCTAAGGAGTGAATACAATAACAAGATGATTCAAAATTTTACGCCAAATTACGATTTTTTTATGGTGCAGGCTACATGAGGATGATCCTGAAACCGGCAACTCCCCTTTAATAGCGTTGAAAGAGATTTGAAAATGTGGCCAAGGGTTAACTATTGCCCCGGGGTTATAGTTTAAGAATCTTATCTAATGACTCGCCTAAAAAAAGATGCAGGAACAATCCTAGAAAACCTACTTTAGGTGGGTCGGACTATTGAGTACCTTTCTCACGCCCTTTCGAATGACGGGAGATGAGTCTGGTGTGGAGTCACAGGTACACCTCCCAAAATAGATGAAGGTGCCCCGGCGTTTGAGAACTTTGAAAATACCAGAGAGAGTATAACCTATTACAATAAATATAATTGAAGTTTCTGTCTGTTTGGAAGTTGGTCTGAAATAGGCTCCGAAACTGTACAAAACCAACTGTGAGTTATAAAGTTTACCCTGAGCTTAGATACTAAAAATAAAATATATACATGAATAATACCGACCTTTTTATATATGCAATTAATTCATCTTTATCATAATGTTGTTTCGTTTTTTTAGGGCAAAATAAAAGGAGTTATTTATCTAAGTTCCACGCGAACGACGTCGCGAGCATAGCAAGTTTAATGTATAATAAATTAACAATTTGATCTTCTGCCTCACCTTTTTGCAACGGAGAATTTTCCGCTTAGCAATAAGACCTTGGCGTGTTATACAGCTAGTTAAGCCTTAACTGTAGTAATTCCCTTTACGCCACACACTGAATAAATAAAATAAAAAATAGTCTTGCAGAGTTTAGTCTCTGTCACCAATTATCCGTGAATGACTTAAGCTTGAAACACAGTAATTATTGCTATTGCTGCAAACCTTACCCGACAGATGATCGTCAGCCGTTGTGTGTCAGCTTCTCTGGTGCAGCAGCTTTATAGGCCGCCCCCCCACCGCCAGTGGTCGCCGCTACGTGCTCTTCCCGGGGAAAGGAGATAGGTACCCAAACTTTCCGCTATTAATCGAACGGACGACTTTGCTCGCAGCCTCACTTCAACTTACTTGGCACACGCTTAAAATTTAAAGGAATAACATACAATATTTATACTGATTATAACTATGCATAAGGATGAAGAGGAGGGGCTGATAGAATCTAAGTTGTAACACTTTCTTGAAGTACTAGAAACTTAATCTGAAACACAAGACGCCAATGGGTAGTAGTATTACAAACCGGCAGTGGCAAGTTCTAATGCTTATTTTCCCACGTTCCCACAATTGCTCAATTGATTATCGTAAGAAGCGTTGCAACAAAGATATCCCGAATTCTGATCCTGTGCGCAGTTAACTTTACAATGTACTGATGAAGTATAGTGCACAAAACGGCCGTAGTAAAGCATTTGTGTATTGCCATAAAGTATTATTGCCAGTTTTACTTCTACATACAAGTTTTTAGCATGGCAATTTGTTAACAATACCATTACAATTAATAATTAAAATTAAAATATGATACACTGACCACGTATCACCCCATATTCTGAATGTGTCACGCCAGATGACAGTCCGCAGCTGCCTCGGTAGGCCTAGGCCCTCAAGAGGGCTGTTGAGCCATTGGAAGAAGAAGAAGAATTAAAATTAACAATTCTTACTTATTTCCTAGTATTACATAATTTATAATATAAATACAATTTACAAGTTAATTTACCATTTTTTATTTATTTCTTAGTTTAGCATAATTACAGTTCTGATATCTTGCATAGAACATTATTACAAAGATATGGTTTTGGTTTAGTTTTATTATTAGTAGGGCTCAATTTTAGGTCGCATGAAAGTATATTATAGAACTATATTACAAGCTCAAAAGGGTCTCTATCACTAGCTTTTATTGAACAATGGTTTCTAAAAAATAGTTTTTGTTCTTGTGTTGTGATTTTGCATGTTTTCATTTGTCTTATAGGTTTTCTCATTATACCTACTATTAGTATGATCTTATTTAATAATAGGGAAACTGAAATCAATATTTTTTACATTCCTGATAATGTTTTACAACTATCCAATCTTGTAAGATAATTCTAATGCATTTCTTTCGCAGCACTAGTAACCTGTTTAGATATTTAGGTACATGGGATTCCCCAAATTTCAATGTCATACGGAATATTACTACGCAATAATGTTTTTTAGGATTTGTAACAGACTTTTTTAATCTCAGAATCCTTTACTAATTCTTTTACAGACATTTGCAATTTCTAAATCCTAATATTAATCTTTATCGACATATAGAACTAAAAATATTAGCATGTTTACCTCATGAACTTTATCTAAATTTATTTCTACAGTACAACTATTATTCTTTTTATTTCTATCAAATTTTATCCTACGTATTTTATTTATATTTGTTTTTAAAATAATTTCACTTGTAGGAAGAAATTACATTATTTTTTGCTGTAGTTATATAACCATTGAGTTGCTGCTCCGTCTTTCCCCAACTTATCACTGTTGTGTCGTCTCCGAAGTTAATTATTTTACCATTTTTTAATTTATATCATGTCATTCATGTAGATGATAAACAGTGGTAATCCCAGCACTGATCCCTGTGGTACCCCACACTAAACAATACATTTCTCAAACTTTATTTTTTGCACTATATTTCTACTTCTATGTATAATTTCTGTATACTGGGTTCGGTTCTTGAGATACGTTGTGAGTGGTTGTTTTGATATTCCTCTTATTCCGTATTTATCAAGTTTTTCAATTATTACAACATAAGACATGATTCGTTGTAATAATAGTAGTGTCCTTTAAATTATTTTATTTTAGTATTGACTGAAATTTAGAAATTTACAAACACTCTAAATTCGGATAGATGACAGTCCGCAGTAGACCCGGTAGGCCCATGCCCTCAATGGGCTGTAGAGCCAAAGAATACCATCGGATTCTACGTTCCTCCGTATTCGAGGATTTCTAAATTCCTTAAGGGCGCCAGGTATTTTTCATAAAAATACCAAAAATAGATTATAATAGTTTTAATTCCAATCAGAGCATGAGAAAAATTATATCTGCAGGGCGTGGTCATTCTCTCGTCGTCCCGCCGACACAACCTGCTCCTTCCATTACCCCATGACGACTCCACGTATCGCCAGACCACATTGTTGGGCGTCAGTTTCACAACAATTGCAACTCGCAAGCTGGCCTGCATTGTTAAGTGTAACTTTTCATGTTACAATATATATATATATATATGTTGTAACATGAAAAGTTACATTAACAATGCAGGCCAGCTTGCGAGTTGTAATTGTCGCAACTCGGGCCAACAATGGGGTCTGGCGAGACTTGAGCAGTCGTCATGGGGTAGTGAAAGGAGAAGGATGTGTCGGCAGTTGCGGACGGAGAAAGACCACGCCCTGTAGTGATAATTTTTCTCATGTTCTGAAATGGATTAAAGTTATTAAGATCCACTTTTTTGGTATTTTTATTAAAAAATACCTGGCGCCCAAAAAGCATTTAAATCCTCGAATACGGAGGTACGCCGGATCTTCTACATTTGGCGCCCAACGTGGGGCCCCGAACAACGTGGTTTGGTGAGGACGACTACGTGCTACCCTAGAATTATACGACGACTGAAGAAGTGGGAGGCGCTGAAAAAGGAACGCTTGGGAAGAGAGCTGTTCTACGCATAGCTGAGGGGTCCTGTGACCGCTGCGTGGATTTCGTCGAGAAGTATGTGTTGTGTATTTTGTTAAAATGGAAGAAGTGCAGGAGGCTATTACGTGTGAAAGAGTAGATGAGAAGACAGAGGATGCTATGCTCAGGGACATAATAAGATATTTGATGAAAAATGAGGAAGTTCTTGATGACAGGGTTAATGGTATTAAGGAAATGCATGCAGATGTATATAAGGAAGAATGTGTAAATAGTAGTGATAAGCAGATAGAAAATATGGTAGAAGTAGAGTGGTGTGTAGATACGAAGGGCAGTAACATAGAAGGGAACAGGATAGTAATTTTACAGAAATCGGTAGAAAACTTATATGACCAGTGGAAGGCAATTTCAGTAAGTAACATGAGTGTGACCCCAAAGGGAGGAATCGAATTGCAAATGCCCCGTTTCGATAATGGAGAAAGACAAAATCCTAAGAAGTTTATAAATGAATTACAGGAGTATTTTGCAATTGTTAATATCCCAGAACATAACAAAGCGAGAGTGATGAGACAGTGCTTAGGAGAGAAAATTGTTAATTGGTTAGATGTAGTGGTAGGGGAAGAGCAGAGATTTGAGGTGCTTAAGAGAAAATTTTTGGAAAGATTTTGGGATCAGAACAAACAGAGGGTGATTGTAGAAACATTGTATAATAGGAAATACAGAGGCAGTAAGGATGGGACGAGAGAGGAATATTTCCTGGTTATGATAAATAAGAACGAATACTTGGATACCCCGTTGGGTGATGAAGAACTTGTAAACAGAATCAAGTTCCATTTTGAGGTGGAAATAATTAAAGCTATTGGTGAGGGGCAGAAATCTGTAATAGATATGCTGAAATTACTAAAATTCCTGGATGATGTAGAACAGGAAGAGAGGAGGAGGTCACATGTGGGAAAGACTTGTGATAGGGAGACGGACGAAATGAATAGATATAGAAATCCCAGAGAAAATGTGAGTAATGAGTATAGGGATAATAATTGGATTACATGGATAACCAGCACGAAGAAGAAAGGGGAAATTATAGATCTCAGCAGGCTAGAAAAGACAATCCTAGACCGAAGGAAAACTAAAACCTTCTTCAATGGCGAGTCCCCTGGTTGAGGAAGGAAAGAATAGGGACTACAAAAAAATAATAATACCAATTTTGGTGAATGGGAAAGAATTATTGGAAGAAATTGAGGATGAAGGGGAAGAGAAATCATCTGACCATGAATTGTTATCTGTTGATATTGACATTGAGGGAGATGGGAAAAGAAGAGCCATTATTGACACTGGAGCTACATCTACGTTTATCAGTGAACAATTATATCTTGAGCTGATGGAAAGGAAAGCAATTCTAGAAAGCTTGCCAATAACTAGGATGAGAATGTATGGAGCCATTGGGAAGAAATTGGAGAAAAGCAGTAAACAGATTCTTTTAAAGGTTAGAATCCAAGGTCAGGAGATGCTTATTAGATGTATAGTAGTTAAGTCTTTGTTTGTACCGTTTGTATTGGGCTTAGATTGGATTGTCAAGCATAAAGTAGTTTTGGATTTTAGTAAAAAAGAGTGTCATATGGGTTTACCAAATGAGATAGCCAAGGAAATAGAAATAAAACTACCATTGGGGGCTAAGGATGGACCAAAACAGCAAGGAGATCATTTGTTAAAAAAGGAGAGTGTGGTTGCTGTAACAATAAAGGAAGATCTGATGCGGAAGGATCGATTTCATGATGTAGTTAAGAAAGTTGAAGTGGAGGTTAATCATAATGTAGAGAGGGACATAAGGTTGTTAAAATTATTTGATGTATTTGCAAATAAGTGTAAGAAAAAATTTAAACGTGTAGAGCATCAGATGGAAGCTGATAAGTGTGAAGGTAATGCGAACGCATTGAATAAGCAGGTTAGGGAACAGCTGATTATGTTTGCAAACAAAGATGAAGTAGTGAAATGTTTTGTTAATAGATTTAAGAATAACTCCCGAAAAACGTACAAGAGAAAGGTACGTGGGAGAAACATTCATCAAAAAACTGAGCGGAACTTAATGATTAGCGGAAAATGTGCTTCTATGTCTCAAAATTGTGCATCCTATGGTGAAAACAGAGCAGGAAGAAAGTTATGGAATAGGGGTGGATGTGGATTTCCTTGGAATCCAGGTGGAAAAACTGAATGCGGTATTCTGTTAATGTCAAACTAATAAAGATCAGATGATACATCAAATTCAACTGGCAACAATTAAAATAAATGTCATATGATCTGTCAGAAACAGCTGATGGGATGTAAAATTTTATGTAATAACATTGTAATTAGTTATAAGAAACAGATGTTCTGTTGACGTGTGTTAAACAGCGGACAACAATTAAAATAAGTGTCATATGAACTGTCAGAAACAGCTGATGGCAAATAAAATTTTATGTAATAATATTGTAATTAGTTATAAGAAACAGATGTTCTGTTGACGTGTGTTAAACAGCGGACAAAAATTAAAATAAGTGTCATATGAACTGTCAGCAACAGCTGATGGCAAATAAAATTTTATGTAATAACATTGTAATTAGTTATAAGAAACAGATGTTCTGTTGAAAATTTGCGACGTGCGTTAACAGCTGTTGTGCAGAGACAGTTGACTGTAGAAAAATTATGGCCAAAGTAATTTTGGATCTTGACAGCGAACAGCTGGAAAGACAGCAAACAGCTGATTACAGAGTATATTAATTTTGAATTATTTAATTGATGAAATTGTATTTTACTGGATGTTTAGGCTGATGAAGGATTGAATGGTACGTCAGAAAAATTTGTAATTAATTTATGAGTGAATTTTTGTAAAACCTAATGTAATTTTGACTAAGGGCGTTGTTTACGACTGCGTTTCAGTGAGTGTCATTAAAAAATTGTACAATTTTTTAAATTCATTGGGGGCGGGGATAATGTAACATGAAAAGTTACATTAACAATGCAGGCCAGCTTGCGAGTTGTAATTGTCGCAACTCGGGCCAACAATGGGGTCTGGCGAGACTTGAGCAGTCGTCATGGGGTAGTGAAAGGAGAAGGATGTGTCGGCAGTTGCGGACGGAGAAAGACCACGCCCTGTAGTGATAATTTTTCTCATGTTCTGAAATGGATTAAAGTTATTAAAATCCACTTTTTTGGTATTTTTATTAAAAAAAATCTGGTGCCCAAAAAGCATTTAAATCCTCGAATACGGAGGTACGCCGGATCTTCTACAATATATATATATATATATATATATATATATATAATCGGTAATGTGTTGCCTCTAAGATCACAAAGTTCTTCCCATTAAGTAATGGTTTATCTCTGTCAATTAATGAACACTCCCTTTGTCAATTAACTTTAATCCAGCTTCGTGCTTGTATCTCAATTCGAATCTACCTCTGTGATTGTTTCTCTCTCTTAAACCAAAATACGAAGGGCATTCTGTTATTATGGTGACAAATGGACGTAAAATAGATGAAATAAACGTTTTCAGCGGATGTTTGGTATTTCCATGACTTTAGATTGGCATCTCTGTAATGAGCTGAAAACACCTAACGGATAAAAATTGTTTTGTGTATAAGCTCAAAATTGCATTTGTGTGGCCGATTGAAGGCTGCACATTAGTTGAATAAACTATTCAGACACTCTACGAACCTATTCCGCGACGGATTGCAGCTGTTATCAAAGCAAATTGTGGTCCAACTCCTTATTAATCAATGAATATTGTGTAAATGCAGGCCTTCATATTATTTTGCCCAACCCCTGTATAATAAACGTAGATGAGGCGCCACTACAAAAACACAGACCTAGTATATAATTAGATAAGGTACAAATTTGTAAAATACTGAGCTTGGGAATCATTTTCGATGGCAATTAATGTTTCTTTGCCAATAAAAATATAATCTTTATTATGATACAATAATTAATAAAAATCATGTGAATTATTCTATCACTATATTTTACAAACGTCCCATAGATTCCAAAAAAAAAAGCTTTCATTAATCGAAATTGACCATAAATATTTCAGGAATTTGATCATTTCTCAACTCATCACAAATGTCCTGATTTTAACCCCCGAACTTTTAAAACACCTAAATATTTCTTTGGTTTTACCATGGCCCATCATTCTGACTAAATATCAAAAGACAATAGATTTTCAACTTTTCATCTGATTATTTATCGACAGTCGTCTCGCGAATTATGACGCATAGTAATATCCTTAAATGCTGAAAAATAAACTAATGGCATGGCCAAACCAAGTCTCTATATCTTTGACAGTAAATCACCCATTAAATTATTATTTAAATACATATAATATGCATGATGTGTTGCTCAAAGAAGTTAGTTACATAAGAAAATATGAAAGTTAATTATTAAAATAAATTACAAAGTAAACAAAAATTGCAGAAATTTCAAGTAGACGCTGTCGTTTGTCTTTTTTTGGAGTAGTACTGAATAAGGATAGCAAAAACTAGAACTTGAATGGATATTCGAATATAGTGTATCCCTAGCTATTGCGGAAATAAAATGTCTGACACACTGATAAGCTAAATTTAGTGATTATAAAACTCTACGAATGTTCGAATACACGTGACACAGCTCTGATAATATTTTTAATTTAAAATCAAAACAGTTTCTTTTATTGTCATACACGTTATGTTTTTTCCTAAAAAAATATTATTTATTTATGTTTTCCTTAGTAGGCAACGGATTTCAATACAAATATTATGCTGAATGTGGCATGTCTACCTCAACAATGAACAACATGTTCTTTTCGGTTTATATAATGAGAAACGATGAAAGATATGTTCCATACGGGTTTTAACCGGCAAAGAAATAATTTGTAATCGTGGAACGTCAGCCGCGCTATACACAGCGGAAAATCTAGAAATTGTTTTTAGAAACCTCACAACTTATCACACACTGTAATACCCGTTTGTAATTAGGCAATCCAAAGAAATATCTCCGTTCCAGGCGTTTAACTTCTCACTTTTACTTTTGTTGACAAATTGGCTTAAAAAGTAATAAAGGATGTGCTTAATGACTCACATGTACTTGGCATAGGCGATCGGCCAGTTCACGAGTTTCGAAACCGGAAGCAAACTCGTTTAATGCGTCATGGTTAACATATATTTTTTACGATATAAATTCTTCTGAAACATACACTATTACTGCTTTTATTTACAAGAAAAAAGTTCCAAGAATATATAGGAGCCACCGGTAATGTTTAGATTAATTTTTCAATTTTTTCGTAGATTAAATTTATTGTTATAATGAACAGAAGGTATTACAACCGTTCATGTGATTTTAAAGTTAGAAATGGAAATATAACCTTTCTAGTAAATAAAATGGTCTGTAAGCAGCCAAATCGTAATTTTATATGGAGCCACGAGTGAGGACCATGTAAGTTATGAAAACATTGTTATTTCACACGAAAAGTACATTATGGTTTAGTTATCTTCTGATTATACATAAAATAAACGATTTAAGTGTAAAAATCCAATGTACTAATTTTAACGCGTGGAGCAGTTTCAATTTTTTTGCATCCATTTAATTAGGGTGTCTTTTTTAAATTTTATTAATATAGTAACTGAATTATGTCGTAAGTCGTATTTTTGTATTTTCCTGTAATGTAATTTCCTAATTTAAGTGTATGAAAATTAAATTATTCTGAATTAATTCACCGATTTATTCATTTTATTCACTAGACGTCCCGCATTATTTAGTTGCAATAACGGCCCTTTTACTTTATTGTTATCTTAATTTTACTTCATTGTGCTGCCAATGTAATTATTAATTGTAATTTTCAATATGAAACAATGTTGATCATCTTATTATTCCGTATTGAAAGAAAGCTTACATGTAAACGTTGTAATTACTTTCTTCGATAAATGAAATTTACAGTGGAACTATACTGCCGTCCAAAGGAGAAAGGCAGTAAGTCTACAACAATGCTTTTGAGAAATCAAGGAATAAAGTTTTTTGAGCTTCGACTCTTATATAAACCCTTCATAGCTTTGAAAATGGTTTTATTGTACCAAGAAATATGAATTTGTCTTTCTAAATTAAGTATAATACATTTATCCGTGATATATATTCAAAAGTAAAAAAGTTTTACTTACTGCCTTTCTACTTTAGACGGCATTATAGTTATCCACTCCCGTATTACGGAAAATATCTATTTCATTTCTCGCCACACTCGTGATAGATTGTTTCTATAAAATTTATAGTACTTCAGTTATACGCTGCTTGAGTTGCCGTATATCCTGGGGAAGTAGACTCAGGAATAAAGAACATAGAAAAACATCTCATTGTGTTAGCATATCTCGGTAAATGCACACGTTAATCGATTTTTCCACTAATAAAAATGACCAAAATCACAACTGTTGGAAATGGCGCAGGAAACGTTCACCTATGGAGAATAACACTGATGTTCTATTACAGCATGTGGATTTTCCGTGCATCAAAATCGTAAATTATGACGATTAACCTTGCCATAAACGTGAAAATTAAGTTTATCGTGAAACCATCTACGTACAGCGTACCTTGTAAGTGCTCCGGTAGAACTTTATGCAAAGATTTGTCGGAATATTTCAACGCTGCACCATCTGGAAGGAGTAAGGCTGGAATTGTAGACGTTTCCGTAACACGGTGCATGAGATGCATAGCGCTCAGAACTCGGAACGACGCGTTCATATTCTGGGACTTCGTACAAATCTTTCACGTATTCTATCAACAACTTCGGGTTTGGCTGCTGTTCGTTCTGGACTGAATTTCTTACATAAGCAGTCCGTAGCCTGAAACTACTTCACTCGCCTTTCAATTCTGTGACTATGCGGTGGTTCTTTATCAAACTTCGTGCGAAAATGACTTTGAAAGACGTTTATAGCGATGTTATAGCGTATTCAAAAAAACAATACGCTTTCTCCTGTATAACAGCGTCTGTAAAGCCGATTTCTTAACCGGATGATTATTGCTGGAGTAACATAAACTTGTATAATATTAATTTCAAATTTAATTTGTTTGTGCTAAATAAATCAATTACGTATTTGCACTTTGCTATTATTATTGTCCCATTCTATATTAAACTCCCTGTATATAGCCATATTTTTCACATTTTTTCAGGAACCTAGGTAAATAATTAACTGTAAATATAGTTGAAAGTAAAGTAGAAATAAATAGTAAAAACAAAAAGTAACACACTATATCGAAAACTTATTAATGCGTTAAGATCTTTCCAAAGATAATTAGTTTCCGTATAAAATTGATATGACATCTCTATAAATAACTTCAACTGTCGATTAATCTGTTTCGAACAATACTCGCTTTCAAAACAAGATAATTAAAGTAGCTCATAAAACTGTGAATGGGATTTTATGGGTAATTATTAGCGTTCGTTTCCTGTGGTACAGCATCGGCTTGCAATGTTTGAAAACTTGGAAAATGGTTCAAAACTTGCGTGTCTGTTTCGCCTCGTTGAATGTGCGAGTCACCACCTAAAGATTTACTACATAATTAGCGCCAGTTCGCGAATAACATCTAGACGGTAATGTTAGGTTTGCAATATTCATTGTTAGGCATTTTCACTTCAAATACACTGTAAAAAATATTGACGTGCAAAGCTTTGGTGAAGTCAACAGTTCACAAACGTTTCACAGAAAAATGAATCAGTAAATATTTTAGGGGATAACAAATTTAGCTAATTAAAAGATCATTAACTTTGGAAAATATATAATACATTATAACAACATTATTCAAATTATGTATTTCATATCGATAACGAAGAGTTTAATAACATTTCTGGATTTAATTAAACTACAGGCTATTTGCACAATACAGAAGAAATGGAAACTGAAATTAGTTTAGTTGTTCAATAAGAAATGTTTTATTGGTTTTAGTATCACTTGGAGATATCTGCTTATTCAGGAATCAATACTGAGTAATTTCTATAAATGCAATTATACGTGTAGTTTATCCAATTCTTAGAGTAGAGTAATTTTCATTTCTGTATTCGTTTCACTCATGAATTTTATATTCTCGAGTGTAACGTTCAGTTTTCTCACTTTACTCAAGAAAATGAACGGACCAAATTAATTGAAAATACTTTCGTTGTTATGGTGATCCGTAATAAGTAACTCTTTGTTTCCTGTTGGCTAGTTAATAAGAGGAGCAAGTATGGGAAATTCCAGCTATTCCGTAATACCTCCTTTTTTAATAGGTTATCTACACAATCAAAAGCTTTAGATAGGTGACAAAATTTCTAATGGGTTTCATTTTTTATTTCGTTGATTTAAGATTTTATAATTGATAGTGAAAATATCTTTGTCAGTTGAGCATCGTTTCCTGAATTCAAATTGTGCGTTGGTAAGCAAACTATATTTATTTAAGTGATCAACAATTCTACTATAAACGTCAGGTATACCCAGATCTTGGTGCAAGATATATTTCTGACGTACCAAGGAGCGTCGGTTATGAGCCGAAGGATTCTATTTTGGATAGTTTCAATTCTTTTGAATTGAGAGTTGGATGCTGAAGACCAAATTGCACACGCGGATTGCCAGATTGGTCGAATGAGAGCTAGATATATCATCTTCTTTGTTCTAGGAGTTATAGATTGACTGACAATGAGGTGTTTGATGAGATACAAGCAACCACTTGTTTTCCGTACAACAGAACTTATGTGGGAGTTCCATGTCAGTTTTGTGTCAAGTTTTAATCCAATGTAGCTCGTTTCCTCAGAATATCATTTCCGTTGAGACGAATAGACCAGTTTCAGGAGGCAGTTGGCTGATTGATCTAATGGGATCAGCGGACACCTCCGGCCATATGCCCAAGGTCTTCGACCCCAGTACATATACCTCCTAAAATAGGTAAAGGTGTCTCGGCATATGAGAACTTTGATAAAAAAAACCGAGAGAGAGAGAGAGAGTGCGAGGCATTCCCGACAAAATCAGTCACTCTGGAGTGAAGCGCCTGCTCATTTTTACTGGCTCCGAAACGTGTGATAGCGGGACGTGTTCAAAACCAACTTCAAGTTATAAGGTTTGCCGTAAGCGATCATAAATAGATGATACCTTACTTTTTATATATTCAATGAGTTCAACTTTATCAAAATTCTGTACCTGTTGTTTCGTTTTTGGGGAAAAATAAAATGAGCTATTTCAGCGCGAACGAAGTTGCGGGGGTTAGCTAGTTGCTAAATAAGGTTTTTATTTGTATTTGCAAGATATTTTTATCCTTTTTGCTATCCAAGCAGTACTGTCTTTATTTTTAGAAACAATTTGTTTCTCTCAGAAAAACAAGATATAGGGTAAATGTAAGGTTGTTAGATAAAAAATGAACTTATCATAAACATTGGACATGCAGTAAATATCTTTCCATGGTATTTTCATTAGAGCATATCCAAACTTATTTAAATAACAGTCATCAATAATCCTGGATATGATAATTTTCTTTTGTTTTGTGTATAAGTTGTTTAACATCAGTAGTTGGGCATCTTGACCTGAAAACTTGGGATTAACAAATGCCTGTATCCTATAGTTAGAGAAGGCAGATGTGTCCATAAATATGTTGTCTATAGCTGTACGTTTGGAATCATATATTCTAGTAGGAAAGTTAACTAATGCGTTAAGATTAAAGGAAGTGGCTAACATTTGTAAATGAAGTTTTGGAAGATCTACTAAAAAGAAAACATTTAAGTTCCACCATAATAATGATTTTGTGTTTCATTTTATGCAATTCTTGCAGTAAGGTCTCCAGCTGTTTTATGAATACAGTGTAGTTCCCTTTAGGTGACCTTTACATTGAGACTATAATTAGTTTATCACTTTTGAATTCTATTGAAGTTGCTGTGGATTCAAAGTCAAGCTCTTCATTAAACCGATTGGTATCTATTTCAGTGAACTTGAGATTTTTTGAAGCAAATATAACGAGTGTGTAGCCATTACTGTCAACCAAACTAATCTCAGTGTCCCTCAGTTGGTGGTCTGATAAGCATATCACATATCAATATTATTAGTAATACTTTGTTCTGTTTCTAAATATTTAAGGTTGCACTGATCTGTTTTGGTCATTAAACTTCTAATACTTTGGTGAAATATTGAAATGTTATATTTTTCCCGTTTCTTATTCATTGTTTCATTTTTATTTTATAGCACAAATGAGTCGATTGTTTTACTTGTATAAGATGGTTTTGTTTTATTGAATTATTTAACCTGAAATCATTGAGATTTGGTTTACCTCACACCGATTATCCTTGACGCTGTTAGCAATCTGCTGAGCAAGAAGCAATTTACCAGTAGCATTTGAGTGTAGCCCACGTTGTGTATGGTGGTGGCTCATAAGGCACTGTGCACCAATAACATTCATATGGGACCTTCCCTATGTCAAGTCTGTATTTACTTGTTTGTATAAGTAGTATACTTTGTGACGTGTGAAATGCTCCTCCCCCCCCCCCCGGGTACTGTAATTAGTAAGTAATTGCCATCTGCAAAAAAAAAATTGGTAAAAGTGGGCGTTAAAAGAACATTGATTTTATATAAAACAAATGTAATGTTTCAACAATTTACGGGAAATAAATTTCAGTTCCTTATCGACGATTTTGATTTGTATAACTGTGTTTGAGTATAGTCATTGTTTTTAATTTTTATGTTAATAATTGTAAAACTTCTTTTATAAAAATTACTAATTTTTTATTTTTCCGTGTTACAGATCTGAAATTCAAAATAGAATCAAAACTGTTGATTACAGAAGCTCAATGAAAAACGCTAGCACCAATGAATAAATATAAATAGAATAAATAAAAAACAGAATAAATAGAAAGGTAATTAAACAAAATAACTAAAATTGGATAAACTTATCGAGAAATTGTTCTATAATCTTATTATAGGGAATTTAAACCCAAGTTTCATCCCAGCAGGGTTTATGTGGATGATGGCTTCGGCATTTGTGCTAGAATAATAAAGATAAGTCACTACACCCTACGTGACTGACGTGACTATTATGAAAATTCGGAAATTTTTAGCCCAAGGAAATCGTTAGTTTTAGCGAACTTTAAACTAAACAACTTTTACCGACGGGGAAGTCTAGAAAAATCTCTCGTGTTTTATCTTTGCTGCACAAAAACTTGATACAGCACAACTTTCGAACATCAGCATTACGAGATTCTTAAAAGAACCTGCATATTCAACTTCATGAATCAAATTACGTAATTATACTGTCCTAGTTTTTTTCGTGAGCTGTGCCAACCTAAAAGAAGATGATAAAAAATGAATATATTAGCCAATAATTTAAAATATGTCAAATTAATTATTTAATAGTTCAATCATTACATTAACATTGAAAATATTCGTACAAAAATAAAAGCACTCTACCTTTTTTCCATCGTGTAAGACTTCATCAGGTCACAAAAATGATATAACGCTTACAACAGTTTACAGTCCCTACTTTCTAGTGAACGTTAAATAGGTTCACTAAAACACGGACAAGTAAATCGTGAATAAAACGGAGTGCTTCCGTTAAGAGAGTAGAATCCAAAATAAAACATTCTAATGGAAGTAAAAAAGTTAACCATTACACAAAAGACTATAAAACTCTTGAATTTACCAATGAAGTTACATTTTCTTTAAATAGTGACGACACACTGGACATGAATCATTGAACGAGGGACATTAAATAATTTAAAAAGTCAAAATGTTCTAGAAAGGAAAACTGGGTACTTTTACACTTCTCTTTCACTGCTTCTCAACATAATCCCCACGAATATCAAACAATTATCCCAAGATGAACTAGTTTTGTCAAACCTGATGTAAAGAAGTTTTGTGTTGTTGTTTGAGCCAGTTTCCCACAAATTCTTTGACTTTGCTGAACTCTTTTTTTTCACATAATGGCTCGTTGAGTGGACCAAAGAAATGTCTGTATGGAGGATGAGATAATGTCTCCCAACCCACATTTTCAATGCTGTCTTTGGTCAGCTTGGCAGTGTGCGGGCGAACATTGTCGTGGAGATCCTTTGAGATCAGCGTAGTTAGTCTCAGGCACTGATAATTTTACGCTGATCTTCTAAATAATAATAAGAAAAGACGACACTTCGGTCCCGCTGATGCCTACGTACTTTCGGTCAGTTGAACTGGTGTGTTTCCATCCCATGCTTTACAGTTTGGAATCTCGTTCAAAATGGTGAACCCATGTTTCATCACACGTTAAAATATTGTTTATAAGTGGACCACATTCATGTTCATGGCCTGTATACATTTTAAGGCTTGTTTTCTTGTGTCCTTGCGTTAACTCTTTTGGAGTCCACGATGTACTTTTTGGAACTAGAACTTGTAACTGATAAATTTATGAACTATGCCAACACTTACAAGTGTTTTGCTTTATCTTCAATATTTATTTGTCGTTCTCCACGAATAATGTCGTCAAAATGGGTTTCGAGCGAAGGCGTTGACACTTTAACTCGCCGGCCAGGGCGTTGTGTGACAGTCAATGAGATTCGACCGTTTTTTGAACCCAGTTATATTTCTCGCGGTCCATATAACTTCCATCATACGATAGAATCATTCGAGAAAATATATTTACCGGGTTTTCACCTTCAGATTGGAAAACTTGAATCACTGAACGCTGTTCAACTAATGTGTAAACAACAAACGGACGTTGAATGCAATTTTTATCCGCCATGTTCTCAACTCATCCGATCGCCTCACTAACTACCCTTGTGTTCTCTTTTGTTTCATCACATTATTATGATCTGCTTCGGGCTTCCAAATGAATACATTTATTTGTGAAGTTCGGTGCTAATTGTGGATTTAAATTTATTTTTCAAACACATTTTACCTGAACTTTTCACTTCATACATCACTAAATTATTTTATATAATTACTCTTTGTTTTATATTTTGTATTGTCTTTTATTCTATTTTTAGATTATTCTCATTAATGTATTTATTTAGTGTTATTTTTTATTTGTACTAGTTCCTCAGTAGAAAGGTGAAACCTCTTAGAAAACTAGATATTGCGTGCAACACAAAGCGATTTCGGGACATAAATCCGAACAATACATCCTAGAATTAAGACAACAATAGAAATACAAATAAATCCTCTATCGAAGAGCTAAAGGCAATGAACTTACAAACTAAAACTAGTAACCACTCTTTTCAGAGATAATTTAAATGTATACATAAAACAAGAAACAAAACTAGTTAAATAGTATATAAAGTCTAAACATAAATTAAAGCAATATCTGGCGCAGTTCATTTCCTACAAAATTAGAAATAACGTATTTCAAATTATAACTATTACTTCATTCATGTTTTAGTGGCCATTAAGACGATTTTGAGTAGACATGGTACTCAAATTAATATTTGTTATTTTTAAAAAAGGATAGTTTCTTTCGCCGGTAACAATGGTTTTGCATTTAAGTAACTGTATCTTATTTCTATGTTACAAGGAAATAACTAGGTCTATTTCGTCAGTCAGTTCTAAAGCGTTAATATTGGAGGAATCGCCGTTTTCCTGTACGTTTTAGAGATTCCTATTTTGTAGCTAGTGTGATTTTGCCGCCGTAGGCAGTCGTCGCCCACCATGTCTACCGTCTAAGGCAGTGATGGGCAAAGTACTGCCCGCAGGTCAGATGCGGGCCCCCGACATTTTTCCTAATCTGACAAATAAGAAAAATAAACATTTTCCTCTTCTATTCTCTCTTTCGTTTTAGAAAAGAAGACATACTTTCATTCATCACATTCCCCTTTGTAATCTTTCAGTCATTAATAGGGTATCATAAAAATTCAAGAATTTTGTAAAATGTATCATTGCTATTTAGTATATATATATTGGCCCGCCTATAGGTTTTTCCCTCTTTAAAAAGTTTACCCATCACTGGTCTAGGGCAAGGCCGGATGTATACAGACATTTTGTTATTCAGGTCTAATATCTATTATTCGATAAATCGTTGCAAAGTTCTGTTCTCTTGGAAAACACGCTCAATTTTCGCTGTCCGTCTATTTTTTTATAACACATCATTGTGAATAAACCTTGAACACTGCTTATGATTATCGCTGGAGCTCAAGCGTTTCCCGCACGTCAACTGAACTGCAAAAAAGGAAAAATCGTTTTAATACACTGGAACACAACACGAAAGAGGTAAGCGTGCGTTTGCTCACAGTGCAACCATGTTTATCCTTAAAAATAAGTCTTCGTGCCACTGTAACATAAATACCAAAGTATATAGCTGCGGAATATTTTCAGACGTTAATACTTTGTTTGAGAGTGCGGTAATTTTTAAAAAAATCTTCTTGTTAAGGAAAGGCTTATTTTAATTTCTCTCTGATCGTAGGAAGCAATTTTTTATGACACATTTCTTATAATTCGATCCATAGAAAAATAGCAACTGGTATATAGATTAATTAAATAAGTCTACTTTATATATTGAACAACTGTTTTCAGAAACATTATCTTTTTAAAAAAATGAGTTTAATATCTCACAAAGGTAAATTTAGATGCGTTCAGTAAATTTCCACCAACGTATGAAATCAACTTTTAATGTGGATTTTAAAAATTCAGTAATTATATGTGAGAAAGGTTACATTGGCCTTCAAGAATGAGATGTGAGAGACTGCGAAGTGGAAACTGGAGATCCATATCCTTGCTGGGAGAAGCTTCGTCCTACGAAGTTCATTGATTTGCATAAAATGTAGGTCTCAAAATATAACTCTTTTTTATATATACAAAAACACAAATTAATTGACTTCACTGCCATATTTTCATTAATTTCAGTTTTTCAATGGGAGTGTCCACGGAAGATCATCATGGGGCCATCTCCATTACGATGGTGGTTGTTATAATCACTGGAGACAATAACGTGTAGTAAGAAATAGTTTTTTAAAAAGTTACCAAATTAGTAGTACGGGTACCATATAATGGCAAATATGAAGCAGAAGGCTGAGAATGGACATCGAAGGTATAAAGTTTTTCATAAGAAACTAGGAAGTAAAATATAAACTTAATCAACTAAGACTGTAAAATTATATAGAGAAGAGGGCGATAAAATTAACCCTACAGCATAAAATCCGGACACAGTTTAGTAGACTGATTTTTAATATGATACATAATTATTACCCTTAGCAGTGTTCAACGACAATCTGCCACTACCAAACAGGTTTAGGTTAAATTGAATAAGTGAAGTAAGTTGCTTTATTTTTTTCCTTTTCAAACGTCGCTAGTGATATATTATAATAGTGGACGTTACATGTAAGTTATTACTACTCTTTTCAGAAACCAAAAATCTTTTTTCTGCCATTGACGGGGGAGAAACACGCCATCTTTGGTTACAGAAAAAAATAAAAGAAGTATCATATTATAATTTCGTAGCTACTATTATAAGGATTTATTTGAAACTGGAAAAGATTATCAGAATATCTGACATTTCGTTTAAATAAATGAGACGCACGTGCCAATCGTCGCGTTAATCTTGAAAATTTTCCAGCCTTGGTCAGTGAGTTAAAAACCTGACAGAAGCAGACATCTTATTGCATATAATATTTTTCTTAAGAAAAACTGCAGTGATTTATTTTATTTTTAAATCTGCTATTGAAAAACTCTTCCTTCGGCTATTCGTATTTTTAAAACAGATGACAGAGTAAGAAATTGTGAAATCGGGCTTTCTGACGTACACATATATAGAGTGGGTAATTCGTATTTCAGGACGGTGGAACTTCAGCTGAAAAAGAAATGTCCTTGACACTAAATTTGAAAAGAGAACCAGTTTCGCTATAACTTCTATTATGAAATGTAGGCTCACACACTAGCTGATTTCTTGGACTTCTTCGAGTACTTTTTCATGCTAAAACTGTAGAAGATATCCGTTACTAACACATCTATTTGTGTTTCTTAGCGCTGGCACGCGACAGTTCTTACGGTTCATAATTGTATATACATTACGATATTACATGATATTTGACAATTCAAGTGTTGGAACTGTACCATTTTGTAGATCTAAATTAAGCCAAGAATAATTTATCAAAACATTTTATTTCTACTTATTTATGCTTTGCTTCCAAATGGGAAGTGAATTCTTTATCGGACCTGGGCACATATTAAACACCCAAAAAAACATAAAATAGTAGTGTAAAATTATCTTTTGCTACAGTTCCAACCAAAGATACTTTCATTGACGGAAGTTAAGGAATTCTACTACTTGAGAAACGTAATAACTAGGGATGGTAGAAATATAGTAACATTAAAGAGTAAGATAGCGCAGGCAAGGAAGGTTTCGCAAAAAGAGGAATTAAATTACGGGTAATATAAGTGCGATATTAGGAAATAGTTGCTAAAAATGTTCGTATGGAGCGTGGCGTTATATGGGTGCGAAACGCAGACGATAGGAGTTGCGAAAAGAAAAAGAATACAAGCCTTTGAAATGTGGTGGTGTAGGCGATTGCTGAAAGAATCACTAACGAGCTAAACAGAATAGGGGAAGAGCGAACAATACGGAGGACGTCGACCAAGAGAAGGGAACATTAATAAGCCACGTTTTTAAGGCATAAGGGTCTTGTAAAGTTAGCTTTAGAATGATGTGTGTGGGGTAAGAGGGAGGCGAGGATGGAATACACTAAACAGTTAGGGTAGATAAGGGATGTGGTAGTTGTTGAAATGAAAAGGCTTGCGCAAGATAGGTTAGCATGGAGGGTTGCACCGGACCAATCTAAGGACTGAATACCACAACACATTATTTTTTTGCAAATCATCTTCTGTGCCTTGAGTTTCTGATAGTCAAACAAGAGTCTGCTTCTGCTTACCAGCAGTTACCATCACTAAAACTATTGGTTATGGATTCAAATCTCATGGTACATTTTCTATGCTGATTGTTGAATATGTATAGATTAGTTGTTACCAAGCTTTATGGCTCCCAATGCCAAATAAGATTTAATTCATAAATTAAGTCAGTTACAATGAACAAAAATAACGAATATAATTTTCTGGCGATCCCGTTACCACTGCAATCAGTTGCCTTAGATTTATTTTCAAAAGACCATCTATAAGCTTTGCCGCTGTTTTTCTTACGGTTTGTTTCTGTTTTAATGCTTTTTCTTCCCTTTTAACCATTGTTTTCCAAAACAGTCTTCATTGCAATGACTGTTAAAATTGGAAGTGTTTTTTTTTTCCTTTTGGAATTTTGTTCCAACTTTACTGAAGCAACCTTTCTATCCATTGAAGAAATATTCTTTCAGGTTTCCACTCGTAAACTTTTCGCTTCGAGGAACAAGATACGCCTAGTGATCCATCTTTAGAGTTAAAAACTTCTCTGGCCTATTACGTTGAATGGTGTCTCTAGTTCATTTCCTATGCTATTAAAGGGGAGTTGCCTGTTTCAGGATACCTGATAGGAGGATGCCTGTGGACATTTTTTCTTACAGGCATTTCTCCCCAGATTGACTACGGAGCTCACCTGACTATGATGGGAAGGGCTCGTATTTTCTTAGGTTTTTTCAAAGTTCTCACAAACTGAGGTACCTTCACCCATTTTTGGAGGTGTATGTACTGGGGTCGAAAACTGGGCATACGGTAAAAGTTTGCCACTGATCCTGTTGGATCAGTCAGCCAACTGCCTCCTAAAACTGGTGGAGACACGGAGAAGGGAATGCTGCCACAAACCACACAAAAATAACAAATTCAAGTTAAGGAGAGTACAAATTTTATTTACAAAAATAAAGTTTCATATAAGATTGTGGTGGTAATACATATTTTAATACCATAGCAGTTTTTATTCAATTTCATATTCTTCACTTTCATCTTCACGTTTTCGCTTTATAGCACTGGAATTAATGTCATTTGATTCCACTTTAATCGTCCCTGGTGAGGCACCAGCAGAGATCTGGATTTTTGGTTTAGCTATAGGCTTTTGTAAATTGGCTCCTAAAGTAAAATAAGATGATTATTGAAAAATTAATTAATACATGGTTGGGCAAATTCCTGGAACAGCCAAATTAAAAAAAAACATTTAAAAGTTTTTAAAAAGCTATTCAATGAAATAAAACTTAACCTAACCACCCCCGCCAGGAATGGGACAGGAGCAACCTTAAATTCTTAAATGGGAACTGCAAAATATTATTATAGATTCAGATTCTTGATAAATAAATGAGCTTTATTGAACACATTTTTTTCAATTCACGGTAGATGGAGTTATAACTGACAAAAATCAAAGGGGTTAAAGAACCATTAAAATTAGGGATTTCTCAAAAACAGTACAGGAACATGATATTTTTTTAAAAATGCTATCCAATGGCATTAGAAATTGTGTCCAACCTTGAAAGCGTAATAACATATTAATTTTTATTGGGTATATAAATATGAACCCCCAATTTTCAGTGACTCCTAACCTCAAAGGCCTGAAGATAAGAACTACTTTTAACAATATGATCAAAACAATTTTCTGATCCCTTCAGTGTGCTTGATTAATGAGTGCTTGAATAATGATAATTATTCCATTAGATGTTTGAATTAGGCACCTACCCACTCTTGGCATTGTGCTAACCGAAAATACACTTGTTGTGAAGCAGTTTTGTTGAAAAATTTGAGTGTTTTTTCATTAAGATTGTTAATATTTCATTATTAGTATTGTAAATGTTACTGTTCACACATCTCTAGGACAAAGTTCTTATCTATTCAGGCAGGTAGCTTACCTGCATAGTCTCAGATGTTGGTGACTTTGACATATCTCAAAATTCAGGACGAAAAAAATTCTAGCCCACAAATAGACTGTCAAAGATGCTAATTTTGTGAAGATATTAAAATGGCTGTAAAGGATGAAGATATTTTGTTTTTTGTACTATTTTAAGTAAATATTAATGATTAAATTGAAAATCAGATGGGTGGATAGGTTAACTAACCAGGAAGTTCTAAGCCAAATAGAGGAAGAGAAAACAATTTGGAGGACTTTGACCAAGAGAAGGGATAGATTCATAGCCCATGATTTGAAACATGAGGGTCTTGTAAAATTAGCATTAGAGGGAAGTGGGGTAAGAACAGAAGAGGGAGGACAAGGATGGAATACACTAAGATTAGGGAGGATGTGTTAGCTACCTTGAAATGAAATGATTGCACAGGATAGTTTAGCATGTAGGGTTGCATCAGTCTTCGTACTGATTACCACAACAACAATGATTAAAATGATATTTTGCTGAGTAAACCGTGTATTTTCATGAGTACATGAATTTCCATAGGATATGTTTATACCTTAGTATATGTGTGTATGTTGTTTATGCAGTGATGTGTGGTTGTATGTATGTGTAAGTGTGTGAGTTAGTATTTACTTATAGATCCCTTTGAGGACGGATGTGTTTGAATGAGTATATGTGTGTTAACATGCGGCTGTATGTATGCACCTCCCCAGCTCCCATCATTTCCTTGCCTCTTCCCAGATTCTCATTGAGAAAGATGGTGGCCTGGTGGGGTCCATTGTTTAAGAACTAAGCTAGTCATGTAGCATATTTTGTCTCCTCAGCTGTCGACTAACCGAATACTGGAAATGTATTCCTAACTTTCTGATGAAGGGGGCAGTGCCTCCGAAAATTTAAAAACTCCAAACCTCACAAGCACCCCCATGAAATTTTTTTGTCTTTGTGGGTTGTTTTCAGATACCTCATCATTCTTGTCCTTTCCACTGATTTTATTCAAAAAATTCCACAAACACAAGTTATGAGGTCAAATTGAAGATTCACACTTTTTAACTTGACCCAGGATGAAGGTAAAGCCCGCTTTGCATCCCTTGCACTAAACAAATAATAATACAGCGCGAACATGTGTGGAAGTTGATCTGTGTATTTACAGGAGACTTGCAATTCAATTGAGGAAATTTTCAATGACCAATTGAAGATGTTATGGTGTAATTCATGTAACTGCCCCATGAATATGTCTCTGTAAAATCACTGGAGTGATGTAAACAAAATCTTTGATGAAACCCCACATGTAGATACCAAGGCACCACAAGGATGTTTGAAAATATATAAACACACATATAAATATGTCAGGAAATGGCAACTTGTCAGCTAGCTGATGTCTTCCTAACATTCTGATGAAGGATGCTGTGATTCCATGCCGTACATATGATTCAAAGAGCGAATTTCCTGCCTTTCTCCCAAATATTTCTATCTTTCTTTCTATCCAATTATCCAATGTGTGACTTTGTCACTTATCCAATATATAATTTATATAAAAGGACAGGAAAGAGAGATAGTATGTGTGAGAATGTATATATAAATTACAAATTAATGATATATTTGAGATGTGACAAAATCACACACAGGATAATGTTATAGTACTTCAAAGCATATGCTCAGGAATACTGATATGCTAAAAAGAAAGGTATATTCTATGTATAAAGAAGAAAGGAAGGAGAAGGAAAGACTGAAAATATTCTGGACAGCTGGACCTTCACTATAACTGTGAAGTGCATGTATATATGCTCAAAAAGAAACTGTACTGTCAACAAGGACACATTCAATGTAAACACATCCCTTTACATTCCATCCCCATCAACACAAAATACTACATAAATTACCTGTGGTGAACTTGATGACTGGTTTTGGTATCGTTATTGCTTGAGTACGGGCAACAGTTGGAACAATACTTTGTGTCCGAGCTACAGTTGGCATTGTGGGTAGGTTTCCTGGTCTCTTCACTATTGAAACAGTTTGTTGAGCAGACTGCTGTGGTTTACTTGTTTGAATTTTAATTGCAGATGCAGAAGATAAATTTGAAGCAACAGAACTATTCATATATCCTGCTGTACTTGCACCAAGGTGAAGTGTCTGCTGTTTAGATTGTGGCTGTAAAAATGGTCTAACTTCAATAATACATATTATTAGAGAAAATTTATACACAAATAAATGGCGATGGCCTGGTATAATTCATTTTAACATCTGTCACAAATCATTTAAGTAAAAAACAATAATAATTTAGCATGTTGACAACCATGATAATTTTTATTAAATTTTTCGCAGAACCCAACACATAGTATGATTTTGGTATCCGTTTTTTGTAAATTAACTTGCTTCACTTTTGCTCAGTCAGAGATATGTATCTAAATTCATCAGTAATAAATTAAATATAGCTTCAAATTTTAACCTGTCCCAATATGTACTATCAATTTAATCTAAGATACATAAATATGACAAACAAACAAAGTTGACGTCCTATTATAAGTTATCTCAAAATTGGCAGTCAGTGTGTTTATTACTATAACATTCGATGATTCTACTGATATGACATGTTAATAATAACTAATTTCAATAATATTTTATTTATATTAGATAATATTCATAGCCAATCTGATGAGAGTACAAATTTTTTTCAGATCGTCAGTCGCTAAAAATTGTCATTCGTTTTATCTTATCTAAGTAACTAAATACACTCAAAAATAGTATGACAATTTGGATGTATTATGGTCTGCTACCTTGTCATGGTGGGGGGGCTTGTGAGTCCTGCTTCACAGGGCCACCCAAGCCGGACAGGTCAAAGGGCAGTCCGAATCCTGAGGCAGGGTGCTCTAGGGTGTAAATAACCCCCCCCCCCCCATGGAGTAAACCCTGAAAAAAAACCTGGTCCTCCAAGGTTTGAGTGGGTGGTCGTGAGGGTTAACTACCCCTTACTGGAAATAATTACTTATGGCAGCCTCAGAAAGGAAGTTAATTGAAGATGAAATAGCAATGGAAAATGGACACAAGTCTGGAAACTACAATTACAATATAGGGAAAGATTAAAACATCAAATGGAAAGAATGGAGATAAGTGAAATACCAAGCAACACGGATGAGGAATGGATGGTGATACAGAAGTGTATATCACTAGCTGCAGAAGAATCTATAGGAAAAATGAAAGGTAAAAGAAAGAAACGACTGGTTTGATAAAGAATGCCAGGCGACTACTTCAGAAAATAACGTGGCATATCAGCTAGCCTTACAAAAGAAAACTAGAGGAGCACAGCAAGAATATAGACAGCTGAGAAGGGAAGAGAAGAGACTGCATCGAAGGAAAAAAAAGACAACAGTGGATGAAAATACTAAGAGAAATCAAACATCATTGTGAGAAAGTGAATACTCACCTATTCTACAGAAAAGCTAACCTGTCAAGAATCTCCAATAAACCCCAGAGTTACAATGTGTAGGCCAAAGAAGGAGAGTTGGTGACTTTCTAGTAGTTATTTCATATACCTTAGGCAATTATAGAATTGTAAGTCAAATACTAAAGTTACCCTTGCTATCTGTTCACAGAATCACAAGTGATATTCTATTTTTTTTATAAAGCTATCCACTATTTGTTAAAATGTCCTGCCATTTAAGGCTGATAAATTTTAATGTTGCTAGAAGAGGGGCTACAGACTGTGATATGTTTTATGTAGTGTTCCATAAGACGAAATATGGGTTACACACTAATTTGCCGAGTCAAATCCTAAAAATGTTGACCTGATAAATACTGTATTAGCTATGGTAGTTTAAAAAAAGTATTAAATGCCATGTAATGAAAGCTTATTATTTTATTCAATATAAATTTGTATTTGCCTCAATAGTGTTGATATAAAAAGTAGGTTATACATAAATATGTAATATTATACCCCTTAACTAGAACTTAATTAACACTTAATATAATGTATCCGTCTGCTGTATCACATTAAATTAAATAATACAGTAGAAGCCTTCTTCACTGGTCTGGCTTCAACAGCCACACATCTGAGAGTAGCCAATATATAAACTCCCGAAAGATATGAATCTCTGACAAGTCACATCTTGACTGTCTGAGCGCTGATATGTTTAATGGAGCTCAGTTTTCAATATATGCTAAATTCATTCAATTTAAGTGTATCTGTGACCTTTTGCATAAATGTCTGCCAGTTTAACAAGCCAAATCGGCAACCAGCCTAGAGCCTGGTCCCATAGTGGCTAGTTAGGAGGGCTTCTGCTGTATATACTTATATTGTATGACATGTATATATTTGACATGGAAATATTTTTCTTTCACAGAAAATAGGCACTACCTGCCAGTACTTATATACACTCTGCAACACCACAACATTCCTATACAGTACACACTGTTGAAGAACCACTGTTTAATCCTTGACAGCATGTTCGCTTTCTCACAACACGCATTTCCGCTCCCACACTTGATTATCCACTCCGATCTCGGTACAAGGCACACAAGGCCACACACTCTGAACATCGTGGGCAGAACCCCACCAGACACTATCACCACTTCTCTACCCAAATATAGAGTCATACAAACCCCCACTCATTATAATGCCATTGGTTCCCCTCTGTATATGTATTCAACTTGGCTAGCAGTATAGAATCCTCCACCAATTTCGACCCCAATACTACCCAGAATAAGTAGACCCAGTAAATGCCCCTGCCACCCTACTAAACGCTTTAACTTTGTGCAACAATGAAACAAAAGCCACTAGCCCTTGCATCAACACGTCTTAACTAAATCATCCCACTGCTTCGTACTCTAACCCTTGAACTATAAGCAGACATAATCCGCTACTACTAATACCAAATCACATACATCGCCTACTCTAATACCATGATATCAAGATGTGTATGGACCCTAACTTATCTAATTCTCGCCTATGCCCTACATTCAAGTCAACTTATAAACTTCCTCTAATACCAATCTTACAATGCCCAGGCGACGCTCATATCCTAACTTATGCGTACATATGGTGTTTCCATCCCACAGTTCGAAGCTGACGCCGTTTGATTGCCCCTCTTGAATATGTCTTGACGCTGGTTAGACGACTGTGCTCATGGATGCTCGCATTTAACATCAAATTCTGCTCAAATTCATTATGCTAACTCACCCTCACCGAATTGCTCCCTCACCTCTCGTGTTCCCCCTGCACCGCCTCCTCCTTCCCAGCCCTTCCATCCGACAGTCTGTAACATGGAAATCACGTTTTTTCACCCCCTCCGTGCCACCGTCACATCCCCAACGTCACTTTGTCAGATAACCCTGTCTCTATGTTCTCGCCTCAATACTATATCATCTGTTACACCGTCAGCAGTCATATAGTTCACATCCCTAAAAAAATACCATCCTTTGTCCAGAGCACCCTTTCCTCTTGATTCACTTCGTCTGCACACCCATCTTTCAATGGGCTACTTCTCAGTACCAACTCTAGACGACGGCCGGGTCTGTCTCTGGATTCTTTGTCCAACCCATCAACTATAGGAAAGGACCAGTGTCGCTCTCACCCACCACAAAAACAATGCATTGTAAATTAACCTGTGAGGTAGTTTGACTTGCTGCCCAGCGCAAATGCACTAACAGAGATTGTCCTCAACGCTGTATATCCTCCCTTGATGTTCGATTCAATCTTTTTAAAATAGTCGATCGACTCGATGCCCCTAATAACTCCCCTATGGTTGCCCCCCCACCCACTGGTCCCACACTCACTATCCACCATAAAGGAGTCATCTTCTTTGTAGTGTTGACTTGGAGTTTTCGATACTGGTGAGTTGAATACATTAACATTGGAAACATTTTTGAACCTTGTAGGATGTTTCATCGGAGGGTCTCAGAAACTAAACACATGGCAATACTGTGTGATTTCCCCTCTAAGTCTGTCCAGAATAAAGATGTCGTGGCACATTTGATTAAGCAAAACACGAAACCTGCGTCTATCCCTCCCTACCCACCCTCCCACGGGTGTCAACACATACACCCCCGCTTAAATGTCATATAACTACATAGAATTTTACCCTGGCCCTCCGATCCTGACCATCACCCCCCCCTCGAGCAGTGTTTGACTTCTCGTTACTATTATCCCGTCCTTTCGTAGGAGGTCACTTGCCCCACTGCCATTCCGCTCATAATATTCTTCCGCCTCGGCGTGAATAAGCCCACAACCCAATTATCGTTGTGGCACACTCTACACCACTGACTGAGTAAGTGTATTTCAAAATGTTATTAAATGAATATCACACTTACTCACGCGCCCGCGAGCCAATCGGTTTCTGCCGGTTTCTCAAACGGGTCCTGTCCTCAGTACGAACACACCGCGACGTTTCGTCAGATGCCATTGCAATTCCCCGTAATCTGTCCTGTGCGCCATCGGATAGATGCTCAACGCGAGTGTCGTGATATCATACCGGCTCGAAAAGTCCGCTAGTCCATTTCTCGACGACCTACCCTCCCTCACACTAGGTCCGGCGAAACTACCAGCACACCTCGCCAGATCCCCTGACACCGCCACCATCATCCGCTCAACGTCATCTCAAGCCGTTTCCTTCTAAGGGTATAACGCTTCGTTCTTTAATTAATCATACAACTTTGTCAACCCTACTATATTACCATACCAATCCGCTACCCCACACTGCTCATATATACCCAGACATCCTGCTCCACCCCCAAGGACCCCCCCACTACTCCCCTCACAATAAATATGTGTATCGCACGCGTCCACACAACGATCCTTAATACATCCGGGCCCGACGCCCCTTTTCCATTCAGATGCGACTCCGAACATTGCTCTCTGTAGCCTAAGCCAACACAACTTAACAGGGGACAGGGGACTAATCCCGCGCCCTGTCCCTACACTATCTTCACCACGCGAGCGTGCACCACACTCAGGCCACATCCACCCTCCGCAGCACGCCAGACTCCTGCCATTATACTAAAAAGTCCGGACTCCCCTGACTACCTGTACCTATGGGCACACCAATAGTAGCCTACCTCAATTCATCACAATATCATGACATGATCAATATATTTAATCTATTTACTACTTACTAATAATCCCATTATGTTAGTAATTTCTTACTATAGACTCAAATATCCCTTCTTACACCATCTGGATATCATCATCTACACTCACATATTCCCATCACCTTCTTAAGGCCCAATCCTTTCAATCCTATACGTCTCCACATGATGCAAAGACACACAATATCTTATTGCTTGCGGGGTCAGCTCTGCCACACACTACTCATGTGAATGGAGTACGAGTACTACAGGGCAGCTGTGTGTTATTTTCTGTCCCTCCCCTGGAAATCTCAAGTCAAACCTCTCCCTGTAACAAGAAACACATCTTCTGTTGAAAGATACTACATACCTCACATAGTCCGAAAACACACGTGTCAGACTTTGACACATCATTAGACCCCTCTTCCTGCACCCTATGCATTAATAATATCGCTTACCAGTTTACATTAAGTTGACCGTCATTAAACGTCTGCCACAATTTTATTGCTAAACTACATGATCGTCGCTTATTCCACCCAATGTTATTCTCTACTACTTATGGGCACACACAAATATACTTCACGTATGCATATAGACACAAACTCTTCACCTCCCAAGATCAATATCATCTAATATCTTCCACTCTACTACACTGGATATCCATTATATCACACATAAGCAGAAGATCATGTGTCACTTATGATGCACCCGCTCGATTACTCCCCACACTACTAGAAATCGGTAACAATACGTTTTAAGAGTTGTCTCACTGAAATCTTTACTACCCCCTCCCGCGTTTATTCCTCTATAACAGTCTTTCTTTCGTACACAGTTTGGATTAAAGTGTAATGTGTTGCCTCGGAACCCTTGTTAAATTATTGTTAATTGTGAATTAGTGTTAGCTATGTTTTGATATTATATCACCTTGAAAGGAAAACCTGAAGGTGTGAATATACATCGAAACATCGTTTATCTTTAGATTGGATAAATATATTTGTCTGTAATAGGTCAAGAACTATTTTTGGCTAGCAACCCCTTTGGTACAGTCATACCCCCCACTCCCATATAGTCTGTCCACAAGCTCCGCCCATCGTCTCTCTCTACTGTTCCATAATGTCACACAATTGATTGAATTAATTAATTAATTTGAAAACACTCATTCCAGCCACACTTGCCCGTGTATTATGACAAAAAAGCTCATTCCATCTACACATGAATTAAGTTGGCAAATATTATTTGCCCTCCTTTTTTGCCAATATTACAAGCCAGTACACGAGTCGAGTGAAGAAAGGAGGGGAAGTGGGAGGAGCAACCGAGGGGGACGAGGCGACTGTGTCAAACTAGTCCAGTTTCCTATTTTTATTAATTTACAACAGCCGTTAACTTAGAACTTTTACTAAGGTGAATAGTATTTACACAGCATACTTCTAGTCTAATTGAAATATCAATGTAAATGGTTGAACAATTTGGCTAGACAAAATAACTACAATGAATTATGCAATAAACGAATGGATAATCTACATAGTATAAGAATTTTGACTACACGAAATTAATAGTAACAAGGTTTAGTTTTGGTATTTACACCAGCCCAAGATAAGTCAACATAAAGATGAGTGAAATCACTTTAAAATATATATATACCAAAGAAATTTTATGAGTTCAGTAATTCTTGAAACACTGAGGTAAGCTCTCATTAGTTTTCATCATTTATTCTGGTCTACTTGTCTGCTAATGTGTATACAATGAAGGGAAAACCGTGAAGTATATGTTTGGAGGGGGGCAAAACTAAATAATCCGGAGCCTAAAGCCAAAGAAAATTATTCCAGCATGATCACATACTTCCCAATTTTCTAAGAAACATTCTCAAATAAAATTTAGTCAACCCGTTTGAGGGCTCATATTCCCCTTTACCCATTTTTTTAAACTGACAAATTATTATGGCAATTAAAGCTGAAAGCTCCTGTAGCAGTACACCAGATTAAAGGTTGCGGTATTGAGAGCTTACCTTGGTGTTTCAAGAATTGATGAGGTAAATTTCACTGCCAACACCCTGACATCATACACTCTACCCCACGTAAGTTTTCCATCCTTATTTTAGCCGCAGTTTTTAAAATAAATACATGTCATGAACAATTAGATTCAATAAAAATAATCATTTTTCTCGCTCACCTCCCTTGCCGGAGGATTTGTGAAAATTCTATCAGTCGTCATTTGAACTGCAAGTTTAACGTCATCCAAATCGATAGCTTTCTTTTTTGCATGATTCGCGAATACTCTGGAGTCTTCCAATACTGTAGTAACATATCCTGTTAAAAAATAATGCAGTCTTAATGCAATAACCTACCAAAATATAAATACTAATCAAGCGGAATTAAAACGTACTGTAAGTAAATTCTAAAAGTTGAGTTAAAACTCTAGGATCATAGTCATTTATGCCCATATCCTTCATAATTGACAAAATAACTTGGGCATCTTTCGGCAAATGTTTCTGTTGGGAAGACATGTTGACAGAAAATTCTAAAACATCTTTGAACTATAGATATAGTACGTATTCAAACGAAAAGATATACTAACAGTCGAAAACGTAAATAGATCGAACATTTAACTAACGATATGTATGAATAAATAAAATTATTTCTCAGAAATAATTATATAACTGTTAAAAGCCTTTACAATTCCAAAGTTTTTCTGTGAAATTGTAGCGCTTTTCAATTTTGTAACTATTTTAATATACCTTATTTTACTACTGCCCGCGAGTAGTTTAAACTGAAGTTAAACGATTTGTATGAAAACTAATGCTTTGATACTGAACTGAAATCACAGTGCAACACGTCATAGACCGAATACCAACGAGCAAGAGCCATTTAAACGAGTAAATATAAACAAACATAACCTATTATTCTCTTTTGTACTCGAGTATACGCAAACCGATTGTTTCTTTTATAAGCATTAAAAACATTGCTGCTCTCTCATAACTTTCGAAGCTATCCTCTGTTGAAAGACTCTTACCGGCAGAACCTTACAGGGTATTAGGATGAAACTCCCGGTGTGTTCAGAAGGATTGCTGCGACCCTACAGCAAACTCTTCTCTCGTCATTCGGACAGGTTGGATACATGTGCCCAAGAGCACGACCTACCATGTAGGTTTTCTGCATATTTCAGGTGAATCCTTAAAATAAAGCCCTTAACTGCCTTCTTGGTTGTTCAGCTTCCTTTCAAATCGCCATTCCGATGCTATTACAGTGAAATTGCCATTTATTGTGGCATACTCGTTAATCTGTCATCCTGAAAGCATTACATACGGAATTATGTTTTTTTTCTCTGTCTTTGAATTAAGGCTCCTACAGATCTAAATACTTATGCCAGTTCTGAGATATTTATATTACGGTTTCATAAACGTTGGGAATAAGACTTGTTTGCTGATATCATGGGAACTATTTTCCAGTTTACTTTCATTGTAGTTTTAAGGCATATAAGGCTTGAGTCGATAGTACTGTGCTCCACAACACAACATATCCCAAAGTCCTGTCATCCGAAATAAGGAAAGTCCAATCTACCAGTATTACATATAGATAGAGGTCGCTAAAAATTATGGAGCAGTGAGAGGGGGGATGAGAGAATTTTGTGTACTAATTTCCACCTTTTTTTACCCTTAAAGCCAATTCATAATTCTTTAAATACTTTTGGACAAATTATTACCGTTATAAAAGCGTTTTGATGAATACTTGAAATAATCACTCTTCAGTAACAAACGTGTAGTTATATTATGATTTCTATAAATTTATCTGCCTTATATTCATGTTCCAATATTTGCTTCACTTTAATTTAAATTTGATACATTAATATTCAATGATGTTTAATAGATTATACGAAGGAGAAACGTGGCTCGTGAGGCACATACATACAGAAATTTGGTTTCGGCCGTAACTGTCGCGGGAAATTATCCGCGACACCAAATTCCTGTCATGTAAATAGTCATACATTTAATAATAATTTCGGACGAGGAAGTCATGATGCGAAGATCATGATTTGCTAAAATTTATGCTTGATGTAGTCTCGAAAGAGAGGCGAAACGTCGTATTTGTATTAATTAAATTGCAATAAAATTTCAGTGCTCACTTATTGGCCGTCTTTTTACTGAATTAAACTTAAAATTTTTAAATTATATTTCAGTTGGCTGTATTGTTCTTTTTTTGTAACTTATCATAAAACGATTCTGTTTCTGTTATCAGGAATGTAATATGTTTCGTCAGCCAACATATATACTATTTCTATGTGAAATTTCCAAAACTTTCTCTAACTTCGTGTAACATCTTATAATTAATATGAATTCAATGGAATTGACAAAATTCTTCATAATATAGAAAAAATATATTTATATCTTTGTTTTGTATCACTGGAATCTAAGCTTATAATCCGAAAGACAAACTACTATTGAATCTTATTCATAAACAGACAAATAACTACTGTTCAACACAACAGACAGCTAATCAACATTGCTTCTGATAGTACTTCATTAAATTCAGTTCACTTAGTATAATAATTAGTAAGGCAAAATGAACATTACGTCGGCAGGTATAGTTTGAATATTTGATATATTTATAATTGACTTCTTAAGTTAACATAACCTAATAAATGAATTGCAAGTCATGCGATATGATCGTAATTTTCTAAATACACATCCATGTACTAATTAATAACTTAATTTTAGCGGGGATTATATCCCTTCTGGAAGAGCCAATGCCAGAACTCAAAATATTTGCTCTAAAGAAGCTGGATTTGATTGTCGACGAATTTTGGCCAGAAATTTCAGAAGCCATAGAGAAAATGTGAGTTTTAAATAATATTCTAAAGCCAAGGCTTAATTATATACAATATAATGTGAACGATAAATTATTTTGTGAAGACTTTTAATACACTTTACCAATTTTCTTAATCTTTGATGGTCTTGTACACTTTTATAAAAAAACTTATTTTAGAATTAATTTAATAATAGTTCAGTTTCAAATGATAATTTAATATTGATTTATCATACTAATAGCTAGTTAATTGGTACTATAGATCTTGGTTTTGGAATGTTGTTGTGGTATTCAGTTCTAAGACTGGTCTGATAAAACCCTACAAGCTAACCTATCTTGCGTAAGCCTTTTCATTTACGAATATCTAGCACTTCCCACATCCTCCCTTATCTGCTGTTCTTAACATACACTCTTCCCTCTTATGCTAATTTTACAAGACCATCATGTCTTAAAATATTGCATATTAATCTGTCCCTTCTTTTGATCAATGCCCTCCATATTGTTCTCTCTTCCCCTATTCTGTTTAGAACTTCCTCAGCGATTCTATCCACCCATCTGATTTTCAACATTCTCTTTTTAAACCACATTTCAAAAGCTTTGTTTCCTTTCTGGAACTCCTATCGTTCACATTTCGCACCCATGTAATGCCACATATGAACATGCTAAGCAACGATTTCCTAATATTCACACTTTTTTACCCATAAGTAAATTCCTCTTTTTTGCAAAAGCCTTCCTTGCCTAGTAATAACTATTAACTATAAAGGCAAATGCAATTAGAAAGGATTTTTCCTTCATTTATAGAAGAGACTTAACAGTGTGTGCATCCCACTTGTCTGTCCTTATATAATTACAATTTTATATATTTTTATCGATTTGTGTTATAAGTACTAATATTTTATTACTTGTGTTAAAACAACTTGTTTGTGTTTCAGAGAAATTCTTCATGAAGATAAATCATTTAATCAACATGAACTTGCTGCACTTGTTGCAAGTAAAGTTTACTATCATCTTGGGTCTTTTGAAGATTCTCTTACATATGCGCTTGGGGCTGGCGACCTATTTGATGTTAATGCTCGTACAGAGTATGTTGACACAACCATAGGTATGATTTAAGATACTGTATTTACAGTTTAAATATATGCCCAAGAATGCTTTAGTGAAAATATATAGTACTATAGTAAAAATTGGTAGCACTGGTAATTGAATATGGGTTCAATTACTAGTTCTGCCTTCATTATTTTAAATTATTGGCCTTCAAGTCGGGTGGACATTTACTTATTATCTGAGAATTTACAATAATTATCTACTTTAAAGCCCTGAAGCACTTCAACTATTAGTTGCGAGTGGATAATTTTATTGTTTGAATGTGTGGTAATGTAATATTGGCTGATTTTACATGGCAGGGTGAAAATATTTCAGCCAGTCAGTAATGAAATTAAATCAATTGAAAAAATATGTACCGAACATGCTATAGATTGTACTGATAACACCACTGGTCATACTTCTCAAACATGTGGTTTAATTTGTTTAAAACATTGAAATTATACATACTGCATATGTAGAACATAAGAACCCCAATTACAAGAAACATCCAAATAAGAGAAACTTTTAAATCTGTGATGAAAAATTAATAAATACACTCTTTCTATAATATTTACAAAATTAATCCTGCATTCAAAGCCAAAAACAAACACCTTGCCCATTATTATAACTGTGTGTATAATAGCTATTGGTATAATCTATTACAGTTGTCTTCAAACTTTGTTGACTCATGGAACCCTTGCAATTATAAATACATATTTAACATTAGAGCATTATGTAACGCACCACGTCGGTCACCGGTGGCCGACACAACATACCTAACTTTGAATTAACTTTTTGAGCAATTGGCTATGAGTTGTGTATGAGTTTCTATTCACCTTGGCTGACAAGGCCCTTCTCATTATAGTAGCAATTTGGTATGGCGAGCCAATAATGCCTGTGCAGTGGTTGATATATGAAAAACTTAATAACTTATCAAAATACAAAATATTCCATCTAAACAAATAAAATAATTGTATTCTATGAATTCTAAGAAATAAAATGTAAAATCACACACTACTTTTTTTAATATTTTATGAAAATTGTATTGGTGACCAAAGTGTTTTTTAGAAAAATATTTTTAAAAATAATATTCAAAGTAGATCAATCTGTTATAGTTATTTTATGTGAAAATGATTCAATAAAAGTACAGTACTTTATTTAAAAATTAACTTATAATTAATGTTATTTTCTCAATATCATCAACTCTTCCTCAGCTGTCTCCTTTCATTTAGTACAATGAATTATATTTAGGGACCAGGATTTTGGCTTTTTATTACATAATTTTACAAAATCTAGTTTTGTTATTTCTTTTTTAAAACCTCTATTTTGATTCAGAGAACCCAGAGTTCCATAGAACACACTTTGAAGACCTCTGATTTATTTGGAGGGTGGATAATAAAGTCTCACATCTAAGTTTGCTAAAATCATGTTCATTGTGTATACATTCATTTTCCAAGCATATTGGTTTATCTGTCTCTTAGCTCATTGCGTTTTGTTGTGGTAATCAGAAGGATCTGATGTAACCCTTCATGCTGACTGTGTTAAGAACAGTATTTTGTTTTGTATTGATATGTTAATATTACCAATTAAATTAATTTTAAAAAATTGCATAAAATTTACCCATGTTGTTAATTGTCAGGCATTTAATGTCAGTACACAAAATTCTTTACCACACAAGGATTATCTTAAGAACAAGGATATTAACATTCTAATGTAACATGAGAAACTGACTGTTCAAATGTAAAGAAAATAATGTAGCAATGTAGGTTCATGGTTGTGAGGTAAGACAATTCACACCTGCCAGTTTTGTTTAAGGCAATAGGTAGTGAGGCAACACCTCCTGAAGATGCGAGTGACGCATGTAAAATTGTACACGTTAATGAGGGCGGCAAAGCAAGATATGCAAGAATATGCTGTGAAAGCTGAGTTTGTTTTTTAATGGATTTAAAAATTCAGTGCTCTGATAGATTATTAAGTGAAACACAGGCTGTTGTCTCAAGGTATGGACTACAAGAATACAGACAACAGCTAAGAATGTTTCAGATTTATGTTTACATTAAAATTCTCAATATCACGTATGGTTTTTTTTTCTCACAAGAGACCCTGAAATAAAGATCTTTTGCCCACTTATCAGCTAATTAAAATAGTAACTTTCTGTATCAATTGTAACTAATTTGTCTTTGATGGCACCCAAAACTGAACTAAAGTTGGACTAACTTTCATTCAATCATAATCATTAACTGTTAAAGAGGTTTTGGTTTAAGTGATAGAAATAAAGTTTTCCTATAAACCTTTTTACCCTCTATTTTGTTATAAAATGACTGGCATAATTGCCGCACATTGTTTTGTGGGGATGACAGAGGAGGGACTTTCACATATGTCCCTGTCACACTATAATTAACACCTCTTGTCTTTTTTTTACAATATGTAACACATTATTGATAATGACAAAGTTTTAAGCAATGGCCAAAAAGAAAAGCTTTGTACACTGCAATCATTTAAAAAAATAGTGTAATATCTGGCGTTTCACTTAAAAGAGATGCAGGGAAACCCCTAGTTTCAAGAGCATCAGGTAGGTTAAGCTGTTGGGTACTATTCTAAGGCCCTTTAGAATGACGGGAGATGAGTTTGCTGTGGGATCGCAGCTCTCCGTTCTCCTTGTCTCCACCAGTTGGCCGACTGATACAATGGAATCAGCTGACAAGTCTTGATGTATGCCCAAGGTCTTTGACCCCAGTACATAGACCTCCTAAAATAGATGAAGGTACTTTGGCATAGTCTCATGAAAAACCCAGAGAGAGTACAAGGCATTCCCGATGCAGTCCCCAAAACCAATCTGGGGAGAAATACCTGCAAGAGAAAACTCCCACATGCACGCCTCTTCAGTTTACAATCACCTTATATTTGTGTCAATTTTTCAACACCAAAAAGTTTCTTATACCTAAGAGTTTGTCACAATTCTAAGTACCATTATCCCGGTATCTTCTGGAAATTCTGGAGAAACTTTACTTATCATAAAGTGATGGTTTTCCTCTAGTTTCACATTCCAGATTAACAATCTGTACTTGGACCTGCTAATCTCTTGCTCTACACATACATACAAACAGCCTTCCTTAAACTCATCACCATTACCTCACTATCTCTTTATCTTCATTAAAATCTCTAAAAGTATAGAACATTTAGTTGTAGCTAGAAAATTTTATGACCTATCATTTTATATTGTTCAGCATTTTATTATTTATGTCATAAAGAGGAGAAGAAATACTTTAATTGAAGCTCAGATAAGGAGCATAAGGCTAAATTGTAGGTGAGCCTAGCTTAGGTTACAGGGATGTAGAATCAGAGTAGTTCAATGGTAGAGTGCCTGTCTGGAAAGTGTGAGGTCCCTTGGTTTGATGACATTTTTCCAGTGTTGTCTTCTAAATTTATCATGTACTTTTATTATTAATTCAATTTTATATTTTCGTTTCTTTAAATTATGTTCTAGTTTATTTTTATTTTTTTAGCTAAGTGCATTGATTTTTACACTCAACAACGTACTACTAAAGCAGAAGATGCTCAGAAGATTGATCCACGTTTGGAAGCAATAGTGAACCGAATGTTCCAACGTTGCTTAGATGATGGCCAATACAGACAAGCATTGGGCCTAGCTCTTGAAACTCGTCGAATGGACATCTTTGAGAAGGCCATAAAGGATTCGGTAACATATACTGTTTTCTTGCTACTTACAAAGTTTATTTCAAATAAATTACCTTATTGTAAATTAATCCTATTTGTCAGATTTCGAGTTTTTCTGAAGAATGTGAATTAGGTTTTTAATGTCAATTTTTTCTTTTAATTATGTATTTAAAAACATTCTCTTTGATTGTTAGTATATTCTATTTTTTTGTCACATCTTTGATGTAAATGAAAATATGGTGATAATGAATGTTACATTTTCTCTTGATGATTTTACAAGATATTGAAAATAGTTTCTTTTTTTAGGATGACGTAAATGGAATGTTGACCTATGCATTTCAAGTTGCTATGGGATTAATACAAAATCGAGGTTTCCGTAATATTGTGTTGAGATCACTTGTTGGATTATATAGGGATCTAGCCACGCCTGATTATGTTAATATGTGCCAGTGTCTAATTTTTCTCGATGATCCTTTAGCTGTAGCAGAGATTCTCGAGAAACTTAGTAAGGATACTGAAGTAAGTTACTGTTGGAAATAAAGTTTAGGATATTATTTTAATCATACTTTTTCTTGTTTTCATTTATTGGTGTTTAATATTAAGTAACTCACTCAAAATTTTGACAGTAAATACTATTGGTGTGTTAACATTTGTGGCAAAAGTAATGTTAGGATTTTATGGGGCTTAAGTGACCATTGTAACTACAAAGAACTAATTTTACAAACAATAAGTAATTTAAATTATTTTAAAATTCCAATAAGTTTAGCCAACTTTAGGGTAATGAAATGTAAGTTAATTATTATTTATACACCCTTATTTCTGTCATCCATTTTTTTTTAAAAAAAATAGTCACATTGGAAATTACACATTCATCATCACAAACTTTAAATTTAGGGAGATTTTGTCCTTATGGGCATATTCATCCCTTTATGTACCATGTGTTACTTGGAGGGATAAATATGTCCATAAGGATGGAAGCTCCCAAAATTTACAGTTTTGTGATCATTCTGTAATTTACAATGAGACTATTTCTTAAAAAGTATGACAGAAATAAAGGTTTATAAATAATAATCAAATTAAAAATGTTTTTTCTTAGTTTCATGTAAGTTAATTTTGTGTTGTTTGGCTGTGTTTTATTCTGAAATATGGCTTGATAGATCTGAGCATTTTCAAGACCTCACTCTGTCCATCAGTTTAGCTTATGTAAGAAATGGATGTCTGGCCTTCGTCCTTCCTAGAATTAGCTACAGTAGTTTGCCCAGGCAAGAGGTCCAGCTCTGTTATAATTTGTATCCACTATCCTGGTAGACTGGCCCTTGTGTACTATTATTATCTTGTGCATTTGAAGGGTCTAGTATGAGCCTGTACAACTGTTTCTTTCAAGTCAGTGCTGCGATTTGTAATTGCAGGATGTTCTATAACAGTAGACATTGGTGCAATCAAATATTCCTGTTTTGTTTGTTTAAACTGGTGTGAAAAGACAAGCCATTGCACCAATAAACAATTCCATATCACATTGAATGGTGTAGATATATTCCCCTAATTTTGTTACTACTCTTGAATGCCTGGGATTTGTCATTCTCATGTAGGATGCTCCCAATACACTCATGTACACCTTCCGCATATGAAAGAAAGACACTTGTTTGTTTTTTATTCTTCTGAATAATAGCATTACCAAATTTGAGGGATCTATTCATAATTACCTAATTGCAACCATCCTTGTTTAGAGCTAGCATCTGACATGATTTTTCCTCCACTAAATTTTCTTGCTCACAAATCTTATCAGATCTTTGATATAATATAAATAAATAATGAGTGAAATGTCAACCAAATTAAATGTGACAAATATTACAAAAACCTGTACATAAAATTGATATTAGTGTTAAAATCATTTTTGTGTCAGTGTATCTAATTCTTAATAGGTCGATATTCTGTGTAGCAAACTTTTGCCAACTTCTGTCAAGAACCACATCATGTATATAATGCAATAAATGTCAAGATAGTGTTTTGTATTGTTACTGAATTTTGGTACGAAGTAATTGGTCAAAATAAATGTTCTGAATATGGTAATGACTGTTAATAGTTATACCTATCTAAGATTCATTATACATTTCAGATTCCACTTATTTTCTACCACTTTTGTTTATAATGGCAAATTGTTGATTGTTTCTTCTCTAATTCACACTTTACAGGACAATGCTATTATGGCATTCCAAATTGCATTTGATCTCTATGAAAGTGCTACTCAACAATTTTTGGGCAGAGTACTCCAAGCCCTGCGAGCTACTGCACCTATTCCTATGGCCTCAAGTATATCAACTACTTCAATTGATACACCATCAGAAGAAGCAACTACTACTGCAACTGTTGATGAAAAATCAGAGCGCAAACTGGAAAATCTGGTGAGTATCTATTATGTTATATGTGCTAAAAATCCTATTCAGCATGTTTTGATGTGAATAATTTAGATGAGGCTAAGGTTGGAATCATAATCTAACAACACCCAGGTGTATAATTAAAATATTGTATAATTGTGGGCTCCAGATTTCTTCTCCTTATTACTTTTTGTTAATAATGCTTTTAATTCTGAGCTTTTGTATTCCTACTGCCTTATATTTTTTCTATTTTCTTTCTTTATTCTGGTTGATGTATAAATTTATTGTAGCGGATTCCGCGTTCCGCCGTATTCGAGGATTTATAATTCTTTTTAGGGCGCCAGGTATTTTTCATAAAAAATACCAAAAATTGATTTTAAAAGTTTTAATTCCTATCAGAGCATGAGAAATAATTATATCTGCAGGGCGTGGTCATTCTCTCGTCGTCGTGCCGACACAACCGGCTCTTTCCACTACCTCATGACGACTCCCAAAGTCTCGCCAGACTACATTGTTGGCCCAAGTTGCGTCAGTTCCTCAACAATTGCAACTCGCAAGCTGGCCTGCATTGTTAAGTGTAACTTTTCATGTTACATTTTCCCTGCCCCCAATGAATTAAAAAAATTGTACAATTTTTTAATATGACACTCACTGAGCCACAGCCGTAAACAATATGAATGACCAACGCCCTTAATCAAAATTACAAAATATTTACAAAAATTCACTTAGAACTAATTACAATTTTCTTTGACATATTCTTTCATAAGAGCAAACATTGAGTAAATTTACAAATCACTCAATTAACCAACTTTAATTCTAATTACACATTTTATTTTTCCAAACAATTTTTCCATTTACATTTTTTTTTCTTCCCACACATTTTCTCTGATGTTTGGGAGACTTTCTTAAAGTAAGTGTAAATCAATTTAAACACTTGACATTTACATCTATTGACAGTTAGCTGAATCTTTGTCATTTCACAATTTAAATTTCAATCAGCTGTTTTTGACAGAACATATGTTTCTTTACAATGTGTTTACATAAAATTTTACTCATTCTCAGCTGTTTTTAATGTATCATATGACATTTATTAGTTTGACATTCAGCTCTTTGATGTACGTCGAAAACAGTCAACTGACCACATTGTTTTTACAGCTAATTACATTTGGAGTACATAATTTTTTATCTGCCATCAGCTGTTTCTTACATCTACTACAAAGTCATTTGACATCTGGCAGAACAGCTATTTTTGGCATTTAATGTAACATTTTTTTTTACATTTACCAAAATACCGCATTGGGTTTTTCCACCTGGGTTCCAAGGAAATCTATAACCACCACAATTCCTTAACACTAATTACAATAATAAACTTCAAACATAGCCAATTTATTTAAAACCTTTGACATTAGTAAAAAATACAGCATCCAGTTTCCCCCAGGATTCCAAGGAAATCCACAATCATCACAACTATTTAACACATGCAAAATTTCTTCTACTCTGTTGTTACCATAGGATGCATATTTTTGAGCAATGGAAACAAATTTTCTGCTAAACATTAAGTTTCGCTTAATTTTACCACAACCTTTTATAGCAAGTAATTTTTCCTTGTACATTTTTCGGGAGCTTTCCTTAAATCTATTTGCAAAACATTTAATTACATCATCTTTGTTGAGAACCATGATCAGCTGTTCTCGCTGTCCCTTAATCTGCTTATTCACTGCGTTCACATTACATTCATATCTACCAACTTTCATCTGACGCATTAATTGTTTACAATTTTTCTTAAACTTATCCGCAGATACACCAATTAATTTTAACAATCTTCCACCACTCTCGACATTATGATTAACATCCGTTTCACCTTCCTTAACTTTATACGCACGTATGACAATTCGCAATTTCTTTCGCGTAACATTTCCTCCCACACATTGTTTCCTCTGTGTTGTTCGGGGGATTTTCTTTCTATTTCGCCGTTTACGGCAATGAGCACAATTTTGCATAGAGAAAGGTTTCATTACCAAATCTGTATCCTTTACCTTTACATTCTCTTTGGCACTCTTAGCACATGAATGCTTAGCCAGCTTAAAATCACTGCGTATACTATTAACCTTAAAATCTATCACACTTATCATTCTACCCTATTTTCTATCTGCTTATCACTACTATTTACACATTCTTCCTTATATACACCTGCATGCATGATCAGCAGATCGGAGTCGTGGCAGTTCTCGCGTGATGCACCTCCTTTTTTACCCTGTGCATTAATTCTTTCCTCTGTTCTTTCTAATGTTTCATTTACGCTCCCTAAACGAGACTTCAAATCTGCCTGCATTTCCTTAATATAATTAACCATGTCATCAAGAACTTCCTTTTTTTATCAAATATCTTATTAAGTACCAGGGACAATTTCCTGAGCATAGCGTCCTCTGCCTTCTCAATACCCTCCTGCACTTCTTCCATTTTTAAAACACCACAGAACACAGAAACCGCAACCAAAATATTACCCAAAATACATTTATTTGCTACCAACTTGTGGAACCTGTCTTCTTACTCTTACTTCCTCTTCTCCATACACACCGTACTCTGCTTTTTTACACGGACACACACACACCTCTCGAAGATATCCACGCCGCGGTCACTGGAACACTTGACCCCTCAGCTATGCGTAGATCAGCTCTCTTCCACAGCGTTCCTTCTACTTCTCTCGAATAATTCTCGGGTGCCACGTACGTCGTATCCTCACAAAACTTCGATGTTCTGAGCCTCACAGATGTCTTGCCACTGTTCGTTGTTCTAGGCCACTCGATGGCTCACCGAATGCAGCATATTAATTATCCACTGTTCAATGTCCGTCAGCACCTTCCAAACTCCTACCATGTTCGTTGTTCGATGGCCCAACGTTGCGGCGTCAAATGTAGCGGATTCCGCGTTCCTCTGTATTCGAGGATTTCTTAATTCTTTTTGGGCGCCAGGTATTTGTCATTAAAAATACCAAAAATTGATTTTAAAAGTTTTAATTCCTATCAGAGCATGAGAAATAATTATATCTGCAGGGCGTGGTCATTCTCTCGTCGTCCCGCCGACACAACCTGCTCCTTCCACTACCCCATGACGGCTCCTAAAGTCTCGCCAGACTACATTGTTGGCCCAAGTTGCGTCAGTTCCTCAACAATTGCAACTCGCAAGCTGGCCTGCATTGTTGAGTGTAACTTTTCATGTTATATGTGTTTTAAAAGATTCAACTTCTGTTTACTTATATAAATTTATTTAATAACTCTTATATGATGATTGTAAATATGCTGAAAACTATTAATGTAACTCCTATAAATTTCAAATATATTTACAATTAATGAATGTAGATTTTCCTGGTGAATAATTCGGATAAAATCTTCATGGTTAACAAACCGGGTCTGGTTTTTAAAAGAACACAATGTTTCTGCGGCCATTTTCTGCTGCTGAAGATGGTAGAAACTTAGTGTTTTTTTATAAGCCTAACCCAATTGCTTAACCTTGAAGATTTCATCCATATTTCCAATTGTTTTCCATAAAATATTTTGTTTTAGTAAATTGTGTTATACTTTTAAAATACGGTGGGAAGTTTTAGCACCTTTTAATAATGCAGATAATTTCATCTAATTTTTTTGATAATCAGTCTGATTAGTCTTTTGTTTTGTTGTATCATGTCCCATTATTGGTTCAACACATTTCCCAGGTAGCCTTTAGCAGTTTGGGTTTATTGTATCACTGCTTGAATTCGGATTTGATCCCAACAGTTGTGGTTTTGAAAGCCATTACATTAAGAATTACAATTAATCAGTGTCTATTTCTTTGTTCTATTATGATGAAGAATGGAGAATTTAAAGTCCAGGCTTACATGGAATGTAGGGCATGTTGGAAAGATAATTCCTACAGTTGACGAGGACATTAGAAAGTTAGGATTTATTTGAGTCACTGAGTGAATAATTGAATATATAATCATCTACTGGAACCTGCATTTAATTGTATTAAACGATCCAGTGCTATTTTGTGTTTTTAACATTTTATTAAATCCAATAAATCAATAATCAGACATTATCATCATCACCCAGCCAATTTGTCAGCAAACAATACTAATATTTATTTAAAATCTCCACAACATTTCATCCAGATTTTGGACTTCCTTAAGTAAAATTTAAATAGATAAATCTGTAAATAATGCTAAAATCAGCAGTAACTGTCTCTGGATGCAGTCTACAATGCAAAATTAATGGCAGGTTTATCCACAAATCGTGGGCAAACATTGTAGAGATCTTAAAAATTGATTTTGTTTGTTGACAAATTGGCTGGTTTTTTATTTGTAAATAATTACCTTTTAGTTGGCATATTATATTGGATGAGGCATACATTCTTCTTTATTATTTTCAGTGTGCACTACATTTATTGATGTATTTATTTGCTTCTTTGAGCATTCATTAGGTTTATTAATGTTTGCATTTTCTCAATAAGAAAATATTATTTCTATTGAATACTTTCCTTGTTTTCAGAATGAAGAAGAAAAATGTCGTCAACAGAGAATTGAAAAACTTTCAAGCATTCTTAGTGGAGAGATTTCTATTCATTTGCATCTTCAATTCCTTATTCGCAGCAATCACTCAGATATGTTAATATTAAAAAATACTAAGGATGCTATTAGAGTGTCCATCTGCCATACTGCTACTGTAATTGCCAATGCCTACATGCACAGTGGCACCACAAGTGATCAATTTCTCAGGTTGGAAACTAATAAGATAATTTTTTAATACCATCTGGTCAGTTGTAATTATTAGAGGAGTTATATAATTAAGTAATTTTCAGATCAATGGATAATTTGCAAATTATATTATGTCAACTGATCAATCAAATTTAGGGTATTGATTGATGAAGATAGATACTTTTTTTTATTTGTAGCTCTAGAAAGATTTTTAATTTTTCTTAAATGTTGATACTGTTGTTACATGTTCAAATTAAACTATGATAAATTTTTACCAGATAATAGAATTGAAACTGGCATAATTACTGTAAAAAATTGAGTTTATTTCATGTCCTTACAGAATAAAGGTATATAGTTATAAAAATAACTACATTATGCTAACATTTATATTATTTTTTGTATACAACAAATTTGTGTTTTGATTCTACTCAGTTTTAAGAATTTTTTATTATGAATATTTATTACAGAGACAACCTTGAGTGGCTAGCAAGAGCAACAAATTGGGCTAAATTAACTGCTACTGCATCTCTTGGTGTTATCCATCGAGGCCATGAGCAAGAAGCACTAGCATTAATGCAGACATATCTGCCTCGTGAAGTTGGACCTAGTTCCGGATATTCAGAGGGTGGTGGCCTTTATGCATTGGGATTGATTCATGCAAATCATGGTGCAAGAATCACTGATTACCTCCTTGGACAATTGAAAGATGCTCAAAATGAGGTGAGTCTAAAATGACCTTAGCAGAATGTATCTTTGATTTAATTTTTATACCAGTTGTGAAGTAAATTCCTTTTCTTTTACAAATTTTGTAAAATTTTTAGCAAACACACATTAAAAAATATTTAAGTAATATTTTCTTTAAATTTATTCTAATGAAATGTTTTCAATAGTAAGATAGTAAGATTTAATTTCAATAAATATTTTTCTTCTAGATTAGTTTTTTGTTAGTACCTGATCCCAATTTATATATGTACATACATACACATTTGAAAGTTGTACCACAACTTAAACTATTTTCGTCAGTCCTGCCTGTCATGTAACTTCAAAGTATTACTATGTTTACAGCTTGAATCAAGTTTTAGGTTTTATCTTTTATGACAATTTCTATGTCATATATGCTGTGTCTCAATTTTGTTTAAAAACCTAAGGCTCTGAAGTGTTTGCTAATGTTCAGTAAATTAAATGACATACTAATTTATGTTGTATTTGACTTTAAATATAAGATAATAATTTTATTAATTTATAATGAATCTATGGGATAATACTAATTTTAATAATTAAATAAATGGGAAGATTTCATGATAATATCAATAAACAATTTACTTTAACAAATACAAACTTATGTTTTCAAAAATAATTACAAATTTATAATGCTTCAATATTAGCGCCGGCACTTATTTTCAATAAAAACTATTACATATATATTTACAAAAGTTATTTATATTAAATTCTTAAATACTAACAATTTTAAAACTCATCTCAGGGTCGTACTTTATGGGCCTTCTCATAGAACAGAACTAATCCACTCAGACCTGGCAGCAAACAAAATTACAAAAAGTTATAGAGGCCTAATCAGCTTTCCACTTCTTCCAGGTTCATCCTCTCTCCGGATCAAAGCTGCCGATCACGGCTCTCGCACCTTCTGGCCAATTCTCATCTCAAACTCTCTGGACCACCAATTCACTTTTTACCAATCTCAACATCTCTCCAACAATCTGTTCATTCCATTCTCTACCACCAATCTTCTCAATCTCATGCCACCAATCTCTTACCAAAAAAGTCTCCGTCTGCCTCTTTAAAACCTCGTCCTCACTTCTGCGACATCTATCACCAAGGTGGCAGGGATGGATCTCCTCCAATAATATCCCTAGTTACACTTGGGGGAAAACATGCCACTCGGTGCCGATTCTCATGCAAATTTGGGAAACTCCCGAGCTGAGGTTTTATAGCCCAAGTGCCAGTTGCCGTCTCCTTTGTTTTGTTTCTGTGCCACCAAAGCCTGAGCAGATGTATTTGTTCGTTACAAATTCCAAAGTATTGGGTAAATACATTATATATAAGTAAAAGCCTTAGGCATTCAATTTGGTTTTATGGAATACATTAGTGAAACATTCTTATGTTAAAATTATTTGTTTCATTGTTAAGGTGATTAACTACTGTTAAAATATCCAACATAATTTATATCAATTTTGCATGTGTTGATTCAGATTAAACCATTAGAGCATGAGACAATTAGAAAATCATTGAATAATGAGGATAATTGTATAAATTTGTATTAAATTGTTCTTTTTTGAAGGGTGTGTATTGTTAAATTGCTTTTTCTTATTTTTCATGTAATTACTAACATTTCAGATGGTTCGTCATGGAGGTTGCCTTGGTCTTGGCCTAGCTGCAATGGGCACTAATAGACAAGATGTTTATGAACAATTGAAATTCAACCTTTATCAAGATGATGCAATAACTGGCGAAGCAGCAGGAATTGCCATGGGTATGGTGATGCTTGGTTCTAAAGCTACTCCTGCCATTGAAGACATGGTTGCGGTGAGTGAAATTCTACCTTCAACTTCCACTACTAAAGGATAGGAAATCAAACTTGTTTCTTTCCCAAATTTAGATAATTCATGAGAGATGTATCATAGCTGTGATATGTATCAAATGTCATCTGCTCATGTACCAACATTCAAAATGTGGTCAATTGCTCTTTATACACGATGGTCTCATCATTTCATTGTGATTGGAATAAATAAATCATTATCATTTTTTAAACTTAATCTCTTGTATATTTCACCAAAACCCTAGTCATTATTTTGAATGACAGTATGAGTGCATTTTAAATTTTTATTTGTAGTTATAGCTGATGTATTATTCTATCGTTTTCTTTCATTATTAGAATTCTAGGAGAGGGAGTAATTTATTTTAATTTATATTGGCCTGCTACAGTATTTAATATGACAGTAGTCACTTTGTCATCATATGATTAAACTATCATCAAAAGAGCCACATTTTTTTAAAGAAATTATTTTTTCACACCTGCTACTTTGAGAGCTATACTTCATCATAACAACAACAATAAATCAGTATCTTAATTGTGTTAAGATATGTATCGGTTTTTTAAAATAAGCACTTACATATGTCGGCGTCGTCATATGCATCTGGTGTGTGTGGCAGCGGTGATGTTTTTTTTGTGAAAACCAATTGAAAAGTATCATTACCTAAATAAAATGTTAGTTATATTTAAGATTCAGCTTCAGGAGGCCCAGGCCCAATAGGGGTTGTAACACCAAGGAGAGTAGTAGTAATAGGAAACTGTAATCATTGCTTGACAGTCAATGAGAGCATAATCTATCCTGTTGCAAGCTCTATACAGTAGAAGCTTTTTTAGCCTGAAAGGTGGGGAGGAAAGAATAGCAGAACAATTTCTGCTACTTTTGCTTTGATTTAATAACATAGCACCACATTGATGACTTTTTCTGTATGATTACTTAATTTTGCTCCTAGATGTACTGCAGTCAACTTTTATAATTATATTTTGCCTGCTCATGTTGAACCCTCATCAGTGAATCTGCTCACAGATGTCTACTAGCAACCATTGTCTCCCAGCTTCCATATTTTTCCGCAGGGTAGTGGGCTTTCTCTCTCTCCCTCTTTCTTGAGTTTATTACTCATAAATTTTACACACACTGCCATTGATTTGACCAAAAGAAGTAATAGTAAAAGACTAAATTATTTAAGTATCCCTAATATTGAAATTTTGAATTATTTTCAGGTTTCAATTTTAGCTCATTACTATAGACACCTATTGTAATGAGTCATTGTGTTAGTAAGAAACAACATAATGTCTTGGAAATTGTCTGGTCATTTGTACCTTTTGTTTCACTTCACTTTTAGAAACCTTTCTGTTTGGAAAAATACAGTCGGTTGTTAGCAGTTTTTATTAATGTTATGTTCGCCAGGATATAGCGTGCATCAAATAATTAAGAAAATGAAAACTCTTATATTAATGTTGGAGAATATAGTTTTCTATTAGAAACAGTTCAAAGTATTAATTCATTTTATCTTATGTTTAATAAACACACAAATACAATAAATAATTTTATTAAGAAATAAACCTTGATGCTCAAATCTTGTTTGATAATTATTAGCTAATTGTTTAGAGGTTGAAAGTGACCAAGTAAGTTGAAAGTATCTTCCCATTAAGATTTATAACACACTACAGATTATGAAGATTATCATTACTCTATAAGACTGAATATTAATCTGGGAAAAGTCTAAATTAATCAAATGGATTAAATGTAATGATAAAATAATATCTCTAGATCTGTAGTACTCAGTTGCTTAATGTTAAACACTTTTACTTTTGGCATTCTGTACATCCTTGGCTTGTCCCAGATATAATGAATGCAAACATGAGCATTCAATATCAAAATAATAATTTGACCATTTTTTAATTTAAAATATTCTGAATATATTGTATAAATGGATAAGCAGAAATGGCGGCTGGTACATATGTGCTACAGCACATGAATTAATTTAGGAAGAATTATTTGTTTTATAATTTTAAGAAACTAAAATAATAGTATTTTAAGAGTGTGAATTTGTGCTTCAATTTCGAAGACTTTAAACTAACCGCCTTCCAGCATGCTCCCTCTTGGCTACATTCTTTATAGCATGAGAATCCAGTCTGGAATGAGAAATTCGCATTATTACTGTTTCACATCCCTGCTCACTTAAGACCCAGCAATAATTTAAGCTACCAAATGCACAGGCACTGTGCCGTCAGAGCGAGTGTGCTGACATCATCAGAATACATTTTAAATGTTTTTGACGAATTAATAAAAAGATTCCTTTTTATGCACTTGTAATAGTTTATTTGGTTTTATATTTTTATCATTTTAAAATTTCATTTCTATTACACGTGATGAGACGAAATTACAATTTAGCATTGTATGGGTCGTGGAGTATTAACAACTCCTGTAGATGTTGTAGTATTATTAATATATTTATCCTCCAAAAATTTGTATTGGGGTGATGTAGCACATAACTTTAAAGTACTCACGAACCGCCACTGATAAGCAGATATAGTTAATCCTGAAAGAATAGTTATCTACTTAAAAAACATTCTGCAATTCTATATTTCACAAAATGTTATAAATTTTATTGTGAGAAATGAAACTTTCAAGCTTCAGCGAGTTTTATTTCTGTGTTGATGACTATCAGAGGAACAAAAATTCTACAACTTTCTATCCCAGTGTTGAGTAAATCTATTGGTCCATTTAATAAATCTGTTTCTTATGCAATGCCGTTTTATTGAATGACTTGAAAATTCATTTACTTTTTTGATTTAGTAATGGCAAATAAATTGAAAATATATTACAATTTTTAGATAGTAAGTATTTGTCAATAATGTAAATATTTATATTTTATCCTATACTAGCTGTTTGGCCAGTGTTGTCCTGCTAAATATTTATATTGGACTTTAGAAGTAATTAAACACTAATCTCTTGACCATTTTGAATATTAACCTCTTCTCAACCCACTTGGGGCTGAACATGTGACATCCAGCATCAGTAGTGTCACTGTTCATATGAACAGCACTGAAGACTATGGATTTGATACTGGTATGGACCATTTTGGACTGTCCTTTTCCATTATCCGCTTTTGAATTGCAATACAGTAGCCATTTGGTATTACATGGTTATAGCAAGTCCTTGGTACACCAGATGTTTATGTACATGTCACATAGTTCCTCTAAATTGGTTGTGGGTGCATATTACTGGTGTCTCAGTGTGTTCTGTCTGGTCAAGATGACGTAAATTTGTTGCCCAATTTGAATTCACTATTACACTCCTCAAGCAACTGTAGCGTGATTCTGGCCGTATGACATGGACAATTCTGTTGGAAAGATGTCATTGCCATTCTGGAAGACATCAAGCTAATTAAGAAGCCTATGTATGGTATAATCTTACTTCAATTTCTTTCCATGAATGCTCACGACAATACCACGCTAACAGACGATCATCTTCGTTATTTGCTTTATGCTCAATTCCAATCGTCAGTCTGTAACAAAGTCACTTTTGCCCACTTTGGGCACTTACCATCCTCATTCGTCTCTCATGCGTTCTTTTTAATCTCGCAGTGGTCACGTTTTGTCTCATTAGCATGTATATATGCTCAGAACAAACAAAATTAAATAATCAATTAAGGTAGTGGGTGTTACAAGTTTGTCAATCAACTATTTTTCCTTAAGGCTTTATTATTTGTTAGTTGGATTTCAAATATTTATTTGAACAAAATAAAATTTGCAGGATTAAAACACATCTTCAAACATTATCATATGACGCATATCTCGTAGGTCGCATTTACGAGTCCCATATCCTATTTAAAATCACAAGTTCGAAGCATTATTCTGTCTTGCTGGGGCAAAACATAATGTCATTTGGTGTAGTAATGAAATCCAAATTTGATCCTGTTTTGGATTTCCTACTGAGAAACCATTAGTCAGATTCGTGTTTTGAACCAACGCCGATAATCCTGCAAAAGCCAGAGATGAGAACCTCTGGCGTGTCGTTCATAAAAGTGTATCAAAGCGACGCGTAAATTGATAGTCAACAGAACGCGGGAAAGAAAGGCATGCCGGGGCTTATCTCACTTTTGTATGGGCGTAATCCGTGCTGTGAAATACTGCCCACTATTTGTGGAGCTTGTGTACCGAGCCCGCTTATTGCCGAACGCGTTGCTTGTGGCGTAGTTTCAAACCACTACCCCACTAATTCTGGCCTTTCCCAGTTATTTTACCCATGTTTTCTTTCTGTTCCCTTGTTTCGCACTATGGCTAGATCATTGCGATAATTCTGGACTCCAGGGTGTAAATTTAACAATTGGAAGAGTATTATTGCTTCTTGCTAGAACTCTGGAGTGGTCAGATTATATGGAAAAAACAAACTAATTTTATGTAATCTGCTACTCGACGCCATCAGGCCCGAAAATGTAACCTTCAAAAGCTCGCGTAGTCTAGTTGCAATACGGACAGGAAACGAAACAATTATTTTACTGTCGATTGTAATACGTCAGATTTCGAATAAATAATGAACACAGCCGGAAAAAAACTGTAAATGTATTCGAACCTGGAGTTACGTATTGATACCACGCTTCTCAAATTCTAGCAAGAATGATTGTCCTCAGTTTCCGATGCCCATATTATTTGAACAACGTCAAAACCACATTTCAGTATCATAACTTCGAACGATCGCTACACAGCATTACCTTATATGTTTTACCACGCTTTATAGCTCAAAACATGCAGAAACACTCAATTACAAAATAAACTAGACTGTTACATCATCGGGGCTGGGCTGATAGAAATTGGTTGTCGACTGTAATATACTTGCCTTTGTAAACAAACTGTTTTCGTTTACAGTTTCAGGCTTAAGTCTTTTTCTTCTCTCATTTTCTTGTTACTCGTTTTCAGCTCTCTTATCTCTGTGTAATTTTCCTTACACCTTTACTTCTCTCATAATACAACCAAATTTGTAATATTACTTTGATAAAATTTAGAAACTTCTCTAGAGGTCGATGAACAAAGAGTATGTCAACATATTTGCACCATTGACAACCATTGGGAGTAACCAGAATGAGAGAAAAATAATAAGACATCTAGAATGGGAAATTTTGTAAGGAAAACATGATTTTAAATTAATTGTTCGAAAATGATTATTTGGGGAGGAGCACAAGTTTTTGGTTAACAGGCTACATGAGGGTGATCCTGAAACAGGCAACTCCCCTTTAATAGCATAGGAAGGGAATTGAAAAGGGGGGATGCGGAAGGTAGAGCAAGGTAGCCAAGGGTTAACTAGGGCCCCCGGACAATGGTTTAAGGATCCTACCCGGTGTTTCACCTAAAGAGATGCAGGGAAACCCTAGAAAACCTGCATCAGGTAGGTCGGGCATTGGGTACTATTCTCACGCCCTTCCGAATGACGGGAGAAGTGTTTGCTGTGGGGACGCAGCATTCCCTTCTCCGTGTCTCCACCAGTTTCAGGAGGCAGTTGGCCGACTGATCCAATGGGATCAGCGGACAGCTCTTGCCATATGCCTAAGGTCTTTGACCCCGGTACATATACCTCCTAAAATAGGTGAAGGTGTCTCGGCATATGAGAACTTTGATAAAAAGTACCCAGAGAGAGTGCGAGGCATTCCCGACAGGTGAGTCCCGCAGTCACTCTGGGCTTAAGCGCCTGCGAGAAATCTCCCGCAGACGGGACGAGTAAGGTAGTTTTTTTTTTGTTAACAGGCTACAGAGGGTGATCCTCTTACACAGGCGCTGCGGGAGTTTCTCGCAGACGCTTCAGCCCAGAGTGACTGCGGGGCTCACCTGATCATGTCGGGGATGCCTCGCACTCTCTGGGTATTTTTTATCAAAGTTCTCATATGCCGAGACACCTTCACCTATTTTAGGAGGTATATGTACTGGGGTCAAAGACCTTGGGCATATGGCAAGAGCTGTCCGCTGATCCCATTGGATCAGTCGGCCAACTGCCTCCTGAAACTGGTGGAGACACGGAGAAGGGAATGCTGCGTCCCCACAGCAGACTCGTCTCCCGTCATTCGGAAGGGCGTGAGAATAGTACCCAATGCCCGACCTACCTGATGCAGGTTTTCTAGGGTTTTCCCTGCATCTCTTTAGGTGAAACACCGGGTAGGATCCTTAAACCATAGCCCGGGGGCCCTAGTCAACCCTGGGCTACCTTGCTCTACCTTCCGCATCCCCCCTTTTTCAATTCCCTTCCTATGCTATTAAAGGGGAGTTGCCTGTTTCAGGATCACCCTCATGTAGCCTGTTAACCAAAAAAAAAAAAGAGGGTGATCCTGAAACAGGCAACTCCCCTTTAATAGCATAGGAAGGTTATTAAACCGTACATTTAAATATTCACAAACGAAGTTTCGACTGGCTGTAATAATAATAATAATTTGATGTGACGTTAGATAGTTTTCTACTTCCAAATTAATACATGCCTGGTTTATCACTAGCAAACATTTAGTGGCCCATACAATTATATGATACCATGATAACGCTTTAGAATCGGATAAACGTATTATTTTCATAAGTCGTTCCGACAAATTTGCAAAACCCGTAGTTCTAATATCTGGTAATTGGCGCTTTCTTTAGTATTCCCTGAGAACCAGTCATAAAATGAGATGCGACTGTAGAGAAAACTGTTATTAATCACGCCACTTCGCAATATTAATAGATTGAGACTGGACCATGCCCATACATATTAAGAAACTGTAGAAAATGTACAGATATATTTATAAGAAACTTGTGTTAACGCTTCCGATTTTTGATGACCATGCGTTATATGCTCTTTAAATCTTCGTGACAAGGAGAAATATTTTACAGGTTTAGGCGCTGATTCGTTCAGATGTCAGTGTGTCATTAATTAGGAGCCCTGACGTTCTTCGATTTAAGCCCTGCCCTTAGGAGCATCGTTGTAGTCCTAGCAGGAATTGTCGCGAGTAATATGGCGAAAGTAAGACCAAAATTCTTGATAAACTGTTCACATCTATATATATTTCATGTAGGTGCTGAAAAACGTTGCTGTTTTGAAGGAGTATATATAAATGAATGTTATTTGAACGTTCTTATGCAGGCCAATATTTTCACCTCTGGCTGTTAAAAGCGTAAATTCTAGTTTGGAAGTAATATTCTGTTCATCGTAATTTTTAACCTTAATTGACGAAGAACGATACCAGTTCAATCGTTCTGCTGAGTTCATTCTTAAATATTTTTCATTATAATGCAATTCAGTTATTAAATTTAAGATGAAATAATTATTTAAAACTATTTAAAAATACAATAACTTTATTTTTTCTCGTCTCCTATGTTTAAATCGCTTATTTCGCAGTGTACGTTAATGGTTTATTATTATTTTATTATGAATATTTTCACTCTGACGTTTCAACTCTATTTTTTTTAAAGAGAGTTCAAGTTGTTATTTCACAATAATTAATAATTCGATATCCCTTGTCCTTTTGTAGTCCCCTGACTAGACCCTTATGTAGGCTTAAAAATTTACGAATACGAAGTTTTCTACATTATCTGAAATGACGAATTAAATTGTATAGTTTATGCCATGTGGTAAAGAATAATCGTCCTTAAAGTGCTTATCTGTTAAGACTGCACGGGTGTACTCCTGTTAATTTTGGATGGCGAAAATGACCACGTTTTTTCCATGAAATATTCTAAAAATGTACTTGCCGTAAAATTATCACGTCGAACAACGACCTTTGCCGAAGAAACGGAACTTACAAAAACTGACTTTTGGAAGGCATGAATGTTGTTGTTGTGGTGGTATGTCATTAGACTGGTCTGATGCAACCCTCCATGCTAACATATCCTGCGCAAGCCGTTTCATTTCCGCATAACGACCACATCCCATATCTACCCTAACTGCTTAGCGTATTCCATCCCTCTTACCCTACACACGTCATTCTTGTGCTAATTTTACAAGACCCTTATGTCTTAAATCGTGGCTTATTAATCTATCCCTTCTCTTGGTCAAAGTCCTTCATATTGTTCGCTCTTCCCCTATTCTGTTTAGCTCGTTAGTGATTCTATCCACCCATCTGATTTTCAGCATTCGCCAACAGCACCACATTTCAAAGGCTTCTATTCTTTTTCTTTCCGAAACTTCTATCGTCCACGCCCACCTAATATTCATACTTATATTACCTGAAAGTAAATTCCTCTTTTTCGCGAAAGCCTTCCTAGCCTGTGCTATCCTACTCTTTACGTTTTTTAACTTCTGTCATCCTTAGTTATTATGTTTCCTAAGTACCAGAATTCCTTAAATTCCTTCAAAATATCTCTTCCCAATCAAACACCCTTTTTTATTCCTCATGTATTACTCTTTCTACAGGACCATGTTCACGCCATTTATTATGGTTTTTAAGTCTTAGTATGACCCCCCCTCCCCTATGACTACAATATCATTTTAAAACCGTAGGGCTTTTATTTATTTTCCTAGCAGTATTATTTCTTTTCCATATTCCCTTTTATCTTTTTTCATCTCCTGTTCTATGGGAGACAGACTGCATCATTGTTTTATTTGTGAGTAAGTTGTTGAATTATTAGGAAAAATACTTTATGTTGTGCCCCTGGGAAGCCTTTGAGCACCTTTAAGGTTTTTAGCGTATAAAAATTATTGCCCGTCTGTATCCAGGCATATTTAAAACTCTTCGCGGACAACTGCTTTATTTATAGGGAGATGAAACAAACAACTTTAATGCTTTTCAATGAGATTTAGCCAAGGTATTTAACTGACCATTGCAAAATAAAATGTAAATAATTTTTTCCAAAAGTAAGGCCATTAGATTTACAAAGTAGAAAAATTGTCAGGGTGTCAAAAACCAACTTTGGCCGAATTAATAGAAGTAATCATCTACTGTAATTGTATTAGATGTAACATATAGACTATATATATATATATATAGTGAACTGCAGGGCAAACAGAAATAGTTCATAAAACAATAGGATGCCATTAATAACTATTAGTATCAATATATTTATGTATATACTCTTGAATAGTGATGGAGCGGTTCGTTTTGATTTGCCCCCTTATTTGAATTCTTTTCCTTGTTGTAGGTAACTTGTGTGCATTCGTTTAATGTATTTTAAAAATTGTCACCGGACCTTGTCCAATGCGATAGCATAAATCTATCTAAAAGTATGTCAAGCGTGAAGGAAAGCGAATGAATCAACCCAAAATGATTAATATTTGTATTAGCTTGTCTTAATAAAAGAGAACTTTCTTATTGTCCATATGTGGATGTTCTCCTTTCTCTTTTGACTCATAAGGACCAATTATTTCGCTATTTTGTAAATAGTCGATGTGGTTAGTCCGCTAATAGCTTGGGGCTATCTAACGTAATGTTACACGAATGTTACTCGAACGTAGTTATTCAAGAATTACCTATGCTTTCCAAACAATGTTATAAATGGAAATATGGTATGAATGGAAGGTAGTGCCTCCGTGCAGAAACGTCGATCCAGAGGTGTTGTCATTCTTCTTTAAACGAATGTATAAGAATACTCATAGTTTTATTTTGGAGCAGTAAAAAATATAAAAACAAACGTTAGGCTACCGTGCTCTACCTTCCGCATCCCCCCTTTTCAATTCCCTTCCTATGCTATTAAAGGGGAGTTGCCTAAGCGCCTCGGGGATTACAGGTGGACGCTCGCATCGATTAAAGCGTTGTTTGTAGACCTATATTAGAAACTTAAAACTAAGCTTTCTCGTATCCATGTGATCAGGTACGAATAGTGTAGTTATGCGACGAACCCACTAATCACCGTCAGTGTGGGATTCAGTTGTAAACATAAAAAGTGTAGATTGAGTCTGTGCCTGCGCTGTGGCCGCCGGGCATCGGAGTTCGCAGTTACGCGGTCGCCTTTGTTTGATATCCACCTGCGAATTAATACCGCCCTTTCCACCTGAGCCTCGGATAATGCGCTCGGCAAACTCGACTCGCTCTCTATTTGCAATAGCTTACCTCGTTCTTAGATATCACGTCAACATTTTAGAGACTGCAAAGGAAAAGTCGGTAACTTAGCACAATCTCTGTGCTCGAGCATGGTATGTGTTTACGAACCATTTGCTATCACTTAAATTGTATCCCAGCTTTGGAATACCTACGCTGATTGCCGACGTACTAGGTGCTCTAACATTTTCTAACCTAAGTAAAGTAAGATATTAATTCTAATTATTTCATTTCTCAATTTTCCTTTAGACTTTCCAACAGTTCAAAAGCCATTAAATCACCTTTATAGTGATATTTGAATATTGAGCTGTGTAGTGAAAATATTTTCATTTTTCTATACTGCACTCCACCTTGGTCAGTAAACTTGAAGGGTTTTATTTCTCCTTCTTGCAGTTTGATTCCCATCCCATATTCATTTTTAACTTTCTTCATCGCTTGTTCTATTTTTAAATTAAACAGCATGGCCGACATACTGCATCCTTGTCCTACTCTATTCTTGATTTCTGCTTCCCCCCCCCCTTTCAATTCTAATTACTGCTGACTGCCGTCTGTAGAGGTTATGGATAACTGTTCTTTCTTGATATTTTATTCCTGTCATGTTCAAAATCCTTAATAGTTTGCTCCAATTAGCATGATCAAAGGTTTTATCTAAATCTGCAAGCGTAGGCCTATTTTTTCTTATTCTGTCTTCAGTGCACTGTCAAAGTCCAACCTTAGAATATGTCCCAGTATGTAAAGTATCTTTGAACATCGCAAATTGTGTTAAATCGGTTGCTTATTACTACTTGGTCTAATTATGCAATATTAAGCGTATTAGTTACCAGGGATGTTTTTCCAGCGATATAAATTTTGGTGAAATTAGAACGTAGAACAGCCTGTGCCTTTGCCGTCTATTAAAAACGACGTGCATCTACACGTGACACGAAGACGAGGATTGCGTATCTGACTCGCGTTTCAACCACTCGGTGGAAATTATCGCTATCCATGGCTTGCTTATAAATGATTAATTATAATTTACATTCGTTATTTTTTTTTCATATCGCCGCTTTGTAAAAATTCAAGCAGTCTATTGTTACAAATTAAGCAAAATCTGCACAAATTTATAATAAAGTTGAGAAAATAAAACAGTGCATTGTAAAATGAATTATATTATTTCGTCCCGTGCAGACGTAAAGCATGCCCGAAACACCCGAGGCTGTCTTGGCGACACAGCCAATTATATGCTCTTTTTTTGCAAGAGTTACATTTCCATTTAATAATTCCCCTGTAAAATTTATAATGTCGTACTTAGACTAAACCTCATATTTCAACTGATAGAACTTTTTCAAGCACAGGAAGTCCCTTTTGATTCGATTTTTGGCTCTGTAACTTTGCAGCTTGAGTTGTTTGTTCCAAGCCAACACGAGAGCCTTACTTTTTCACACAGAATATACACAAGCCCTATCCACTAATTCTCTGAAGTCGTTATTACTTTAATTTTTGCGCCTTCATAATTATGTGTAACTCAGTGTAATCTACCTTTAAGGGGCTTTGCTCATAATTATTTATCTTTCTGGTGGCCACTTTTACACCTGCTCCACTCTGTTGTATAAGAGTTCTGGAGATACTTTCTGAGCCTCTCATTTGATTTCTTGCTTTACTTTGTCTTCTGTTGAGAAAATAATACACCTGATGGACATAAACAATATATATATATGACTGAGGAAATCATAAATACAAACATAAATTCAATAATCTTTACGACTGAGGTAGTCAAGGAGTAAATAGGATGTATTGCTAAATTTTAAACCTGAAGATGTCTCAAAATGGAGATGATACATCGCTATCGTTAATAAATAGTTATAAATTTAATGCTGACTTTTTTGGCCGTTTTTATTTATTGTAAATATTTAAGTCAGAAAACTATGATGTAATAAATAGAAACACTTAAAGGTTAACTCGATAAATATAATGGGTAAATTATAAAAAACTGATTTTATATTTTATGAAATGAATAAAATTACAAGATTTCGAGAATGAGCAATCAGAAAACCGAAATAAATAAATACATACTCGAGTACTCTTCTATGGATAATTGAGGAATTTAAGTATATAAACAAAAATAATGCAAATAGAAATGAGGAGAAAATAAAAGTTGCTAATAAGTAGTACATTCGTAAGTTAGCCTTGATATAGAATATCATGCAACATCCACAAATCTTTGTGGACTATTCCATTCTCAAATAAACAATTGCGCGATGTTATTGTTGATTATCTGTCTAGTTTGACTATTTCAGACTACTATGTAAATATAGAAAAATTATCACTACACAATTACGGTTCAATAAACAAATTTCTGCGGACATGTTTTTATTAACTTATTCTGTAATTCTTAATTTAGTTTAAATTGTATATTTTATATTATTATTTAACATCGTTTTATTTAGAGTCCCATCAACTGTTAATGGCTATTAGCGACTACGGTAGGGGGATTATTTAACCTAACTACGGTGAATATTTCCTGTCAATTCAATTTACAACTACCCAGTCAGGTATACACACAGTGTAAATATAAAGTCCTGAAAAATTAGAAAAATTGATATTGGTAAATGGATCAACATAACGTAACAAGGGATGCAATACGTGAAAATCCAAGTTTTCTGAATCTGGTGCCGACAATTTACGTTGGAAAACCGCCGATAGAGGCTCATCTGACCGCATTTGCTGAAAATACTGCAATTGTGGTTCATGCAACAACTTGAAACTGTTTGTAGTGATTTCATCTTTCACATGATGCCGACCCTCCACGGTTCCAGAATTGAATACATGATTACCTCACTGAGACATTTCACTTCGCTGGATAAGCTGTGTTGCGTCCGCTGACCTGGCGCTACTACAGTGGTTATTTCGGGAATGGGATATGACCCTCGGGAAATTTTCTTGTCAAGTCTCATGAAGGATTGCGTTTATATTCTGGATCTACCACACAGCCCCAAAGCCGTTCAAGACGAAATCGTTCTCAATATGCTGGGTCGGGTATGCGCAAATCATTTTTGCGTTACTCTTTGCCATTTTTACCGAGATATTATAATTGTTCCAAATCTAATCGGAAGCAATTTATCAGAAGATAAGTATATGTGTAAAAATTTTCAGGAAGCCTTATAATGGACAAGGAGTAATTTTAGAAGCAAATGAATACATCTTAAATACATAATTTAATATATTGTAAAGTAAATTTTTATGAAGAATTTAAAATTTAAACTATATTTATTTTGCTAAGTTAGGCCGATTGTTTACAACAGTGTTACTTGTGAACAAGTATATTTATGATTCGAACACAATTGACGTAGACAATGGGTTTCACCGGTAAGTCAAATGATACCGAATGAAATATTTTGCAAGGTGAACTTCAAAAATTTTTTCTAACTTGTACCCGTTTGTTTAGTACTTGTCAATGTCATTCAGGCTTTCGGATTGCCTGACTGACAATAAGCTCCCCTGTAACTATTAGCTCCCCAAGACCAAACATTCCTCCAATCTCGTCAGCCATGCAGAATGAATTATGTAGACGGGACTCACCAAACTGAGCTCAATCCTAAGCGCTTCTCTGACGTCAAATCTCTTTGATCATACAGTGCTCGAAATTCCTATTTTATGTAAATAAAGGCATCTTAAGAATAGTCCATTCTTGGCTCTGTTTCATTTCCTGATTATTTACATCGGCTACTTTGTATCGGGTAATGTTTGATGATATATAGTTTGAGAATTTTATTTAGAAGTGAGTGGAATCGCACATCACCCCAAAGTACATACTTTTTTTTTATCTGCGTACCTAGACCATCCTCTTAAATATTATTTGATTTACTGCTTAATCTATAAATTTGAAGTGAAACTTTCAAGCTTATACCTTGCATTTGCTTATATGACAGTCACGACGTCTTGTTGGTGTCGCGAAAATACCTTTCCCTCCGCATGTCTGCATCCTCTTTTATTCGTAAATCCGGGCTCCGTGGAAGCGCCACAATATGGAGGTAATCATGCAAACGTGCTCTGCATCAGACATTGTTCATCGAGCTCTCTCCGTTGCAGTTTATCCGTGCGTTAAACCCTACCCTATTCAGGAACAGCGATTGCTGCACATTTGTTTGCTCGACTCCGTGGGCTCTTCTTGATACGCCATTATTATTAACTGGAGATAGCTTTCTCTGTATTCTTTACATTAGATGTCAAAAGGCGTGACTTAAATATTACTTTATCGTATATATAATATTTGACACTTAGTCGTCTGGACAAATGATTAGTTGTGTACATACCATACCCACACATTAAGAGATCGTATTTCAGCCTTCTGCATTTTCTGTTATTAAATTAATTTAAGCACCATTCACAAAGATGCTCTCTTTATCCGCTATACTTTATCCAAGACTGTAAGGAATGATATTTAAACATGTAATCAGAAAGCATATCAGCGTTGTGGTCTAGTTTAAAGAACCTATCTAACCTATAACCAAAAGAGAGGAGAGAATGTGATTGTATTTCATTTCAAGAAACGCTCTGTGGAAACCAGGGTTATAAGACTTAATATCAGACGAAGATAGATTATGATTTACCTCCACTTTTGGTCCAACAAACGTTATAAATCTGTTATTGCTGGGATAATACTGGTTTTTATATAATAAATTTAAAATACGTACGTAAGAGCAAAAATTACTATAATTTTGTTCGAGTATAATATTTTGGGGTGCCGGATCATCGAAAATATTTTTTTAATTGTCTACATCAATTATTAACGTCAGTTGGATGTTGTAATGGAATTTAATTTGTTAAAAAAATGTAGCCTACATGCATTTTTGTTTGTAATATTTGTAATTAAACAGCTTAATTTATTATGCACGAATTCATTACACTCGGAAACAATTCGAAACATTTATAGCTTCCATAAGCGACATTAACAGTTGTTTCATATTAAATCAAACTTTCACATTATGTTCAACAATATAAGATTAAAAGATCCAATTGTTTCATAATGCAAGTAGCATAGCATAGAAAACTATCGTATTAGTGGTTTCAAATTATTAAGAAAATATGGTATAATAATTTTTTTGAAGACAACGATTGATTAAAATAATTGTAAATGTGAAACTTGGAATTTTCTGAGACAGTTACAATTATAATTTGTTGAGGTAAAATTTCCGCAGTTCCTCATTTATCACAGTCACACTCAGTGCAGTTTTGTTAAAAAATTAAAGGTGTATTCTCGGTTGTAGTCGACAAAACATCATGCTCTTACAAGTCTCCATGAGGTACAACAGAATTTTTAAGCCAAGTGGGAGTATCCAAAACTGTAACTAATTCTGAGATTACAGTTTTTTTTTATGATAAACGGTGGTGTTCCATACGCCTTACCAGGCGCACGTAGAACTTCACAGCATCAAAATGATTCCCTTTATTTCTCCTTTTTCGCCTTTAAACAGTGCTTCTGCTTCCAAGGCTTCTGTGTAGTAACTCACTAATTTGCCGGTATATCGTCTTATGGGCCGAATAAATTGTAATGTCACGAGCTGTCAAGCCAACACAAAAGCTCTGCCAACTCCAGAAGAGCATCACACTTCAATGCAAGGTCTAATACAAAGTTGACATTGGTTGTGCGTTTAACGAGTTCTCAACACATGACGTGCTCGGTTTTATATCTTCTGGGATCATCTTCGGCACTTCCAAATTTTTCCACACAGCTGAGAATGCTCTGAAACTGGATGCAACCCATCTCATTCCAATTTTTAGGAGTACGTTTCAAGTTCCTCTGCTTGAGCTTTCAATTCCCTGGTATTTCTAAGTAAACTGTTTACGGTTAATCAAGGAAGGATTTGAAGTGGTTTTCGTGTGAGGGGAAATCCTTCAAAACTCACCACACGCACAAAATAACTTAACTCGCCACCACTTATGTACTTGTAGGAACGAAACTTCCTTTCTCACGATTGTTTAGAATATGTACCATCAAATCGTGTCTCTTCACGTGTTCAGTCTCATACTTTCTTCGTCTTCTTTAAAGTTACACACGCTGCTAAGAAATTTAAAATATAATCACGAAAGACAATGCAAACCACACGAGTCTTGAAAATTGAAAGTCAACGGTATCACAGCAGACAAAACCAGTGATCGGAAGTACGGTACTAAAATACATGTATTTTTTTTTTGCCTAAACGAGTAAAATTTCTTCCAATAAGTTAGAAATTATAAAGTTGAGCAGACAATAATATGGCCTAATGTTTCGATACGATGCTTAGCGCCGAGTTGCCGACAAATAGAAACTGATTCGATAGGTTGATTTAAATGGATTACTCGAAATCGTCTCCAGCTGTTGTGAACAGTGAGTTGACGCCAGCTGATCGATGAACTTTCAAATCGGAAGTTATATTTTCCGGACTAGATATAAATGTACCAATATTTTTTCTTAATCAGTTATCAAATGTTTAAGAGATGCGCGTACCCCCTCGTTCCTCCTGGAAAAATGCCCTGATCACACTAAGCTACCGAAAAGGTTGTTTGAACATATTTTCTGTATATTTCCTTGACCCTAGCCGGTTTCACCTAAAGAGATGCAAGGAAAACACTACAAACCTGCTTCAGGTATGTCGGGCTATTGAGAACTTTTCTCACGCCCTTCCGAATGACGGGAGATGAATTTGCTGTGGGGTAGCTGCATTTCCCACACCTTGTCTCCATCGGTTTTAGGAGGTACCTGGCCGACTGATCCAATGGGAGCAGCGGACAACTCTTGCCGTATGTCCAAGGTCTTGGAATGAAGGTGCCTCGACATGTGAGGACCTTGAAAAAGCCAGAGATAGTGCTAGGCATCCCCAATGGTGAGCCAGCAATGAATCTGGGGAGAAAAACCTGCTAGAGAAAGCTCTCCAAGTGTAGTGCTAGTTATCGAAACATCGTTTTAATATATTTCACGTAGTAATCCAGATACTTGTACAAATCAATTATGGCTGTCTTATTCTCTGAATAATACAATAAATTTAACGTTTCATAACAAGAAGCAGTTGCACGTATCCCCTCTGTAATTTGTTCTCATTGTTAAAATGTCAACAAATTAAAGTTTTGTCCTTAATTATTATCGTATTCTCTCTTGGAATAAATAAATCTTTCGCCAAACGTTGCTATATGAAATATTTCTATTATAGGGCATACGAAATATCAAATAAAGTTTGAAGCACAGTTTCGAAATGAAGAAAAAACTAGAGTTATGACCCCTCTTCTAGAAAAGTTTGCTTGACATACTGAACTCTTCTGACAACATTGTAACGCAGCTAACGAAATTTGGCCGTGTCTCCTTTTAAAGTCTAATACGGGACTGAGTATATGAAAATTATGCGAAATCAACGGAGAATACAAACACCATAGGAAGTCTGATTCTACTAATATTTAAGCGAAGAGCTATATTTATGCTGTTGTCGGAAAAGTAAATTCTTTGTTTTTTAATTGACATCTGTGATTCATAAAAGCATTTCTCTCGAATCATTTAACTTCAATGCTTCCATTCATTTGTTTAATTATGGATGAATGCTGCGAGGTACGGATCCAATTTCCTTTGTCGTTACAACAGAAGACTAGAAATCTCAAAGTGGCAGAGAAGTTGGTGAAACTTCAGTCTGAGTCAACTTTTCTAAGTGGAAGTTGAAGGCCCACTTTAATTCTACATTTGTGGACAGAAGTTCCGCGTGTCACCAGAAGATGTTCAGTTTGTCCCACTGAGTTTCACTTCGTTTATATTCACTCCACGCTAAAATTTTATGTCTTATTATTTTGTCACATTCGTAATTACAATGAAAAAATTAAACTAATAATACATTTTTATTACAATATACTCTATGACAAGGAAAATGGTTCTATTTTCCCCGCTTTTATTCTGAATTTGGTTATACATTTATTAACACATTTTCCAATCATATGATTGTGTCTTAGTAACTGAATTCCATATTATCATTGTTTTATTTTCTTCATTTATGTTCCAAATTATATGATATATATACAGCAGTTTTGGTGGCCTGCCCTTATATCCCCAAAAGATTATACTCGATTATTGTATGTCAAGCTCTATATTATTCCAAATATCCTACAGTTTACTCCAGTTCGTTCAAATATACAAAATTCCTGCATATTATGTGGTTCGTTCCTCTGTTAGTACAGACAAGTCCAAGGTTTCTTCACTTAAACCGATATTTTTCCCAAACATAAATAAATTATTATGTCTTATTTAATTGAAATTTATTTTGTATTCTGTAGACATTAGTACACTTGTAGTTTTATTTTTCAGTAATTCTGATATATCGTCTTTTCTCGTGACTTATAGTCAAATCTTCCTCTGCTTTAACAAATTCAGAGCGTAGTTTTTCTATTTCAGTATTAACCGTGGCTCTCTGTAAGTTGCTTGGCTAAGGTGTCCCAATTAGCGGTTAATACAGTTTAAAGAGTAAATTCTGAATACGTCTATGCTAGGATAGGATAACGTGGACCCTCTTCTTGCTGCCCCACTATCGTGTAAATCTTCGAATGAATTGACGGTAAATTTACAAAAGCCTCCACACGCTTCTACTTCAAAGAAATTATTTACAGAATTTCCTTATAAACGGCATTTCGCGAAAAGGTAATTGGTTTATTGATGTCCCAATGCTGACTTTACAGGAACCTGTCTACGCCTTTAAGCAAACGTTAAAAATGTCTGAGGGCGCTAAGTCAATTCTGGGAATTAGTTCCACATTACCTTTTTCTATTTATTATAAACCAGCTGTCCTGAAGCACTTTACTTGCTTAGCCGGGCTAACCCAAATATGCACGAATTCACTATTTCACACGAGCTGTGTATTGAATTATAGCTTCTAATAAATAACAGTGACGAATTAATTTTTAATAATTTTATTATTTTTGCTTTTAAATTATTATATTTTTCCAGATTTTAATATCACAATAAATATCCAATAAAAATTTTAAATCCATACATTCAGACATCAATTATATTTACTATGATTCTATATTTCTCCTTTTATAAATTACTCATTATCGGCAAATGGATTGCCATCCGTGGACATTATTTAAAACGATTATCAGCCTTTTCATTTAACTAACCTTTCTTAATCAAAGATAATCTGGCTGGAGCAATAGCTGTTTGTAGTTCATTGAATTTTCTCTGTGTCTTATTCGATGTCGGGTTAGCCTGGCTTCTTCGTTTTTCTAATGCGCTGCTCGTATCTCTTCAGCTGTTCCTTTTAAATTATTTCCGCCATTGTTCGCTTTTTAGCACTAGCTTTTTAAAGAGTATATTTTATGAAATTTAGTATAAATTTACCCGGAAACTGATTCGCGGTTTACCAGTAGCTATTGTGATGACAGTAATGGATGTGGCTCCGTTGGCCACGGATACTGTACTTTCAGGTGAATGCATTAGGCCTTGTCTTGAATCGGAAATACAATCGAAATATAAATTTGCTTCTCTTAAGAGATGAAGAAAAAGAATGATGTCTCAAGATATGTCGTTCTCGGACCAAGAACACTAAACAGTGCACCATATTCTTGTCAGCATAACTCTCTAATACTAAATATTCTCAACGTAATAAAAACTGTGATTAAACAGAGTTTCTAACTTATCAGCAGGTTAACTTTCACTTACTGTCTTATCCCCAACTATCCGCCACACTAACGTCCTAATCTATCTGTTGGTCTCTGACTGTCTTCTGAATCTCACTTCCTCTTTTGTTTTTGGTACCAGCCCCTATTGCGTTGTCGTCGTCCTGCTTCGTTAGGAAACTAATAGTTTTTCTTCGTTTTCGTTGTATTCACCAGATCGGGAGAATTAAATATCCTGAAACATTTGGAGGGTTCAGTCCCCATTGCTGACGAGTTCAGAATCTGTCCTCGCGAACAAAGAAAACATGTTTGTGTCATATGCCGTTTTCTATGTTTGTTGCATAAGTGTTTTACAATACTATGACATAAGATTTCTCTCAATGAGTCTCATCTACAATTTTCATCAAGGTTTATAAGTGCATACACCTCATTAATAACCTTCGTGAATTTTTTTGGAACGTTTCACTCATAGAATCGAATAAAGATGGCTACTTCTTTAAATTCTCGTATCATATTAAACCTGAAACCCATTTCAGCATGCTCCTTATGTTCTTAATGAGCCTGTTGAAATGAGGGTTTACTGTTTATATTAAAGGAAGAATAAAGAAGCGGTGACGCAGCGGTTAGGGAGTCTTGATTCGCTCAGCGAACTTTAATTAAGTCGTGTGTCGGTGAAACTTTGCAGATAACGTATCGAGGCCCATCAACGATTCCCAGCCTTGCACAGTGAAGCGAGCTTCAGCTTTCGCCACCTTGTCGCCGAGTGAACTGTAATTACAGTAATCCCAACGAATGTGCTCCGCAACAGGTCCTGCAAGTTTATGCCCAACTCTCACGGATTTGTTAGATTTTCTCAAATACGAGTAATCAAGCCCACTTCCACTTGAGTTACCAAGTGTTGTACAGGCTTTAGAAATATTCAAGATGCATTTCTTCTTTTGTGATAGTTTGCAAAATTATATTCTTCATTAATGTAATAATTGAATGTCGACGTACTAATATCGAGAGTGAATGTAAAGTAATTAAAACTGGCAGATCAGAGAGCATGTTGCGTGTTTAAATTATTCACTTCTCCATAATTTTTAATATAGTCAAATAAAATTATAATTCATGCAACGTTGGTCAAATCAAGCATTCCAAATCAGATGGTTTATTTGCAATGTTGTCACAAAGAAAAGAGAAAGCAAGGCTGCATTTGCTATTCCAAGCTTATACGGGGCAAAAACCATGGATTGGAATTAGATCCAAAATATAAAAGCCCAGTTATATAGGTTGATGGGATCATCAATTCAAAGTAAAATGTAGAAAGCAAAAAACAATTGTCAAATTCTCATTCCTAAATAGGACCATCAACGACTGGAATAATTTACCTGTGGGAGTGCTTAGGTGAAATCCTCTTCACGAAAATAAATTTTGAACAAATATCAGAAAAAGTGGGAAGTGAAGTGGTTATTTTGAATAATATAAATATCTAGTCGAATTTAAATGTTAAAGCCAAAGTGAAGTGAAATGTTACGTTAATATAATACTTGTAATGTTACTTTTTTATTTCTTTCAGGGTTATAGACATTTTTACGCCCAATTGTAGACCAACGATAAATACAATACAATTCATAAAATACACTTTTATTTAAACCTGGCCTGTTTGTTTATTTAACCATATTACTAATGTTCATAAATTATTCTTGATTCAAAAATCATTTGTTTTTAAAACGTTAGTGATGTGTTCTGTAACAGTTAATACTATATAGACAGTTGCAGAAAATTACCGATTAGTTTTTGTATTTATATTTCCCCATTATAGGCTACATTCTAGTTCCTACCACATTTGGGTATTTATTTTGACGGTTTTATAACTGTGCTCCAATTAAACTTTCATTAAACGATTATCATCGATTTAGAAATTTATTCGACAGGTAGCCAACATAAATTTGATAAAATAATTATTTCATAAACTTTTGATCTTTTAAATTTTGAAATAAATTTAAATAAAATAGAAGAACAACTCAAACATTTACATTTTATGTAATGAGCAGGGTGTGATGAGGTGTTGGCATACTAATTTCAGCTTTCCATAGTTTCGTAGACCATAATGCCCTAATGCGACGAGTAAAATATTTTTTGTACCTGAATTGTAAAATAATGCATCCGACAAAGCTTTAACAAAAAATTATTATCGGGAAGAAATAAATTTGTGGAATTAGAAAGCGACCGCTGCATAAAACTGAAGTGAGTTGCTCGTTGTAATTTTGGATTCGGATTCGGCAGGCTCGTAGATCCCTCTTCCCACTCACGTTGGTGATAGAATCACAGCTTGTTGGTCCTGCACCAAACAGCCAAAGATTACAGGGAATCCTGGTGAAATATAACAAGCAGCAGACGTAGATCATCACTTTAGCTTAAACGAAAGAAATTAATAATACCGAAAAGACTTTTCAATTGAGTACCTTAATTTCGGGTTAGTTGGAGCCGAACATCAAGCTTTTCCGATATTTATTTCTAATGACAGACTTAATAATAATTGATAACATAATTATTAGTACCATTCCAACATTTTTCTTGGACTTATAAAACGAAAATATTAATTTGAATAACAAAATAAATTATTAAAAGTTTTGTTCGTGCATTACTTAGATCAGTTCTACATTTTCATTGAAATAAAATATTTGAGATAATGTTCTACCTGTACTACTTTTTTATGGTTTCATTAAATCTGAAAGTACGTATTAATTTATGAAAATTCTTGAATTAGTTTAAAGTGAAACTGAAAACGGAATGTATTATCCCCTGGCCGTTTCTAAACCTTGTTGATCTATGCAATGTAATCAACAATAGAATCATTCTTGTCATTGGCACAATCGCACCTAGAACACTTTGATGTTCTATGACACACGAACAAAATGGCATTCCTGCATGTATCCTGATTGATGGTTTTAGATTCTTCTTCAAAACTGAATTAACCCAGGTTATTTGGTAACATTTAACCGATATTACCGTGTTGTAATATAAGTCTAAACCAGAGATGGCTGAACCGTGGCGCGTTCACCAAACGCGGTGCATTGCATCCTTGAGCCTATTTGCATTTCGGACATTGTTTGAGCATTGTAGTGTTAGACATGTATTATTAATAAATGCAAAGAATGTCAAAATGTCAGAAACAGAATAATTTAAGAAGTTCCTCTGGTAAAACGGAGAGAACAGGCAATTTCAAGTGCCAAGCCGATCTCGCTCTCAGTGCCAACAAATGTAGTCCATATTTATCTTCACCAAACTTGTATCGGTCGAAACTATAAATCTAAAGTAAGTTCATCTTCATAAAGTCGAAAGTAACATTTATCCCCGTGGCCAACTCTTCTTCACTGATAATTACGGGTTCGCCTTTTTTCCAATCCCCGTTTCAGGGTATACCTAAATATTTTACGTAGGCTGATGCATTACGTTGAGACTTTGTACCCATTTTTCAGTTTTTAGTAGCAAAATCTGCATATAGTTGCTTGTTCTTTTGGGGCATTTATAGTTTCAGTTATGAAAATATAATATTTAGAATTGAAGATCAAGAAAAGGAAGCAGAAATCGAGAAAGGAGTAAGACATGCTGTTTAACTTATATATAAAACAGGCGATGAAGAAAGTTAAAACGGATTGTGGAAAAGGAATAATACTGCAAGGATAAGAAATAAAAACCCTACGTTTTGCCGACGATAGTGTAGTATTAGTGGAGTCAGATGAAGACTTGGAAACCATAATAAATGGCATAAACGGGGTCCTGGAGAAAGAGTTCAATATGAGGATTAATAGAGGGAAAACCTAATTAATGGAGTGTAGTATGGGAAACAGTGGAATAACAATGGGTGTTATATTGGGAAGAGAGATTTTGAAGGAAGTTAAGGAATTCTGCTACTTAGGATGCGTAATAACTAAGAATGGTAGAAGTATAGTAAAAATAAAGAGTAGGATAGCGCAGACAATGAAGGCTTTCGCGAAAAAGAGGAATTTACTTACTGGTAATATAAGTGTGAATATTAGGAAATCGTTGCTAAAAAGTTTCGTGTGGGGCGTGGCGTTATACTGTATAAATATGTTAATTTAATCTTACCTGGCATGCAATTACTATATTATAGTAAAATAAGTTCCAGTGTAAGTCGTCTCATAAAACTTGGTAAATCATGAACGCTATTAGGAATATTTGTGAATAGCTAATAGAACTCGCTGTGTAGAATAATTGCGAATCACGATAATACTGTCAAAATAGTCGTTACAGTTTTAATTTGGTTCAAGTAAACCCTTGGGCTCAAGTATTTTTTTAAAAATTCAGTTTATAGTCGCATCAAGCAACGAGCTCATTAGTGACTTTCTCTTTGGGTATCTAATTTTCGTTTTCTCTGTCCGGTAAACTCAATAAGGGTACCTGAAAAAACACAACCATCCATGCCCAAGCCTGGGAACCCGGGACCTCTGTAATGTGAGTCTGTGACGTTAGCCACTACACCACAGAGGCGGCCTAAGAAATCGTAGATTAAGGTATTTTGTGCTCTTTTCTTCTGTCTGTTAGTTTGGTTCAAATGCGAAAGAAAATTCTATTCTTTTAGAGAAATTAGCAGTGCAGCAATTTTTTTTTCGACGTAGTGCCAATTACAGTAAAGTGTTTTTCTTCACATCTCTTTGGCTGATGAAATGTTTTTGTTGTTGCTTGTGTAATTTTTGTCTGGGCTATATGACATCGTCGTAAGGTTCTCGGTTTCTTTTTGCTGTCCACTTTACTTATTCATTTCCTTCAGTTCACGGAATTATGCTGTCATCATGCTATAAATTTCAGTTGGTTTAACACCTTAAGTACTCAAACGCAGTGGGCCTGCCTACCGCATTTGCACTAACTCTTGTTGGCCATCAAATAACAATAACTTCCGGATCAAAAGGACAACATTTTGGTTTGATTAAACTAATAACTTCGTAATTGAATTTAACTTGCGTGTATTCTCATATCAAAGGTTTTTACTTCTAAATCAGTATCTTATAAGTGGGCTATCATGCTCCAAAGACTTTATATTTGTTATCTTTTCAACTTTTTCACATTTCTTATTTCTGCACATATTGTTTTCCGTTCTTGTTTCCTAACAGCTTCAAATCTTCTTTTCACGGCCACGTAAACATATGTTGGAAGTACAAAGGTATTTTTTCTTCTAAAATTACTTATTAACTTTTGATATCTTAATGATAGTTTCAGTTTTTACCAAATATATTGAGTGCCTTTGTTTGTTTCTTCAACTAAATAATATCCAGGAATTTGAGGTAATAGAAATTGTTTATTCCAATCATTTTACAGTTAATAGACTGAAATAGCATTTTTATTCCGTCATGTTCTTAAAGCCCAAGATCTCGTAGCTTTTCCGTAACCGTTAAACATTAAGTAAACAGAATAAAAACTATGCAATTATTTACTGGTACTTCAATGAGCCGTTTATTTTTCTAAGAGCTGTAGCTTCTATAATATTTGTATTCGCTTCATTTGAGTTTACATTATCATCAGGAGGGCTTCTTACGGAGTGCTCAGGGCAAGCTTTATATCTTAGAATCCTGTTTATGACTACGGAACTTTGTGCAAATGGAAAAGGCTGAGAGTCGATAAGGGGATAGCGAAGAGACTGCATTCACTTGATTGAAAACCTGAAAATATTGATAATATAGGTCGGACGTGAAGCGCATAATTCAATAAAGTTGGATGACTATGCAAAATTTAGTGCTACCGGCTTTCAACGGAAACAGGCTTCCGTTGATGTGTGTTATTCATTTTGATACATTGTTTCGATACAGATTTTTAATACGATGTATCTAATTTTTCCTGTTATTTATTGTTTTCCGATTAAGTGATTTAATAACCTCCGCTAACTTTTACGAAGAATTACCTTTTTGCTGCGTGCCGTTTGCATAATCAGTCGTAATTTAACAGCTGACACAGATTTTACACTATAATGATATATGCATTAATTGTCAAACGCAGAGGTAGAATAAACAGTACGGACCATTTCTGCAATTATTTTAACTCACTGTTCAGAGAGATCATGTTTTCCACAGAACTGTCAGTTGCAGCCGCCACAGAATAAAGTTTTATTTTTGCGGCAGGAACGCTTATGCCTCAGCGAGCTCGTCGTCAAACAAATGGAATAATGATCATAATAAAAGTTTAGTGGTTTTTTCTGTCCCCTATTTGGTTTTTGCCATGTGTAATATTTGTAGAATAGTGTATTCCTAGCATGTGCCAAGAGATACATTTTTAGTTATGCTTCAATGTGGATATATATTGTTAACTGTCGTATTAATCCATTTATGCAACAAGAGAAACAGATTTTATCAATATGCTCGTTTAACAGCATTTCTTTAATGTATTGCTATGCGTTTCAAAAGAACACAAGTGAATCCATAGCGCTAAACGTCATGCTGTTTTGTTTCAAGTACAACCAACTTTTCCTCTCGTATTGTCACAAGAACCGAACATAAGCTGTTTCTGTGGTAGGGTTTAAACTTTAAAACATATTCATTCTAAGCTTGTCGATGGACGGATAAGGGTATGCTGCGTCCGCACAGGAAGCTCCTCTCCCGTCATTCGGAAGAGCGTTAGACAAGTACCAAGAAACCGACCTACCTGATGCTGGTTTTATAGGGTCTGCCCTACATCTCTTTCAAGTGAATAACGGGTAGGATCGTTATGCTATTGTCCGGAGGCGCTGGCTGCCTTCCTTTTCCGCTTCCTCCCCTTTATAAATTACCTAACTATATTTTTAATAGGGAGTTACCACCTATTGGATCCTTAAAAAAGAAACAAATAAACTAGTATAAGAAAGTTTGTAAAGCCGGTCAAGATGTAAGTGAGGCATTCTCTAATAGCCCCTCTTCATCATGAGCCAATAGTTGGGCCATATATTAACCGTCAATCATTGTTTAATTGGCTCCTATCCATATAGTGGCCCAGTACATCGGCTAATATTTACACTCCTCAATGGACACTGCGCACTTTGCTTGCGCATATTGGCCAACTTTGATGTGTGGAGAAAATTGTTTCTAGAACCATCATTGGCCATTTCCAACTTTTGCTAATGTCGGCCAATACAAGCCAACTCCCGTCACACCATGGTCAATGCGGTACACTGGTCCAGCTTGGGGCATGGTGTTGAGGGGCCATCAGAGTTGTTTCTTTCCAAAAGTAATCCCACATTATTAGACTGTTGGCCAAAGATAGCTTTCGCATTGTATGGAAACGTATCGTCTAAGAGCAGACGTGCTATTTTGTTTTATTCATATTCTTAAATGGTTTCGATATTCTCTGTGGGCTAATACTTGCACTTAATTCATGCTTAAAAATGGCTTTTGTTCTTATAAAGTCACTTGAAAAGTCGTAAAAAATTATTTAAGACCTTTTTTGTTTATTCGTTACGGCACAGGGACCAGGGGCTTTCGTCTACATAGTCATTCTTTGCCGTAGTGCTACATGGCACTTACATTCAACACCCGCGAACAAGTTAATCTTAAGAGTCTTTGTAAAATCCTTTTAAAATTGCTTCTGACATAATTTTTATACCTGTCTTTTACACAGTAATATGTATGGCAGTTCATTGCTACTAAAAAAGTTAAAACAAACGACAGTTTAAAGTGTGGCTCAGCTGACAGACCGCGGAGATTTGAATCGGCCGCGATCAAGAGTCGGAGGTCCCTGGATCCGGCCAGAGACAAACGAATTGACTGTGGGTAATAGAACAAAGACACGCAGCTGTATAGACGTACTGTAATACCTCACACTGCTAATATTTTATTCTCATTGAATTGTACGGAAGTTAATGTAATAAATGTATTACATAATGAGCATTTTTATCTGGCTATTCATAGATACGTAATTTATTTCTCTCTTTCACGAATTAACTTTTTTAACATACCGTATTTCTTGGTGAATGTTAATATATACCAACTCAATATTCCGTCCAATTAGACGAGAACAGTAGTAAATCAACCCATGGAAATTGCAACACATGGGCTTACAATTCCATTAAACTTAGTAAGGCTTGAAATTGACTTATCGGAATATGCACGTATGTTGTTGGCGCCTGTCCTTTCGTTAATATGTGAAAATATATTTTTTTCAAACCCTTTTTTTATTATTAACTTATAACAAAAATGTACTATCATACATTTACACGTAGATTAAAATTTCATCGTCTCAGTGGTTGTAATTATACCAAGAAAAGGTGGGTTCAAAATTCTTGGATATCATTTAATTTCATTGACTGCTTTAAAGGCAACGCTATAATTATTTGTTTTACCGGAAATTCTGGGAATATTTTCAGAGCAACGATGTACGCCGCGTTATGGCAATTGGCAGACGAAATTTAAGCTAATGAAACGAATACATGTATTAGTTGTAGAAGTTTTGCTGGTCTGTCGCTCGTTTCGTCATCCTTCTGTTGCAGTGTTAAAACACGCGGGAAAGCGGCCGATTCTAAACGCCAGTTGGTCTTGTCTGACTGATGGAATCTCTTGTTTTCAGTATGCTCAAGATACCCAACATGAGAAGATTCTACGGGGCCTCGCCGTGGGCATCGCTCTAACCATGTTCGGGCGCCTGGAGGAAGCTGACCCTCTGGTGACGTCGCTTTGTCAGGACAAGGATCCTATTCTGCGTCGTTCAGGCATGTACACCATTGCAATGGCCTATTGCGGCACGGGCAACAACCAAGCTATCCGGCGCCTGCTGCACGTGGCCGTCTCCGACGTGAACGACGATGTCCGTCGTGCCGCTGTCATGGGTCTGGGCTTCCTTCTCTTCAGGTAAGCACTGCATAATTGCTCTTTGAGAGCCATCGCGGCCTCGTTAAATATCGCCGCGTCAGTATCAGCTCTTCTCGAGGACCGTCCTCACAGTTCAAGGGCCAGCTCGAGGTCGCGCTGCCGTACATCAGTATTAACAATTACATGATATGTAGGGGAAAACATAATTGCAGTTAGCATAATAAGTGTGTCCAACACGATGCTTTCTCATTGCTATAATTGTAATGTTTACTATCTTGTTAAAGTTAAAGGGACGTCTTTATCAAATGACTAAGCTGGTCCAAAAGAAATTATAGACATGCTACTTAAAATAAATTAACTAAATATAGAATTCAACGATGTGATGTTTCTCCTGTAAAATTTGTCAAACTAAAAACATATTAAAACCCAAAAATGACCCGATTTGGCATATACTCTCTTCGTATAAATGTGTAACGAATTAGTGTTGTGTGAAAAATGTAGAAGACTGCCATAATTGAAGCAGCGAAGTTATAAAATCTTAAGATGGCTGCTCATAGGGTCATTTTTGCAAACATTTCATACCAACAATAAATTTAATCTATTTAGAGTTCCCTGAAAAAAGTTAACTATATTAATAGAAATAAAGCTAAATTCATGAATATCGTAAATATTTATTTAGATTTAGTAATTAATAATATTATGGCCTACAATTAAATTTAAACAATATAATTATTTCACCTTTTCATAAGGTTCATTATGGATCTTCATGAAAAACAGCGCGGTAGTCACAATTAAGGTTGCTATCATTATTTCGGCCATTACTCACTCTTACCAGGATATTGACGTTCTCCCGATGTAGATAACGCAGCACCTTAGGGTTGCTCTACTTCCAGTAGATGACGTCTCCCGAAGGTGGCGACTTTGCTTAAGGGGCTGCTTTGTTTTTCTTAGCAGTGTGACCTTTTTCTGAATTCTCCTACGACACATTTAATGAACAAGCGCTACGAACTATAAGTCCGCAACCTTCTTGAGGACCTCATTGATTTGAAATACAACTATAATAAAGTTCCTTGCTGTCGTCTATTTTCATTTTCATGCTGACTTCTGCTTCTTGTAAAAGTCTTTATCTTCACACTCTACTGTCGCCAACTGCTTTCAGCTCCACTTGCAGTCACTGCGTGCTGTTCCCCCTCTTACTGATCTTAAACTTTTGCCGCTACTCCTCCTTTTCTAATATTTTTCGTACTTAATTCGCTATGGCCTATATTTTTATTCTTGGGGACATCGATCCCGTAACATATAATAAATATGTCTGATAGTTTTTTTTTGCGTTTTTCCTTCCACCTGATTGGATTTTTAATGCATTCGTCGTGACTAAACATCAACAAGTATTGGATAGACGGATATTTGCGTTTGATACCATTCTCCAAGTGTTGTAGACAGTCCTTTCAATTCAGTGAAACCCGTTTATTGTGTTCCATACGCTCGCGCGCAAACACGCACACATGTATATGATATATTTTATAAATATCTTTCCAATTTATTTACTTCAAAACCATTTCAATTTGTTTTCGGTCACTGCAAATGTTATGTTGTGTAAGTGAAATGCTTCTGTTTATTATTGTATTTACTGTGTTGTATGATAGGCATTCGTGTTACGGTAAAGGCAGAGCGCTCTGCGTGACAGCCAATATCTAAGAGCATTATTAAGTGTTACGCCAAGTTTAGGACATCCATCAGCTCTGAGCATTAGCCGAATTTGAATGCTAGTGCTGGCCTGTTGTCTCTCCTGAGATATACTGTAGCAATAAATAATACGTCCGCAATTGTATCCTAACGATAGTTGCGCTCAAGTTGCGCGCTGTGGAATTACACAATTACTTATTCTATTCAGAAACTTTTTATACTTAAAATTAGTGTTCAACGAGAACAAAATAGATAAAAACATGCAGTGTAGCAGTTCTATATATGCATTGGTTGTTGGTAATGTGCAGGAATCCGTATAAAATGCATAACAGTCAAGATTTATATTCATGTCGTTTTACTTCATTCTTACATTCATGATTATATTCATGCACAGTGGATTTTAAATTTAAGTAATTGAAGAGTGAAACTTAATCGCGGAAACAGCAAAAGTTAATGAAACACGAAAATATTATAAGTTATAGAAAATTTGCATTTAAATATAATAACGTAAAATAATCATAGAAAACATTTAATTAAGTTGTGTAATATTCAGTACGACCTATTTAAAAAATTTGCAAATTATTTGTAATGAGAATGAAAATGATTGACATTCTTCAAATTAAGAAGGATATTAAAACGCAATTTAAATTGGCTGTGTGTTTAATGAGCTGCTCTAGATTCCCGATTTCACTGCATTTACCTCGTTTCTAAATAGCATTACTCTGAAAAGAGTTTGGGCTTATACATTTAAAATTTCCTTCAATCTCTACCGCACTGAAGCGATACTTTGATCAATTTTATGTCCTAGAATCGAATCATCTTAAATAAGAAGATCTAAACAATACATCGTTGACAGTAGAGAAGTTTTGATTTATGTCATTCTTAGGAAATACGAAATTACCTGAAGTATTGGATGTATTAAAATCGCACGATTTTTTGAATTATTTGTTCTTTTTTTATGAAGCACCGTTTGTGAAGCTCATGGTAAGCAAAGGCTGCAAAGATGAAGTTGTGGCAGGAAGTGCGATGAAGTCTTGTGCGTGAAAGAACCATCCGATCGATACCGCTCATTTCAAGCATTGATTACGAAATACGCGGCGAAGACAGCCTCCATGTGTTCCAGGTCACGCCAGGTTGCTGTTTTGAGGGATTATTACATGGATTTAATAGTAATACTGTATACGTTACGTATTCGACTTGGGAGTCAACACAGAGATGCGTAAACCCACGTATCTTTCATTTCTCCTGTCAACTACAATATATCATCAGTGTTACTTCAAGAAAATTCGTTGTATAGTTAATTTCGTACAGAATAAATGCTGTTTACAGGTTTTTCGATACAATGTCTCCCCCTTACTCTAAGTGGTAGTAAATTTGTAAGCCATTCGAATTGGAAAGTGTCAGCCAGGTGAGAAGAAATTATGACATTTATTAACATAAATGCTATGTTTTCAAGGATAAAGGCCTAATAAATTCAATCCATCCAATAAGTGGATTGTCTAGCTTCGAGAAACATTTTCTTTTTTACCAGGCGTTTCCATCTTATATCAATGTAATGCCTTATAAATTCATCCAATTCAAACAAAAAAATATCTAACAGCGCCTTCGTAAATATCAATGAAAGACTGTATATTAACTGAGGTGTGCTATATATTATAATTTACATGTCCTAGTTTGAGTCGGTTGCAGAAACTTATTTGTTCATTCGGACATAACTTCTGTGAGTCTCATATCTCCTACGGTAGCACGTTACACAGCTTGAATTGTAGTTCATGGAATACAATGACATTAATTTGACTTTTTCTCAAATACAATAAATCTACATTTACTATGAAACGTAGTATTCATTTCCTATTTTATAAATTCATTTAGTATCTTCAAAACTAACTTTGCAGTTTTCCGCATGTTAAGAAACGTGTAAGTACAAAACTCACATTTCATTTAATGGTAATGGGATATGAGATCATGTAGGAATATTCTTTCATTCATATCTTTACAAGGTGATAATGCCATGAGACTTTAGCTAAAATAGCTTTGCTTGGCTCGTATCTCCAAGATTGAATCCCTCAGCTATCGAATAGTTGACGTGCAGGAAACATGGCGACACTTCGCTTTCTAACTTAAATGTGGCGGCCACGCGATCGATGCTTCACGTTTGAATGACCCGGCCCTCAGGAAAACAGTTTACGGTCGCTGATGACCTGAATGGAGCGACCAAGATAGCGTTTTAATTTTCCATTTATTGGTTGAGGCGGATATAGTGCACGTGCTCCGGCTGCTTTATCAAGCCAGCACTTTTCGAAATTAAATACTATCAGCGGAACTAAAAATAAAAAAGAAATTAGTGCGCCATCAAAGAATAGCGATGAAAGCTCTTCTCCATTCTCGTTATTAAAGAACCGGCACGTCTGTTTGCGTAGCTGGTGTAAGAAGAATATTTTCGTGGGCTTCTAAACGATGCGCATTTGTGACTGCGAAAATATTGCGTCTTCTTTCACGGAGTCGAACTTAAGTGATGATATTTTATTAATGAATTACGTGGTTTAATAAATATGTGATAGATCGAAATATTGTTATGCAGAAGTTATATTTGTTAGATATTTTAAAAGGAAAGTTCTACTATTGTGATAAAAATGTATGTTATAAAATAATGTAAAACCAATGGCAATTGTACCACTAGTCCTTGCATTGTAGTACGAAATGTTCTGTCAAAGTTGTGGCTATTGGCATTACCTTACATCTGCATTCCTATTACTCTAGTGATCATCGACATTAACACATGCATACAGCGATTCGTAAGTTAAATAAATTAGCGTTCATTGGTGTTTTCTGAACACAAACACTGGGTCAATAACCTCATATCATGTCCAGACGTTTCCTTAAAAATATTTACCCTAGCTCGTATTTTTAATTTCATTGTACCGTTTCTTATATTAACCATCATGTTTCAAAGATATCGACTCAGTTCACAATTGAAATTTAAGTGTAGTAATTTTATCTAATAAACTTATCTGGTGGATTTCGTAACGCATACAGCAGAACGAAGTTTAAATTGGTAAATATTTACGTTAACATAATTTCCATTACGTTAAATGCAGCATCTTTGTCAGTTTTTATTTGATTAAATATTGAACTGTACTAAGTTTCGTCTCATTTGAGACTTCTTCAGGTATGTTCATGGAACCTCACTCCATGACTCATTCGGCCGAATTTTTTATACATATAGAAGTCACAAATGAGAGACGAAATGTTGTATAGTTGAATATTTAATAAAATAAAAACTGACAAAGAGGCTATTTTAACTCATTTATTGTATATTTGTCAGATAAACTATTAATTTCCATTATTGTTTTTTATCGTATGAGTTGGATGATTTACTCTGCACAATCTTGGTCGTCATTGTGATGTTATATACGAACCTAAAACTTTTTTTATTGATTTGTGGCGCTATCCACCTGGTCCTTAAGCTCCTGTCGCCATTTTCCGCGAAAGCGGTCCCCACATAAAGCCCGAAATTTTTGCCCAGAACTGCACATTTTGATCGTGGTATGTAAACAATACGATCTGAGTTTCACCAGCAGTTGTGTGTGAATGCATAAAATGTTTGTGCAGTGAGCGCAAATTATCGATGGAATGAAGTCGCCTCTATTATTGGTATTGCTGCTGGCAGACACATTCTCGCCTCGAATGCGCACTTCACCGTCCTTTGAGTCGATTCACTGCTTTTGCCATAATGAGCATCTCTGCTTTATGCCCTTCGTAATTCGCGCTTCCTTTCAGCTTCCCTCGATATTAATTGCTGGTGTCTGAATATAAATCTTCTCACACCCTCTCAAAAGATTTTAAATTTCGTGCCGAGTTTTTCGACCTCGGTGCTAGGTCAAAAATTCAGTCTCGGTACTGTTCATAATCAATAGTGTAGCGACTAAATACAATTCGTTCATTTCGCAGAACATGTAGGAAAAGTTGACGGACTTCTTATAACAGAATAAATCCTTTGTTAACTTTTAGATTTTCACAGGTTTATTAACAGTTTTTGGGTAGGTTATATTGGTGTTTTATTTTCTTAGCGCAAAAATGGATTTTCCATAGGTAGAACGATAAAACACTTTCAGAGGAATAGAAATACACACGATTCATTTTTATTACCAACGTAATCTACTTTCAGATTCATTCAATTCCGCTAACGTTTCTCCAACGCTTTTAAGCAGCACAAACAGTTTTTTTTTCGTTACTGAACCTCTTGTTCAGCGAAAATATTTGCAAGAGAACACGTCACTTGGGGAACCACTTTAATTCAACAATTGTACAGTCCAAACTGCACAGATGGCATTGTATTGATGGAGGAAAACTGTTTTGGTCATTAGTTCTTCATTTGTTGTCATGTTTCAAGAACGACGCATATTAGTCTGCGTTTATCGTCCCTCATTTTTCTAAACTCGGATGTGGATAATTTTTCGCGATCTTAGAAATACATTCCCATCAGCTTTCAAGCCAATTTGACCGTCTTTGCCTGTTTCGTAGTCGGCTCGCCTACTGAAACTCACAACTGGATTGCCGTAGATGTCCAATTTTCATCAATCGATTGCGTATGTATCTGCGTAAAAACCTGTTAGGATTGCGACAATCCAGCATTTGAAATCGCTTTCAATCGTCTTTATTCTTCACTATGAACTTCACTCTTTTTTGAGACATATGTCAACAAAGTACCAAAATCGTTTGGAGAATACACTGAGATGATTCTTAAGTACTCTTAATAACATGAATAATATTCAGTGAAGGCATTTATAAACAATTTTTCTTTCAAATTTAAAACCTCTCAGCCATAAAACATGCTTTTGGCTTCAAGTTTGCGATATTCAACGTTATTCATCCAACCTCGTTTGATTTTACTCACGTCATGGGGAAAAAATTGAATTCGCCTACGGGTTGAAACCTTTAGATCAGCATTTCTCGAGCTCTACTTCTGGCATTGATTGTCTTATTGCTTCCGACACTTCTAAATTATAATTTGTGCTCAGCTATCATAGCATTCACGTATCATTAATGGCTCCTAAGTACTTAACAATATTCTGTACTTCAGAATATTTTCCAAAAAAGTTTGGTATTTTGTTGATAGATTTATAATTGTTTTCATTATTTCGATCTGTGCTGTATGTTTCCTGTCTTGAAAACATTTGGAATAAAATACACGCGTTAGGAGAGCATTTAGAATATCAATTGTCTGTTAACATTGAATTCCAATAATATGCCTTCTCACTAGTGCATTTCCTTCGTCTCCTTCATGGAAGCGCTTCCTCTTCATTCCAATAGCGCGCTGAGGAATTTGTTTCAGAGTGGGCTGAAACTTAAGAAGGGACAGACTCGCTTGCGAGTCTGAGCGAGGCTCATCGGTATGCCTCGACTCTGAAATATAGCGCTTTTCCGGGAAGTTGGAATTACAGAAGCGTGTCTTTTGTTCTGACATTTGTTCAGAATGATCGCACATGAGATACTTCACAAAAGAGAACTAGGGCATGGACTCTGGTTACACATTAATTAGCCATATTATGACTTCTTGATGTGAACTCGGGCAATTACAAATGTCACATTGTTGTGTTGTTTCTTAAGCAAAGATTAATATATATTATGCATCATTAGGGTTCTCATCAAACATACAGCTGTACTTGTTTACTTATTGGCGATGCCCGGATGTTTATTTAAGTTAGCCCCTAAAATAATTCAATTGGACAGTCTCGGTAAACACGTGGTAATTTAATAGTTATACACGGTTAATTAAAAAAATAATATTTGTTTCCGCCCAGGATCATGTGAAGCGCTCTTCATATCCATTGCTCTACGGAGACGCTTGATGTCGTTGGCAGAAACATTACGTCTTATAGCGACGAAAATCGCAATAACATGTAAGCATATTTTTAACAATAATTCCTTCCACGTTTTTCCCAGTGACTTCTCATTTCTCCATTTCTGAAGTTTTAAGAATATATGTACCAACTTTATCCACGTGTTTAAATAAGTACCGACATAAAAACAAACAAACAAGTCGCAGTGTAATTGATTGAGACTATATAAATTAAACGGCCAGACCGCTTAGTCAATTTTATTTATTACGTTGTCGTAAATAAAATACTGTAAAATAAAAAAGTGAGATTAGTAGCTCCTATGCGGTGGAAGATCTGAAAACCTTTGATATGTAAGCAGGTAGATTATTACTAAGATGAACGTGAAAAGTAGCATCCTACTTGCATTGAATCCATTCTCCAAGAATGGGGTCCTGTTCCAAATATTTTGGAAAAAGCTGCTACTATACGAATCTTAGATTTCGTAGGAGGTTTAAGCTGGACTGTAGGACGGCTCATAAAGAGAAGAGTCTAAAGTATCTCGGTGCTGCATAAAAATCCGGAACATAAAAAACATATTTTACGGGGAAATAATCTTTGCAACACGTTGACTAGAAACTGTCCAAATTCTGAGGCACCGAGAGCTGCTAAGTTACAGAAAACCAATCACGACTGATTCAAAAGATGATCAATTAGTAACTTAAAAATATCTATATTGTGTTACATTTATCAACTTTTCCGGTGAAATATTCTGAAAAAAAAATGTTACCAGGCATGTTAATAAACTTTTAAGAAAGCGAGATCATAACATGTAGCAATTTGATTTCCCTGTGGCTTTAATTATGATGTAATGTAATTTTTTATGTCGACTAGCTCATTAGAACTGGCAGATTCATAAATTCTACGTAAGTGATATTTATCCAGACGAACTATCACATCAGAATACATACAGTAGTACTACAGAATGTATTTTGTGAATTGCCTCATCGCACCCGTTCCGAGACCTGGAAGGACGTCCAAATTTTATACATTCAGGAATAATGGAACACACGAGTTCAACATTGAAGGACGAGATTAAATTTCTGAATGAGAACGTATTTCAAGAGAACGCTTTGATACTTTATAAGAATTAACTGAAAATTTTCATAACAGGTCCGAAAAGAATTCACCCGATAATCTGACGGACTATTACAGATATTTTTGTGTGGAATCCATTATGTGAAAACATTTCATTTTATTATGATAAAGAATTGCCCGCAATACAATCGTCAAGACAGTTGAATAAGAGCCGGCGAATATTATTCTAATACTAGTTAACCCCCGCGACTTTGTTTGAGCTGAAATAGTTCATTTTATTTTGCCCTAAGGTACAGAATTTCGATAAAGTTGAATATATAAAATATATAAAAATATATAAAAAGTTCGGTATCATCTATTTATGATCGCTTCAGGGCAAACCTTATAACTCGCAGTTGGTTTCGAACACGTCCCGCCATTACACGTTTCGTAACCAATAATAAAAAAATAATAATAATTGAGCAATATATTTATAAATATTTATATAAATATCTTCTGAACTCTTCAAGCTATCTAAATGAAACATAACCGAAAATTTGAGTTAAAATTCCTGTTTCACTCCCTGAAATTTTCATTTAAATCCGTTAAGCCGTTCCGAAGCAACAGATCAAGAGTATAGGCAACCTGCATGTAATTTTGAGATTTTAATTCACGTATAAAAAAGAAGCCTTCACATAGAATTAATACACACATATATATTATGTTGATATCATTAGCGAAATGAAATATTCACTAATATTTAAGTTAAATTGCCTTTTTTAAAACACTCAAATTTTCATTAAAATCACTTGAGCTATTTCAGAGCCTTTTCGAGACAAACATACGGACAGACAGACAGAGAGACAGACACTTCAATTTTATTTATTGTTACAGATTTTGATTGATTGTCTCTTTTGACTTTCATCCCTTTTTTCCGAAGTTTCAAACATTATCCGTATACACCGGTTTTTTAAATAAAGAAATTTGTTTTAGCTAGAGGATAAATAATCTTTAAATGGGATTGTGCAAATCTTGTGGAGAATCACTAAAGATGTGGGTTGTTGTTGTGGTATTCATTCTGTAGAGGTTATGTATTAGCCTCCTTTCTCGATATTTTATTCTAGTTGTCTTCAAAATCCTTAATAGCGTGTTCCAGTCCACATTATCAAACGTTTTTCTAAATCTACAAATGCCATGAACTTAGGCCGGTCTTTTCGTATCCTATCTTCTAAAATTAATCACAAAGTTAATATAGCTTTTCTTGTCCCTATATTCTTCCTAAAACCAAACTGATCTTCTTGATCCCGACAAATGGACTCGAATCCAGGACCTCCCTCTTACCGGGGGAGGGGTTATTCTTACACTGGACTAGTCCGAGTCGACGTCGCTAGGTCGTCAACATCCCTCCACTCCTGTAAACATAAGTTAGGCTCACGTACAATTTACTCATCACAATTTCTTGTCGACATTCTTTTCTTATATTTTTGGTTTACACTCTGTATATGAACTTCTATAGAAGCATTTCTTACCTCTTTGACTACTAAAATATTTGTATTTAAACAATATTACAATTTATTTTGGCTATAAAATTTCTTACTGAATATTACCAAGACAATTTTATCCAAACAGGCACAATAAAAACAAATGAAAATACAACATTACGCTATATTATCAAATTTCTCAATGGGTTACTGATTCGGAATAATATTAGTCAGCCGCATATGTATTCGATGGAACTCGACACTTCAATTGTGTCTTCAGTTGACTCATTTATATGAGAGTTTTTATTACTACATCAACTTACATCTTCATGCTTTCCCCCGGTACTCTCTTTATTATATCATTTATGTCATACTCCAGTACCATTTTCTCGCTTCTCATCCGACGGAAACAGCCTTTAATCCTCCATCACAGGGAACGCTTATAACTTAATGACATAACAGAATAGCAATCTTCATCTTTAGCTATGTAACTTCTTCGTACATCATTTTTCGACTGTGGACAGGCTGATAAGCATGTCATTCAGCGGTAGATCTATCCTTGGAACATATTGTGTTATTCCCTTGTTTTGAAGACGAACTTCTTCCAGAGGGATTGTCCGTATTCAACCTCTCCTGGATTATCCATAAGAATATTTAAATTGCAACTATTGTATTCCGTGGAATTAGACGTTACACGTCGGGATCAAGTCTAGATTTGATTGAGGCCTTAAAATTTCTTTTTGCCAAATTTTCAGAGCAGCTTGCTTCATTGATTTAGGGCTGTTGGTGGGATCGTCGACTTACAGTGCTTGCTGCTACGGTTCAGACCCAGTTGGCAGAGAATTGTTGTGTGTAAATTATAGTGAAGACGGCTTTGTGCGTGGTGCACGTAGCAGGGTCCTATGAAGCCGGGCGTGGCTCAGCGTCAACACTGAAATGGGCTGTTTGACGCGAGGCTGCAATTAGCCTTTGTCGCTAGCACAGAGCAGCGGGGTCGCTAAAAAATCTTCATATGCCTGAATCGAGGGACACGCTTTAAAAAAAAAAGTGACCCCTCTGCCACTAAAATCTAATTAAAATATTACTGCACTAGTTCCTTGGACAAAGGATTTGACTCGTACATCTGTCGTCACCTCCCTCTCATCGCCTGACGGTCGGATTTATTACTTAGGTGTCTTACTTTTCCTTTATCATCTCCTTTATTGGACTAGTTTTACTTGAATAATTCATCTCATTACGATGTTACTGAATTTTCGCTGTTAGTTTTTATTCTTCTCATATTTGGCCCAATTGAGTGTACTATATTATTTTTGTAGTGAAATAATAAGATATATTCCAATTTTAAAATATTTTAATGGTTAAGTGCTACAGATTAAATGCATTGATTACTTACCTTGTTTATAAAACTGTGTTCATTCCTTGATGAGTGAAGTGTCAAAACAGATTCAGAATAAGATTAGTACTGAGGTAGCAATATTGTAACTATAGGAAATTTTTAAGGAGTTTTAAACTACATCTAATAGATGGACATGTATGTTTAACTATATTCCTCTAATTAAGTAATACCTGTTGTGTCCCCCAATATACTTTATTGCAACAATATTCAAAAAGTTTTCAAAATTGGAGCATTTCATCAAGAAGGAATACGGACCCTATTTTATTTTCGCATCAACCCAAGGGTTATTAGTGAACCATCCACTTACATTATTAACATCGCAATTTACAATTAATTCTTAGAAAACCATTTGCAAGATTACAAAAGTTAAATATATTTTAAAAATAAAACTGATCACCTAGACATTTGTCTGAAACAGAGAAGTTACCTAATTTAAATTTCATTAAATATATGTATTTCACAAATAAATTAGTGTCTTTGTTGCTAATCCATTTGGATTGAAATATCCCAGAAGATTCTCCCTTTTTGTATTGTAATGTTACATTCCATTAATATGTGTGTAATCGTCAGCTTAACATCATAAATCCTGCATATAGGTTTTTCTTCTCCTGTAAATAGGTAGGAGTTCGTTAGCTAAGAATGCAATGTTCGAATTCTGTTAATCACAACTTGCTGATTCCTGGATAATTTTTCCATATTTATTATATCAATACTAGTCACTATATCTTTTAGAAACACACCACTTTGAAGAACCTAATTGTTTGTATTTACTTTCACCGTCAAAGCGTTGAATACGAATTGCGACACTTATGTGTTGTGTGTGTTCGTTACTATTAATTTTATCCATTACATATGTACAGAACAATTATTTATTATAAACATCCCACACAGGCTTTGTTTACTTCCGTACTAATTCTAGCTGATCTGAATGTACCCAAATACTCATAATCATACAAAATCTGTATTTTGTATAACCTTTTTCTATATTTCGTGAAATTTAATTCCGCTTCACAAAAGAACTTATTTGACGTATCATAAACAAGGTAATTACTTTTTTTGCTTCTTTACTAGCCTCATAAATTTAAATATAATGTATTGTTCCTTTAATAATCTAACAAGACGTCTAAAAATATTCATTGTTATTATTATTTCCATTAAATAAGAACGTAACATAAATCTTATGAAAATTTAACACTTATTAATGTATAATATTTATAATTATGCAAATTATGTATGAATGATAAAGTATATTACTTACAAAAAGAAGTAACCAAAATACAAACAAAATTTAGCGGTTAGTTAAATACCGTGTTATTTATTATATTTTTGTGTGTATATTTTACTACGTCTTTACGCAATTTGTACACTTTAAACCCAGACGTTTAAGGTTTATAGATACACTAAATTTAAAAGTCACTACATATTTCATGCTTAATATAATCTGATATTTGAAAAATTCGCAATAAAAACTCAAAACCGTGAATAAGTCAGAAAGCCACATTATTATGCAACTCATTATATAAGTTTCGTCCACAATTTTAGGAGTCCTTCGGGTAAAAGTTACATAATCAACTTTCTTCTGGTGTTAACTGCAAACGAGAAAATTTTTCAACAAATTAACTACACCCGGAAACTTTTACAAAATATTAAAAATTCTAATTTATAATAATTTCAAGCAGAAAAGAAATGTTTCAATTGAAGCTCAATTTAAAACCAATGAAACAGAATTTATAAGACCTTTGATCAATTCACTCAAAGTCAGTTCTTCACTGATTCCTAGATATTAGTAAACTATAATCTAATCCTGATCTTCAGATATGGATCTCGCATCGGCTCCTGGCATCAAACCGGCCTAGCTCAGCTATAGAGCGAATTTTGATGTTCTAAATGTTACAACATTTTTATTACTTAATTAATTCTTTTTCGGAATTATTACCAATTGTAAAATAGTTTTATTATGTAACATTTTTGATGCAATTAGCTACAGAAAATTAATTAAAAGTCGCGAACATTGTAACTTATCTAATGACTTGAATAATATAATTGTTTTCCGACTTAGCTGTTTTTACATTTTTACTGAACATTATAAGTAGACTGCTCCCTCTCTCACAAAACACGTTCAGACATTTAAATAAATATTTGGAATGGGTGACGCAGTATATAATGCTAAACATACATTGCGGAAAACAAATGGAAAGTTTCTAGATATCCTGGGATCCTACGAGCAACTCTAATAAATGTTAGAATTTTACCTCATTATGTAAGCATTCCGGTTTTTACATTTTTGTTTCTCTTACTTTCAATATAAATATTAGTTTTCTATGTGTGTGAGCGTATACGTTATGATGAATGTTTCACTACTGGTTTTAGCAAGTCTTGCATGCTAACATCTCTACTTTAAACATAATGTAAATTTCAAATTACAGGATGTATTTTGTATTCTGATACCTGTCAATGATTTTTAAAGCAAGTTTTCCGTATTAAATTAATTATTCTGGCTGTTATATTATTAGTGTTTGATGAATGTGTTAGGAGGTCTTTACGTTTGTCTTTGAATTCTATTCTGATGATATTTGTAAGTTTATCTTGCTCTGGTTAGGTATTGATTTTACTTAAAAGCCTCTGAATAATCCTTATTCACAATTTTTATAACTGAAATTATTATTTGATAATCTTGTAGGTTTTATCAAGCGACCATCTTCACATCAGTGACTTAAAGCGGTTTGAATTGGGAGGTTCTATTATTTTTGTTAAGTGAAGTCATTCGGAACTGTTTTTTTCTCATTTTTGCTATAACTTGGCGGGGCTGAGTCTGTCTGCTAATTGCGGGGGCATTTGAAGTCGAAGACAGTTCCAACATCTTGCCCTTATTGCGGAGGCGGTACCACTGGCGCATAACGGCGTTCAATCAGCCGCGGCTTATTAAATCCAGCATTCCATTTGGTCCAGCCGCAGACATGCTTATGCCTGCGTTCGACAGCATCATCCTGCTCCTCAATCACAGGTCCCATGTGGATGTGCTCTAAACGAGACCCGTATGGTTATTAACCCTTCGTCCTCGGTACAACACGAGTTTGTCATGAAAATTTCCCGGCCACATAATGAAACTTGAAATCATTTTCAAAATATTTATCTTCAGCAATATCTTCTTTTCACTTATTAAAATGGCTTGATACATCTGTTATAAGATATCTAGTTCTGTTGTGTCGAGCGCGAAATGTCAAAGATTTTAATTCGGGGGAACGACGTAGATATATCAGTGTTTCTAAGTTCTAATACCAATCGGTATTGTTTGTTCAATAAACGACATGTCTTGAAGATTCCAAATCGCCAATACAGATTTTGCGGTTGATGGAGCTGTTTTATACTCTTCGCCGCTAATCGCAATATTAGAATTTTTATTGTTTTACTATCTTTTGAAAATTAGTAATTAAATAATAAACGATATTACAGTTCCAGATTTAATTTAATGAACATCCCAATCACCCAGTTATAAAATTGCACATTTGGACTAAATGGGGTTTGTAGTTCGAACATTGAAAACTCTCATTCTCAAGGAATTGTGACTTCAATATTTGTGTACAAATGGATCTCTGACTGCAACTTCACTTTATTTCGTTTAATTATTAATATCTTCCACAACATACGAATTAAGCTAAATGATCAAAATACTGTAGAGAAAAATACTGCCAATTTTCGAATGAATTATCAAATTGCTACCTGTGGGGTGTAGGTCGCACGTTGACTACAACTTCACTTTTTTTTGGCACATCAATCGACGTGCTTATTAGTGCCCACGTTCACTTTACAATTACTCTTGTATTTATAATAATAATATATACAATATAATAATATTAATGTACGTATACATTACTTTATTGAATAGGTTCAAGTCTTTTAAATAATTTAATATGAGGTTTATAAAACTTGGGTCATTGAGGCATCCCTTGTAGTAGTCCGGGATTCCATATTCTCTACTTTTTTGTAGCATGTACACACATTCATTTATTACGTGTCGGGTGGTGTATGAAGAGTTACATTTGTCGCAGATAATTAGGTTGGATTTTGTCATTAAATGTCCATGAGAGAGTCTAGAATGACCAATTCTTAGACGGGTGTCACGTCTGTTTAGATTGCATTGGTAGGGTTGTATTTCGTAGATACTGTTCCTTATTTCGTGGAGTTTAGTCTGTTTACTTATCCATTCATTTTTCCAATTATCCTTGATTTTGGCTTTATAGTCTTATTACCTTCTTGTGGAATACTGGCAGATTTGGCTGCGGCATCAGCTGCTTCGTTACCTGTAATACCAACGTGGAAGTTGTTTACCTGAGGATAAAATTTTGTAGTTTAAAGATATGATAACGCCCGTGATGGGTTCCTTACTATACTTATTTACGGATTGATTCGATAACACTTCTTGAATCAGAGAAGATGGTGAATTTGGAGTTGTTTGACAACTTCACTTTATTTTGTTTAGTTTATTAATATCTTCCACAGCATACAAATTAACCCAAATGGTCAAAATACTGGAGATAAAAATTCTGCCAATTTTCTATGAATGAAAATTGCTTTCATTTCGTTGCAGTTCGACTTTATACAAGCAGTCTGTGCTTTTAGTTTGAGTCGTTTTGCATGAAACGTACGTAATATTTAGTACCTCAACTTTAAGCTGTCATTTGGGATGAGCTGGGACGGGAGTGAGTATTCACTCAGTAGGTACATTTGTTCTTGTCAAACAGAACACATATTGCACAAGCAGAATGCAAATGAAATGTCTGCAAAAAGGTAGGTTACGCTTTCCAAGAAAATTCCACATATTTCACTATGGAATATCTTTTTCTTCCAATCTTTTTTTTTAATCTTTGCGGAACAGATGGACACAGAAAATCACAGCTTTTAAGTGAAAAGGCGAAAATGATGATACATTAGCGAAAGTTTTATTTCATAAACGAAATATATAAAAATAAAATATCTGCAGCAGTTTATTTTCACTCTATATTTAATAAGTACTACTTTATTAAAGTTATTTTCTGCACTGCCGCCGAACCTAGGTCCAACAGTAGTTAAATAAATTAATTCATTCACACCTAAGCATTCCGGCACAGATAAAATAATAAATGCTATTTAAGGAACTAGTGAGTGTTTGTATGTTAATTATATTACATTGTTGTTTTATGTGTATAAATTACCCTAGCTCTAGTTTCAATCTTCCGAATCCAAATACTTTCTGTCCACGCATGTAAAGTAATACATGTCTAACTTTCGTAAAAAAGTTTGGCTTCTGTTTTATTCAGTTCTAATTTTCAGTACTCGTTTCTAGTCGGAGAAGTGATTCACATTTGTTGTGTGTTTTGGGAAGTTGTGCTCCTATAGGCGCCGTGCCGCTGTGAATTCGCATTGTGTAAATCAGCATTCTGCCAACAACTTAAATCCGTGACAATGAAAAGGCACTTTATTAATTACTTATTATTCGATATATCTAGTTACAAAATATCAATTAAAATGTTCTCCTCTGTTTTGTCCTGTTGAATTTTTGAGCCCAACACCTCTGTTTCTCACATATGGCTGTTAAATTGGTATTGGTGCGTGTGGTTTTCTGTTGAAGGTCACGTGGGTTATTATCGTAACAGAGATTTCCTATAATCTGACACGAAGGAGCCACGAATGTAAACATTCCGTGATTAACCCTTCCGGAAAATTTTTCATACAATGTGACATGGGCACCGCCTTCTTGGAATAAAACATTATTCACGTTCTGGCCACAACGCACGAAACGTTGCCACTCCGAACACGCATTTTAATAATCTTGTTTCATGATTTCCACCAGTTGTTGAATCCTGTATCTCTGCATGAATAATTCGTCAAACACTAATGAGGACGACTGTTGCAGCAAAGCGCTAACCATGTCAAGCACTGTTCCCAACGTGACCGTTTAAATGTCTTTCACTCTTATTGGTAGAATCTTTATATATCTATATTACCACTCTCGAATGCTTATAAGGGTAACAAATATGCTATCGTAATTTTTGATAACGGTTATTTTCTGGTTCCTTTGTCACAAATAATTTATTTTTCGCAGAATTACCTTTACAACTACATTTAACATAAAAATTGCTACAGATTAACTATTTAACATATTTTAAGACTTGGCAATATTTAAGATATTTTTTATATCATGCACATGAAAAAATAAATACTGATTAACTAATAAAAATAAATTAAACAAAAATCTATACTGTTATCATAGAGTTTTAGGCAAAAAGTATTTGCGAGTATAGTTGCATTTCTTGTAATCACCGGAAACTTGAAATGTTAAAAATAATAATTTAAAACTTGTTGAAATAAAATAATTGAACTACTGTGCAGCCATTTTATCGGTAGCGCATGCAATAAAAGATGTCTAGAGTATGTGCTATTAAAGTGGCCGGCTTTCTTGTTAGTCATAGAATATCATCTCCGGAAACGTAAACAATAGCCGCGTCAGGTTACGCACAGCAAGAAGTTGGCTTCCAGCTGCTTCTCAAAACTCACACTAACACCCACGTGTGCACAGCATAATTACTAATCATTATACATTATGTCTCATGCGTAATTTTATTATTGTTTATTGCTGAATTCTGCAGCATTAAGCAAACAATTAATTAACAATCCTGTAAGATTTACACGAACTACTTTTCGAAATTTATCGTTTTCATTAAACAGTAATCGTACTGGGACTACAAAAATTGGTAGACAAAGTGAGGTTATAATATAAAAAACTTTTAACGAGTAAACATTGATCCTCGCTTATCCATTAGTATATCTAACTCTATTTATTACATTTATTAAAAAGACCTAATTTAGCCCTACCAATTATAAATATTCAAATACTTAAACATTATGAACCCCTTTTGAATTTAGTGTCTATTCGTCATTATAAACATTAAAAACAGACTTTGATGCGACGGGTAAACTGAATTTCGTTACTCCGCGTAAAATCGTCGGTTATTCATATTTCGAGTGTTTCTATTAGAAACCTACTTGTGAAAAATTCTGAAATTAAATTATGGGTTAGTATCAGCTACATATGATCTGTTCTTTAGTTTGTCTTATGGCAAGTTATTGGTCTTTGAACAAATAGGTATTATTGAATATTAAACAAATTATTACCATTTATAGGAAATTTTATGCTTTTCTAATTGCACTGAAAGGAAAATATCACGAAGTAATATTGTCCACGGATTATGTTTCTCAAGTTTTATTTTACTTTAAGACCTACGTTGAGGTTATTTCTGGTTTACTGAAACTGAAGTCACGGTTGCTTTTGTGAACATTTGATTTGAATAGTTATTAAAAAAGCGTTTTCAATTACTAAATGTGAAAATGAATTAGAAATTTTGTGGTTCCAATTTTTTTTTTCGTGTTTGGTGAAATCACTTATCCTATACAGAATACTTGATAAATTATTTGACATTATTAATTTTTAAAAGAATATGGCACAAGCCACAATTACATTTTAGTCATTGATATTAAAGAATAGCTGTGAAATTACTTGCGAAAGCTGGATAATGAAAACTTTTGAGTGGACACGATATGAAACCACAGCTTGCCGGCGAGCCGCTACCTCGTTATTAAAACAACCCACTCAAGTGCTTTAAAAACGAAATTAGAGGAGATCTTCATTTTAATATTAGTTTTCACGCTGTACAATATTCAAAACTTGCGGTGGAGGGAGAAGACTAGTCTGTGGGTTTCCAGCACTTAGGGAATGTGCGAGTAAATGGGTGGCATAATTAAAGTAAACAATCATATTTCTAACGAATTCAAGTATTCCTCAATTTATGAAACTAGAGTTACGCATGATTGAATTCACCTGTACTGATTGCACGATTTCTATTCTATTGTGCATTTGTGCACATATAATAGGGAAAGGACAAGGGCTTCAGCAAAACGACCGAGGAAACGTAAAAAAAACTTCTTACGTAAACAATTTATTTGAGTTCCTTGCTGAGTATGTTTTGATGTTGTCAACTCTTAACCATTCCACCTATTACAAAGTGTGTTTGTTTAGTACCACGACTATTTGCTGGAAACGAGGGCTTCAGATAAGCACGGATCAAAGGAATCTTTCTGGGTCTATCGATCGACTTGTTGTGCTAAGAAGTCATTTATTCAGGTAAATCGTCCGTGTTTTGTTCCCTATTAGTTTGCTCTGCCTCGACCTTTGTTGAGCCTTTCTTTTATTGCTTTTATCGTTCTTTAAGTCTATTATGTTACCGTTAAATAAATAAAAACACGTATTTAGCCACGAAAATTTAGCGAATGACACACCGTTCCAAAACCAATTCCATTATATACGAGTATAAATGCTATTTTCAGTGTGTGGAGAAAGTGACACGATAATGTTCATCAACCGAAAAATGTGCGTATTTTTACTTCCAAAATGTACATACTGTTTCTAATTACAATTCAAAACTGTTAATATTCTGCTATGGCCGTAGTTATTTAATTTATTTACTGTTCTCCATAGCTGATTTGAAGTTCATAGCCTCTTCTTTTCTGAACTTCGTGATATAATGACACATTCAACTAAAGAATACTTATAATTATCAAACAGCATTTCCCAAAGTCACTTGTCACCTCTTTTTTGCCCCAGTTAACGTTAAATTTGATATTGATCGTATTGAGTATACGACATTACTATTTCTTGATTCTACCAAGAACGCTAGGTACGACACAGTAAATTTTCTTCTTGCTTGTAATTTTTTATGATTGTTATTATCGGTTCAGCCGAATTTACAGCTGTTAATCACTTTCACAACTTCTATTACGTGTGCAATTTGTCGTTCACGTTTGTGATCCATGCCAATGCTGGTTCTCATCATGTGTGCAATGCGACCTCTTCTAATGACGTATTCCATTTGATCGTCATTGAATTTTTTCCAAATACTCTATCTGGATTCGAGTCTCCATATTTATCTGGGATTAATGGTTTCACTTCGTGTGTATGTCTATATGAGCTAATTTCGTAATGTGGCATCCTGATCCTGATTGGAAAGTGATTCAATATGCACTGAAAATATAAATACCATTTGAACGACTCCATCGTGGATTGATTACCATTACTACTATACCTTAAAATAATGTTATATGTCGGAAAAGTTATCTGATGAGAAAATAGGTGATAAGGTGAAGTAAACTTCATCCTTTGTGTTTAATAAGGGTTTCCATAGGTCGTGATTCCTAGGCCAGATTTGAGGGTTCTATGGACATTTGGTAAGAGCAGCCAACTGATCCCATTGAACCATCCGGCCACCTGACTCCCCTCCAATCGGGTCGCAGAATCATCGGATATGCAGCAATAGCCCGATTCCACCTGATGCGTATTTCTGTAAAATTTGCCCCGGATACCATTTAGACTACTTCCCGACTATAATTATTGAAGTAGAGATAGTAGCCTCTAGTTAAACCTTAGCTACTTTGCTCGCCCTTCCGCCTCCCTCCTTTCCATTTCTTAATACACTATCATTGCGGAGGAGCAGCTTGTGGATGACACCCATACCCATTCCGTTCCCGTGTTTAATTTCCGGGAGAATAACGGCGAGACAAACAGATGGAAGGGAGCGAGTGAATTTAGAAGAAAGAATAAGATATCAAATTTATCTATTGTAACTGTAAGGGGCTACTAATGGAAGCCAATAGTGAAACTTCCGTAATAAGTATATAATTGAAAAATATTTTATTAGGATTAATTAAATTCGCATCATAAAAGGTTTCAAATCGATTGCCAATCATATCAAATGCAATGCACTCGATTATAGACGCCATTGGTTTTGACGTTCAGTTAAGGGGTGAATCAAGTGAAAAGAAAGAGGGAAAATGTCATTTCAGACACATCGTGTGGTATTTAGACTTTAAGATGGACGAAAGAAATAAAATAAAAATGTTTTTAGGACAAAAGGAGCTGTGTATAAAGAATTTAATTAGTATCGTGTATTTCCCATATTTGGAGGGTACTTCCAACTAGCACAATATTTTAAAAAATGGAAATGGAGAAGGAAATTACTACAGCCTGATCGATCCATCTATAATTTACGTATAAAAAGAAAGGGAGCAAAAATTGCACCCTAAATAAGTTAACCGACATGTAGTTATTGAAAATTCAATTATTTTCCGTGGCGGTAAAAGGAAAATATCGGGAATTTCTCAACAAGATTTATCAAATATAATTTATATAAAAATATTAATGTTTTATTGTTTTGCACGAATATTGGAATATAATTTAATTATTTTGAATTCCACTTATCAATACATACAGAGTTACGAGAGTTTCAGTTGAAAGATCCTCAAACATTCCAATCATACATTGAAATGGAAAAAATGAATGAATGATTGGAATGTTTGAGAATGTTTTCACTGAACCTCACGTATGTGTTGATAAGTGAAATTCAAAATAATTAAAATATATGCATTTACCCGTGTTATGGTTTTTTGAGATTATTTAAAATAGTCTGGGTTTTGTGAGGCATATGGAAATCGCTGATTGGTGTAGCATCTGACGTATTTACCGACTTCGATTGGCCAGCCCCTTACCTCATTTTGCCTATTGCCCCTCCCACTATTGTCTCACAAAATGGTCCCTTGTGTCACTTTTTTTCTTCTTATATAAAAAGTTAAACTCCATAAAAGTTTCGTCATTATCATTCGTGGAAATACGATAGTGAAATAGGCGACACTCTGTTTATTGTTTTTAAGAAAAACGTGTACAATAAAAACTTAGAAATGAAAATATGGCTTTGTGGACGAGTGCTGTAAAGCACCGTGAGATGTAAAATAAGATAATATAGTCCAGTTAAAGGGGATCCTGGCAACTTAACAAGAGAATTGTGAAGTTATTGTTCAGCGTTTGTGTTTATGGGCAGTTAGCACGCAATCGAAGTAATAGTGTGTATGTGTTGTTCCGAACTGACTAGCTGGGATTTTACCCATCTGGTTGCCTCGCCGTTATTCTCCCGGGAATTAAACACGGGATGAAGATGAAACTAGGAACGGAATGGGTCCGGGTGACGTGTTTATTGATGTTTTCCCGAGCGTGACACGACGAAAACGGCGTAAGCTTGAAGTGATACGTCTAGCGAGGAAATAATTGCGTGCGGGGTTGTAAATTGCCTTCGATAAGACGAGAAGGCGGATTATATAATTTTAAGTAATACTGTTTTCTCGACGCCCCACAAAGGACTAGCAGAACTTGAAAGACGAGATAATTATTTTGGAAGCTCAAGCCTCGCGATGCAGCCGTAATTAGATATCGCTAACGAGCTGCGGGGCACACGAGCCCGGAATAACGACATCTCACTCGTGGACTTCCGAGAGAGCGAAGGTTGAGGCATTTGCATGTGAGGCTCGCACTGAAATAAGAATACGCCGCTCCGCAAGCCAACCGCGGGGGTGGGAGCGAGAATCGATTCAGCGTTCGGCTGGGTTAGCCATATCCCATCCACGACAATCCTTACGCCATGCGCTACGGCCCTAGGTCCAAGCGTGTGACCAGTCTCGGCCCCGGACCTACTCAGTGCACAAAATATCATTGGTATGCCTTTCTTTCTCATAACTGACTAACGAGGAAAAAAATTCCCCTTACCCGTGAAATGACGAATTATAACCCGAAACTATTAAAATTCTGAACCAAGACATATTTTGGGGCGAAGTCGTAACTTAGTAAAGGAAAGTTGAAAGAGCAAAGGCCGTGTTGGGTTAGGCGCGCGGGGCACAGAGGTCGTATCGAGCGGTGCCGTGGACCACTCTCCACAACCGGCAAAACGTAACGTCTCCAACGTCTGCGCTTTATTCATCACTCCTTCGTAAACGGCGCCATCACGATTTGCGTTAAAAGTAGCTCCGATCCGTTCGACGGCGATGGAAACGGATGCGGGAAATCACATTTATCTCGCAACCTTTAGTTGTAAGTTGTTACTGTATTTTTTTCATGTTCTCTGTCAGGATATTTCAAGTTCTCACAGAGTTGTTCATATACGTTTTCCTTTGTGGAAGAGCTCATTGCGGCCCCCCGAGTCGTGCGAGCCATTTAGGCGGCGTGGCAACTTGTTGCCCTCGCCTGCACGTAATCTGCTCAACACTGCCACGAACATTTCCTGTAATTGTATTACACTGTGTTTCGGACGAACTGTCTTAATTTACGGCATGAATTCTCATTTGCTGTAAAGCGTTCCTCTTCGGCTTTTTTCGGTTCCCTGAAAACATTACATGTAATATTTAGCGGTAGAGGTGAATTTTATTAGAAAATCATATTTTTATGTGTCTGAATTGGAAAAAAAGTTATAAATTGTAATGGATAATAGCTGAGAATTAAGGTGGAGAACCATCAGTGTTGAAAACGAGTGAAAATACATCGTTTGACAGTATAAGTAGCCCATACTTTATTTCTGCACTCACGTCATGTATATACAATAAAAACATCGGTCTAGCATCTCTCTCATCTAGCTAAGCTACTAATATTTTGTCCCACCTGGGAATTATCACTTCGTCTAGGTTATTTATTACTTATAATAAATCTGATTCAAATGTAAATTAGAGAATGGAACCCTAAAAACAGTTTATAGTTCACTAAAAACCAGAAATTAACTGAATCCATAATATTTTTAAATGTCGGTATTATCATTAATTTGCTTTCATTATTTATTTATTCACAAACTACGAAACAAGCCCAGGTGAGATCCACAGAAATCTTCTTATCTTGCGATTGGATTTTCGCTTGAAGATTGTCAAATGGCAACTATATAAAAATTCACAATCAGACCAGAGTTGAAATTTGCCAAAAATACACGGCAATCGCGCTTTTATTATTAATTCCGGTGACTTTTACATTAAATTTAATAAATACTGCTCAGCTTTGTTTTTTGGTGATGTCTTCCGGGAATATTTTAACGTAAAAAGTCCATTTGACGCCATATTTGAAGAATAACTATCATTGGACTCGGCGTCATCGAAATTGCTCGCTCGGCCCCTTCACAGCGACTCTAGAGCAAATACCGCTTCTTCTTTTTTTAAAGGTAAACAGCACTTCTGAGCACTAAGCTTACCAGAAATCTTTTCATGTGACTTTTCATTAGACCCCTAAACAGAAATTAACACGTCGCGGAAAACATTTCGCGTTCATCGAAGCCGTAAAGCAAAATTCGCGGTACGTGAAGGTTTTCAGTGAAATTTCGCGAAGCAAATGTTTCTGTGGCTTCCGTATTTGTTGGGATAGGCTTTATCTCAACAACAGGAACCTTATTTCATTCTTTTGATTCAGTAAAAATGGACTAATAATAATAATAATAATAATTCTCTCTATTAGTCAGTGTTGAATAACTGTGTTACATTGCGGTAAAACTTTTTGTTTACAATATTCAGATTTTTTGTTCGTTATGAGTTCTATAATAAAAAATTTAACTGGTTATGGTTAAATTTGCGGTTTTAATAATTCTCATTTCTTATTATTTAAAAAAATTATTTATTTGAGTGGACTTTGGTAAAAATTCGTTAACGTTAGACGGGTCGGGTACGGGCAGCAGCATCGTTGCAGTGCTAAGGTTGAGGCAGTTGTGAAGCTTCATGTGCGGCTTGAAAAATATTTAGTTGCAAATGCGGTTCGGTGTACCTTTTGCAGTAGAATTGGTTTGCCAAAACAGACGAAGGGTTAATTTAGTGAGGTTTCGCTCGTACCGCAGTTGCAGCAGTCCGGCACAGGGAGCTTGATTTATGCATGGCCCGGCAGCCAGCTATTAATACCTGCAGCGGGAGGATATCTTGGCGCCGCGCCAGCTCCGGTACTCTCGAACCCGCACACTGATAACTACCATTCAAGTGTCCCTTCAAGGAACTCCGATCGAGCAATATTCATGGACATTAAGAGACACTACAAAAGTTTTCATGCCGTGTTGGACTTGATTGTTTCTATTCCAGTGATCCTGCTCGATGATGGCTTATCGCTAAACTTTTTCTACTCCACCAGTAATGATTCCGGCGGTTTGCCTTGTTGCCCTCTGCGCATGTCTTTTCCGTCACCAGTACCGTCCTAGAAAGCGAACCTTGCAATTATGTTCTATCACTATTAATAGTTAGTCAAACCCATGAAACGCCTTTATTATTATTGTGACTGTTGATCGAGTATTCCATTGCTTCTGTAAACTCGGAAGAAGAACCATTAAATGGAAGGAAAATTGTAGAGAAAAAATCAACTAGAAAGAAAGGGAAGCTAAAGAAGCTGAAGGATACAAGAAACAATTAAGAAAAACTTAGCGGATTGAATGTTTTGAGCGAAAGGGCAGCGTTGATGTAATAAATCGCCCAGATAAAGACCCGTGTAAGAAGGTTAATATAAAATGAAAGTAGAGATTAGTCCACCATTTCAATCAGCAAATGTACTCTGTTCGTCATTAGGGAAAAGATAACATTTAGACCAAGACGTAGACGTACTATATTAACATCCTAGTGCATTCGGACTATCTGCCACATGACATATGAGATAATAGGTTTCTGAGGACATTCGGTAGACTTTAAATCATTGTGGCAGCGCTAACCCATCGGGTCCTCGGTGGTATCTACTTACAATAATGGTTTTCAAATGGGAGTCGTTCTGGATATCAGTGAATAAAAACGGAGACAAACATTTCCCCAAGTGACAAGTTACTAATAAATGGCAACAAACCCTTATTGCAGTGCAGCTGTGGGGGCAATATGTGACAACGTCGCGTGGATTTGATTCGATGGCCCAAGTAAGAGATTAAAGGTCAAATCGGCTCCTATTTGAAAATAACTATAAACTATCATCGAGTTTGGAAAGTGTAAGAAGTCAATGTATAATCAATAAAATAAACATTTTACATCATTGGGCAGTAATATAGTAAATCGAATTAAGGGTACGCCGAAACATTTGGTTTTTTAATGTATCTCCACGAAGATCATCGATTGTTCTTGGAAGCTAAGAAAAAAACATTGTTGCTTGTGGCACCGCAGAATTGAGAGGCCTAGTATCACCTTTTAAATATACTGTAAGCGTTTTCGCGGATTAAAACAGCTCATTTTTGAAAACGTAATTAGTTAAATAAATAGTAATAGTAATTACATTCAGTAAGGTACTAGAAAATATTTGTATCATGATTGGTACTTCTCTTGTGTTTTTAACCTTGGTTTAGTTGTAACTTTATTCTTCTCCAGTGGTCACATCATAATTGCAGCTTGCAATGAACACGCTTTTCAGATGGGTAGTGTAGTTTCTGATTATGAATGTTTGCGTAAAACTTCAAGAACGATGATCTCGTTTAATCTCTAGGCTATTACCCTATCGTCTTTATTCGAATATCTCATTATGGCTGCATATATGTATTCGGGATATGAGGGTGATACGAAAAGTTTCTGGCGTAACAAAGATACTAGTGATTTTTTCTTCAAAATTTATTTTGGTTTTTTTCTAAATAGTTTCCTTCTAAGTCGTCTCACTTCTCCCATCGATGCTTCCGTCGAAATAGTTCTCGACGTCTTTCTCTGCAAAATAATTGTTTACGAAGGTAATGGCCTTATCATATGACACATATCGCTGTTCTCCAAACGTAACTTTTAGCTTAGAGAACAAATATAGTCTGGCATGGAAAATGGTCAAACATTTCCTAGCGTTTGTTGATGAGTGCTGCTATATTCATGTTGAGGTCAGAAGTTTTTCAGACCAGCCTCCTAGAGAAAATAGTATGTTAAATATTCTGAAATGAGTTTCTCGAATCTTGATCTGCTCCTAACAAATATAGGATGTTCATTTCCACTTTCGTTTGAGACGACATGGGAGTGCGAGAACTGGGATTTCAGACGTTTTTCCAATACTGTGACAGTAGAGTCAGCAATTAATCCGGCGCTTCAAGGAATCCATAGGATACAATTTCAAGTGAATTCAATTTCATGTTACAAACGTTTGTTTCCTGTGAACTTAAAACTATGCTAAGACCATGAATAAACTCTTGGTTCCCATAAAATATGAGAGTTCTCACCATCTTGAACATGAAGGCATCAGTTTTGACATTTTAAGCTAATTTAATTAAAAGAAGAGTTTATTAAAATATAAACTTCATTCTAGGTAATTGTCGTCAATATATTTCTTAACTCTTACGGCATCCTCGCATCCTCCTATTAACATATTTTTTTAAATGATTCTTTAGTACTCATTCTGAACTTCACTTCCCGAACATTCAAGAGATTCGAGAAAAATGTATTCGTACTGTACCACTCCAATAATATTTACGCATTACTCTCTTATGAATTGAGGTGTTTTTCAGTTAGTGTTAGCGACAATTACGGGAAAATAGACGGTACGTTAGACGTCTATGAAATGATGTGGATATAAATCAATCCAACTATCACTTCCGAAAACTTCCAAACACTAATTTGCTCCTCGAAATGCCAGTATTAAATCTTCAAATGTTCCATGAATTCAATAAGAAATAAATTACACTAAATGTGCATTCATCGTGTCCAAAATAGTCCTCTAGCGAGTGTATACTCAGCTTCCAGCGGTTTTCCGCGAACTAGTACTACCTAGAAGTTATTTTTCTGGAACGTGTTTCGTACAATCAGCAATTCCGCTTGGGTGTCTTTCGAGTTGATTTGATTCTGGAATAAGAAAAGAATGCAAGGGGCGATGGCGGATGAAGAACTGTCACGTTTTTGTCCTCAACCATAAATGTCGAAGCGTTACAACTTTTCAGCAATCGATCTCGTTTTGAATTCAACAAAATTATCAGGCACGTCCCGTACGATAAATATCCCCACGATATTGCAAACGTACTACAATATTCCGACACAGCAGCCATATTCTCTTTGTTCATCGTCAAATATGTTTTGGCACCATCAAAACGTTTTATACCAGTCTTAAATTTCTTTGTCACATAAAGCCTCGGTCCAATACTCCCTAAATGTTTGATGCATTTCTGCCGAGTTTAGAAAAACAAATCAATGCGAGGACGTTTTTCTCAGTTTCGAAAGTAACACCATACACAATTAGGAAATCTTCGTGTAAACTAAACAAGATTGCCTTGCACATATTTCCTTCACACACTGATTCACAAAGATTCTAATAAGTGCAGGCGTCGTACTCGAACCCTTCAAGACCAGGGGTGCTCAAACGGTCGATCGCGAGTGCATGTAAAGTCGATCTCGAGAAAAATTTACCGATATAGATCTATTCACAGGTTTTGTTTTACTTGATCCTGAATTAGGTCTGAATAATCCCCAAATCACTGTCTTCTACCGTAACAATCCCCTGCTAGCGGCGAAAGACGGCTTTATCAGAGAAACGCACAGTAGTTATCAAAGAAATTCCGCGACGCGCGACGTTTTTGATTCCCGACGATTTTTCTATAAACTTCGGGCGGAGTTTTTGGCGGCATGCTTACAAAAAAAACATTAGGTAGGTACTTGAGAACATTCGAGACTTCGTCCGCGCCGATATAAATGTTGCGCCTGTGGGAGTAGGAGTCAGTTTTGTGACTGTGTCGAGCTAAGGACGATTTCCCTTCGTTTTACTCATTCCATTGCATTACCCATCAACAAGCTTCGTGTTCCAAAGTTCTAAACATGGAGGATATTATGGGCATTGCAATAAAAATTGTGAATTCCATCCGTGCCCGTAGCTTGCAACGAAGGCTCTTCAAATTGCAGATGGAAGATAGTGAATCTGCTGAACACACTAATTTAGTTCTTCACACGGACGTCAGGTGGTTGATTCGCGATAAATTACTAGACAGGTTTCAAGAATTATTGCCCGAATTAATAGCTTTTCTGGACCAAAGAGCTGATGACACTCGGAAGCTAAAAAGCGGAAAATGGCTGACTGATTTAGCATTTTTGGCAGACATCACAATGCATTTAAACACCATAAACTAGGAGCTGCAAGTTAAAGGAAAATCCATTATTGAGATGATTAGCGCAATAAACGCTTTATAAAATAAATTGCAACTTATGATACATCAACTGAAACATTTTCTGTCTTTGAAAGAAAGGATTCCGTAGATAAATTTTTATATTTATGAGGGATAAAAATTACTAAATCTTTTGTGCGAATTAGAAAGAAGTTTTTATGATTTCAGTAAATTGGCAAATATCGCATCTTTTATGAGTTATCCTTTTTTGCGCAGAACATTGAGGAATGTGTTACTGAAATAGCAAGTCAGTTTAACATGGACTCATCTTCTGTTGAAAATGAGATAGTGCAAATTATATCAGATCTCAAAGCCACAGCATCTGGTCTTTTATGTCTGAAGATAAATATCCGAATCGCCCTTCAGTTGTCAGCAATATTTGGGTCAACTTACTTGTGTGAGTCTGCATTTTCTGAAATGAAGACAATTAAGTCCAAATATCGCAATCGACTAACTGACGGAAACATGTCATCATGCTTGAGATTAGCTCTCGGTAATTACGTACCATCTTATGAAAAGTATGCTGAATGCATGCAGTGCCACACTTCATTCTTTAGTTAAGTTTAGAAACTAGAACTCGTTTGTTTTGTAAGAACCAACAAAATCGCAATTTTGAATAAGTACGAGATTTTTCATTGAATGTTCAGTTGACTAAAAAAATGTATATTCCGGAAAGATAATTTCTGTCGTTCCTACTAATTCTACATGAATTCATGAAATTCTGCAACGTCCCTATATATAGTATACTTAAACCTGCGCCACGATAACCCTTCCTACCTAGACAACAATCCTGCATCACCTATACTTGCAGACTCTTAGTCGATCTATCGGAGTCTAACAATATTGAGGTAGATCTCCAGCAGTTCAAGTTTGAGCACTCCAGTTCAAGACCTACTCAGGAATTTCTAAAAATTTTAAGTAACAGCTAATAGCAAAGAATCGATAGAGTACTTAAATACCCTGAAGAGTATAATTACAATAATAGTATTATCGAGTGTAGTTAAAGGGCACTAAGAAAATAACATAATAGCTAGAAAACTTTTAGGATGACGGAGCAGACGAAAACATTTTTGCATTTACAATTTTAATTTGTTAATTATTAGCAGATATGACTGAATTATTATCAGTTTGAAAATAAATTAAAACGAGAAGTTATTTAAAATACGATCCGTAATTCGTGTTCAAATGTTGGTGAAGGAACAAGTGAACGTATTTTGTGAAAGGAGCAGTCTCGACGCTTAGCGTAATAGCAGGACGGGGGAGCTTAACTACAGACAGCGAACGCAACTTTGACATTGTCCATAATGGAACGACATGCTGACCCCTTTGATCTCTGCGAGTATGTTGTGCTATTCTAATCTATTTGCATCACCTTCCCCTACTCCTACCACTGCTTCACTAACCATTTCGTATTAAACGTTATATCTCAATACGTACCCAAATTTCCTACGTTCACAAAGTTTCCTATGTTAAAATCTTCACGTTGTATACTACTGCAACAGTATGTAGATTCCAAATTTTGAGATTATCTGAGGAAAATATATGACAAAGTTGAATTTCATTACAAAATAGTTTCATTCATCAGGAAAAATATGACTATTCAATCTTCCTACACCTGTGCATAGTTATGCCTGGCTTCTGGTATAAATTTTGGGTAGTTTCTTCTTAGAATCTGAGCTATCTTGTGGCCGGTTTTGCCTGGGTATATATTCATATTAGTCCGGTAAGTATTAAATTCGACTTGTGACATGTGATTAAATCGGTCGCGAGTGTATAAATTGTTGAACATTTTAACTTTACACGTCTCCTACCCTATGAAAGCAGACTCAGTACAAGAAATGTAATGTTACCTTTAATAAATACAAAAGCATCAAACAGGCCAAACTTGTTCAATTAATTATAATTAATCGCCCAAAGGAATCAAGGACTCAGGAAAGAAGCACCAAAGCTGCACACTCAATTTTCTTTATTAGATTAGATTGTTTCATTCATCAAAATAAGATGATTATTCAATCCTACTACACCTGTCCATAGTTATTCGTGCTGCTAATATAAAATTTAAAGAATATCTTCTGAGAATCTTTTGTATATTACATTTCTGGTAATTACGATTGGCCAATGTTGGAATTTACTGTGCTAGACATCTCTGGAAGATTTTTAGATTTCAATTATATATTTAATGATTTTTTATGCTTTAGTTATAGTTTACTGAGGCGATCTTTGATATATTCTTCAAACGATAAAAATTCATTACAATAATTTGCGTATAAATTTTAAAAATCGTTCTTATATGTTTTAAATATCCATTTGAAAATATTATTTTGATTCTTCCTTAGCAGTCAGTGTAGTTATAACTAAATTTTTTAAGTACATTACAATTGCAAACAAGCGAATCACTCCCAAATATTCCACAAAAAATCTAAATTCAAATATGTCATACTTGCGTCATATATTTGTTGTTAAATTACTTCTGTTGGAACGGATAATGTTGTTTTGTCTTAATATCGCTTCTTTAAGAAAACCTGAGGCAGGTTAAGAATAACAGTCGTGTTTTGATAGATTTTATAAAAAAAAATTTACATTTCCCGTTTGTATGGAAAGTGTATATTAATTAATCTTTGTTGAGTTTATAGTGAATTATGAAAAGGGGTATTGTTTGGAAAATTTCCCATCGTAATGGCATTAAATAAATAGCCATTTTTCTCTTCAAACAGTTTGAAATCAATCCTCCATGATATGGACGGGAGGTCTGCATTGCAGTTTATTGCAACGGGGACTGTAATCAATATATGTTAAATTTTAATATTTCGTTTAACAGGAAATGTTGCCTGTTGTCTGTTGTCTGTCCTTAATCTGTAGAGTGGAGAAACGAGCGTTTGGATAGCTAATGCTGAGTAAACGGTGAGTAATCTGTATACCTGTCGCTGGTTCGTGCATGATCGCTGGCGGAATGCAATAACTGCCATCAGAACGCGGTTACACATGTTGATTAAATTCGTTTGAACCCCATTGCCGTAGCGGATTATGCAATAACGACAAAAACCTAGATGCAAGCAACCGTTTTTTCCTATAAAAAACTCAATGCCCTTTCTTAAAATCATCTCCGCCACTGACTTGTTAAATGTCTTACGTCGGTTATCAAGTTTCGATACTAGACTATAATATCTGGGGTTGTCTCGGTCGAACGATAAGATATAAAATCACGGTTATGAAATTATTTTCTTTTATAAACATAATCTCTAAGAGGACAATTAGACTTGTTCATGTGACGTAAAAACTTCGCTTACAATTTATTTTTAAACACATGGCATCCAATTTAAATAATGTAAGTTTTTTAGACAGCAATATAAAACAAATTCCATAATTACTTGCAGTCGAAAAGACTTCTTAAGTGTCTATTGTCGAGATACAGTTGTTTTCTAGGTTTTTCCTTCAATTCCTTTATTTTGAACGTTTGGTTTCCTGTTTCAACATCTACATTTATCGTGTACATTGATATAAGCAACGCGATCTTACTCCAGGGTTACGAGCGAGAGAGCGATTTGACGTGAAAATACTTCCGGCATTACTTCTTATCCCGGGAAATGTTCGCTAAGGATTTCCCCCACTTCAAAAACTGAGCCGCCTCAGTTTGTATGCATCGAAATATGACGAAGAAAATACCCCACCAAGTTTTCATTTTGTTAAATCTTTGAGGTTTATAAATCGTGTCTCACTAACCACGCTTAATTTCAAAGCTAATATTCTCACCAAAATTTTTTAGTCTCAATTTCGCGTCTTAAATAGATAATACATTTTGTTAAAGTGGTTACATACTTTTCAGGCGTTAAGTTTGCATAGAATTCTCATTACTAATGATATGACATTAGAATTGTTTTTCTTTCTGCCAGTCTATTTATATGCTACCTGTATATTTTATTAAGCAGTATTTAAAAGAATTTGGGTCTGAAACCTAAACACAAGTGCTTGGGAACCGCTTTTATGGATCTAAATCTTGAGTGGGACGCTAGTTGATTGGTGGCACACACAGCTGCAAGTTTCTTACAGGTAGAGTTTGGCGTGGCAAACTTCTACAACTGAAGTTGGGCGTCTGAAACATCGCAAACCTTTTACTATACTTAATGGTCGGACGAACCAGTTTTGCCGTCGCGGCGGTCCGATATCGTCCCCTCGGGCTGTTGGGCACTAGGCGATTAATTTTCCTTCATTTGGTAGAATGGTGAGAACTCTGTCGTGCTCCAACAGTTCGTAGTTCCGAACATTAAAAAAGTTTCTCCATTGCTTAGCTGTTATGTTTGCAATAACCAACTATAATAGGTTTAATTAATATTTTTAAACAAATTGTAATAGTGGCATGTACGTATTTCATTCACAAGTACGTACGAGAGTTTGTGAAAGAAGAGTTTGAAACTTTGCTCCTCTATAGTTTTATGGCCTGAAGAACTTTTGTATTGTAATATTACCAGGTTTACACGGAGCAGAACTGTATGAGATGCCAATATACGGGATGCAGATCAAACAATATATACTGTTGGAAATTCCACCCAGCCAGAGGACTTGTCTGAGATATCGAATTCTCCGGCCATTTTATTCTTGATATATTGTTTCAGATCGCCTTTCCGTTTATTCCGTCGCCTGCACAACGCACGTTCCTTGTAACACTTTTAAATTTAATGTATAATGATGATTTTACGTATTTAAACACATTTTATTATTATTCATCCCATTTCACTTCATTTCCAATCGCAGTATAAGTGTTGATTCCTGAGGTATGATAGTCATTTGGGTTACAATTAAATATAGTTCAGAGTTGTTATAATAATAAATGTTCGACTTATTTGTATAATTTTTTACATTTAATAAGTTATGAATAATCATGTTTTAATTACTTGTGCGTAGTAAATTTATCTGTTTAAAGCACAAAATTTTACCAATTGCGGGAATATGCTTTTTGTTTAATGATCTACCCTGGATTCCTGATATTGAGAGATCCATTCCATTCTGTTTCTGAAAATATACTGTCGAATTTTCTTTCACCCTATATTTCGTATGCCTCATTAAGTCAAAATAACCTGTAAAATGACATATTAACTATTTCTGTAATTTGATCAAAAATGTCTGTAAGTTCTTTTTAACATGCCGTGTATTATCGAAATGCGTTTTCCGAGTGAGAAATATTACGTGTGGTTTGGTTACAGCTGGCAAATGTTGACGTGAACATTGTTTTATTGCAACAGGACGGTACCAGTCTTAATTGTTGGCTCCCAATTTATTTTATGTGTGAATGAGTGGCTAGATATTGAGTTATAACCGGAGAGAATTAACAAGTCCGCTTGTTAGAGGGGTTAACTGGAGCTCAATTTAACACGCTGGTAACGTTTTAGCGTAAAAGCTATTCTGAAAACAATAACGCAAGGAAACATATTGTACTCAGTTCAGGTTTCATTACACGATAAAACCTCATCCGTCAAAGTTAAGGGATGATAAATACTGGGTTTGGTAAAAGTTATTGGTGCGGTTTGTATTTCACGTTACTAAAATGTAAAGGAAATTTTTTTAAAAATTGCAGTTACTCTGCAACGGCTTTGCTCACTGTCGACACTACTTCGCCTCTTACTGCGCACGCCACACGCCATGCTATTTCTCGCTACTTATACCAGAGTCCATTCAACAAATCAAAGCAGGGAGCTATTAAATTAATGTTATTTTCAACACCGGATGACGAAAATTGTTTTTAACTATAATGATATTAATTTTTTTTGTTTGAAACTCCTTGATAACATTACTGCTGATGAATATTGAAAAGAGAGGATATTTGTCTAATAGTTTATCGTAACGGCCCCTCCTATCTAAATCCCATTACGTGAACTCATAGCATATGAGCACAGAACAGTTGACAACTGAAAGCCGTAAGAGATTACCAACCACTAGAGTTGTTGAAATCCACTTTTGTGTCCAAGTTCTGGTTTCATGTTGGAATAGTATAAATACATATCCTGGTCTGTGATCCCAGGCGATAGCGGTTCTGCTGGCCGCTGGGTTTCTACGGGTTGACTTTGCCCATCTTAATGTAGAGGTCAGGTAGATTAGGGACTAGTTTGCGTTTGCCGTGTCACGTAGCCATTTTCGCAGCTCTTTGTAGCCGCCAAGTGGCGCAACAATACAGCTGGAAAGAGCAGCGCTTGCTCTGAGTGGCAGCGCTTCACAGAGCCCCGGGCTCAGCGCCTCCAAGTGTCCTCAAAGGAGTTCCTGTCTTCTCCTGTCCACACTTTATTTACATATTTACTTTTTTTAAATGTATATATCTACGTCTCATGTCTCCTATTCTTTAGTATATCACGGCAGAAAATATATCAAATATGGGTTAAGCTCGGTCGGTGGCTCGAGTGTTCAACAAAATTGTTTTTCTTATTATCTAATACTAATTTTGTAGAATACCAAGATTAAATTACTAGTGATGCTGATGATTGACAACTGTGAGTTTGGCGTCATGAAATTGTAATTCCATTAAACCTGCGTTTCGACCGGACGTTGGGGTATTCAAAGATTTACTACTGAGTTCGCCCAAGCTCTAGATTCGTTAACTTGATGTAATTATAGTTTTTTTCCGGACTATATACAAACGATTTCTTGGCATTACATAAAGTAAATTTTGCTGCGGCTGAGGAAGAGTTGTCATTATTGAAATATAGAATCTGAGTTTGACTACTGAGCCTACTTTTCTGCAAATAGTACGTAATACTAAATATTCACTTGATAAAGTTGGCGTGTGTTTGGTTAATTTATTTCATGGCGTTGAATCTTCCAGGTTGCCTGTAATAGGTTCATACGATAGTCCTTTAGTTGTAACACCTTATTCCAATCCCGAATCTCGGGATGTTTCAATTTTTGTTATTAATTTCACCATCGATGTTAACGAATAAGTCAAAATATAATATTCTATCTACATTTTTATTATTAATCTCTCCTCCGTAGAATGTAAATCAGACTAAACAAACAATTACGCTAGTTGCTAATGCATGTTCTTTCCACGCTACTAATGTTATATAAATTATTTTTAAAAAGTTGCAAAAACAGTTATGTTGTGGCGTAACTACACTGACTTGTTTGCTGCTGTCAATTCCAGTCGCGTATAAATAGTCAATAGTATCTTTCAATATAAACACATCGTCTAACATATGACGGTATTTCAAGTACACCAACGTTTTTTTGAATCGCGGAAAATACTTGCAAGGTTGTGGTAAATGAGTGACTTTATTGTTTACATTAACACAAAATTATGACAGGCATTTCTTATTTCAATTCGTCCGATTAGAACGTCCAAATCCTCGTAAATTTCATGACCATTTATGTGGTGCATTTTAATTGAACTTCAATATTTTGTGTATTTTGCATTGACTCATTCACCGACAAAAATACTTTCTTTTCACGTTGAATATCCTGCCTTTTACAGTATTTTGTTTCCAGTATGTATTGCTTTAGATAAGTATACTAAGAAACGTAATATAATATTTTCGTTAATCTGGTAAAAATCCATTCAACATTAATAACATTTCATGACAAATTGTCAAGTGATTTTGTATATTGAGCCTGGAAATTCTTTCAGCTTTTCTGCTGGCGTTTGCTAAGCAATTGTCACATAAATGACGTGTATTATATGAAACTTGCTCGACTCCGTTTGTTGATGGCGCTTTTGAAAAGTGATCTTATATAAACGCTTGGGGAGTAGTTTACTTTCAATAACAAGTAATCGAATATCATTTCGTCCGGAACATCCTTGCTGATGAAAGGGATATTAAAAGCGTACATATGAGCTATCAGAAATTTCATGATCTTGTTATCGAAATAATGAAGAAGCTGCAGCCAATCTCAAGAAGCAATTTTCAGGTGATCAGTGAAGGTGCTTAAAAGTCGTGGTAATAAAGTAAGGCCGACACCTTGACGTGCAATCGTATAGTAATACGCATAGAGCCGTATATGCGATTGTGTTGTGTACTGTGTCAGTGCTGTTGTTTTCCGGTCCGGCTCATGGAAATTGATGTGTGCGAGCGTACGCACCTGACGCCCGTGAGTAATTGATATATTATCTGCTACAGCAACCAGTGGGATCCCAGTTCACTTCGCAGATGCGTCTTTAACATCACTTCTCTTTCTATTTTTATCCGTAAATGTGGTGGATAATACTGGAGAGGTCTTTAACATTTCCGTTATAAAACTGTTTTTTTCTCTGTGCACATTCGTGCGCATTGAGGAAAATCACTAACACTTACCAGGAAATGCACAAAATAGTTAACACTTCAACTGAGAAATTATCTAGAACATGTTTTGAAGCCATCTCCATTCCATTCATAGATATTCCTGCCAGCTTGAATCAAATCAAGATTCTTATAGTTCGGGCAATATATGCCTTTGACAAGGGCGTGGCACCACAGATCCCTCTTTTCCCTCATCCTAACAATATATTACTAAACAAATTCAGGCATTGTAGAAAAATGTATCAATGAGTTGAAAATATTCCCGGGTGTAATTTTTTCAATGCTCATATCCTTGCCTGACTGACTCAAAAGATACCGGGATTGAATCAATGAATCAATGAAACGAGGGCTTTCTTTATTGTCATTGGAACTGAGTTTTTTTGTGCTATAGCAACATATTCTCGTTGACCCGAATTTGGTATTTATATACTCAATATATTTCATTGACTAAATTGCTTAAAATTATTGTGAATATTGTTTTCACTGTGATGTACTTTAAACTACGATTATTGATTGACGAAGAAATAACAAAGTTTCTTATTGCTAAGAAGCTGTAATGACACGCGATTCCTGAGTTACACACGCTGAATTAGAAAAATAGATTCGGCAACGAATATGTCCATGAATACAACCATTGCTGACTTGTACGCTTAACATCCGCATTTTTAAAAACTATAATTCCTTCTACGTTTTTCCACAGGTTTTTAATAAAATGAGTATTAAATTTAGTTTTAATTTGTCCTCGCTTTAAATTTGTATAAGAACTACAGATATGCGAACAAATAAAAATCTTATAAGTCGCACCTTAGACGATTGATAGGAGCGAGGATACGTACCCCATTCAGTTATTTATTAGATTCCTAAGAAGCAAACCGAAATTAGCGTTGCGTAAAAATTTGATAAAGTAGCTTCGTTTTTGATATCTCCCTTAACGGATCGGCAACATGGAAACAATAAAGTGAACAAAGTAACAAATGAAGCAATAACAAGAGTTGATGAAGAATCTCCTTAATGAAAATTATGCTTCCTTAAAAACAGTTCTGGATCGGATATAAATTCATATGGATTCATTTTATTGAAGTAGATATAAGTTTCATGTAAAAAAAATATTTGATTTATTTGAGGAAAAAAATTTCGACGATATTAATTCTGAAAAGAGTAAGGTAGGAGTATATAAAGAGCTAAAGGTACAGAATACACTTCGTCTGAGGTTAGAACTTATATTTATATAGTGTTATTGCAAACGTTAAGTAAGATTTTTGAGCGACTAAGACGAGAACTGATCTCAGCAGTATTAGAGTGCTAGATAACGGCTATGTATCACATTTAGAAACAAGTTTGACAGCGCTTCATTTCCTTCCGCATTTTGGCTGCGTGCTAATTATTAATTACGTCTGTAAAATGAGAGATTACGCACTACTAATTTCGGGATTATGGGTTTTATAGCTAACAATAGCGCTGTAAATGAACCAGAGTAACTCGCAGAAATTAAATTCGCATCGAACGCTCACTGTTTAGTCGCAAAATGTAATTCTCTCACGTGATTGAGGGTTACCCTGCGAAATTCGTCAGTTCTGAAGCCATTATGTCTCTCAGATTTGAGATCCGTTACGTAGTAAAATCGTTATAGTATCTTGAAAACGAAATGTTTCGGAATTTTCTCTGCCGAGATGCTTTCTATTGACGGCAAATCTTTAAGGGTTCGCGTAATAAGTCCGCCGAACTGTCTTGATCCAGTGTATTGGATCGTAAGACCAGCTAGACATAAGAAGCTTACTGTCTTGCCTTCTGCGACTCGCATTGCTTACGAAAATGTTTCGTTAATTCCCAAAGCCGACCGAAAAATGAGAGTTTACACGATTACTTACTAAAAATTCAGTTTATACACTTTTTCAAAACACGCAACTGGAGATATATTTTTGAATATGCTCTTAACTTTAAGATTTTCAGACTAAATATTTAAAATTTATTTTTATAATATTAGACTCTTCTAGATTCGACGCCGTGTGTGACTGAGAGTCTAACGTCCCTTACCCTTACTTTCCACTTTAGTGGGTGTTTCCGTAACGCCCTATTATATAACTCATCTCCACGCAATTTATTATTTCATTAAGTCCTTATTATCTTAACAAATTAGCCTATTGTGTAGAACATGGATAGTGAATTTACACGTTCTCGAATGTTAAATATTGATACAAAAATTTCTTAATACTATTTGAAGTACCCACTTGCCTTCTGCAATGTGGAGAAGGAAGGAAACTGGCAACTTATTGGCAAGAGCGAGCTTCGGATGCAGCTTATTACTTCTTCAACTTTGTATTGGGGAAGTAAATAAAAGTTAGCAACTGGACGTGCAAGGACGGAAGCTCAACTACGTGTTCCGGATGTTATTGGCATTCTGCTTTAGTTGTGGAAGAAGTACATGACGAGAAGCTCTTCGTAAAGTAAGAGGGAATCTTAAGTTCCGAACTTGAACTGTCACCACAAAGTGTTAAAGAACAGAAGATGCCTTGGAAGGACACTTTTCTGGTGACTAAAATATGAAATGATCGACCAAATGTAGATGTCATGAACAGATTGTCTTAAATAAACACTAAAGAAAAATAGTATATAGAACTAGTTTCCATTTGATAAGTCTGCAAATTTTGATTACATGTCTGATAATTTTAAACGGATTCTAAATATTTTCTGAAAAGTTTTCCTTTTTATAAAGCTTGATGGCTTTTAGTTTATATGGATTACGATTGAATGATTAATATTTGTAACAATCACAAAGTTTTGGCATTAGTATGTAGAGCCAAAGTAACCTTGTTTGTAATTACTCTTACATTTATAATGCAATATAATTTTAAAGAGCCCTTCAATCTATATGACACGGATTTCCCACGTACTTCAGTGAAGTTTAGTGTACGGGCTTTCACGGTTCCATCACACACAAATGATTGTAATTTACATCAATTGATCCATTTTCTGAGCGGATCACAAAAATAACTTTGTAATAGCGATATGGAGCATGGTGAAAAATGGTTTCTATATTATCAGAAGTTACATTAGCATCACAGTTTGTTTTACATACTATTAGAGAGAATGATTATACGGATCCTGTTTGTGGTTTGCACGATCGTTATTTCACGTTTCACATTAGTTGTTTTATTTTGGTATCATATTTTCTGGAGGCAGGAAAAGAGCATTTGATGGAAGCGCTCTGGTAATCTGGAAGATGAAACGGGAGCCGAGCGTAATTTTAAAAAGTACTCCAAACGAATTAATTCGACTCCGGACCGAGGGCTGCAAAGTCGACGTCTGTGTGCCACGGGATCTTTATTTTCACATTCGACCAAAGTATTACAAAATAGAATCACATATTAATTCGGATAATTTGCCGCTAGGGGAAGGCTGGTACGAAGTACAGCGTACCGACGCTAATACGGAGAGTTACGAACGAGAAGTACGGTTCTCTAAGAGCACTATTTGAGTTTAGTTTTCACTAGAAGATTTAGAAGTTCCTCGCCGTATCTCACGTTGATCCGCGAGCGCGTGACCACGAGGAGCTGTTAGCGAAGGTCGTAAATAGTGTTTGGGCGATAGCGCCTCGTTTCACTTTATCACCACCAAAAGCCGGTCCACGCCGTAAATCACCCTCCGCGCATATTGGTTCTTGATAACAGGTACACACGGAGTGACGTCAGCGTGGATCACATCTTTACAGATCATCGAAGAGAAGGCGAGCTTCTTACCGTGACCCACGCCTGTATTGGCATAGTAACACTTTTCTAAAAGCCTGGCGGAACACTTTGTTAAATATGGTGTAAAAGACGGGGTTCACCATTGAGCTGGCGTAGCCGAGCCACGTGACGAGGTCGACGACGGCGGGGTCCACATGGCGCTCGCAGCTGGCACACAGCGCCGGTAGTAGGTTGAGCACAAAGAACGGCGCCCATAGGACGACGAAGGTGAAGAACACGACACCCAATACTTTGGTGGCTTTCTGCTCAAGACGCAGGATGCGTCCGTGGCGGGAGGAAGTCCGCGAAATGACGCTAGACGTCCTGGAATGGTGCGTCCTTACTGCTGCCGCCCCTGCACCATTGTGATGGCGCAGCGTGACGGCTCGCCGCAGGACGGGCGTCGGTGACCGGGCGACGCTGGTGCGATACGACGCTGAGCCACGCCGCAGGAGCGGCGTCTCCCACGTCACCACGGCACTCCCCGGAGATCTCGCACGTAAGATGTTACTAAGGACGAGACCTTTGTCGGGCACTGATAGTTGGCGCCGCTCAGTCACGATCACCACGTCCGACTGCGGGCGAGGCGTTTTCTCGCCGTCGCCGAAGTATGGACACGTGCAAGGGGGAGGCAGAGGTACATCCTCCGCAGCCGTTTTGGTCGTGGCTGTGAATAAAGGACCTCCCCCGTCAGACGTGGACGACGACTCGCTGTTTGCGCGCCGCCTCGGTGGCGGCGCGTCGTGAACTCCAGAACTTCTCCGCTTCACATGCTGAGACTCGTGAGCCGCAGACGCTCGACGTCGCGGTGTAGTAACCGGCTGAACGAGGGACGTCTGAGAGCTCGACGGACTGTTCGATCCGCTTGCCTCCTCCGCCCCTTCGCTGTAAGATTAAACTCGTATTAAATCGCATCATACTACGTGACAAAATAGATGAAAAATGCCCAAAATTGAGTATCCGCCGTTAAGTGACTGGTATTACCTGGTTGCTGTTGACTTGCTGGGTGCTGAGACGCACTCTAGACGTCGGGACAGTCGTAGCATCTCAGCGCCAAACTGGCTTAGCGCTCCGGCGGCGGAAGGCGGCTCTTCCGGCAGCCACAAGTCCAGCGCGCTCAGCTCGGTGTCGGTGCTGGCGGCGGAGTGCTGCTGCGGCGGGGGCGGCGTGGTTCGCGGGCCCAGGAAGCGGCGCCATGTCCCGCGTCTCTCCACTCCGCCCCCTGTCGCGGCCGGAGAACCCATCCAGCCGCTGGACCACCAGCCGCCACCGGAGGCAGTGTTGTTGCCACCGCCGCAGAGGTTTTGCTGCTGTACTGCCAGCAGTCTCACAGTCAGGGCGTACGTCAGTAGCATCACTCCCAGGGGAATGTAGAAACACACGATGGAGCCGATGAGCTTATACAATGGGTCAGGAATTTGGCATGTGCCGTCAACCAGCACAGAGTCGTGGTCCTGCCAACATTTCCAATTTACTCTTATGCGAAGAAAGTAATTATTGATACAAAAATAAGCCGCATCTCCATTATTTCATAACTTTATACGACCAACTTTATAACAGGTGACTAATAATAATGCAATGATTTAATTGCTAAAGCAGTTTTTAAGGAAAGTTTAATTTTGGATGTTATATAAACTGAACAATACAGTTGAATGAAATTTCAATCACTAAACGATTAGATATGGGGGTAAAGTAGATCTTACAAATTGGACTCTACTATGCGGAACTCGAAGTTGTCAGTGATTTTGTTTACATCTAAGTGCCTCGAGGAAAACATCTTTCCGTCAGCTTATGAGAAGATAGTTGTCTACATCACCGAATCTGGACTTCGAAGGTGTTTCCTGAATGTATTGCCATCGAAAACGACTACTCGCTAACGGCGAATCTGTTTAATGCAAAATTATTATTTACCAAATATCCTAGAGACGCTTTTATTGTTTCTTTTTAATGACAAATAGATTTCCTTGTTCCGACATAAAGATTTACCAACGGCATGAACAGGTTAATTTATTTTATTGTGTTTCTTTAAATTTAGTAATTAACATAATCAAGTAAATTAATTTTGAACGGCGTAATTATTTGACAGTTTTCATTTCCACTTAGTTTCGGTAATATGCAGTTCGAGTCTCGACTTGATGAACCAGTGGATATTCTTTTTTTTTATTAACTGACTACATGATGGTGATCCTGAAACAGGCAACTCCTCTTTAATAGCATAGGAAGGGAATTGAAAATAGAGTATGTGGAAGGTAGAGCGAGGTAGCTAAGAGTTAACTAGGGTCCCCGGGCTGTAGTTTAAGGATCCTACCCGGTGTTTCACCTATAAGAAATTCAGGGTAAACACTAGAAAACGTGCATCAGGTAGTCGGGGTATTGGGTACTATTCTCACGCCCTTCCGAATAACGGGAAACAAGTTTGTTTTGGGCTCGCAGCATTCTCTTCTCCGTGTCTCCGCCTGTTTTAGGAGGCAGTTGGCCGACTGATCGCGAACAATTCTTACCGTATACCCAAGATCTTCGACCCCGGTACATACGTCTCCCAAAAGAGAATATGGTGCCTCGGCATGTGAGTTCGAGCCATTCCCGATGTAGTCAGGTGAGCCCCGCGGTCAATCTGTCATGTACCCCTCAATGTACGTAGCCTTCGCTATGAATATTCAGACGATTAGTAAGTTTTAAGTATTACAGAATCTGACATTACCTGCGAGTACATGAGTGAGAGTGGTAGGCTCATGGCGACGGAAAGTAGCCAGACGAAGACGATCTTGAGTGTGACTCTGCGCCGAGTCTTGTTGCGTCCGAATTTCATGGGGTAGCGCAGGCTGAGGTAGCGGTCCACACTGATCGTTGTCAGGTGCATGATGGATGCCGTGCAGAATAGCACGTCCAGGCAGATCCAAGCTAGGCAATACACCGGCGCCAAGGGGAAGAAACCTGCGGACCGATTGAATATTAACGCCTAAATTATTGACGACGTCGATACGGCGCCGTGCCGGGGGAACGCACGCGTCCAGGTCGATAGGGACGCCATGAGGCTGCGACAGGGCCGAGGAGGATTAGTGGCGAGATGGGCCCCGAGCTCGGGACAGATTAGGCCCGTTTGGTATTCATGGACACCGGCCGCCTAGGGAGTTTTCATCTGCGCCTGCATAATTTCGTCCTCCTCCGCTCGCCTGCTGACATTTCTCCACCCAGGTGACGGTCAAAAGGCTTCCGCCCGAGATAATTATTCATATAAATGTTCAAGTTATATCGATGAATAAAACGTTCCAACAAATAAATTAATTTTCTTTCTCGGAAATATTGCTTTGCATCCCCATTTATTGTTCGTTCCTTTAATAATATCCGATATTAAAACTTAGTTTATTAATTTTCAGAGGCATAAACAAACACCTGATGATTTTTCCACTGCCCATTTCAGTTAACAGCCGAATAATATTCTAGAGTGATTATTTCCAAATAATTACTTGTGGAGGAGCTGGAAGTAAATAAAAAAAGATACATGTAATACGAAAATAACTTGTTCCGTGAAACTAAGATTCACCAATAAGTACTAGATCTATTATTGCAAAAAAAGGTGAGAAAAATATTGTTTAAGTAAGTTAAACTTCATGATTCGTTAATTATTGTTTATCGAACAGATTCACCTGGAAAACCTACGATCTTCAAGTTTTTCATTTTTGGTGAAGGGAATACATCTGGCATCTCAACAAGTCTTATTAAACAGATATGGTGGTTTTTCGTATTCTTGCCCAAACTGAACTGATCGTTCATTTATGTGATAGGCTTGTGACTTCGTGGCCCATCTATATCACCCATAATGTTTCTTGTGTTGGAGTATTATCCCCCGTCCGACTGGAACTTTGTCGAATTTTACGTTAACTTTGAATCCGGCGCAAGAAATGTCTTTCAAAAGGACCTATAATCTTTACAAACTTTGGCCATTCTTCATTACGAGTACAAACAAGCAACTCGCACACAACTCAGAGGCAAATGACACATGTTTCAAACGCGTCAAATCAATGCCTTGTAAGTTTTCTTCATTCAGAATATTGTATGTGGTTGTTGAATCACAATTATGTTTCGTATGCCTGACGGCACATAAAGAGCATGTCTCAGGGGCGCGCGAACCTGTAGCGTTCAAAGTTACTAAATCATAAATGCGATAAAATATATTCGTTACAAGTAATTAATAAGACGATATTAGCAAGCATAGGAATTAAAAATACCGCTCGTTCAGGAGCTCAAGCAAGTAGCATACATACTATTCGAATTTTTGTGTTAATTTTAGTTTTTCTAGGGATTGTTAGTTTCTTCGATACGAGAAGAATTAATGAGATAACTTTTCATTTAATTTGAAATCCATAGTAGGTGGCCGCAGTTCTTGGAAACGGCTGTCGGGTAAAAGAAGACGGCGCGATGTGGCCAATTAGGAAGGGACGGCCCATTACTGGCGAGTAAATAGTCGTCCCTGTCAGGCGTTCGTCTGTGACAAGCATTTCGAAGCGACCTACAATTCTATTCTTCTGCTTAAGCTTAAAGCGTAATCCGTTTCAATTGTCATCTATAAGGAGGCATTAAATGGCATTCGTGCCGTTTAATTGCAATGTACGTAACCTTACATGTTGCTCTATATTCCAAAATAGTACAGTATTTATTGCTGTTATTGCCGGAAAGGGCAAGTTCTTTTATTTAACGTTGAGACTGTGGACAATGTTTTTCGGGTTCAGTGCTTTAATTTCATTCAGTTTCGGTGAGTTACGGACGTGACGTATTAACTGTCAAATGATTCACTCGTTCACGAATAGTAGAGTTAGCAATTGTTTAGCAGCGCACGCTTGCTGTTACATGTTTTGGAGTACCTGTTGTGATTTTGATACTATGTAATCGATTAGCGTGTAAGCGGAAGCAGATAACCGTCGCTGCGTTGTTCACGGAAATTTACCCTGTAATTTCGTTTTGCACCTCATTTTCTCATCGATTATCCGAGCGTACGAACACATACAGTTTATGTTTTCATGCATATGGTAGTCTCTCTTAGTAAAGAGAATTTTTTTGTTAAAATTCGAACGTTGTATATTATAGTAAATAGTTTTATAAATAATCCTAGAAAAATCGCTATAATACTAAGTTTACCAGTATCTTCATAAATAGAATACATTGTACAAAAAATAGCAACTGTTTTAGCTTAACCAATGTTAAATATTACATGTAAATAGGATTGAAGTGGATTTCATGTATATGAGGTGTAAATTTTCTGTAGTTAATTGTTTTCGTGATTAAATCATTGTAAGGAGCAAAGACGGTTGCAAAATACTCATTTCTAGTGTCAAATGAAGGCTTCCTGACAACTTGTATTCGTCATTCTCTTGAACAGGTGTCTTCGGTATGTGTGAAAAGTTAGCGTGGAGTAATAACGTAAACCTTTGTCCGTCGATGGTCGTCCCGACGTTGGGATTTATGAAGCGGGCTTGATGGGGTTAAAATAAAGCAATTAGCGTCGTGTGGAACACTGCAGCAAGTTTTAATTGACTGCGATAATGCGATTTGTGTGTCCGTCAGAGCGCACGGCCACAAAGTAGCGGAATAAGCAGCGGGTCAATCAATTCCGCGCCGCCGCGGCTGGTAAGAAACGATTACCATCTTACAAGCTATTACGTATCGGTCTGCGTCACGTCCGAAATAATTCATAATCTTTTGATATTTGTTTACATGTTATAAATTTATGATATGTGTTGAGAATGAAATATTCCTCGTTTATTTAAACGCAACTTCTGTAAAAATAGGTATAAAATGTGATTTTTTGCCTTGAAGTTTCGGCAGGCGTTACTTTTTTTTTCTGTCCCCCAAGAAAGTCCGTTTCTTATTTTCTACTTGATACACTCATTATATGCTTTGATTTGTGTGTGTATATCAATAACGTTTACGTTCGATTTGTCTCCCTCTACGTTCCAGTATATCCTACAGTTATGTTATTGTTGGTTCGTCTGCAGTCCATTGTCTTCAGTAATAACGTTTCCTCGCAACAAGTGTGCGCTATCTGCAGCCGCAGAATTGAGTTTTCGCACAACTTGTCGATTTCCCCCCCGGAAACTTAATCACTTTGTTTCGTGGCAGTTGATGGGAAGTTTATCTAGCTTAAAGTGTTTGCACTTGCTCCGGAGGCTTTTATTGGTCTGCACAACTTGGGGCGCCTCGGCGTAGCTGGCGAAGTAATCCAGAAACAAACACGGAAACCATTTCATTACGGAGCCCTGCGGGAAACGAGTCATCTTCAGGATACACGGTCTCGTTATCAGCTTTTCCAGATAAATAAATGCAAAAAGAATGTTTGGGGATTTCGCACTCTGTCTGTCGATACTGTATATATACTTGGTCTTTAAACTAGATCGTTTGTTGTGAAGTGCCTAATGGATCATTTTGAAATTGCTAAAAAGAGGTACATCCCATTAAACAAATTTAAAAAAACATTCGCAAAGTTTAGATTCGTGGTACAATCGTCATAAGTTTTATTTTGGTTTCATTTCATCCTTGACAATATTTTGCACTCACAAATATGTTTTATTAGGGCTATTATAAATCTCGTTGTCTAATTTTTTAAACAAGCCGAATAAATGTTGGAATAAGCCATTTTTAAACGTTATAGTGACATCTAAAAGACATTGTGTATATTCTATACGGAATTAGTGTTGGAAACAAATTAGTTTTCGCATTTTTCATATGCATCTTAGTTAGTGAGATAAAAGATGAAATTAGGCATCTGAAGAGCCAACATAAGAATACGCAAATGGACACGAATGTTAGTCATGAAACAAATAAGGAAACTGTGAATAATAGATAAAATGACAAATTTCTAAGAGTAAAAGGGAAGTGTTTATTTGTTAGGCACATCGTGCGGGGAGGCTACTTGTTTCGGACGAGCTATAGAAAAGGCAGGTCTCACGTACGAGCTTTTTATGGGATTATGTCGGAACTGTGTTGTTGGAAGGGGTTGATATTCGCAGGAGACCAAAGATTAACTGTCTGCGTGGTGAAGACATAGACGTGCTGCTCAGATTTTCGGATGTTCTATGCATTTAAATGTACTGTTGATGTTAGCTTTTCACAAAAATAAAAAATATATATCGAAACGTTATAAAATAGCCCAGAAGGTACATATGTTATGCTTAACTCTAAAAATGGGTGGCAATTATCGAAATGGGTGTCAAAAATATAGAAAAATATTTAATATATTTGATTTCATCGAAACATCGCTCTGTACTTTATAATACATTCTATAATTACTTCGCAAATGTTAGATTCAAGTAAAATGTTTTCTTTCTGTATTTTCAATCAACAAACCAAAGATTTGAACCATCATGAGAGGTTATTATATATTTAGCTGGTTATTGGTCATATTTTCCATTCTTTCTCTCAATTATATCCCGAATTTTTAAAAATTTATTGTCTTACAATTTAGAAACATTTTTTCCCGGCGTTTAGTCAAATTGGCGACCCTTTCTTTGTAGACAGGAGGAAACTGGGCCAACAGACATTCGCGTAAGTACTCCTGTACAGTATGGATGACCATTGTCAAAGCATTACCCACTAAGTGGCTCTTTCAGGGATCCAGAGAGGTGACGGTCACGACTTTATACAATATTATTAATTAGCGATTGCGGTTGGAAAGTCTGAGTGGCATGTAGTAGGGTTGTCTGATGTCCAATAGGATCATAATTATTTAATAATAAATTGTTATTAGCATTTTACTCTTTATTAGTTATTTCGTTAAATAATAGAATCGTTGGTATCATTTTTCTTGGTGATGACCATGTTGTTGAGAGTGTTGTGCGTGGTTATTCGTGACACAACCTACTTTCTTCGAGAAAGTCTTTGAGAACTTTGTTAGACGCAGCGTAAAATGATTTGTAAGGAGGCAAATTATGGAGAAAATTAATATGCCATGTTGTCGATATGAATCTCTATTTTTCACTATATGATAGTTTTTTAATCCTTTAGTGTCACATATTCACAAATTTGGCTGCCTCTTATCTTAGACATTGCTAAACCTGAACGCTTATTTGCCATCACATTTCAAAACTACTTTTTTTTGCGCTGGGTACTTAATCCATTAGTTTACCGTTGAGGAAATAGGGTACGTCGTACATTATAAATAACAAATAGAGGACGAGAGCTTTTAAATGGGGATCCTTGATAGCAAGACATATTGTCTTTATCTTTACATGTAATGCCAAAGTGTAATTAGGAGACATGTACGCACCTCTGACGAGAGTGAGGATGCCGACTGGCATGACGAGCACGGCTACCATGAGGTCGGTGATGGCGAGGGACATGAGGAAGTAATTGGTGACGTTCTGTAGACGGCGCTCCCAGGTGATGGCGAGGCATACAAGGATGTTGCCCGCCGCGGTGCCCAACACCAGCACCAACGCCAGCAGGGCCCACCAGTTAGCCCCCGGAGCACCAGGCACCCCCGGCATCGCTAGCGGCACATTTGCGCCGTGGCAGCTGCAACCAAAGCACTTCTTCAGCCTCAAAAGTGAGAATATGACTAAGGTTACGGTGATGCCAACGAAGAATATATTGGGTAAGGGAGGAGATTGCAATTAAGGCTTACATATACGAGTAGAAGTGAGTCGTTAGTATATACAACTTACCACATTTAATCTTTGACCAAGAGTAGAAATGTTGTTTGGAATTTCCTTGAGGAAGAAAATCGCACAAATATGCAAAGCTTATACAGATGTCAAAAAAAGATCCACCTTTCAAAAAAGGGCATTGCATAAACATTTCAAATACATCATTGGATCCCAAGTCCCGCAAGCATGCTGATGACTGATTTCGTCATTCATTTAGCCATGGCTGAAAAATTTCGTAAAATAATTAAATAATAGCTTTTAAAAAAACAATATTTCCAGCTAATGATTGATGGAAAATTATTTGCATAAACATTTAAGCATACATCACTGGATCCCATGGCCCGCAAGTATGCTGATGACTGATTTCGTCATTCATTTAGCCATGGTTGAAAAATTTCGTAAAATAATTAAATAATAGCTTTTAAAAAAATATTTCCAAGTTATGATTGATGGAAAATTATTTAATTTACGTAAAGAATTGGATAAAAAAACGTTTTTTGAAATAATATGGATGGTTTATGTTTTACATTAAATCGGACCTTACTTCTCCTCTTATATAAGAATATAAATGGACTTCCTCACGGTTTTTATGTATATCATTTGTGTGCCATAACATTTTTAAGTTAGCCCTAGTCCGTCAAGGAATTGAATTCATGTTGAATAATAATATTTTGATGCCCAAATTCTAATAATGTTTTAAACCTGGAATAGAACCTTCCAAATTTTATCAATGTTCAACGTCTTGTATTGGTATTTAAGCATTTACGTGAACACGAGAAAATCTGATGTAGTTGGTGGCTTTTTTTCTGGCTAAAATAGTAGTACTTCATAAATGTTTCCCGTTTATAATAAAGCGCGTAAGCAACGTGCACAATTTTTTTCGTGTTGGCAAAATTAATTTTAAATAAATTACACACACTACTGTTTAGCTTTTATCCATGGCAAGTTTTAATTTCTAATAATTTATGGAAACGCGTTTGTATTCCGTGCTAATTTAAAAAGGTTTATTGTTTTTTAATCGATGAAAATCTATCATTAATTATTAATACGAGGAAACCGCTTTTATTGATTTTATAATTTGTCATATAACCTGTAATGACAACGAATTGCCACGGAGATGGAACAACAAAAATACGGGCCTGTATATTTATTGGGCTTTTATAAATATAGTGTGGTCGCTTTAACCATTTTTTATTGTAACTTAATCAGCACCCTTAAACAAAATAATATAATTTCATAAAATAACTACTATTGTTATTTGGTGCTTCCGTTGCTAAACGGCGATCTACATTGATTTCTGCCATAAAAATTCGAAATATTTTCCGATTCTAAATTTACTTCGTATTATTTTTCTTTCGGAAACAGATCGTAGCTTTACGACCACCTTTGGTTGTTGTTTGAAATAACAGCTGGTGAGAAAGGTCTCGTCTCAAATGTTCCCACCCACGCAATGGATACTCGGAACTGCTCAGTCCATAATATTGAATTTCAATGTAATGGTTGGGGATTTTATTCGTGTCCTAATCTCTGTCTTCAACGCGTTCCTCTGAACATTTGGAACAAAATAGACCCAGTGTAACGAATGCCACTTGTCACAGGAGCCAAAAACGTTACGAATGTGCAAATGTAATTTGTCGCCGAAAGTTGTGTGGTGCTCCGTCTCTTTTCTGGCAAAGCACGATTCATTCTAAAGGTTGGCGCGTTTTTGCTATGAAGCGGGCTGCGGAAGGTCATTCAAAGGTAGCTTTCCACAGGAACCGTAATTGTGCTCGTGATTGAAAGTGAAATACAGAAACGTACAGAGGAGCGCTAATAGCTGTCTTCTTTCGACTAAATGCATGGGCACTTTGTTCTTCAGAAACACCTTGCGTACAACTTTTTCAATTGAACGTGTGTTAACAATTTTTTCTTAGCATTGAAAATAACCGGAAAGCCGTAATTGATGCTTTCAAGTCGCTGTAGAGAAGAAACCAGGTCTGCTAAATATATTGTGTGTGAAATTCGATTATCTATATGAGGGAACACTTTTTTTAAATAAATATAAGCTTATGTAGAATAATGTTTTTCATGTTTAAACTGGGTTAAAAATGTATTAAAAATTTTATTAGTTGTTTCGCGTGCTCTATAATTTTAATTGTGTTCTAAAAATTATAATTTAATATAATCATAATGTCTCATAAATTAATGGCGTAAATTATTATGTACTTTGGAAGACTATCGCTATAAAGTTAAAAGAGCGTAAATAAAGGTATCAGTACACATGACAATTTATGGCGTGGCTAGTAGCAAGTACTGTGTTGTAGAAATATTGCCACAGAAGAAAATTAATTCATTTTATAATTTATTACCGAAAAATTATTTCTTCTAGAGTCATTTTAGAGCCTGTTATTGTTTGACATTTTCTTAGTTAATTTTCTCGTGATATTTCCATTCACGTGTGTTTTGTCTGATTGGAAACTAATGAAGTACACATTGAACATTGGCTATTTCCAGCTCGTGTGCAGTTCAAAGGTACTATTTGATAAAAGCAGTAAGATGCTACTTTTTTGACGACTGCGACCTTTTATCTTTGCATTATATTTGTATATTCTAACTCTAATAAAACTATTCTAACTTCCGAAAATAAATTATTTATTTTTCGTATTCAAACAGTTTTCTTCATTTATTGGAAACCCAAATAAATTGCTGGTCCAAGTCGACGAAATGCTGACGCGCAGGACAACTGGTCGTAATAAGATCGATAAATTGTAAACTTAAAATTAATTTTATATCTCAACAATACGTTTGTTTTTAACTTTTGTAATGGGCAAAATTGGTACAGAAATTACTAATGTTTTCTATCTGGCAAATATTAGGGCTTGAACTAAGTATTTTCGAAGTTTTAATTTCAACGAATTAATGTGTTTTATTTTCATTTTTTTCAAATATTGACGATTTTCGTTATGCTCTCTAAATTCCAAACCCAAATTATGAATTGAGATGTTACTATTTAAAGTTACAAGACTATCTTTTCATTAAATTCATATTCAGCTATCTTCGGATTTTTCTTACAAGAATGATTTATATTGACCAATATACGTCCACGAAGATTCGTTCATGGAAAGAAACAATTGATTAGTATTTTTAACCTGTAAATTAATTGTTTTTAATATATCATAATAAATACATCCTTCTGTCTGATTTAGGTATAGTGACGTGTTTTATAAAGTACGTTAATTAGAACGATATTAGAAGACAAACGTGTAAGTTAGATTAATTATTTGTACTGTAATTTATTTAGTTCTTATTATACTTATGTATCGTGCACCATCTGTTTTCTTCCTACAATTTCTCTCCCTAGTGCTACCTGCTGCTAAAAACATTAAGCATTGCAAACTGTGGCAAATGTATTTACCACAATTTGTATCTGTAATATCAACCAATACATACGATTCTATTAATGTCAAAACTAATTATCAGAGTTCTGTGATTATTTTACATTTCTTACAATAAAAAACGTAGACACGCAGCATTTTATATTGAGAAAATGACACGCGCATGGTTTATCCCGTATTGTCTACAAAGTATCAAAATCAATGCAACGTATTTATGCAATTAATTCTGGTTCAATTAAAGTCTTTGACTTACATAGTTGTTTGAAGATTCCGACATAAACGGAATTGTTTTAGTCTTGTAGAATTATTGTGTGTGTTGGAAATACAAAACCTTGGGCACCTTTTCTGTATCAATAAGGTGTCGCTTTTCTCGACTGTTGTAAAATAAGTTCAACTACTGACTACACGTGAAAATAAATGCAGTATTTTTAACATCGAATGTGAAACATTGTTTTATTTTTACACTTATTCGTTAATAAGAACAACGTCGTATGTAACATTCAAAGATAACGCATGTTTATTTCTTATAATTTCAAAGTCAGCAGAAAAATTTTCAATCCATGTTTGGCACTGTAGTTTTTGTATTTTAGGTTTACCGTCACGTCTAGAAAATGTCAAATTTGATACAGCTAACATCTAATAGCGCGCCATAATTTTTCGTGATCGACGTGAAAATATCCACGTTAAATGAGACCCCAACGTGCGTACCGAAAAGCGACAGTGACGCGAGGGTGCTCGGCAGATTCTCGCATATTTCTGGTCTCCACTTGACGCTCTTTCGCGAGCTCTCGTAAGCAGACGCCCAAGAGCTCACAATAAAAAGGGAAGGCTTCTTATCTAAGAAGGAGGAGCTTACTCGAGTGGAGTGTCCATGGCGAAGTCGTGGCTACAGATCGTCGAGCATCGTGGCGGCCCCGACGCTGGAAACGAACTGGCGCTTGGGGCGGCCGTCGTCGCGACGCCTGCGCACGTCCTCGCAAAGCCGCTCGTCAATTTTCACCTCGGAACACGCTGCACTCCGCTGTTTTCCAAAACGGTAGCGCGACGTTTCCCTCGCAGGATACGCGGTTAAGAAGCTTCCGCGCACTCTGACTCTGCGAGAGGGTCCTGTCAATGGGGACCTAGATCCAGATCAGACGTCGCTCCGAGGAACGGCCACGGCGTCATCGTCGAATTGATGAAGACGCCGCTTTAATTGGCACGTTGGCGTGCTTTTTGTTGTGACGAGCTGCGAGTCACTTAGACTGCGGGACAAGTACGTCTAGTATTGATCCTCAGTTGGACAGCGCTCTTTATAGACTTAATGTAAATTTCATGCCCCCGTCGGGGGCTAATAATAGCAGCTAACATAGTTAACGCCCGCTAAAGTAATAGCGAGAACGGGCCAATTAATTACGGACTACCTTTGAACCGATTCCTCTACCGAGAAAGTGCTCTTCCGAGATCTTCCCCTTTTGTCGCCGAGAATGACTGGCTTTTTTGTCGGTTCTGATTCGCCTTTTGCAATTGTTTGTCTGAAGGATGACACCGGAACATTTAGTGTTTATAGTTGTATGTTATGTGTAGATTATTGGTTTGGAGGCATTGCTTAAGCAGTTCTAGTATCCTGGCGCTATTGACGTACAGCTGTCGCGGCGTGGGAATTACGTAACCTGGATAAAAATAAACCGATATGCCGTTTCAGTATTGGGCTTATTACGTACGTCGTCGGAAGTCCTTCACTCGGAATTTTGATCAATAAATTTATCGCTCGTACCGTTTAGCGCGATATTTAATTTACCATCCGCGTCAGCGGCGTTACTGTCGCGTGTGCAGATTTTGCTCCATTAACCTGACAAATCCAGCGTTTGATAGGTGCCTGTAGTTTGTCTTTTTGAATCGGGAAATATTTACTAGTAATTTGAAAGCGCTATGAACGAACGGACAGATCGGTTAAAAGCAGATTTCTTTCTCTCGATAGAGTTTTATTCAGTGGGCATATAGAAAGTACTCGTCGCTCGGATTCGATGTTGCCTGGACGAAAGAGGCAATCTCCCACGTGGAAATTGGCGTTTGCGATGGTTTCCGCTGCAGGAAGCTAAATACAGTCATTCTCGGCACAGCAGTTCCCCACTGCCGGCCTCTATGCAGGTCGTTAGCAAATTAAAGAATCGCTACTCAGGGCCATTATGCCGCGATAAGCGTTAACACCTGGTCGGACTCGCGAGAAACAATTACTCTTCCTCTTCTATGTCGTCATGTAATATATCCACTTATAATTCAAACGCGTGCCGGTTACATTATTTCATAGACATTTTCATTTCTGCCATTTTCTTTGTAAGCAACGAACATTTGTAAAGTATTTTAGAAAAAAAGGAATGTCATTTCGAGTAGCAGAAACATTGTTTGTCACCTGGAACATAAAAACAATTCAGTCTGATATAATGAAAGTACAAATATTTCCATACCCAGATCATGGCCAGACTAATCTCAAACGTGAAGCTTCCCGTAGTTTCTCAATTTTGTATTTGGTATTTGAATGCATGTACATTCTTGTCTATTCCTGCTATTGTTAAAAAGGAACAGTTTTTAGCTGTTAGATAAATTGAACTTAATAGTCTTTTCTTCGGAGCTATTGTGTTCTTCTCCGGAAATACCTTAGCTTCTCGTTATGTGATTTGGAAGAAAAGCTATGTAAATAATATTTTTACGTAAATTAAATTAATTTCTTAATTTTGTTGATCAAATAGACTGTACGATGAAGTAGAATAAGAAGAATAACCAGGACAGTCTCGGAAAACGTCTTTATTGTGTTTAGAACATTTTAAGGTGCTTTCGACATTGTATCATATTCATATTATTAGCTTAATTTCGTTTATCAGACAAACAGTGCCTCGACATTAACAAGTATTTTAAAACACGGTTTAAATTTAATACATTAGTACCGTGTAACGCCACTGACATGTGAATATGATACCATGTCGAAAGCTCCTTAAAATGTTCTAAACACAATAAAGACGTTTTCCGAGATTGTCCTGGTTAGTTTACTTTCTCAATAATCTCCATTAAGCTCATTAAGTCTATCCAGAGAGATTTGAATTTTCAATTTCTTCGTAACAAATAAGCATTTTATAACTACGCTTAATTGTTATTTACAATACAAGTGACTTCATTCGCCAAAAATCCCCCCGCAACTCAGTGGTCCAAAACTAAAAAAAATTATGCCAAAATCAGGAAATTAATGGAAACTATTGAAAGTTAGTCCACGTGTTTTTTTAAACTGCTTATTTAAAATTTTATGTTTTCAAAAACAAAATGGCGTATCAATAGGGCAAACATTAAAATAATGAAAAAACGAACCTATTTCACGAAAATTTTGGTAATAAGGGGTATGTCGATTCGATTATTTTGAATTTGTTACTTAATTTGAAAATCAAAAAGGCGGATCAAATATGGCGGGCATTAAATTGAAAGATTGTATATAAATAATGAAGAAATAGGTTTTAATGGATATTTTAGGTCATGCATTTGATTATGTAAAAGAAAGGCGTTATTTGAAATGATTATTGAATTAAATTTTTTTGAATTAATTATACCACACTATATTATATACAAATTGTTAATAGGCATTTATCGTATTACCAATGCATTTTTTAATTGTTGAGGCACGAAAGGGTAGGTAATCTATTCGAAATTAATTAATTAATATTTCTTACTATTATGTCTACATATCCAAGTCACGGGATCTCATCGGATCACAACTTTTTTAACTTTATGTAAAAACTGTAAATCATTAAATGTCGGCTATAACTATTTGACAATGTTATATATACGTAAATGATGTATCTACCACCAGGAATATCTATCGCAAAACCGAACTGAAGTTCACAAAGAACGTGAAAAGTTATAAACACTTGAAGAAATGCCTTAAGATATGAACCTTGTCCTTCTCACGTTTTTCGTTAAACTGGTTACTTTGCAATGAAATATGGTCGATGTATTAGAATTTCCAAGAGATTTGGTTTTCACTGTAGTATGCAGTAGCTTTCTCCGAACATAACTCCATTGAACTACATTTGAAAATTACGACTTAAATTATTCGCCTTTTGTCACACTTTTTTGATGTTTTGGACCACTGTGCCCCATAACCAAGCATAATTTTAAGATCAGGAAATAATTTGAAGATTGCCATATAAGAGGAATTCTGTTGGTAGGTTATCATTCCGAACTCCATCTATTGCACTAGTGAAATATTTCTTGCACCGATATGTTAGCAAGCATATTGACTTGTAGATGGAGAAAAGTAGGGGAAAATGTGTAAGGTAGTAAATTCAGGAAAAATAATAGTAGAAATAAAAGGGCCAGTAAATAATATTTTCTCCGCGCTAATCCTGATCGTTTCTGTATAAACTCGCTGTACAATAATTAAGAAGAAACCCGGTGAATATTGATTATTGGTGTAAGGTTTCAAGGACCTTGGTAAGGATAGAATTGCTACTGCTTGCGAAGAATAGTTGCTTGCATGGTCTGATTCTCGGACTGCGGTAGGCATCGCTCCTAACCGCAATTCGAAAGGCCATAGTTGCAAAAAAATACTTACAAGGACCAGAGTGTATTCTCGTGTAATTGACTTCGAGAGCAGTGTTGTCCGGAAAGATCAGCGTAGGTGAAACATTCACACACGACATTCTGCTTATTTATGAACACCACTGTGTAATCAGCGATACATTCGGCTAGAACGACTCGTAGGGTATATTATAATACATATTAGAGCGTTTGTACGAGTTTTAGCGAGCTTTACCTACATTAAATAAAGGCATAGAATCTATTGGCTCTTATAATTTTTGTTGTGATAAAAGAAGTGTTTTCGGACTTTGGCATATAGTGTCGGCTCGTAAAAGGGAAATAACCCAGCTTTGGACAAGTCTGTTTCAGGTGGAACGAAAGTCATTAATTATAATAATTGCTAGGGTTGTGAAAGCTTAAAGTGATCTGTGTAGATTTCCAAAGTATGTCAATTATAAATATTACCATATCAAAATGTACAAAGTTCTCTTGATCGTAAATCTACTGTGGTACAGAATTAAAATGAAACGGAAAGATTTATGAGGAGAATACGGAGAGGAAGAGTATAAGATGAATTCACTCAGTGTAAATATTGATACACGCCCGTATTTCTGGAATTGGCCCACTAAATATTAAACTATTTTCAAAAAGTAGCATTTGTTCTGTTTTGGTGGAAGTGATATCTTAGCAAGAGGGAGCGTGGAAATACGTGGATTAAAGAAAAAATCCTGCAAGTTTCCGCTGTAGAATTACATTCCCGGAGCAGGAATTTAAATCTATGAGCAATATAATGTGATATTAAATTCTGGGGCGTTTTGGATTAATAAACTGCTGAAATGAATTTACAGTTTGAGAAAAGGTTACCAATGTGGTGTTTCGAATACGCAAATAGATGACTACATAAATTGTGAGACGAAGGGCAAAGTACCGTCTAGAATAAAAATAAAGAAAAAGATAGTGGGCACAGTACGTTAATAAAATAAGTTAAGATCTTTGTTGTAGCAAGTCATTTCATATAACGGAGAGAACAAGCGGGAGAACCGGGGCAGACCTGGTGACGAAAAAACTATTTTACAGTTATAGGAACAAATGGATCAACAGGTGCGGGTGTAATTATTTGTTCCGATCATCTGAGAGAAGTTAATCGTCTGTGAAACGGTGACTATCGTAAATCTCTAATGAGATAATTTTGCTCGTTATTTTATTTTCTGGTAGTGTCGAAAATGGTCAAGAACTTAATTCTTTCTTTGCTGTTGGTGAAATTTCATTAGCGAAGAGCCAACCTTCAAAAGTGAAATTCTAAACGATAAACGTAAACGAATAGGACAATTGTTTTATTTGACGACTGTCGTACATGATTCAAATAATATTGTGGCGCGTTTGCGAAACTTAAGTATCCTGCGGAGGTCCGCTAAGCGTTGCGGTTTGACGGGTTGCATAGTGCGTGAGCGCGTAGTGTCGATGTTGGCCCGGTGATTTGTAGCGTGTTGCGAAGTGGGCCGCTGTTGCAGCGAGTCGAGAGTCTGCGGAGACCTCATTAGCGATGTGCCCTTGTCTCATTAGAGCGTAAACTGCCCTCAGGGACCAACGATAACAGTTATAACTCGCATCAAAACTTACAACATTTTCGCAAGTTCACCATTACAAAATATAAGACCACGTACATTTGCGGTCTTTGACTATTATTATCCAAATCGGCTGACTTAGTAAATGTAACCACTCTCCAATTCCTTTCGTCTTTAAATGTTGTGGGATGGTATAGTTTGTTAGATAAGATGTTAAGACGTAAGTCAATGTAACATAGTATTGTCCACACCCTGTGAGATGTTTTTTTTTTCAGACTAACTGCTCGGTTTTATATCAAGTTTATTGAAATTTATTAGTTCCGTATCTATAAGGGGCCCTTCTTGTTGTTAGAGACGTCAGTTTATTTATTTTATTTCGCATATACAACTTCAACTGTACCTCAGCGTCGTCTGAGTTCTACGAATTGACCAGTAACTTCGTTGTCTTTCATTTCTCCGACACTGAACTTCTTTTACACAATTCAGAGTAGAACAGCCTGAGTTATTTGACCTCGAAATATTAAAACCTCTATTTGGATTAAGTTCGTAGCACTTGTTAGGTTGACTGACATAGGGGAACTCTGGGCGGGACGGGATAAAGGGTCAGAACGGGGTGCCCATTTTTCCCCCCCATAAAATAGGGATTAAACCATGTAACGGGTCGAGGAAAATTTCCCGGCAGCAGCCTTGACCACGTTCTGATGAACTGTCGTTTTGCCATCTTACATCTATGAACTTCGACAGAAGATAAACTGTAAAACTGTTCGCAAGGAGAAAAAGGAAAAACTGTTAATCTGATATTCTCACCTTATAAGAAGAGAAAGAGAGGAGAAAATAATAGCAAAGGCTGTGCATTTGCAAAAAATCTCTTCGCGAAAGAAAAATTAATAGATCAACTCCACGTAGAATAAAAGTAAAAAAGAAAGCATCAAAGGTGTTAAGATATTTCTTGAATTTAATTTACATCAAAAATCTAAATTTATAGTTTTTCGTTACATTGAAATAAGATAACGTAAATAATAGAATAAATTAAGGCGTTATACGTATATGTTATAGTTTTATTTTTCCATCATTTTACAATAATTGTTAATAAATTTCCCGTTCCGCCACGACTTTCCCCTACTTTAGCCTACGTTAAAAGTTCGCATCTACATACCCAACTCCGGATTCTTACTTATTCAGGATGACTTTATTATCATATGCAGTATCACAAAGAACGCATCCTAATCATCAGTATGAGAGTACAATACAATGATGATCGGGAAAGCACAGTTGTGAATTTGTTATGGTATAAATGTTTAGTCCTTCGTTATGGTTCTAATGAAACACAGTAAGATTAACTTATTCAAATTACTCATATGCCAAAATATGATTGTTTTAGTAAACAATAACACGCGATGAATGAAGGGATTCTGTATGTATATTGGTTGAAAGTAAAAGTGCATTATGTTGCTGGATATGGGTGCTTTGAGTATTTATGACAAGGAAATCTATATACTGATCTCGCTAAACTCAAATAAAAAGCTATTTGGCGTTGAACTTAAAATTTTTAAATAAATATTCTTCGGAAACACGTGTACCGTCAGTAGAGCGGGCGGAATTGGTATCACATAAACTGTATAGGTAAATCTGCACTGATGTCGACAGTAGTTTTCACAACTGTATGAACATATGCACCAAGACAGGTTACTACTACACATCAATAGCACATGGGTATTTGCACGGGTAAATTAAAAACTAAATACAAGTGGTTCTTTTATAGACCATATTTTCAAGTATAGGAGGTAGGTTGTCGTATTTGTGTAAATATCTGTGTCTGTAAACAATTAAAAGTTCCCGATTCAGGAATGGCGTCTGCCAAACCGAATCTCCATAATTCGATTGAAATTGGCCATACCGTCTTCTCTGCGACTCTGGCAATTGTCGGTCGTTTGTGAGACATTATATTGCATCTGTAGAGATTTGAGTACGTACGTGTTTTGCTTGAGTCCGCCAGAGGGTAGCAGGCGTCGGGGCGCTGGTTGTCGGAGGAGAGTTGCGACGGCGGCGGATAGATAGCAGCGTAGCGACGCGACGCCCCATCGCAGACTAACGCCACTATGCGCGGACACTATGGCGACAACGAATTAGCGCCACGGCGACGGCAAACAGCGCGTCCAAGGCGAAGTTTACTCTGGTTTCTCGAAGCTCCGGGAACAGCTCAACGCCAGCATGTAACATCAATGTGTCGTTTTGCGGTGTCTCGTGTTATTTGCAAAAAACCTTAAGTCCGGTTTCAGATTGTCGAGATTGTATTAAGAATATTCCAGAAACTGTTCACAAGGTACACACAATTCACAAATATTTACTATCTCCATTATTTTTACGCTCCTGTCCTGTTACTTGTTTAGTGTACGTTCTTCGCTCGTCAAACAATCCAACATCTTCCAGGCATTTCAGTTTGGAGTCATGCTTCCAATTAAGCTGAAATTTCCCGATACCAAGTTTTTTTATATTTTTCTAATTATAAACTTATAAGTAGACCCTACTTTCTCCAAACTTGATGTAATAATCGGAGCGTTACAGTTTTTAAATATACCTGTCTAGCTGTGGATGTCATTCGCAACGTCCATTACGACTGCTCTAATTTGAAGATATGCCCTTGCGGAAGACAGAATTGAGATCGAATCTTCACTAGGGGCTTAGTATAGACATAGACACGAACCATGTACAAAAAAATATACAAATAGCAAAGCACTGTTGAAGTATTTCACGTCCTCCGCCCAGCAAGTTTTCTCATCTCAACAATCACATAAAAGTGTAACGATTTCGTGCAGCGTGACGGTTTTTTCCCCTGTTGAAAACGTATTCATGTCAAATTAATATCTACGGTGTCCTGGAAGGTGATTTCTTAATATGCTTTATAACATAGTTGCTGAAATAAAAATATTTTATTTTCAGACAATAACACCAGTATAATGGTTTAATCTCGCATTTAGTGCCTGAAGCGAAATATATGAAAAAGAAAAACTGCGTAAATTACGTCTCTTTACAACTATACAAAACATTTGAGGAAGCTGTGTGGATTGGCCGATGCTAATTACATTTTAACATGCGACGAAACCTTCAGTACAGTCGACAATCTTGAAGCCTTGTTTCATCTTTTTTCTATCAGATTTTAAGAAGGTGACCTCGATCTGTTATTTTGTCTTGGCTAGTGAATATTTTAGTATGATTGACTACAGAAAACCTGTTGATTTTATTCGGAAATATATTCGAACAGTTGGAAAACGATCCAAATTTATTTACTGTTTTTGGCGAAAATGGGAAACATTTATCGCAACAATCAAATTTTAAACGCTATGAATATTCCACCGGTGACGTTTGCTAATAGGTTAGTGCAATCTTCCCGAGGATTGTTTTCCCGTGCCAAGTTTTTCTTCACATTATGATATAGTAACTGTGGCGTTTCCTTTTTTGCATCCTCGATGGACTGTTAGTTAAATGTGGCAGATAAGCCAAAAGGGAAGGATGTAATATCCATTCCCAAATTTCTCACACAATAAATCATGCGGATTTTAGCCCGTTTCCCGATATTCCAGGGTTGCGTTCAAACGCAGATTTTGCTGAAACCATTCGAGAACCGTGCGATTTTTGTCTATTTTTCCTGCTCAAACGTTTCGTTGTACTGTGGGTTTCCATTGTTGTTTTCACACCTGTCGGCTGTACTTGGGATTCTCTCGCCAATTGTCTTTGAAGATAATTGACTGATTGGCTTTGTCGTGCAAAGAAACGGTGGGTGAGCTGTCAACATCCGGACGCTTTACGGCCGTGACGCAAGACGCTGAGATCCTCCAGCCGGCGCGACCGTTATACCTCTAACCACTATCTCTGCAATGGGAAAACATTATATCGGCAAAATGAGTTCTTTTCGATGAGCGATGCGAAATTTACTTCCCGGTCTTCGACTAGTGTCCCAGCACTGTTTATTTTGCAGACAACCACACTGCATAATCCATCATCAATTTACGTAATCCTGATTTCATTTTGCGGTGTTGTCGATTACAGTTTAATTTATTCCGAGTAATGAAACGTTATCAAAAGATTATCCTTCTGTTAGAATTCCAGTTAAACAGGCATCAAATTAATTGAAAACAACGAGAACATAATCCATTTACCCGTTTGCGATCGAAATTCGTCAAATGAAGTTCGTGTGGTTATATTGTTTGGAATAAACATTTACAGTTGGAATTCAATAGGCAGGTCATATTAAGCATTTACATTACAGATAGAATTAAATGTAAATATTCTTTCAAACAGAGCAAGACAACTTTTTGTTCGTTACGAAAGTGAAAGAAAATACTAAAGATAATATATTTTCAATCTACGATATCAGACTATATTAGGAACCCGGTTGTGTTGTGTTGCGTGGACACTATGCTCACCATTAAACAAGCTGCATCTACTCAGTTGCAGCGGATGAAAAGATAAAAATAATAGTGTTTTTACGCTGTCACTGAAATGGTGATCGAGAAAAGTAAATTACAGCTGTCTTGTGAATCTTACAAATTATTAGGTATATATATATATATATATATATTTATAAGAAACTGGTCTACTACTAATTAACGAAATGAGCATTGTTGCTTTTTCTAAATGCCAAATCTCAAATACTGTCGTTACATGTTAGTTGAATCAGGGGAATTGATGACGGTTGGCGATCTAAAACATACGTGGAATAAACTCTGGTCAGTTGAAGAAACAGACAAGAATGATGACGAAGCGCAACAGCTGTAGAAACAGCAGGCTAATGAAATTACGGACTGAATTCAGTCTATCTATCAATTGCATGATTTCAAGAAATCTATAAAGAAAATGCAAATGAAAGGTTGAAAAGTGATACTGATCCAGGTTTTCAAATTTTAAATCAAGATGATATAGTAATATGTGTGCAAGATTGTCTAACATGACTTTTTAAATTTTATAGATTCTGTTTTTCGAACTATAGATTGTCCCTATTAGTTCGGATATTCGACATTCTACTACATCTCTCAATTCAGATTTGAAATCGTATTTTGAAATTGGCGGTTTAATATCTTAACTTCAGACTGTATATACTACGCACTCCAGAAGACAATATTGCTAAAATATAAAATAAATGGTTCAAATGTGATTTTTAAGAACAGATAAATTTATTATTAAAAATAAATATAATAATTTTAAGAAATCTAAAGTTCTGTTTGAAGGCAAATAAATTAAGTGTTCTGTTTCATGATTATTCGATATTGGCATAAGGTTCGGCAGGTTGCCGAACTTGTGCTAAGGCTTCAGTTATCAGGATTGGTTTGCACAATGCTTCCGTTGTCACAATCTTCCTCTTGCTCTCCTCAATAGACTCGGTATCAGTCCTGTCACTCGTTTGGACAAGAGTAGTTTGACGTAGATTGCGCCATGTCCGTTATATATATATATATATATATATATATATATATATATACCACACCAAATTTTTTTCCGCGGGAACTTAATGACTCTTGCCAACATACCGACACTTATTTCCACTCTTTTGAACTCCAAATATACAGTAATATATACATTTAATTTTATGTTCACTGCTGTTGTTTGAAATAATTATTCGCCAACATAAACATTAATAAATATTTGTTAGATTATTGAACATTGTAAATGTTCTTTGAGCGTTTTATTGTTCTTGTTTTATTTTCTATGGTATTTCATATGATATTGTGTGCTCTAGTTTTAATCTGAACAAAATTATAATTTCCGGGGCCTTTGCATTTGTACAGTCGAAAGCCAGCTGGTTTAAGATTTACGGTGATTGTGTAAACGCTTTCCTCCTCATAAAATTCGTATTTTATTATAGAATACGTTCAAGACCACATTGTCGCCAACGACACGTAATTGGAGACATCTCATTCTAAATTCGCCCACCATTCGAACTAAATATTTTGATAACTCTTCGTGTGAATCGGTTGAAGTTAACTACGTGTATCTGCTCGCGTGTTTATTGAGGTTATGGAACAGAACCCTACGCTTTTTCGCTTTGAGGCAGGCTGACTTGACTAAATAAAAAGAAATCTGGTGCTTCATAAATCCACGAGATGTGGATGATGGAAATTCTGGCCAAGGTCTTCCGGGAGGATTTATAGATTTTCAGGATTTGCTCTTTCCACGACCGGTCGTTATCGGCTCTTTAAAGTAGAAATATACATTACGTCCAAATCTTCTTTCATCTCTCTCTCCCCTCTACGATTGATGACAACGTAATTTCGCGAGAGAAAATCACGAGGCAGGTAAGGTATAGGACTATAAAACCCCTTTAATTAGATGTATGATTCTCTCTACTTGAAACAATATTTAAAAGTGAAATATTGTAAATAATAAAAAAACACTCGGCGAGATGAGATTTTTCAGTTCTTGTCGTAAAACTCGTTGGGAAATATTCTGGTAATAACAAAGGGGTCTGTGAATGTTAAGAACATTTGATAATGTTTCAAATAGGAAATTATCGAAACAATTTTAAAATTAATTGGTATTTTGGGATAAATAATTTCGGCCTATGGATAACAAATCATAGATTCACATAAAATAATTGATTATACTTCTAATTCAACAAAAGTAATATTTTCTTAAATAACTTTATAAAAATATAGAATTTCAGTTAATTTAACATGACAGGAAGAGATGTTACTCTGTACTTCGCAGTGCATACGAAGAGTTGCGTGTTTGTCTCATTGAAGGTATTTAATAAAAATATTTGGGTCCCATTGTTCGAGAATTAGAAGAGAACCAATGAAAGTTTAATGGAATTTAGAAAAAAGTTTTGAACGCCCCGATATTTTCCCATTCAAATTATAATAATAAAAATAACTAACAAATTCATATTTCTCAATACTTTTAAATTTTCCGTCAACCAGACCTGCTTATATGTAACCTTGCTAACAATTTTCACTAATCATTGATCCGGGTAACCTGATAAGGTAGTATTTGTTTTTATGTTATTTCTTTCTCTTTGTTTTTTTTCTTCAAACAACGTTAAACTCAAAACAATAAGACTTGATGAATCGGCGTGTGGCTATTTTTATTATCGGTTTTTGTTCGAGGAGGGGATGTTTTAACTATGACCACGTGTCGCCGAGCGTCAGGAAACCGAGTCTGCACTTGCGTGCATCAGAGTTCTAAAAATGAACGGTTAGACAGCTGTCCCGACCAGCAGGAATGACTAGAGCTAGAGGACGTCGCGGCGGCAGCGACAGCGAAGCAACCTGCCGAAGGCGGCTCGGAAATGCCTGTTGAAAACCGTGTAGATGACAGGGTTGATGGTGGACGACACGTAGCCTAGCCACAGACAAGTGTTTACGACGCGGTCGGGCACGTGGCAGGATGGACACGCAGCAAACAGTACGTTGAGCACGAAGAAAGGCGCCCAGCACAGCACGAAAGTGAAGAAGACCAGCCCCAGCACCTTGGACGCCTTCTGCTCGGTGAGGACGGCGTGCACGGCCGCCGAGTGTCGTTTCCCGCGGCCCGCGAGGAAGCGCAGGTTGAGCGTAGAGTGGCGAAACGGCGTCTGCGTCCCTTGGTCGCAGCGTCCAGCGTCGCCTGCGAAGCTCAGCTGCGGCTGCGAGGCGCTCGTCCTCAGGCTCGCCGTTCTGCTGCAGGTGCAGGAACAAACGGACGTGATTAGGAGTGGGCGGTCAGGCGATGGCCGCGACGTGGCCTCAGGGAACTCACCTCTCAGGTGGGGATGCGGGGGACGTCGCGTGGCAGGAGCCTCCCACGGAACGTACGAGCTGTCGGTGCTGAAGTCGGTGGCGCGCCAGGCGCCGCCCCCGGTCCAGGTCCGCGGCTGCGAAGCGAGCCTTGCGCCGCAACAGTTGCACGGTCAGCGCGTACGTTGTCACCATTGCCACCATGGGCAGGTAGAAAGCTGCCAGCGACCCCAGTACAAAGAACGCGCGATTGTTGATGGCACAGTGGCTGTGGCGCTCCAGCGGCATGATGTTGGCCTTGTTGGTCAGCCCTGAGGAAGGAGAATTGTTGGCTTATCGAGCATGTACTTCCTAGACGTCGTCGTTATTTACGGTGCTTACCTAGCACAGTTATGGATGACGAGATGAGCATAGCGAGCAGCCACACGAGCGCTATCTTGAAACCCACCATTTTCTTAGTGTGGTAGGCATGACGCGTCTTCAGTGGGCTGCGGATGCCCAGGTATCGGCTCACGGAGATGAAACACATGTGCAGGATGGATGCGGAACAAGCCAACACGTCGCAGGTTACGTAGACGTTACACCACGCCACCCCGAACGGCCAGTAGCCTGAAATGCGTGACGGTCTCGCGTCATCTACCGTTTGGCGTTACCGCAGGAAGCTATAAACTCGTTATTTACATCGGCATCAGTCTGCCTGAAGCCGATATGAAGGTAGAGAGGCGCTATTTATACGACCCCGTTCCTCTATATAGCTTAGAGCTGTTAGCGCTTACGCTAAACTTTTACAGTTCGACTATTCGTACAGACGATGCGACGTATAATAATTTATTTAATGTACAGTGTCGATGGCCGGACAGAAAAGACTGGAAGTCTTGAAAATGTGTCGAAGAACAAAATTAAAAAATGAAGAATGAACAAAATGAGAAATATTTTGCTTAAAGAGAGAAATAAAGTACTTAGTGTAGCACGATTTAATTTCTTTTTACACAAGGGATTGGTGTGAATAGTGCAGTATGACACCGATTACTATTACTAAAGGATATAGAAACAGTCAGTAGGTAGCTTATCATTTTGTGTATTCAATAATACAAAAGTATCAACTGACACATCGCGGTTTTACAGGTAAATGAATAGACGTAATAATGTGAATCATATCAATGATTATTATCATTATTTGTTCAACAATGTAGATAACCTAGTGCTACTGAAATATTGCGAATTGGCAGAAATAATAGTTTTACGGCTGTCAGATTTATCACTTTAAAGTCGTAAAACTATTCATTTTTGTTTAGGTCGTGTTTACGGTTTTACGTCAGTCTATTATTTGGGAATAACATTTTTCGAGAGTTCCAATGTATTATCTTATTTGTAAATGAGAACATAGAGAAAGGTGACAAAAGAAACGTTTAGATGAGATCTTAGACTTTATGGCGGTGTTCTCGAGGGTTGATATTACGTCAAATCTGAAGCCTCCAAACTCTGACATACAATTCAATCGGGTGTGGGGTATATTTAGGCATTTATGTGGGTTTGGATTTCCGTTTCTAATTTACCACAAGTTCATGGCTTCTTTTACTTTAAACTTCCACAGTCTTCTACTACATCCCAAGACAGCAGGGGGGGGGGGGGTTCTTTGAGTTTTTCTCTTAAACAGTCTTAGAAATCGAACACACAACAGCGTCAATCGTGTCCTTCCCCCCTCATCCAAACTAAGTTGACAATCTTTTTAAGTTTATTCAGTGACTTTATAAAACTTACAATTATATTTATTGTAAATCCGTTGAGTACATTTGCATTTAATCACAATATTTTAGCTAACCTTCAAATTCCCAATTACTGGTTTTTAAACAAAACATTTCCTTCTGAATAATTATAAATGTACGCCCATTTAAGCATGATTTTTTTTCTTTACTGGCTGGGTGCCCGACGCTGTCTTGGTATATATTTACACTATATAGTATTTAATTATTCAGAATTCTCTTGGCAAAATGTTATTAAGCCGGCGTCGAAAGTGTCACGTTTTTGAACCATTACCTTTTCACGGCCTATACCCTAGGTATGCGATGGAATATTAATTTCATGATTACTCAGTACCTGAAGTCTATTTATTTACTGGTACTTATATGAGCACAGTAACTTTGGAAAAGTTTAAACTAATACATTTATTTCTCCGGTACCTTAGGAGGAGCGAAAATATTTTCGGTAAGTTAAGAAAGTCATAAATACTTTCAGTACATGAAGAGTGTCAGAAATACTCCCTCTACATTCAGAGTGGCGAAAATACTCTCGGTATCTTCGGCGAGTCAAAAATAGACCTGGTATCCTAAGATAGTGAAAATTACTTTAGTTGCCTGACGTGTTTTACTCATCCAATGTTTGTCCTAAATCTTAAGTATCAAGAGTACAACGTTTGGTAGAAATTGCCCCAATTGCACGCGGAACTTTGTTTCACCCAACTCCTCGGCGAATTGTATATACACCAGTTGAATGTCAGAATTATGTTTTCGTATTATAATTAATTAACGTTTTCTACAATCTTCCTCCCCTACAGTTAAGGGTTGAACTACGACTTATCTCGAATTGTGAACGTCGGAATTAAACTCTGCTACTAATAATACATAATCCATTCTCTATCGTTTTCGTCCTATTCCTAAGGCCCTTCCATCCCCATCTCTATGGTTACTCGCCTCTCGTGCCGAATAGGATTGAAATTATACGGAAAAATCAGGAGAAGTCGTATCAGTCTCTTTGAAACCGTAAAACACTTATTCGGTGCTAATTTGGGCCCTTCTTTGCTGCATATTTAAATATTTCCAACCCCGCCGAACTGTATTTGTTTCCGAGTGGCAAGGAATATATGTGTAAATTCAGTCCAAATGACTAACTGTTTAAATTTGTTTGTGGAACATACATATTCTCTAACACTATTTTTTACACACAAACAGTAAATTTTATTTTGCGTGAAATAATTTATTAAATTAACGAACATTGTAATGAATAATAAAATATTCGGAATAGTTAATAATTATGAAAAAAGATTTTAGAGCTCGCAATAGGCTCCGTTTATGAAAGTGAACTAAGAGTGATTACTGACTGTCAGTTTTATTTATTATATTCGTGTTGTTGAAAATATTAAGGCAACATAAACGGGGGTTGGTAAGGCATATACTCTGGGTTACGCAGATCGCTTCCACTCTATGTAACGGAGAGTTACTTATCACCCATTAATTACAGGCATGAATAGGCTGGCACGGTTATGAATCGCGTACTTGCGGAAACTCTCAACTGTTGGCGCATATATATGGCAAGCCAACTCTGGCAACGTCTTGCGAATAAACAACGAAATATGGGCCCCTCAGGACTGACCTGTGGCCAACTGTCAACTCGCAAGAGACTCTTTAATTGTGGCCGGTTCGTTCCACATCAGAGACTAGAATCCTCGTGAATTAAGCTGCCTCTGGGAATACCGAACTTCACAAAAAAACAAACACATTATTACATCGAATGAAAAACCGCGTCTGTTGCTGTGGTTTCTGTGCGAGCTCCATAAAAACTCGTAATGCGTCCCTGGAATCTCGTATTGTCACATATTCATCATTTAACACGTGTTCTGCAGTACAGTGAAATAGAAGAGGAATTGTTGTTATTAAAATACTACTTTTCTGATCCTTATTCTTACGTATACTGAAAAATGTTCGAATGTGGCATTTCTGATGTGGCATCGAATCTGAAACTAGGAGCCAGATTCTTCAAATATCTAAAATTAATCTTGCCCAGTTTTAATTAGACTATGCACAGTGGTCCGGAACTACAAAAACGTGTAACAAAATTCGAAAAAATGTAAGTCGTAATTTGAAATGTAGTTCAACGTAATTGTGTTCTGAGAGTGCTACTGTATACGTCAGAGGAAACGAAATCGCGTGAAGTTCTAATACGTCGGCCATATTTATTTCGTGGCAAAGTAACCAGTTTAACGTAAAACGTGAGACGTAATGACGTGCACGTTTTAATCACATTACCTCAAGTGTTTATAACTTTTTTACGTTCTTTGTGAATTTAAATTTGGTTTTGGTACGAATTGGTAGGCAAATCATTTATGTATATAACGATGTCAAATAGTTGTCACAAATTAATAATAAAGTCAAAGTGGCGTTGAAGATATTTTTTACTTAATTGGTAAAAATTGTGACCCGGTAGATCCTGTGATTTGGATATAATAGTTTGAAATATTTATCGTTAAAATTACCTGCCTTTAGTACCCAAACAATTAATAATATGCATTGTTAATGCTATAAATAGCTGTTAGTTAATTTAAAAAGTCTTAGGGCATACACAATACCACATATGGTATTTAAATTTTAAATAATGATACAAAATAAATTAATGAAATCTATTAATGACCAGTTTTACAAATGTTTCTTATAATTCAGAATAAGCGACGGTTCATCTCCACATTTGAGACTTCTTCAGGTGTTAAATTTTGATGACAATATGCCAAATGTGTAAGAATCCAAGTCCCAAATGTAATGACGAAACTTCGCTTATCTATAGTTTAAAAAGTGCGTATAAAACTGGTCGTTAATTTATTTCGTTTCATTATTTGAATATCGGGCGTGAATTGATGTACTATTGATAATAGATATAGCATTTCATCCGAATTTTTTTCTTCTTTTTATTACGATAACTTATATCCGAGGATCTTACAGTTGTTGTATTTATTCGTTCATTCACATTCAAATATATAACCAAAAATATTCTGTAAAGCGTACTTTTTCATTATCTTTATAACGTCTTTCAATTTTATGTCCTCCTTTGTTTTTCAAATTAATTATCAAATTCAAAATAAGCGAAACCATAAACTCCTTAGTGCCTATTTTTTTTATAAGTAATGTAATTGTTTCAATTTCATGGCCACCATATTGGATCCGCCATTTTGATATCCTAAAAATATAAAATTTTAAATCAGCAACCTGATGAACATAAAGTGTACTGAGCTTCAATAATTTATATTAATTTGTTGACTTTTGTCACAACGTTTTGTAGTTTTGGACCACTGTGCGACTCAACGTTTACAACCAAACGGTAATCTAAAATATTTGCATTTCGTTATATCATTTTGATTAGTTTGTAAATCAACGTGGTGTAGGAACGTCGTGTTTGCTTCGAATGTGTACGCGTATTACATCCTTGGCCATAATTATAAAGCCCTGCGGTTATTTCAAGTTGGTAATTCAACAGACGCCGAAGAACAATGTTATTTGTGACGGAAGGTAAACAGTTTGTGTGATTTCGGTGCTGTCGGAAACTAACGCAGATTCATTCCTTGTTTCCCTCGGAGCTGTGAGGTCCGACTATAAACTCTGGTTTCACACCTCAGAAAAGCATTGCGATTGAATTTCGGTCAGAGCGAATATTGCAGGGTAAGTCTTCTGCCCGAGACTTTGTAACCAGCTGTCTTCCCTCGCTCTCAACACGCGTAATGTGAATCCTGTAGTTTCAAACTCCCTACACTGAGCTATCGGAAAACGGACGATTAGTGACGGACGCATTTGCACCAGTAATACCTAGAAAGGTTTGTCGCAATGTTATGCACGACGTGAGAACAGTTGCCATTTTATTCTGATCATTCGTCTAATTTTATGATTAATGAAATTAAACTACGGGGGGTAACAATTACAATAGAGCAACTTTCTGAATTTTCATAATTAATATAATGAGCACGAATGAAACATGTTATGCATTTCTCTATGGGTACAGTCCTAGAAGAATAATTTTATATATATATATATATATATATTCATGTCGGGTATTAATAAATTGTAGCGACAATAGGATTTTAGTTTAAATCAATTAGTAATCTTACATTCTTTGATAAATTAATTGTATTTATTACAAAATAAAAGTTTAAAGAAGGTTCGACGTTTTCGAACAGTTCTCGTGCTTCGTGTCAGTGTTTAAGCCAGACTGAAATATTATGAACAATGATAGTACAAAACAAATAACCCAAAAGATGTGACTAACAAAAACTATTTTAATAAACCATCGAACATTGAATGTAACTGTGAATTGTCCTGTTTTACATTTACATAAAATTTATTAGTTTTGATATAATACAATTCGGAAAAACGTCATTTTTTTAAATTTACTTCCTTATCATAAAATTATCAAAATTAAAAGAATGATTAAGTATCAAAAAATGTTAAGTGATAAGAGGATGTATTTCTGAATATTATAATGACCTGTTAGCAAATGGCTTTGTGTGCTTCCTTTTTTTAATAACCCAAGACATAATTTTCATAATACTGCTATTTTAGATTATTTATTGGTATAGATAAGGAAGTGATAATGGAAAATATTAATTTGTGAAATTCTTTATGTCAAATCTAATAAATGTAAATGTAAAACAGGACACTTTCAGTTAAATAATGGTGGTTTATACAATAGTCTTTGTTTGTCACATTTTTGGGTTATTCTTTGTTTTTATAGTATCTTTGTTCACAATATCATAGTCTGGCTTAAATTTTGACAAGGATCACAAGGGCGGATCTACATGTCGATAGTTTTTCTGTTATAGGGGTCGTTAATTCTTATGGTTAAACAGGCTTTAATTGTTCTAGTATGTATTAAGTGGAAATATAATTGTATGTTAACGTTCCGATCTCTGCAACATTATCGAACTTAAAATTTAATGTATTGGGAACATCGTTTTATTTATTGATTAACAATACGGAACCTGCTCTGTGTGTTCGAAAATTTCGCTTTCTTTGATTGCAATGTTTCAAAATTTTGACAGAGGCTATTTCAATGGGCAGTATGGTTGCTGGATGTAGGCAATATAGAAACCCTTATCAGCCTTCATTAGATAGTACTCGCAATCGGCCCTTATTTCCTCTCCCTGTCATAGCAATAAATCAAACTCTTAGTAACCTCTCCACTATTCTGGGACGTTGCTTATAAAACTTAACGAAATTTGGATTTACGATTCGAGCATTTGCTATGCGTATGTATTTAATTATTCCAAATTTCACCGTTACTATCTTTTGATAACCAAGGTTTCCGAGGGGCTTGTTTAGCTTTCGTAGATTTAAATTTATTTTCAGTTTTTATGTACGAGTAGCTAACAAACTGGGCAATGTACCGCCGGATGTGCCCGAGTATGTACCCTAGAAATACCATCTGACGATATATCAGTATATGGTATTTGCTTTTGCCCGAAATAATACATAAGTGACCTATTTTCCTCAAGAAGTAATTAAGTCGTATTTCTCTTTAATATGCCCAAATGTGGGGATTAAGCCAACTGATGTTTTAAATACATTGAAGGGCGATGTCAATAAATATTAAATTATTAACTAAGGTAACGACCATGACGTAATGGACTAAAAAACTATTAAATAAACTGGCAAAAACCGTACATATTGTTTGAAATTTAGACATTTATCAAACGATGAAAATATTAGAAACCACGTAACTTTAATTAAAATAATTTTGAATTATAGGAAACATAAGTAAATAAATGAAACAAAATGAAGAGAGAATAAAAACCAAGCAAAATCACAATATTGTCAATAAGAATTTTAAAAGAACTATTTAAACTTTTCTATTTCTATGCATTGTTTAAATTTTATTATTTTACATTTAATAACGATATTTTTGGTATGGAACATATTTATTGAAAATTATTGGCAGACGTTTCATATTGATATGAATATAATCTTGAATTACCTTATATACTGATATATTTAGTTTTCATTCTCTCTGTATATGTTCTTCGTATTTCCTTGTTTCTGTAATTCAATTTGAACTCGTTTGGTGGTTCCATTGTTTAAAACAGGTCGAAATTTGGAGCCAAATGTAAAATTCCATTAGTCAGTTTTACTCATTTATTGTGTGCTTACTCCGTTATTTCAATGTATTACATAATACTATTACAATTTGAGACGTTATAAAGAAATTTCTTATTTGTAAAATGCTCTGTAATTTTCATCTGGGTGCAGTTAATGCTTTTTTTTCACGAAACTGCGTGACTATCGAAACATTAGAAAATTTCGAACTGAGCCCGGACGGAAACGTGAGAATTTCGTCATGAATTTGCACGGGCGGAAACCTTGGCACTTGAATGAAAAATCTTCTCAGCGTTTATCTGTGTGGAATTGTTCCGAAGGTTTCTGAAACTAGCCTGAAAAGTCTTTTGATGAGACAAGCAATGTTAAATCGTCTCATTGGGGGGGAATTTCCGTTCCTTGCAGATTCCCAAATTCTGTATTTCAATTACAGTTAAAACTTTGGTTTAATCATTTAAATCTTTTAATTTCGTACAGTGAAAAAGTAGTTTGATCACGTGTGGCTTTTACAAGAGATACAGTTATGCGGTGAATAGTATAAAGGGCTTTTAATACACGACTTTCGCTGCATGTTTTTTTTAATAATCAAACATTTCTGCTCTACATCTATGAAAATAATGAAAGTAGGCGCACGAGGAATAGGTTACGTCGAACGATTAACGGGTTGTAAACATTTGTCAAACTTTCGATTAAATCAGTCGGTTGTAATAATAGTTATGGAAAACAGTGCAATTTAGCAACCGAAACAGTTACTTTGAACAGAAAATCGTGCATCTTCTCGATCCGGAATGCTGATGGTACACGTCACCGCCTTCTTTGCTTAAATTCAACCTACCCTGGTTTCCAATTATCGCTTTTGTTTTGACTTCTGTTATTTGTGCACTGTCATCAGACCTGCAGCTAAGCTGTCGAGAATACCACACGCACCTGCTCGTGCGTGCAGTAAGCAAAGTAAAAATGGCGTCGAATCTGACGAGTAACTAGAATGAGGAAATTATTCATCGCAAAACTAATTTTCTGTTCACTCTATTTGCTCAGTTAGATTCATTTCAAACAATCTTGGTAAGTACACTTTGCATACTACGATCTGGATAAATATGAATCCTCAGGGGGTACAGTGTTTTCGTGTAGATCAGTATTTTCAAACCTTTACCATTTCCCGCCTATGATTCCTCCTATGTAACAACATTCTTTTTTATTCATCAATTCTATTCTCTAAATGAAGCCTATTTACAACTTGTTCTGAACAGGGCTCAGAAAGAATTAACTTCACTACTAGAAAAATATAGTAAGTAAATTTTCAGATCATAAAATAAACATAATATAAAAGATTTTTCTGTATTATTTGAATTTTTAGTAATTATTCAAATAACACACAAAATCTTTTAATTATTTAATAATTGTAACGTTCAATGTGAGGTCAATTCTGCGTTATTGTACTGAATTTAGTGAGACCCTTGAGCTTTTTGCAATGAGATTATATTATTCAATCACATAATTCGTAAGGTTATATGGTCAAGTGAAGCCATAGCAATCGTAAAATACAGAACTTATTATTCCTTCATTAGGAATATTAAACAATACTCTCCGAGTAAATTTTAGCTTACTTTACTCCAAATTTTAAAGTGTGGTTCTATAAAAAGAACAACACGTAACGGCCGCTTACTTAAAACTGAGTTATCAACTAATTTTCCTATAAAACAATTATAATCATATCAGACGGTTGACTTTTAAATTCTAGTCGTACTCAATATTTTGTGAATGTAGTTTACCGAGCATCAGACATTTCTGATAGTGGAAAGAGTGATAAAAATAAAAGCTTCAATCTACCAGAGTTCGCTCATCACGCAGTGGATCCTTTACTCATTCGTCTGGCAGTTGTATCAGTATTATAAATTCTAACTCGCTTTAAGCCTTCATAATTCACATTCACTATTATTCGAATTAAGAAGGAGGAATTAATAATTATTTTCTCTATATTCTTTTTGTTACTTTTATTTACAGAATGTTTTTAATTGATATTAAATGTGTATTAGCCTCGTCGCCCATAACCAAATGAGACTATAGTTGCCTACCAACCAGTATAATCTTTTCCCGATTAGATGCTAAAGCAAACGCTGTATCGTCTTGGGGGCATAAGGTGGAATTAGCGGTAGCGCATATCGCGCGATACGTGCGTCAATTAAAGCGCCCATAAGAGCTGCGCAAACAGCGCATGGAAACCGACACGGCGCAAGGATGCGCGACGCGTCGGGTGTCGGGTCACAATACACACCCAGGAAGCCGGGGATGGCGCCCAGGGGCATCACGAACAGGCTGACGAGAAGGTCCGCCACGGCCAGCGACAGCAGGAAGTAGTTGGTAACGTTGTGCAGACGTCGCTCCAGGCACACGGCCAGGCATACCAAGATATTGCCCAAGCCTCCGGCAGCGATGAACACCGCCGCGAACAAGAAGCTCCAGTCGGTTTCCGGCGCCGCGACGCAACTGTCGGCCGAGCACACGATGGACGCGGCGGTGCCTGGCGGAAGGCGCAGCCAAGCCACGCCGTCGGGCACGCGCGCCGTCAGGTTGCCGTCGTCGCAGCTCGTGCCGGCGCAAGCGAGCGTCCGGTCGCCCCCGCAGTCGAGCGTGGCCGCGTCGGACAGCAGGCGACACACGAGCTCGCTCATCGCCGCGGTCGCACCACGGCGTCCATGCCGTCTCCTCGCGCCGACGCTAGCCGGACGACTGCCTCCGCCACCGCCGCGCTGTGCGCATGCGCCCAAGGACTCGCCGCGCGCCAGCAAGTCATCCTCTCACCTTCCAGCATCCACCTCGTACCTCTGATGCCTCGTCTGTTTTACCTCCTTGGCGGTTACTTGCACACTGGTTTGCATAACTTTAGGAACGACGTACGCAACAGTGCATTTTCTCCAAACTAAACTGTGCATTGAGCGTTGCCATTTGCAGGTCAACGACTTAACGACATTTTATTATAATGGCATAATTTGTTGTCAAACGGTTCTGTAGATGTGTCTGACAGAAGAGAAACGTAAAGAAAAAACTAGGCCTTAGTTTGCAGAAAGTGAACAAAACCTCGATACGAGCACTGTTGAACAATTGTACGTCCAACCACCCAAGACGACAACTCCTGAACTCTCTTATCTTTCCAATAAAGTGATATTCCTTCAGCTAATGTAATCCACACTCGACAGATTGACTGACGGCTGTAATCTCTGCTCAAGATTATCAACTTGACTATATTTGGTGGTTTTTATCGTCGTCTCAAGTCTTGTCCATATACCACCAACTTAACTTTTATTCCTATCACTATGGTTTAAACTCCTTTCGTTGGCAATATATTCTGTCTTATAATCAATTTAATATCCCTTTTAAATTTTGTTTATAGTCTTTCATGTATTGCTTGTAGCACATAAATTATAACGTTCAGCTCTTCTCCGTTGTTTCGTATTACAAAAAATTCCAGTATTCTTTTATCAAGTTCTCCCGGTGTGTAGTTCATATTATCCTTTTAGTAGTCCATGCGTACATGTCTACCAGTTCAAAGATTCGAATTACAATCCGATCAGAATTTCTTAAAAATTTATATATGGACGAATTGTAATAATCATGTGTCATACAAACTGTTCAAGTCAGAAACACGTTAGCACAATTTTTTAATCGCTACTAGCAGTTACGTGTTCTAGAGAATAGGGTTTTTAGTTAAATACCATTTTTACTATTTTGCTTCCTTGCGTCCGGCATTCATAATCTTGCTACCTACATAACAAACATAAATTTCTATTTGTAGAAAAATCATATTCTAAAATTAAATTGCAATTAATTCTTTGTGTCTTTCGGTTTTGATATATACAATTATTTAAGAAACCGAATTTCTCCATTTGTTTTGGGGCCGGTTCAAAGTCTTCCGTGTTGTTTCATTCTATGTTTGAATTTTCCTCGTATTTTCATTAGTGCTACCTTGACAGATTATATTTGATAAACCGATATTGTAACAGTAATATGAAAACATTTATTATTTGCTTTTTATCCTAAATCATAGGTTGTCAATGAAGAAAGGCTTTTAAATTACAGCTGTAAATAATGTTGGAGGCGAACAGTCCCGTTATAGAGCCCAACATTTCCTAACTCATATTCTTAATTACGCTTCGCTAACGAAAAAAACTAACTGTCAAACGGTTATGACGAAAGACGACCTGCGCGAAGGCCGCTGTAGGTGAGGCGGATGTAATTGACCCCTGGTTCTGTATCCCGAAGTCTTCTTTGCCGTCGCATCCCATTAGGCCTCGTTGCCAAAAGTAATCATTCCACCGAGAGTTCGAAGTATTACTGTCACAAGCATCGACCAACTTCGTTCAATCTAAGTTGCACTGGCTCCGTGTGCTTTAGTTATCTTTTAGTGAGCACAGTGTTCAAAAGGAAACGTTTCTTCTTATTTGGCATCGAATGGAGCCAAAGTACGTCAGCGTATTTAGGAGCCTTTTATAACATCCAGAAGACTAAAAATTTTGGGCCGTGTTCCTCGGCAAAATTTTTGAAATACTTGCCTGTAATTATATAGACATTTGAATCAACTGGTCATTCTGTTGCTCCTGGCTTCTTTTTCACTTGTTTCCTAAATGTTATTACCGTCACCTGACCGATTTGTTGATTACAGTTCAGAACTCTCTTTGTCCGTCGATCCTATATTCTACCCCTTCAGGATTCCACTAGTTCTATATACATATTCTTGATTTTCACTCAGTCGTTCTGTTCTATTTCTTTCTCAGTTTGTCTATTTCCTCATTTCTTCTTTCAGCTTTCATTTGGTGATACGCTCGGGTATGTTTATGAAAATTGTACATCATACAGCTATATCTATATCACAAGTACATCTAATGAGATGCTAAGAGACGTTATATTCTCAGTTATAATAAGTTCTTGTGCCATACGGTAACCGTTGATACAGTTAAACAGTGGTGACTCCAGATCAATAATATTGGGTTGTAGCTTTATACTATTTTTAGACGTGGGTGAATATGACGTGATTAAAACTGATTATACTGGTCTGCTCATCTTATAGAGAATAATTTACCTTTATAATGTTGTTGTTGTAATCAGTCCTAAGACTGTTCTAATTCAACACTCCATGCTAACCTATCCTGCGAAAGATTTTTCATTTCTACATAGCTACCACATCCTCCCTAATCTGCTTACCGTATTCCCTCTTCTACACACTTCCTTCTAATGCTAATTTTCCCAGAACGTGACCTATTTGTCTATCCCTTTTCTTGATCAAAGTCCTCCAAATTGTTCTCTCTTCCCCTTTTCTCCTAAGAACTACCCTTTCCACCCCTCTGATTTTCAGTATTCTCCTGTAGCGCCATATTTCGAAAGTTTTTATTCTTTTTCTGTCTGCAACTCCTATCATCCACGTTTCGCACCCATACAACGCCACACTCCATACAAAATTTTTCGTAATGAATTCTTAATATTCATTTTTATGCTAACCGTAATAAATTCCTCTTTTTTTGTGAAAACCTTCATTGCCTGTGGTATCCTACTCTTTATGTCCATTATATTTCTACCATTCCTAGTTATTATACTTCCCAAGTAACAGAATTCCTTAACTTTCTTCAAATATACCTTCCTAATCTAACACCCTTTGTTATTCCACATTTTCCTTACTACACTTCATGGCCTTAGTTTTCCCTCTATTAATACTCGTGTTTCATTAAAATATGAAACGGAAAACTGTAAATTATGTTTTTCTAAACCAAATCATGGAGAATGAGCAATATCTGGAGAGGGGGGGGAAGAAAAGTGTATGAGTCGAGATCGGCTCTTGCCAATTTTTAATTGTGGAATATTGTTTCTTTCGTGAGGTTCGAACCACAATCCTTTGCAATACGAGGCTATGACGCAGGTCCTACACTACAGGAGGTCGGTCTTGTGTATTTAGAGAATGCGAAAGCATCCAGACCTCCTTAACATACAAATTCATTTGTCGTATCTTCACTTCCACTATTCAGCCCGAGCTGCCGAATTCAACACGGCGGCCTTAGGATAGACCAAGCTCGTAAAGTAGATCTCTCTTATATCACTGCCAATGATAAGGTTTGATTTGGAGAATACTTCTCTTCTCACATCGTTTATGTACTATTTAATTGAACAACACAATGACATAAATTAACTGATCGTCAATGCCGATCGATATTCACAAGACATCCCGACACATCAAAAGGCAACGAAAATCTTACGCATCATGTTGCTAGTGATCAACTCTTGCATATCATGTAACCCGCCCAACAAACAAGTTCAATCTTCTGGCTCAAAACTGTAGCAAAACTTAATATTAATTTATGTTAGGAGCATCTTGTAATTTATATTTTTAATTATTTCATACCCCTATATATCAATCTCCTATATTTCCAACATGAAATGTTGAAGTCCGGAAGTACCTGATTGAGGGTGTCAGCGCAATTCAATCGTTTGGTATTGGCATCGTTTGTTTCTTCAATGTCGAGAATTATCTACCTTTCAAATTTTTTGTAAGTTTCGTATAAGTTTGTGTGTGAGCATATATTTGTTCCGGTGTGCTTTTATGTTATGATTTTATTCAAGCTATCTTTTTTGGAGTTTTTATGTTATGTAGAACTCGTACTACTTCCCGGTTGTAAATAATGATATATATATATATATATATATTGCGGCTGAATTATTTCACTTTTGATACTTTCCAACTGCACATCTTTTCGCATTTTTATACGTGTGCCTTGTTACATTGAGCCTTACAAGTTCACACGCAGTAATATAACTCTGAAGCTATTGATCGCAACGTTTTTGTAGAATTATCTATCCACATGCTTCTTTGTATACAGGGTGTCTCAAAACCCACGTTTTTCAGTAGCTGCAGACAGTAGTTATAAATAATTGTAGCTATCTGAATGTCTATTACAGAGTGTGTTTAATGGTTGGTTGGTGTATTTGAGCTAGTTTCCGGACTTGTTTATGGGTTTCCATTACGTATCCATCTATATGTATAGTCTTTAGAAAACCAAGTATTGTCTTATGGTTTTCATTACAGCTTTATTGTTTGAACGTGACTGCATCTTTGATTCTGTGTTCCTATTGGAGGCTAGTTACTCGGGGACAGACACATCGTTATTCATATTTGTATTTTACTTCGCCATTGCGGATTGAGATAATTCTAGATTCTCTTTTACAAGTTCATGAACCATGTATTCGTGCATTATCAATGCTTCAGGTATGAACTCTGCCGAGATCAGCTTCATGACGTCACTACAGAGGTAATTTCCTTAATTAGTTTGCGTCACTCGGTCTGGAATGTACAGACACTTCTGCAGGCCCTACTTACTACTCGTTTTGTGAACTCCCCCAGCGTAAGTCAACCCAGTACACACCACACCTGTTTAACAAGTTGGCCACTGGCGAAATTAGCGCCATCAGAGGAAAGTCATTAAAGTGCTTTGTCATCCCGACTCTTTTTTGTTGTTTTGTCTTTCGAGTTGGTTTGTTGTATCCATGTGAAGCAAGGCCTATCGATGTCCCGAGGACGAAGTTTTTCCCTGGCAAGGCCACGTCACAAGCGCTGATTGGAGCTTTGCGCCGCGCCTGCTGATTGCGTTGCGTTATGTGGCTCCCATTCGTTACGGCCTTTGACAAATGAAGCCCTTTAAAGTCCATTAAAACAAAGTTTGGCGCCGATTTGATTGGTAGTGATTACTTGACTTAAAATGTGCGCCATTTCGAAAAGTGCGAAAATTCTGCCTGCAATTTAATACGGGACCTCTGTCAACTCTGGATAAATTGCTGTTCAACATTGTACAGTTCTAGCTTTAATATTAATTAAGTTTTTCATTTCTATTTGTATTGAAATCTAGGGGTGCATACTCGTCGACGACTGGCCTTTAACCACCTGGAATAATAATATTATTTTCTAAATAAAGTATAAATAATTCAAAGACAATGCAGTTATCCATAATTAATTATTCAAGTGTGTTTCTACTTATTTTATAAGCCCCCCACCCGCTTTGGACCTTAAATTCAGCAAACTATATAATGTAAAAATGGTTTTATAATATAATTTTAATTATTGATTAAAATTAATTGATGACATATACATATACACCACATATTAAATCCTACATTTCGGCTTTATAATAAATTTACTTATATGTATATACCAATCACGAGACTAACAGAAATTGGCAGGGTAAAACAGGTTACTTCTTTTTGAATAATCTGTGTCGAAATTACATACTTTAATCTCGTCCCACTTTCGCTTATGGTTTTTGTACTTGCACTAGAACAAACTCCAGTCATGGAACAGCCGAGACGATCCTTTTAATGCATGTGCGATATTCCTCCCCCACTTCTTCAAATTTCTCCGCCTGCACATCAACTTCCTTGTCCATAAAACCTACCAATAACTTTCTAATCTAATCTTAAATACTGTTTTTTGGTTCTGTAAAAGGTTTTTAAAAAAAACTCCGGTCGATCCGTCAAACGTGCTTCTTCTTTCTTAATTTTTCTTTTGTTCGAGGTCGTCGACTGCCAGTGGCTTTTAGTTCGTATGTGCTCGTGTGATGCAACACGTATGTGAATATATGAAGAATTAATTTTTTCGTAATTTTAAGATCCTTTTTAAATAGCTGTGTTTTAACAGCGTGAATTTTTGTTTTGATTTCAAAGACATAAAACAACCCGTCTTGCGGCGCTCCTGCTGCTAAGACCTGTGTTACTCATGACTATAGCACACGTTTTCTTTATGGATTGAGAAATTCAATTGTGCAGATACTCCTTCTTCCCCTGCAGTTCCGTTTAAAGCTCTAGAAACTAATTCCATCCGGAGCTGCGGATCACAGCTCGTATAGACAGCCGTGGTTTTAGGCAGCACCGCAAGAGAACGGTTAAGCAGCGAAAAGAAAATTATTTCGAACCATTCAGTAATTAAAAGTTGTTTATATTTAAAAACAAAATAAGTTTTCGTGCATTTAAAGTAGTATTTTTTTAATCTCAGTCTGGGGTTATTTTAAAGAAAAATTTAAGGAACGGTATTTCGAGAAAACTACAGCACAGTCTGGCAGCATGTGCTGCTGATTTATAAAATTAACTTTATTTAAAATATGTACAATAGAAAATATTTGTATATTACAAATGTGTGTCAACGCAGTTTTAATTTTTCCGCTTTTAAAAATTACACAATTTCATTACATCATAGTTTTCTGACTTGAATATTTACAATAAATAAAAAGAGTTTTGACCGTATTTTTATTTATTTATACAATTACATGTTGTGTAGACGATTACGGGTCGGTTCATTTGCCGCAGAGTATTGGTTACACTAAAGCTTTTGTGGTATTATTGTTTTATGTAATGCTGATGTTAAATAGGACGGTTAATAAATAACAATGTAATCAAAAACAGTCTCTAGATGAAATACTAATCTAAAGCTTTCAACATTTTTTGTCATATTCATCCTAAAACATAATAAAATCGTTATAAAAATGTACAGTAAAAATAATTTTTTGCCTTTGGTTAAAACCAGTAAAATTTATTTTTTTTAAATTAAAGTACGTAAGACTGTACAAGTTATATTCTGTACTTCGTCAAACAGTTCACACAGTAAATAAATTATTTCATATGGAGACCATTAATGGTTAATTTTTTTCTTAATTATCCTCGTAGAAATTATTGTTAGATGTGATCTAGCACATCCTCCACTGATGACACCTACCGGACTGTCTCACCTGCAAACACATCTAGCCTTCGCCCCGGACAGACTGTCTCCAAAGAAAAATAGCCGATTAAACGAGGAAATCATTTTAACCGCGCAAAAGTACGTGCGTTACAAACTTATGTTGCACCTTGACAAACATCAAATACAAATTTGAAACTTCATTAAATTCTGTTCAGCCGATTTTAAGTTTATCACTTTCCACCGGGACGACTGCGTTTTATTTATATAGATTTGCCGGAGAAACCTGTTGTTGGTTTTATTTGTGACTGCTGGGTGTCCGGGGTTAATGTTCAAATATAACAGACATTTTACATAAGTTACGATACTTTTAGTTTCACGCGAACGTCGGCGTCGTCGCCGCACGCATACACGCAGACTACGTAAGGACATTGTTTGGAATTCGTGTACCGATTCCTCAGGAAGCAAACGTTGGATATTGTTGACTCGGTTTCTGAAAATAAATATCGCGAAAATTATTTGAATCTTTGACAAAAAAAGAATGTTTTTATTTGGAATTGAAATTTAATGAAAATTGGCAGTCTTTGCCCGAGTTAACATTGTTTTGGTGTTCTATTGAACGATTTGGAGGCGAAAGCATCAGTGGAATAAATATAAATATTATATAAAGTAATTCAAAGATAGAATGATAGCGACGTTGTGAACTGTAAATAACTGTCCGTCTTCAATGCGTCCACAACACTGGTATTTTCTGCGCTTGGTTGATGGCCTGGGAAGGCAATTCGGGATTTTATAACGTTCAACGGGCGGAAGAGTAGTGTACTGGCTGTTCGAATTGGATGTTACTCGGGGCACTGAAAAACAAGGTAGTGCCAGATTTCGCGGATCTTGAAACTCGGTTCTAATTTACTAATTGATTGGATTTACTGGCGACTCTTACTTTGAAATGCCTGTGCTGAATTTTATATATATACTGTAGGGTACGAATGAATACATTTAAGAATAAGAGCTATCTCGGTTCCGAAATGTCATTTTCCAATACCTGTATATAATTCGTGATTTGCCTCATTTATTCTGCATTTCCATTAACAAAATGAGGGAATTGGAGGGGACACTTATTTTTGTGCTGTTTTCAACTATCCTTTAATAATTGATTACATTTTTTAAAAACTGCGTTGTATTATTGCTCTGAACATTTGCTCTCGTGTGTGTGTTTACTGCCTGTTAAGTGATACAAATATTAATTTATTTTATACCAATTATTTTTTCATAATTATAAAACATTTATTCATTATAAGAATGAAAGTATAACGAGACTGCGTACCTAGGCTGGATTTCTAAACTGTATATTTCTGCTGACAGACTGGAGAAACGGCTTTACAAGATAGACATGTTATAAAATATGTCTCCTTAGTAGTATTGTAAATCCGAAGGGTATGGGCAGTGAGAAGTATTGACAACTACCACAATTAGTCACGGAAGGTGAATGAAGTTTCAAACATTTCTTAATTAAAGATAAATATTATATATAGTTTCACTTTTGTTACCGAAATTACACTATTACCGACTAAATTTCATTTAACTTTTCACTGAAGTATGGCAAATGTAATTATGTTGTCTGAGAACTCGATGAAATTTTGATTCAGACCAATTTATTTTTAGATTTTGTATCCGATATTACTGTAGATGGTCAAAGGACAGTCGGCAAGCTCTTCTACGACGCGGAGAAAACAGCTGCTGATAAAACGTGGGTGGCTTCCTGTAATCCTTGGTGAAAGTGTATTTTGATGTGTTAGCACGTTATCTCCCTTATTGATGGAGCACTCCTGCTATCTGTGAACTATCATCACCATTATTAACAAATAAAATACATATCTTAGATAAGAAAACAGGTACGCAAAGTTTGTGCTTCAATTATGAGTCCACGACGCGTTCAGCTGTTGTAACATAGCCAAATATATTTTTATGCGCAATTAAGATTAAACAAAAATACGTTTTATATGTGTTATTTCATTACAAGTATTCCGATATTAATTGTAGTTGCAATCACCAAAAAACTTTTAAATGTATTATTCAACCACAATTGATCGTTACGCGAGCAACATTTGATGTTTAGTATAAACGTTTTCAAATTTAAGAAGATAACCGGTTTTAATTATTTCGCAGAAAACCGTTGCGAATTATTTAAATATTTTACTCCGATCACCTAATAGTGATCGGAGTAAAATATAGTGCAATCTGTATGTACTTTAACGCTCGTACGAGAAAAATACGCTAGCTTGATGCTAACAGTTTTTGAAAAACATTTTGTTTTAAGTCGTATGATTCCCTTCAACTTCATGGAACTGATTACAAATTATACACAAATAATCAATTATACTACTTAATTGATATGTTCGTGAGTGCAAGTTTGATTATTTTTGTTTGATTTCAATTTTAATTTTTCATGAACGTTTGATGTAATTTGGGAATTAATTAAAATAGAACGACCAATTGTTTGTAAGGCTCTCTGCACAATGTTTGTCGTGAAGTATGACTCACAATGTAGTATTATATTTATATCTACCGTCAGTCGAAATATATTCCTAACCTTCTGATGAACGGGGCGATTTCTTCTAAAATTCAAGAATCCTAAACTCTACATGGTGCCTGTCATCTGTGAACTTTAGGTAAGCCACCACTTTTCTGTTTCTCTTTCATGACATTATTAATTGTTTTAATTAACGTGACAATGTCATTTCCGACTTAAATTTATATAAATGTATATATAATTATTTTCTTGCATCGTTTGTCATATTTCAAACCCGATTATAGTCTCTATTCTATGAATTTCAATTTTGTTTTTCAGGACTCCTGAGCAGTGTCCTAGTGTTGTGTCGCTGTTGGCTGAAAGCTACAATCCCCATGTGCGATATGGTGCTGCGATGGCATTGGGAATTGCATGTGCCGGAACTGGTCTCAAGGTAAAAATTCTTCTATAAATGATAGCTTTTGAAAGCATTTGATCCTAATCGTACACATCCAACTAGCCTAGCCTTATAGAAGCATCGAGTTACGGAAGAAATTAGAAATCTATTCCCAACGGTTTTCAATTGTTAAAAAAAGTAATAGCATTTGTAAATTGAAACAGACGTTACCATAGACTCCTTTACCTTCTGAACCTGTAAGAAAGAGATTGGGGCTATTGCTGAATGTGGCAAAATACGTACAAAATAATTTGAAAGCACAATTACTGTAAAAGAGAAGCAACTGAAGGTAGTTTGTTGTTTATATTGCTGCCCATTTTGCATTTATAGCTGACACTATTCAGGAATCTATTTACATTTAAGTCCATGTCAATGCTTTTGAGAATAAATATATATATATATATATTAGAATAATCTCCGGCGCCCCAAGGATGTTTGAATTGAGTTCTGTCTGCATGTCAATGGTGGGAACATTGAACATCTCCTGTTAACACTTACCAACTTCCACACGTGTTCGCGCATTTTTTTTATTTTTTTTTTAGCTTAATGTATGCGAAGCAGACTTTACCTCAGTTGTGCATCCTGGGTCACGCTAAAAAGTCTGAATTTCCATTTGACCACAGAACTCGTTTTTGTGGCATTTTTTTAGTAAAACTAGTGGACATGAATGATGAGGTATCTGAACACAACATCAAGACGAAAAAGTTTCACGGAGGTTAGAAATGCGGTTGCCACTTAAAAAAAGAACTTTGTAATTGCAGCTATCAAGCATGAACTTAAAAGCTCAAAATAATGCATGCATTGAATTTTGAAATTTGGCCGTACTTTTTCAGATGGGACACCCTTTATATATATAAAGTATTATGTGGAAATGGTGAGCTGCTTAACAAATGTACGGTAGAGAGAAAAACATTTAACATTGCTCCTGTGGCGTCTATTGTTACTGAAAGGTCTTCATCGCCGTATAAAGTTATGTTATCCAATGAAATGCCATAAATTGAAATGTTCCAACCTTGAGAAGTCGTTATTTATTTATTGTAATACCAATTATGGAAATGAAAGAAAATTACATTTATTTTTGTCATTACTTTAGGCTTATAAAATTTTAGTAGTATGCATTTGTCTACGTATAATTTGCCCAACTAGGTTCTAAAATTAATTACAGCATAGTTTTCTGACCTTAAAATTTACAATAAATAAAAAGACTGCCAAAAAGTCAGCTTTAAATATATCACTATTTATTCACCAAAGCGACGTTTCATCTCCATTTTGAGACTTCCTCAGGCTTAATATTTAGCAATACATCATATTTACTCCCTCAGCCGAAAAGATTATTGAATTTGCATGTGAAGAATTTGGTATCGCGCATGGGCCATCTCCAGCGACGGTTACTGCCATTTCGGCCGCTCTAGTGATAAACTGAAAAAGTGTGTGCATCGTGTTGTATTTTTGTGTTCAATATGTCAAAATTTATACCGAACAAAGAGCATTTGCGGGCAGCATTAATTTTTTGTTTTCATTTGAAGAAAACTGCTGCTGAATCATATCGATTCCTTCGAGAAGCCGATGGTGAACATGCTCAATCGTAAGATACGTGTGAACAATGGTTTCAGCGTTTCAAAAGTGGTGACTTCGTTGTTGCAGACAAGGAACATGGAAAACCTCCAAAAAATAGGAAGATATGGAATTTCAAGCATTGTTATATGAAGAGATTCGCAAACACAAAAGCAATTCGCACTGAAATTTGGAGTTACTCAACAAGCTGTCTCCAATCACCTACGAGACATGGGAAAAATTCAGAAGACCGGTAGATAGGTACCACACGAATTGAACGATATGCAAATGGAAAAGCGCAATAACACGTCTCAAACTTTACTCGCTCGGTACAAAAGGAAACGTTTTTGCATCGTATAGTAACAGGGGATGAAAAGTGGATTTATTTTGAGAATCCCATTCCTGAGTAGACCAAGGAGCACCATCCACATCGACCACAAGACCGAACCGCTTTGGCAGAAAGACGATACTCTATGTTTGGTGGGACCAGACGGACGTGGTCTATTATGAGCTGCTAAAACCTGCGGAAATGGTTAATACTAAACGTTACCAACAACAATTGACCAATTTAAACCGTTCGCTGCCTGAAAGAAGGCCAGAATACGGAAAGAGGCAATACAAAGTCATTTTTATTTGTGACAGTGCTCCGTCACATACGGCAAAACCGGTTCGCGACACATTGGAAGCATTCTGGAAAGTTCTACTTCATGCGGCTTACTCACCAGATTTGGCTCATTCCGATTGTCACTTATTTGCACTTGCTGAGCAGCGCATTGGTTCGTATAAAGATGTTAAAAAATGGCTCGATGAATGGTTCGTGGCAAAAGGGGAAGATATCTACAGGCGTGGTATTCACAAATTGCCCGAATATAACGTGTTTGTTTTTTCTCTTAAAATCCGCATGTCATACTTGTACACCTGGTAGTCACAAACTGCAGTATCAGTCTGGACATTTTTGAAAGTTAGTATTGAACACATTATAATTTCTATTTGCAGGCAGTGTTATGCAGTTGTTTTATATTTCACGTAATGAGTGCAAAACACCCATGCAAACCAATCATTGTCTTAAATAGATCACACACAAGGTTTAAGTTACTAGGGGTAATAAATTAAATTTCCAACCTCCTCAGAACTCAGGGGTTCGAATCCTGGCATGGGCTTGGATGTTTGTGTCGTCATGGTCGCGAGGGCCGGGATTAAGGCTGATGGGGAATTGATACACTGACCACGTATCACCCCAAACTCGGAATGTGTCACGCAGCCGCCTCGGTAGGCCTAGGCCCTCAAGAAGGCTGTTGAGCCATTGGAAGGAGAAGAAGAATAAACTAAATAACAAGTTTTCACACATACCCTGCTATAAATCCTTTCCCCAATTCTGCAGGTTCTAAGCTTCGTCTGTGGAACTAAGCCAATAAATCAGATCAATACTTTTTCGGACTGGACTAGTTTGGTTCCGTCGCCTCGTCCCTCTCCGTCGCTCCTCTCATTGCCCGCTCGACTTCAGCACATACTAGTAATAATATAATATCACCAAGAAATTGCATGGCAAATATGTTTGACTTAATTCATGTGTTGGTGGAATGAACTTTTGCGGCCAAATACGCGGGGCGATTGTTGGTGGAATCCGTTTTTTCGGCCTAATACAGGGACGATTGTGGGTGGAATGAGCTTTTTCGAATTAATTCATGGAATAGTTGTGTGACATAACGGTACAGTAGAGAGAAAGTCAAACGATGGGGTGTAGCTTGCGGAGGTGGTGTGACGCAGTTATTCAATGGATTTATAAAAAAAATTAATATCTTCTAAACTCTATAAAATTTTGAAATGAAATATACACGATAATATAAGATAAATTATTTACTGGTATAGGTTTACATTATGTGAACGTAACAGATATAAGTTTATGTTGTAAGCTTATTTCCCATGAAATAGTTTGTGTTCTTTTATGCTGCTTCTGTTCTGTACTGAACTTCAGTGAAAGAATATCCTTAGAATATTGTTATGTATAATTTTTTTTTTATAGGAAGCAATTGCACTCATTGATCCAATGACAAATGATCCTGTCAACTTTGTCCGCCAAGGAGCATTAATAGCATCAGCTATGATTCTTATTCAGCACACTGAGCACACTTGCCCTAAGGTATGTTTTAAAATTTAGCAATGCAAGATTTACCTTGGAAAATTTGCAATTACATTTAGCTTATTCAATCTGTAAACTTGTATATAACTATATTGAAAATATAACTTAACTTTATTGAAAAGTTTTATTTTTATCAATGCCATAATTAACATGTTAACAAATGTAGATCTGCAAGTATCTGAATGCCATTCTGATGTCATTGTATTAAGTCAAAATGAATTTAGTTACGTAAATTATCTATTTATTGCTTCACCTGTGTATGACTATAGTGAAGTTTTTTATTTTCTGGTGTCATATTCTCTCTCCATTTCCTATCTACATTTTATGCATCATCCACATATTGGTATTTATTAGTCCTGGATATGACCCACTTTTTATGGCTGAAGCATTCAAAGAGGCTAGTTTCATTTTAATCACATTTACAGACCTTTCAAACAAAGAAAACATAAAATTTCTTTTCTGTTGAGTAACTTCATTCCTGCAAAAAAATTAATATAGAGATGTATAACATATTTAGCAAACATTTTTATATTATTGTGGAGACATTTCTTTCTTTTCTTTGAATTAGTTTTCAAGCATCTAACTATCACAGCTATAGTCAGCTTCATCCAACTGTGCAATGTCTCAATAACTCTTCTACTGTTTGTGTCTGTGGTCATTTATCTTTATACAATGTTTCTGTTCCATATAAATCAACCTGAAAGAAAACAAGCTACTTGGCATCTAGTATTCAGTATGAAATCTTGTTTATTTGGAAATCTTGGTAAGCTATCAAGTGTAATATAGCAGGACATTTCTTCCAAGACTTAAATGAGCCTCAGTTCATCAACTTATCAACACTTTTATAATAATTCAATAAAACATTTTCCTGTGATTTTAACACACATTCACTGAAATAAAAGAATTCTTATTCTTAGTATATAATTGCTTTATGAAGGGTGGCACTGAAATTCAGAATGAGATCTCTCAATCAATCCTACATCACTCAAACTGTTTATTGTTTCATTATAATTTTTTAACTGTTAAACAACAGCCCTTGCCTCTCTCATTATTTTTGTTTTCTTCATCTCAAAGTTGTAAGGACAAGAAATAATCATATATATGTTTTTTTGAAGATCTTAAAATGCTTTAAATTATACAGAACAAAAACTATTTTTGTAATAAAACTAGAATAATGGTTCTCATTTGTTCTCACATATATTAAATTGAGTTTCCTTAGAGAAATCAATGAATTGCAACCTGAGGAATCAAAATTTTTCCTTATGTCAAAGTTAAATAGTGAACTACAATGAATACAATCAAAATCCTTTCAAATACAACTAAGCATCTCACATAATTTCAGTGGCAAGTAAGCAAACCATTACTGAATTTTAGATTACTGTTACACATAAAACTGAACTGTAAAAGCCATTGACAAAGATGATGGGTTCTTCATTCACAACCAAGTTTCTTCATTCTATTGAATAAATGAAGCCTGCAATCCTTTTACTATGACTCATACATTTGGCTGTCATTAAAGCCATAATTTCTTTATTTTTCATTGTGTTTTCCACTGTGATTTGTACTTCATTTCATATAATCTTCAAGCTTCACAGACTATAGAAAACCTGGATATTATCTCTACCATAATATTTATAATTTAATAAATCTGTTAAAAACTATCAATAAATTTGGGTTTTATTCTTTTTACCCATAATCACTGTATTTTGAAGACTAAATATAATTGTATTTGTTATTTTTAAAGGTAAAAGATTTTCGAGCTCTCTATGCCAAAGTCATTGTTGATAAACATGAAGATGTTATGGCTAAATTTGGAGCAATCCTTGCACAAGGCATAATTGATGCAGGTAACAGAAATTTAATTAATTAGGTTACGACTGTTAAATGTTAACACACGTAAAGTCTAAGAATATATTTTGAGAAGTTCCTGGATAAATTTACATTTACAGCATACTATTTGTAGCTATTTTGTGAATCTGATTTTTTTCATATTTCTACTTCAATTATTTTAATAAATTATTCAATATAAAACTTGTGTTAATATAAATTCTGTAGTGCTCTTGTCCTAATGTTAAGCATATGTATAGCTAGTCACTTGAAATAGTTGTATTAATATTATGATTGTTCATTTTTTCATTGTAGGTGGTCGTAATGTAACAGTCTCCCTTCAGTCTCGTACTGGTCACACAAATATGCTAGCCGTAGTTGGAGTACTTGTTTTCACCCAATACTGGTATTGGTTTCCTCTCGCCCATTGTCTGGCTCTGGCATTCTCTCCAACATGTCTCATAGCCCTAAATGCACAGTTAAAGGTATGTAACACATTCTTAATTTAAATTAATTCAGTTAACCTTCTTTTAAGTGAGGCATTAATTTTCATTTGTGAAATTCTGTCTCAGTACATTTAAGACTAGTTTCTCATTTATGGAAGAATTTGGTATATTTGTCACCCAATACATAAATGTTCTGTTATTTTATTTTATATATTATTTAACATATTTATACCATCAATAATGCTCTATCAACTATAAAAATGTAAATAATTGTTTTATATATTATTTTTAGATGCCTAAAATGGAGTTCCGCTCTAATGCTCGCCCAACATTATTTGCTTACCCTCCTCCGCTTGAAGAGAAAAAACGTGAGGAGCGTGAGAAGGTAACAACTGCTGTTCTTAGTATAGCAGCCCGAGCACGTAGGCGCGAAGCTGAAAGAAGGCTTCGTGATTCTGATAAAATGGAAGTTGTAAGTATTATTCTTATTTTTTTGCTCCTGGTTTTAATATGTGGTGATCTTGTATATTATATTGCTTGTGTATTCTGCTTTGTTTCTCAAACAACACTACTTTCTGTCACTCTTTCCTGGCCTTATTAATTGTTTTAATTAACCTGATAATGTCATTTTCTGAGACACACAATTATGTATATTAATGTATTATATAAGTCAGAAAATGACATTGTCAGACTAATTAAAACAATTAATAGGGACAGGAAAGAGAGATAGAAATTTTGTCATTTACCTGAAGTGTAAGGTTGCCAGGCACTTTGCTGGTGCAGAGTTAAATTTTATATATATATTGTGTATTTACATTGATAACATGTGAATGTTGTTTCTATGGTAGGATGAGGATACTGATGAATCAAAGGAAAAGAAAGAAGAGAAAGATAAAAAAGATAAGGATGAAAAGAAAGATGATAAGAAGGAAGAAAAGAGAGAAGAAAAGAAAGAAGAGAAAAAAGATGAAAAGAAAGAAGAGAAAAAGGATGAAAAGAAAGATGATAAAAAAGACGAAAAGAAGAAAGCTAAGGATGAGCCAGAGCCATTATTTGAGTTGCTTAGTAACCCAGCAAGAGTAATGAAACCCCAACTCAAAGTTCTCCAACAGGCTGACAGTCCTAGTTATGGTCCACTTAAAGATTTGTCCATTGGTGGTATTATAATGGTTCGGCAACTTCATCCAGGATTACAAGAAGATTTGGTTGAACCTGTTGCAGGTATGAAATTTGTTTGTTTATATATGAATATATGTCAGAAAATGACTTTATTAAGCTAATTAAAACAGTCAATAAGGACAGGAAAGAGAGATAGAAAATTCGTGGCTTACCTGAAGTGTACAATTGGTAGGCACTGTGTAGAATGTAGAAGGGCAAGGGAGGAAGAGTGGATGAATATGCTTGCACTTTTTCGATCAGAAAAAAAAAATTCACATTGCTGTGACTCCTAATTTTCTATTCAATAAATATTAACTACTTTAAAGATTTGTAATTTTTAATTTCTTTTATCACACTAACAACACAATTAAATCTCATTAGGCACAAACTTATGCAGATACCTACTTATTCTTGGTTCTGCAGCCCATTCAGGGCCTTGACCTATTGGGTCGACTGCAGACTGTCATCTTACATAACGCATTTCAAATTTGGAGTCGTATATGGTCAGTGTATTGATTCTCAAGCAGTCTTAATCTTAGTCTCCGTGACCAAGACATCACAAACATCTAGACCCATGCCAGGCTTGTGAGGAAGCAACTCTAGCCACTAGACCACAGGGGTTGGCACAGATACATACTATTAGCATTAAAATCTTCTATGCCTATTGGCCTTCCATATAATAGTGGACCATCTATAGAAATATTCATAGTTCTATATTGCTGGAATCACTTGACAGCGATGTATTTTATTTGAGAATTTATCATTTTTCTGTTTAAACACTATTTTATTTAAGAGAGAAATTCAATTCCCAATATTTATGTAATGCTATCATTATGACATATTTAAATGGTTTACAATGTTACTGCTTTTTCTGTACCTGCATAAGAAGTTGCTACAAAATGATTAAGTTAAGAAAAGTGATAATGTGTCTTCAGATTCAGTGAAATGGGAATGTGAGTTAAAAGCAAAAAAAAAACACATAAATCAGCATTTTCATTCATATTGCGGTTTTATGTCTTTATAATAGAATTATAAGTTGAGAAATTGGTTACGAAACACAGCATTTCTGTTCTCAATATTTTTGCAGTATAATTTCATCTATTGTATTTAGAACAGACAAATATCATTACTAAGGTAAAATTTTGAAGAAGCATCAAGTTCCCACAGAATGTTCAGATTTTAAGTATGTATAATTAATATTAATAAATAATCATTCATTGCAGAAGTGTAATCTAACCATATCATTTGTTGTTTCAGCATTTGGGCCCAAACCTGATGAGGAAAAAGAGCCAGAACCTCCAGAAATTTTTGAGTACACTGAAGAATAATAATTTTAAACTTGTACAAATATTTTATTTATATTGTTTCTTTTTACTTACTAATTGGCTGGTTTGTAAGTATGCAGGTATTGAGAATGATAAATAATGTAACATTTGAACAATAAATCAATTTTCATGACAAATATGTTAATCTTTTCTTTGTATTATGAAGGGTTTTTGAATTAAGAATGCAGAATACTTTGAATTACACTATTTTCAAAATGTGTGCTCTTCAATTAAATAATATTGGGTATATTATCACGTAGAGATGGCAGTTTAAATATTTTTAGGGAGAGAGGAAAGTTTATTACTGACAAACAGACTGACAGAAATGCAATGAACTTTTTTCTGATGACTTCTTTTCACTTTTTTAATTACATACAACTGAAGAGGTCCCTAAACTTATGGATGAATCATTTTGTTTAATGTTATTTAAATTTTTAATAATTTCTGACTTTTGGCGAATATTTTGATAAAGTTATGTTCATTAACTATATAAAAAGTATGGTATCATCTATTTATGTTCGCACCAAGGCAAACCTTACTACTCACTGTTGGTTTAGAACATGATCCACTATCACACGTTTCGGAGGCAATAAAAATGAGCAGTTCATCTATCAGCCGTCTTCTTCAGTATAGGGATAATTATGTTGGTATTCTTACTTTTTCATAGAGTTCTCAAACTATCCTGAGCAGCCATAATATTGCTTCTTCACCCAATGATCTTGTCAATACCACTGGAATGTTCTCAATCCTTGGTGCTTTACAATTGCTCAAATCTGTCAGCACCCTATCAAACGCTGATCTTAAAATGTTGACCTCCATCTCTTCATCACCCACCTTCTCTTCTTCTTCTTCTTCTAATACTGACCAATCTAATTTCCACCATAATACAGCTCTTCTAGATATTCCTTCCATCTTTCTGCCTTTTCTTCTTTATCCATAATTGGCTTCCCATCCGCTATACTGATGTTCTTGCTAATATTTTTCTTCTCCCCCCAGTCATCTATACTTTCTTATTAATATTTTTATTTCTCAATTCTAATTGTAACTTAAAATTTGTTACTATGCATCTTGTACTGTTCCCATGCTCTACAAACCTCATGACTTTCTCTTCCTTGTAATCTTCAAGTAATCTAACTTTTGATATGGTGTATCTCTCGGAGATCTTTTTCTAACTTTCACCAGTCAAAGTTTAACTCTTCTATCCATGAGGTAAAGTAATCCATAATAAAAACTTTTCTTCCATTCGGTGATATGTACACACAGCCAAATATCCTCCTCTTCTTACCATGACTAACTCTTGTCAGCCAACACCCAAAATCCTTTATTCTCTAACACACAACTAACTGATCTGCTTGTACAGGGAAAAGTGCACATAAATCAACACACCTCCAGTATGTTAAGAGTCAGAATCACACCTATATACCTGATACCCTTCTACCATAAATAATTAGTCACAATCTTCACATATAACACAAATCTCAGTCAAACAAATGCTGACTCTCAACATTTGTTTTATTTCATATAGTTTTATCAATGCACCATCAACATTTATCAATACAAGCTGCTATGTTTACTTCCCTCATTTTTCTGCAACCATTTTCCTAATCTAAAATTTGTATTTCTAGCTATTATTCTCACCTGCTTCAAATTACAAGGACAACTTTTACCAAAGACTGAAGGACCATTATCTATGTTCAAATTAAATTTTTATTAGCTTCTCTACAATTTCCGCAACTAAAACTATACATTTCACACACTTCATCTTTTCTTATATTGCAAAGTCAAGTGTGACATATGTACATATGCACGATCAATAACCCCCACCATTTACATCCCACATCAGGTCATTTTTGGATCAACTTCGAAAACAATTGTCATGTTTTATATACCTCAGTCTTCTCATTCTTTATCAACTTCATATTAAACCCCTCCTCACTGGAATGTAACTCATTTTGTATATAAATATTACTCACTATACCTTAGAGTGCTTGTTTAGCCACATCCAAAACTATTTAATTTTTGAGTGGTTTTGCTTCAGTGCCACTACTTGATACCCATCACCAAGAGCAGTAGCACTTTTATGTAACTTTCCTCTGCTCTCTTCTGTATCACATCCCATCAAAACAGCCCCATTTGAAACTTCTTTCATTTTCAATACCCCAACTTTCAGTTTTATCACATCAATAATAACCACAACTTATTTATGCAGAATACTACGAACAAGTAGATGGAGTGGCAATTACTTAATTATAATATAATAATGTATTAATGGGGAATTATTATTGAAAAGAAAATACTAATTCATCTTTAAAATTCTGAATTTAATATAAAAAATATTTCAGCTAGAGCATAGAAGGTATTTACAAATTATCAAGAATATTTAATTAAAACAATAAATTTACATGAGACTTATTCATCAGGGTTCTCTGTAGGTTGAATTGAGAAGTAATTTAGATTTCTAATGGCAATAGGTCTGGTAAATGTGAACTCTATTCTAATTCAATGCAACGATACCTGCAAAGTTTCGGCATTTTCATCCTGGTCTGTGTTGATGATGATATGATGACTGCAATGGTGGGTGACCTCTGTTCATCACCGTCCAGGCTGAATCTCTTGGACAAATCTGGCGGAGACTCCCTTCTAGTGGCTAACAGTTAAGTTTTAGGTCAGCATTCCATCTCACACCTTCTCTCTCGTCTCACAAAGCCTTCTCTCTGCTGTCTCCATTGAATCTAAACATTTTCTGTCTCCCAACACTTTCTGTTCATCCACTATCCTCCGTCTCTCAACAACTTCTGTTCAAACACTATCCTCCGTCTCCCAACATCTTCTATCCTTCTTTCCCAAATCCCTTCCCACGAAACCTCGATGGGAAGCTACGTAACTTGAAACCAGCTGTCATCCTCAAAAGACTTCTATTGGCTTAATCGTTAACAATTGTAGCCAATATGAAAATTTTCAACTGTTGGGCCTAAATACTGCATGTGTTTAGCGTTTCTCTGTGAGATTCCAAATTTTCCACGAAACTTCCGTTCTCACAAGAGTGCAGACCCTTAATTATTCACAGCAATCCCTTTTCATTTAACCGGAAGGGTCATCCTTTTGTCCTAAGGAATACGAGTGCCACCCACAAAGTCAGGAAAACAGATGCACAGACTTAAACTTTCTCTTCATGTATTTAATACATTACAGGGCTTCCCTCTATCACCAGTCATTACAAATTTCTACACTGAACATTTTGAGGATGAAACCTTGCAATGTGCTTCAGAGAAACCTAGTTGTTTCTTTAGATACATGGATAAGACATTACTCATCTGGTCACAAAGAAAACTATACCAATAATGCACCACTGACAACTAAAATGAAAAGACTTATAATCTTAGCGAAACAGAAATTAAAACCTGTTTTCTACACACAAACAAAATTAAGAAGCCTGCTCCATATGGTAAAGGACAATATAGGCATCTGAAAGTCTGGGATTTGCCAAATCCCGAGTGGCTGCGATCTACAATACGTAGGCTGAACTATTTGTACTACAGAGGAAAGATCTGAAGAGCATGATGAAAATATTCGAGTTAAATAATCACTCAAGTCTGCAGTAGCCCAACATGCTTTGATGGGTCATAAAAAGTTTTTCTTTTGATAAATGCACTTGGACACAATTGTATACTTCTAAACTATCACATTTTATCCGCGTTTTTGGGCATTATTAGTTTGATTCGTATATTGCGGATTACATATATTGATGATAATTCATACTTCATTTTTGCATAAGTTATCAAAATAATTATGAAACAAAAAAATTAAGAATTATATCATGAAGTAGCCCGAAGAAAAATTATTGTGATAAATTAAATACCATAACAGTGTTTAACAAGCGTTTCAACAGCCCGGGGCGTAGGTGTATTTCGCCGCCCCCTTATTTAGGTATTTAAATCTAAAGGGCTCCAAATTTTACAGAAATTCGAAACAACTTTTACGTAGAATGAATGTGTAATTGTGTACTGTAAGGGGTTCGATTTTGTAGCTCAGAATGCAGATTGTTATTATTATTTATTGAGAAAAATTGCTACTTCGGGTGGGTCTAATATGCTACGCTACGCCTCTGTACCACACAATGATTCAGAAAACTTTAAGCAACAAAGTTTGAAATAACGATACATTTTTTGTCTACCCCATTATCTTTTTTTATTATTATTTCAAACCAGATAATATTTACAGAAGCAAGAGTAAAATATATATACGGAAAATTTGTATATTTGAGTTATAATTTTTCTAGCTCTTTTACAAGTTCGCAAATATGAAACACGATATGTTGAAATATTATCAACTCACTTTTGACTTAATTCTGACATTTAAAAAAAATTCTTTCATAAAATACATGCTGAAAATGTATTCACTATTGCAGTATCTTTATTTATAGCCTTTGAAATCCTTCTTCTGTATTGGCGGTTTGTTTGACAAGTGGGAATGAGTTTTAGTTTCATTGTTGTAGACGGGATGTAATATATCAGCGGGTTATTAATTGAACGTTAATTAAACATAATTTAAAACTAGCAATTTAGCTATGCAGCTGACGTAATAATTTCTCGTGTTAAATGTAGAATTTCTTTATATTTTGACGTGTAATACCCACATTTTAACTTAAATACTTATTCTTAATTTCAATATAAAATGGTAATTCTCATTCATTTAACTAAAACATATTTGCGACCCCAATTTGTCAGTTGGAATTTAAATATGAGTAAAATGATAATTTTGGCTAATATTCATCACGTGTAAACGGCTAGTGAAAGTTGTATATTATCAGTTTAGAGGAGTATTTGTAAAATTATATTAAATGAAACTTGTGGTGACATACAATTTGGGAAACTTTGTTTACAATTGAACATAGTGATTTATTTAAACTGTTACAAATATTGCACAGGACTTTAAAAGTTGGCTACAGTCCACCCAATAAGATAAGCGTAAGAAATGACTAAATTAAGCCTGCCTTTATTGAAGCACAATATTAGATGCAATATTTGTATTTTGTCTGTAGCAAAAACATATAATAATATAAAGGAATTTCACACAATGTGTAAAGTAATTGAGTCGCTCGTCACAAAATTCTGTCATTAAGATAAATCTGGAACACCAATATGTGTGATATCGCACACCATTTTACATAATTCATATCTGGTTGATGAAAGCTTTTTGATTTACAAATCTTGTGGTTAACCGTGCACTGTGAAACAGGTTATTGTGTGTCGAAGTTTGTATGATGCTCTCCTCTATTCGCTTGTTGTTATGGTGGTGTTACTGTAGAAATCATCCCAAAAGTATATAGGAACTAATATCTGCACTCTTATTGTACTGTGTTGTCAGATCAATTGTCTCACAGAAAAATATGAGTGATAGTTTACTTTTCAATTGCTAAAATTTGCATATATTGTATGTAAACCATTAATTTTAAGAAGTGAAAAATAACTCATTACAATATGTGATAGTTACTTTTACATTTGCAGATATTATTACATAACATCATATTTATATAATGCATTATGTTACTAAATATAACTGGTTGCATCTTTATGAAAAGATGAAAGAAGAAATATTTTCTGCTGACTTCATTGGTTTGAGTTGTGATTTTAGCAATTTTCCAAATACATCTTTAGGAAACCACAGGTTATTGTATATTATGACTTATTTTTAATCTGTATATTGTCAATTTAAAAAATTAAAAGCACCTGCTTTTGGCATTGAATGTATATGTATTAGAATTTCAGTTCATACTTTACTTTCTATTTGTTCTGTTAGTATTTCAAAAATTATTATCAAATGGAAGAATGAAACATTTCTATAAATTTACTAATCTAATTTAGTTATATCACAAATACACTTCTATTGAAAAACATACAACACCATGGAGGAATAATAAGGGTTGATCCCATTTATGTAATGCATTATTTCAGAGGTACATCGGTGAAAAATATTTCAGACAATGAATACATCAGTATTTTATTAAAACTCCTTCAGCCATAAGCATTATGTCTTGAAGTCTTTAATTAAAGATATCTTGCTAATAAATGGCCTGCCCGTCTGTTAATATACTAATTCACATATTATTTATGCCAGTTGCTGGAATGTTTTGACTAGCTTGTTATAAATATTCAACTAAATAGGCAATATGGCTTTATATGGAAAGAGCTAATGTATTATGTGACAATAATTTGAACATTCTTGGCAAAATTTTTGCTGAAGAGAAGGAATGAATTTATTAATTTCTTTCCTGTTATACCAGTTTCCAATAAGTCTACAATTGATACATAGAATCTGAGATAGTTAACACCTAACCATCACTCTTCACATTCTTCTTGGATGATACTAGACACTAATGTGGATGATACCATCCATGACAATATTGTCTAAAGTAGATGCACCCTTTATTGTAGTCCAAGTTAGTGAGATAAATTGAAATATGGACGTGGGCATTCCATTGGAACCTGTGATGTTTAGGGTCAAGGAGGCCTTCAAATCAGTGTGTGTTAACAGGTTATGTAAGTGCAACTTGTAGTAAAGCTGCTGTGCAGGTGAGGTCTTATCCCATTGTATTATCACAGTTTAGATCACTACTAGATTTTCAATTCTCATCAGTGCACTGCTTCCACACAGTTGATTTATTTTATTTTTGGATTCTTATTTTCTCAGTCCTCTTATGCTTTGTTTGTTTTCACTTTCTAATTTGTATCTTATTTGTTACACATTTCCTAATTAATTCAAGTGAAATATTTTATATAGGTTCACTTCAAAGATGAGTTATCTTAATCAGTACTGATAAAACTTACGTTTTGCCTTAAAGACACACAAAAATGTTCAAATGTCTGTACTTATTATACCCTTGAACAATCAGTTATAAGTATTCTGAGTAGGATGATAATTCAACATTTTGATCACCTATCTTCTGCCAGCAGAACTGTTACCATATTTGGTTAGAAGCTTGAGAAAACTTGTTCAACATTAAGACCAGGATAGTTTACATTTATTATTACGTTCATGTTCAAATAATAATTTTTTTCCGCAAAAGATAATATAAATAATAAATTAATCCACATTTTAATATAAATTACCATAACTTGATATTTGTTGTTTGATATTTATTTCTGTATACATTACTTTCAGATGCTCATCTGCACAAGATTTATACAAATTGCTAAGAAAAGAAGTCTCTGATTCTGTGATTATTAAAATTTCTTTGACTTTGTTTACTCATGACAAACAGCATAATGTAATATGTAATGAAACATACATTGTTCCATTACTTTCATGTGACTATGAAGTTGCCCCAGTCAAATTTAATTCTTGCTCTTTAAATCATTTAATCAGAAATAACTTTAACTTTGATCAGGTATGAATTCTGAGAAGAATTTAGTTCATAAGACACTTCATTTTCAGTTGTGTTATATACTAAAATTTTATATTTAGAAGGAATAGTAATTGCTCATTGTGTATTATTTGCTTACATTTTTATTGTGTCTGTTCTACTATCTCACATCTCAAACATAAAATAACAGCATTTATTCTTTAAAAAGTTAACTATAATAATTTAGCATTGAGCAAAATTACTGTTTAATAAATTTTAATCCTTGTATTTCACTTACGTTTTATGTAAGTTTAGACTTACCCCTTAATTTTCAATGTTATTGATTGGTTTGAAACCTTTAACATAATTCAGAAAACACTAACAACAGTTTCAGTAATTTGTCCTCTGTGTTTCAAATACAGTCTTAATCACAGTGTATGTCCAACTGATCTTCTTCTTCAACTGGATAGACTTTTTCTGGGAACTCTGTCTCAGAATTTATTAAAAACCTTAATTTTCTAGACTTTTTAGCTTGTTTAAAAGCATTACTTCTGATCTTAAATTAAGTAGGATAGAATTACATTATTAATCAGTGATCCTTGGTTCGATTCCTAGTCCTATTGAGATTTTTCTATCCTAATTTGTTAACGATGTTGATTGTAAGAAATTGATGCATTCAAAATTATATGTATTTTACATTAATTTATTTATCTACCAGCCAGCTGGGGCACCCAATGTTTCCGGGGTATTTATTTTTATTATCCCAGTACATTATTTAATTCTTGGTCAACACATGAGTAAACCGGCATAGAAAATGTCACAATATGAACCTCAATTATATAGTCCCAGTATCTCAAAAGAGTCTAAAATACTCCTGGTACATTAGTAGGGCTAAAATATTTTCAGTACCTTCACATAATAAAACTTTTTACCCACTTATATGATGAACTATTACTTAAATTACATATTAAAGGTCATAATATAACACAGCAACTTGCATTACAACGGTTTTGATGCCAAACTCGATAGTTTCCTTGTTATTTTCATATGACTCATTTCCACCCCCACCCCTCACATGCCAGAAGGATTTGAAATTATACACAAATTTGTTGGGGAAATCCTATAAAAGTAATTGTCATCAAGAATTTTTTTTGACACACCTAGGAGTAGTAGCCATGACTTGTCTCTAAAGCGTTTGGTTTTGGGTTGCGAGGAATATGGAAACAAAATTTTATCAAAATTGGTCTGTCCTTTTAACATATTATGCAGAAGTGTGTTGGGATGAACTGCAATTTAATTTGCAATATAAATGTCAAAATCAAACTCAAAGACTCCCATAGCACCCATTTAAATTCCAAACTTGACTTTTATTTTCATATCACCCCCTTGATGAATGGGATTGAAATTATGCACTAACAAATTCACCAAAAATGTTATCAAATTAAATATATTAGAGGTAATTAACAGCAGTTTATGGAATTTTAAAAATCACTGCCCTTACATATTGTGTTGAGTTCGGTTTGTCAAGAACACCTAGTTGAAATTGTTCCATTTATTAAGGATAGTATGCGTAAGTCTGTTTTACCCCCTTCCAATTCCTCTTAGGGTATGAACTGTAGCTCAAATTGCATTTTTTATATCAGAATTAAACTCAGTGGCTCACATTTAACTTGTTTAGAGCCCAATCTAGATTGTTCTCTGGTTATTTTTATGTGATGCTCCTCTACCCCCACCCCTAGTATACTCCCCTTCGATAATGTATGGGGTTGAAATTATACAGTAGTTATGTAGAAGGACACGCTATCAAATTAATTGATCCAAGAATGTATTTGTATGATAAAAATATTGGCCGTTTTTGCTTATTTAAAATTTTACATCCTCGCCCCTAGGTGTGGTAGCCAAGTCTCACTCCAACGGTGTCGATTTTCGTATCGCAAAGAACATGTGTACCAAATTTGGTCGAAATTGGTCCATTCGTTTATATTTATATGCAGAACATACACACATACATGCAATTTTTTTATCGAGATTAAAGCTATTACAGATATTTTGGCACTCCATTAAAATATATCCTAAACAGTTTTCTTCATACTTTATGGAGTCTGGAAATTTTTAGTATTGCATTTATTGTTCATGGTTCTACATTTTTTTCTTTTGCCTTCTGTTTACTTATAATAATTTTTTAGTTTAAGTTATAATGTGTTTATCTAAATTTTAGCCATCCATAGTGTTAAACAAAAGTTGTGTCTCTGTTTGAAATAACTTTTATTCGCACTCAATAAAATCCTCACCATCTCCTCACAGTTTTTTTCTGTTATATGCCACAGAATTTTTCCTTGCCACATCAACAAGTGTTTTAGTTAAACAAAAGTATCCAAATTATAGATTTGACAGTTTATATTCCTAATCTCTGTCTTGCTTTGTTTCTCCACATGTTATATGCCAGGGGTCCCCAACACTGCCTACGAGCACCATTGCGCCCGCAAACCATTTTAGATGTGTCCTCTGCTGCGCTGCTTGATTGTTAGGTTTACTGATTATTTGTATTATACAATGTTTTTACCTTTTGGAGAAGTATTTGAGTAAAAAATTTCATTTTGATTTTTGGTTAAATGTTTATTTTTACTGCTAAGACCCATGTGCCATTATGTGAATGTGTGAAGTAAGACGTTCACTAACAATTGCCGTGCCATCAATGTTAATAAGCATTGCCAATTTATTTTACATAAAAATATAAGCAACAATAGTTTCATGTGTTAAAATTGTTTTTTTTATGAATTAAACGTTCTTTTAACACATTTTGTGTATTATTACCAAGTTCCAACTATAAATATATATTGAAAAAATTAATGGTGCCAGCAGCTTCATAGTATATGTTCTTAAGTGCAAAAAGATTGGGGACTGCTGTTATATGCTATTGGAACGAAACAGTTATATGAATGTTATTTGACCAATCAGCCTCTGTGCTATTGCATCATGAAGTATTATTTTTTTATTTCCAATTAAATTATGATCCTTAATTTTTATTGGTCATCATACTATGCTATACTTAAACTAGTTGTATAATTATTACATTAAACATCTTCTTCAGGTAGGCTTGATAAGTGGTAGTATCATTATAATTAATTGTATAAGAAAGTCTTTGGTTTTAATTATACATTTTTATTGTTGTTCTTAATGAATAGATAATAGCTTATTACCTATAGTTTGTTTTACATTAACTTTTATAATATTTTAGGATATGGCCTCAGATAAGTGCCATTTTGATAAAGTTTGCTTTGAATATACCTCTGTCAATAAATGCATTATGGAAGTAAAAAATATGCCAGGTTTAAGAATTATGGTTCAAGTGTTAGAACTCCTACTTTTGCAATTGTGCTTAATTTAGTGAATAGTAAAAAAATATGCATATGCCCATTACTAATGGATATATAAAATATAATTTAAGGTTTTCAATACAGGAGTTTCATTCTGTAGAAATCAAATGAAAGATAAGATTCAATTATTGATCAAACCAAGTTTCAAAGACATTCTTTTGATAGAAGATGCATGCATGAAAGTACAAAACTGGCAATACACTGCTGTAAAAGGCAACATTTTACGCCTCAATCAATTTCCTCATCATACTACTCAACAACTTTTAAATTATTTACTTCATCATGAAATCAGGACAAGATTTACTAATGTTTGGTCATATGAAGAATTGAATGGATGGGTATGTAAATAGTAATTAATTTGCTCTTCCACTTTTGTAGTTTACTTAAATAATATAACACAGTTTACAATAAATAAAAATACGGCCAAAAAATTCAGCATTAAATATATATTTATTTATTAACAAAAGCGACATTTCACCTCCATTTTGAGACTTCTTCAGGCTTACTACAAACATAATATTACAATAAATTAATTCAGAGTTCTATGTAACAATTTTTTAATTTATATATAAAAAAACATGGTACATCATATTTACTCCTTGACTCCCTCAGTCGAAAAGATTATTGAATTTACATGTGAGGAATTTGGTGTCGCAGACCATATCCAGCAACAGTTACGGCCAAAATGATATGTAACAACGAGAGTGCTTTTGGCAGTTGAATTTTAACAATGGAGAAGAATATAAACTACTACAAAAAAAGAGTCTTGTAAATTTTGTTAAAATTATTTGTGTCATTTTTAACATTGATTGCATGTGGGTTGCACAAGATATAAACCATTTCATTCATAATTCTTGAGGAGTAATTATTTTCTTCATCTAAAATTTCCACATTTTGCCAATCGAAGTTGTGATTATTAACTTGTATGTGTTTGGACACAATTGTGTACTTTTGAATGTCTAATTTGATGTTGTTTTTATGTTCCTTAGTGTGAGTTTTTAAAGCTCTTTTAGTTTGTTCGATATACAATGCGTTACAATCTAAACAATCAATTTTGTAGATAACATTGTGTCTTTCCAGAAAGTTAATTTTGACTTTAATATTTTGAACAAAATTTAAATTATTGATTGATTTAAAAGAAACATCTACACCATAATTATGAAACAAGTCAATTAGTTTATAATTGTATGTTAGCTATATAAAGCAAAATTATGAAATTCATTTTTCTGTTATTAATCTTTTTTTAACAGATAAATTATTGTCAGAATACCTGATTTTATTCAATCTAATTTTGACATGTTTGTAGTAAGCCTGATGAACTCAAAATGGAGATTAAAACGTCACTTTTGTTAATAAATAATTATATATTTAATGCTGACTTTTTTGGCTGTCTTTTTATTTATTGTAAATTTTTAAGTCAGAAAACTATGATATAATACAGTTTTTTGTCCATTAAAGTTGGGCTGAAAAAAAACTTATTGATAAACTTAAAGTTTAAAAATACCGACTAAGCTTTTGTTTTCTTAATTTGATTTTAAAAGTTGCTATTACAATCACAAATTTACTTTTACTTTAAGGTGCAATAAGATTACTTTCTGCAGCTGTGAGACTTCCTGCAACACATGTGATCTCTAGAACTGCCTAGCATCAGTTGACCAACATATTCAATACAGCCTGCTAAAACTGCATGGCATTGCCATCAATCAATATTTAAACCTTTTTTCAACTTCATGTAGAACCAGATTGTAACACTACAATTAATGTTAATATGAACAGGAAAAAAGTCACACTATGCGTGGCTACCTGAGGATGAAGATTCTTTATCACATTGTACTGCATACATTATTCAAATTTTGCTTGATATCCTGAATTCTATAGTACAAAATGCAGCCTTGATGGACTTCTAACTAGTTGTTACCCATTATCAATAGGCATCCCTGCAGGCCAAAAGAAAATAAGATTAAATATTGGTCAGTGTGTGCATTTAAAATTTTCAGCTGGCAGATTAAATGATATTGATGTTTGGCGTATTTATAAAAATTGGATACAACTTGCAGAATTTGTTGAATGCCTTATGCCTGGATTCTCTTTACAACTTATTACCCTGACATTCTTCATCTGTCAACAAAATTTCTTTGTGATGTAAGTCCACAGTAAATTTTTTCTTGTTATTTATTCTGTAGATTCGTGTTGTAAAAGTTTATGAATCTGATCACCAATATTTTACTGAATATGAAAATAAATTCAGTGAATTGAGAGAAAATTTATTGAAAACATATTTGGGTTTTTCTGCATTATTCAAAATATTATGTAAATTTAAAAAACCATTGATTGGAGAAAATATGCTACTTACACTAATGCATCTGTACAACCAATTTGAAGGATCTTTACCAGGTAAGATTTTTAAAACTTAGGCTATTTTTATACTAATCTTTATTTGTTTTGAATTAAATTTTATTCACTTTTTTTATCAATAATTTAAAAGGATTGTGTTTCAGCAAAGACTTTTTAACTGACTTTTTATTAGCAATAATACAAAAAGGATTTTACAACTTTTGGCAAGTCAAACAAAATGCAATGAGAACATTTCAATTTGAATCTCAATCTATTCATCTTTATATGGTTTTCTCCAAGTCTTTCAGGAAATGTAATAAAGTCCTAGCTAAGATCACTTCTTTCTGTATTCCTTATAAGTTGACTCAAGTCTCCCCTTTAGCATGTAGGATATGACTCAAAATGTACCATTTACACATTGTAATATTCCAAATTAGCTCCATTAACTGTAGACTGTCACTATAGCTTAAGTCATGGTTCCAACTACTTCAGCCATTGTTACATATTGATTGATACATAGATTAAATTCAATGTTTCTCTGATATGTTCTGACTACATCAGTGATTGTTACATATTGATTTATAAATTAATCTTATGCCAAAATGAATCCATGCTTTTTCAATATGTTTCACAAACTGAAGTCCTAAAAACACTCCTCAAATAATTATTATTGTAACTACTGTAACTCACTAATACAAGCTGAATTCATAGTTTCATTTACTTTTTTTTATTAATGAACTGCAAGCTAGATGGTTTCATCGTCTATATTACTGGAATGATTCTAGTGGAGGGAATGATAGTAGTTAGATGTTTGCGAAAACATGGGATTTCATCTTTAACAGTTAAATAATGCTAAAAGTATTTTTTCTAAAAAAAAAAGAACAGAATAAATTGTGATTATTGAAGACACTAAATTAAATGTGTTTTAATTTATTATTTTGTATAAAATAATTATGAAGTTGTAAATTAATGATTCTACAATAAAAGTTTACTTTACATTCTTGTCCCTCATCAAAAATATAAATCTATATGAAAATTCTGATAGTCATTTAGAAAGCATACATAATATTTTAACTGTGAATCACAGTAAGATGAAGCACACACTATATTTAAAGAGTTAACTTATTTTTTCTTTTTCATTTTAGCTAATTTCTTGACATTCAAAAGGAGAATTAATGAATGCTTTGACAATGTTTATGATCTGGAATGTGTGACTGGTGAATACTTACGTTGTTTCCCAGCAGGTATATTATAGATGTTTTGAAATAAATTAATAAAATGATTTGTTCTTTGTACTCATAACCCTAAAGTGAGGTTTTTCCTTAACAATTCTCATTTAGAAGCTTTGGAAGATGATTTTTTGAATTATAAAATATTTGTATAACAAAGTATGAATATAAAGAAATCATCACTAAAAATATACAATAAATAAAAAGACGGCCAAAAATTCAACATTAAATATATCACTATTTATTTGCAAAAGCGACGTTTCATCTCCATTTTGAGACTTCCTAAGGCTTACTACAAACATGTCAAAATTAGACTAAATAAAATCAAGTATTCTGACAATAATTTATCTGTTAAAAAAAGATTAATAACAAAAAATGAACTTCATAAATTTGCCTTATATACCTAACATACAATATAAACTAATTGACTTGTTTCATAATTATGGTGTAGATGTTGTTTTTAAATCAATAAATAATTTAAATTTTGTTCAAAATATTAAAGACAAAATTAACTTTCTGGAAAGACACAATGTTATCTACAAAATTGATTGTTTAGATTGTAACGCATTGTATATCGAACAAACTAAAATAGCTTTAAAAACATCACAACAAACACATACATGTTAATAATCACAATTTCGATTGGCAAAATGTGGAAATTTTAGATGATGAAAATAATTACTTCTCAAGAATTATGAGTAAAATGTTGTATTTTTTTTACTTTTTGGGTTAACTTGCTACATGAGGGTGATCCTGAAACAGGGAACTCCCCTTTAATAGCATAGGAAGGGAATTGAAAAGAGGGATGCGGAAGGTAGAGCTATCACGTGCTACCCAAATGCAATCAATTTTAAAAATGATACCAATAATATGAACAAAATTTATGATACTCTTTTGTTTTAGTAGTTTAATGCTTAATATTCTCTTCTCCATCATTAAAATTTAACTGCCAAAAGCACTCATTGTTACACATAATTTCAGCCATAATCGTCGCTAGAGATGGTCCATGTGTGATGCCAAATTCTTCACATATAAATTTAATAATCTTTTTGACTGAGGGAGTCAAGGAGTAAATATGATGTACCATGTTTTTTATATATAAATTACATAGAACTCTGAATTAATTTATTGTAACATTATGTTTGTAGTAAGCCTGAAGAAGTCTCAAAATGGAAATGAAACTACGCTTTTGTGAATAAATAGTGATATATTTCATGTCGAATTTTTGTCTGTCTTTTTATTTATTGTAAATTTTAAAGTCAAAAAACTATGTTGTCATCACTAAAAATGTTTGTATGGAGTATTGCATTATATGGGTGCAAAACGTGAAGGATAGGAGGTGTAGAAAGGAAAAGAATAGAAGCCTTTGAAATGTGGTGCTATACTGCCTTCCAAAGTAGAAAAGCAGTAAGTCTAAAAAAATTCTTTTGATAAACCGTGGGATAAAATTTTTTGAGCTTTGACATTTACGTAAAGCCCTTATCTCTGTAAAAATGGTTTTATCTGTACCAAGAAATGTGAATTTGTCTTTGTAAATTAATTATAATATATTTATCCAGGAAACATTCTCAAAAGTTGAAAATTTTTATTTACTGTCTTTCTACTTTGGACGGCAGTGTAGAAGAATGCTGAAAAACACAGATGGGTGGATAGAGTAACTAACCAGGAAGTTATAAGCAGAATAAGAGAAGAGAGAACCATACGCAGGACTTTGACCAAGGGAAATGTGTGGAGTAAGAACAGAAGCGGAAGGATAAGTTGGAATATACTAAGCAGATTAGGAAGGAAGTGCTAACTTTATAGAAATGAAATAGCTTGCACAGAATAGGGTAGAATCGGACCAGTCTAAGGACTGAATCCAATGTCAACAAAGGTATTTTGTTACTTCGTAACAACACTTAATATTGATGAATATAGCTCACCTTTCTTGACAATAAAAAAGAATCTCACTTTAAAGGGTGTAACAGACAAAAAATACAATTGTGTAAATAGTAAATATAATTGCAAACTTTGAATTTTTGCTATGAATAGTACATTTCTCAAAATTCAAAGGCATGGGTTTCCAGTTTCTCAATTGTCATTGTTATATTAATACTATGATATTTGTTTTCTTTAGTCAGTAGAATTAAATATAATAATATGTACATATTAAGTAGATATATAAACTAAATTTATTATTCTGCAAGTGTTTTTTGATAAACAAATTTATGATAATGCTTTAATGAGTGTATGATTATACTGATATTTTTAATTGTAATGTTTCTTGGTTGAATCTTGAAATTATTACCCTGTTACCAAAATCATGAATTCAATTAGTAAAAATATACACCAGTTTTTGAGTGATAATTTTCATCTGGTTGACCATTTTTACCACATAGAGCTTAACATTCATTTTTCTTATTCCTGACAGATATAATATTATTTTTTCTGTGGGCTTATATGGAGGAATATTTTAAAAAATTAATGCATTTATTAACATAATCATTGTTTTATTTCATTTATCTGAACTTAATTGTTTGGTTTTTACAGAAAAAATTGAAGTTAAAAATACTCAAGAATTATACATTCAGTTAAAAAATTCTGATTATAAGCTTTTTCCAAAAATCTATAACTATTATGATGCTACATTGCAAGGTAAAATTATTAATATACTAATTCTGAAGCTCAAGTGTTGAAAAAACTAATAATTGTTTTACTATACAGGCATGAAATAGATACTTTTATACACATTGTTGTTGTGGTAATCAGTTCTAAGACTCATCTGATGCTAACCTATCCTGCACAAGCCTTTTCATTTAACTCCTATTGTCCACATTCCTTACCCATAAAACATTTTTGTAATGATTTCCTAATATTCATACCTATATTAGCAGTAAGTATATTCCTGTTTTATGCGAGAGCTATTCTTTCCTGTGCTATTCTACTCTTAATGTCTACTATACTTTTACCATCTTTGGTTATTATGCTTCCCAAGTAGCAGTAACACAATATCGGAAGCAAATTAATTGAAGAAGGAGTAAGTTTTAACACAAGTGAGCACTCTTGTATGTTAGTGTTATTACACCTAAATAAACCTAGGTAGTTTCTAAATCTAGTGTTGTGTTCATTTCAGTCACCCAAGTCATAATGCACAGACTTAAAAAATAGACCCTACAGTGGCTCAGGTAGGGGAGACCACTATTAACCTGAAGCATTCATGTTTTAATTTTTTTAGTTCAATTCTTTTTTGAAACTCAAATGGTTTGTATAAGTCAAAGCATTTACCATTCAAGAGATATTTTCATCTACTTTGTCTAACCATTGTAATATGAATGAGATAGTAGCTTTAACTGTCATTTTCATTAATTTCTTAATAAGGTGAAATGTCACTTGAGTGACCTTGGCCAAATTTACTGTTATCGGCACCGATATTGTCATTAATTATACAACTACCCTTATTTATGGTAGTATTAATTTTAAATCTCAATATAACATTATTTTACTGGTAATATATGAAAATTAAAGTGATTTCTTAAATTCTGTTTTCAGGACGTTTTTAGTATTATATAATATAAACTGTATATACCATATTATGCATAATTTCTTACAAATATTAATTTGAAGAAGTAAACTCTAGAACTCAATATGTATTTGTCATATTTTCCTGCCTTGTTTAATTCATAGAGTGAGTTGTGCTTTTTTTTTCCAGACAATCATGAGCATGGCGCACAAAGTTATTGCATTGGTTGGTGTTTTTATTTTATAAACTACAAATTAAACAATAGAAACAGGTAAGCACAGTAAGTTTAGGTGTTTCTTAATTTTTATCTTGAACTAGCTGTGTGCCCAGCATTGCCCAGATATTTTTTTTATATTAGCCCAGTGAAGTATTAAATTATCAAGCATTTTCATAAACCTGAAATAGACTGAAATCTTCATTGATTTCGTATTATTGCCTTCAACCTCTTCCCCACCCTCCTCCTCAGTGAGGCTTAAGTGCAGATTAAGTTGCTTGTTGAATGTCAGAATTTAACTCGCTAGAGAGTTGTTTCATGGTATGTTTATGTAACTCTCTCCACTCCAACCGCTATGGGTACACCCCTCCTTTTATTAATGGCATTGAAATTATAAAATGAGTTCATCAGGTTAAACACTATCAAAGTACTTAACCCTGAAAAATATTCATTCAACACAAATACCAGCCATTTATACTTGCTTTAATGTAGCCACCCCGTAAGTGCAGTAGTTGTACATTATGACCACAGTGTTTGTTGTCATGTCACAAGCAGCATGCCAACAAAATTTTAGCTAAACTGCTCCACCCATTTAATATAATATGTGAAACTTTTTTACTCCATTCCAACCCCCAAATAGTATCAAACTTCAACTAAAATCACATGTTTAATATCAGAAATAAAGCCCATAACACCGGTTAAGACACCAATATCAATTATTTCTTATTAGTTTTGTGTCTCAACCTACCACACCCAACCTTTTGAATACTCCCCTCCAGTGGTGGCTAGTGAGTATTTTTAGTTGTGTATTACATCACCCCAAGACAAATTTTAGGAGGATAAAGATATTAATAATACTACAACATCTACACAGTTGTTAATACTCCACAACCCATAATATGCTACATTTGTAATTTCATCTTCATCACATGTAATACAAAAGAAATTTTAAAATTGTAAAAATATAAAACCATATTTGTGCAAATTCCTATCACGACATTATTTTTACTTATTACATATTTAAAAGAAAGAAAGTTAATTTTAGGAAAAAGTCGCATATTTTGGGAATATTGTATGCTGACTGTTAACTGTTTTTTATTTTTAAAAAACTTTGACCTAACCAAATAAACCACAACAAGAGCATAAACTGTAATCTATTTATTAATTTGTCAACAACAGCTGTCAGCACGCTTGCTCTGATGGCGCTGTGCATTTGGGTTTTGTTGTGGTATTCAGTCCTAAGACTGGTCTGATGCAACCCTCCATGCTAACCTATCTTGTGCAAACCTTTTCATTTCCACATAACTAGCACATCTCACATCTTCCCTAATCTGCTTAGCTGATTCAATCCTGGACCTTCCTCTTCTATTTCTTACCCCCACACACTTTCCTCTAATGCTAATTTTATGAGATCCTCGTGTCTCAAAACGTGGTCTGTTAATCTATCTCTTCTCTTGGGCAACATATTGTTCGCTTTTCCCCTATTCTGTTAAGGACTTCCTCGTTAGTGATTCTATCCGCCCATCTGATTTTGAGCATTCTCCTACAGCACCACATTTCAAAGGCTTCTATTCTTTTCCTTTCCACAACTCCTATTGTTCACATTTTGCACCCATATAATGCCATGCTCCATATGAACATTTTTAGAAATGATTTCCTAATAATCACACTTATAATTACCTCTTTTTTGCGAAAGCCTTTCTTGCCGGTGCTATCCTACTCTTTATGTCTATATACTTCTACCATCCCTAGATATTATGCTGCCCAAATAGCAGAATTCCTTAACCTCCTTCAAAATATCCCTTCCCCCTCTTTGTTATTCCAAAAGTAATGTCAGCTTCTAACATTAATGGGTAACATTACAGAAATAATCAGATCAAAAACAGTTTGTCTTTGTTTATACAATTATAACACTCCAGAGTTTTTGACCTTGTGTCATTTATGTTCAAATGCAATGCAAGTGTTAGCTGTTAATACCATCCACAACAGATGATTAGGAATGTTGCTGACAACTTAATATTGAAAATCTTGTCGGTTACTGATAATGATTATATTTATAATAATCCTTTATGAAAGGAAATTGTTTGCCTATTTCAATAGTTTGTACGTTATATGAAACTATTGAGGACCACTGGAGGCAAATGAAGAGGTGTAAAGAGGTCATTGGTCTGGATTCTCCAGACGACCAGGATGGATGCATGAATTCGATAGTTTTTGTAGCACTCAGTCTGGTCTGAGGATATCCTTTCCTTTTTACATAACTACCACTTCTCCCATCCTCCCTAACCTGCTTAGCATATTCCATCCACAGCCACACTTCTGTTCTTACCTCATACACTTCCCTCATGTCTCAAAATGTGGCCTATTAATCTATTCCTTCTCTTGGTCAAAGTCCTCCATATTGTTCTCTGCTTAGAACTTTGTGGTTAGTTACTCTATCCAACCATCTAATTTACAGCATTCTTCTATAGTACCCCATTTCAAAAGCTTCTATTCTTCTTCTTTCTGCAACTCCTACCATCCACGTTTCGCACTCATATAACACCATACTCCATACAAACATCTTTAATGATTTCCTATTATTCAAACTTATATTAGTCGTAAGTAAATTCATCTTTTGCCTGTGCTATCCTACTCTTTATGTCTACTATACTTCTACCGTCCTTAGTTATCAGCATAATTCCTTAACTTCCATCAAAATATCCCTTCTCAATATAACACCCTTTATTATTCCACTGTTTCCCAAACTACACTCCATTACCTTGGTTTTCCCTTTATTAATCCTCATATTGAACACTTTCTCCACAACCCTGATCATGCCATTTAATATGGTTTCCGAGTCTAATACTACAATATCATCAGCAAAGTGTAGGATTTTTATTTCTTTTCCATATTCAGTTTTACCTTTCTTCATCACCTGTTCTATATATATGTTAAAGAACCTTGATGAAAGATTGGATCATTGTGTTACTCCTTTCTTGATTACGGCTTTCTTTTCTTGATCTTTTATTCTATTTGCTGCTGCCTGTCTTCTGTAGAGGTTATGTATAAGCCTCCTTTCTTGACATTTTATTCCAGTGCTCTTCAAAATCGTTAATAGTGTGTTCCAGTTCACATTAATAAACACTTTTTCTAAATCTACAAATGCCATGACCGTAGGCCAGTTTTTTCTTAACCTGTCTTCTAAAATTGGCCGCTAAGTCAATATTGCTTCTCTTGTTTCTACATTCTTCCTCACACAAAATTGATCTTGCCCTAACTCACATTCTATTTGACGTTCCATTCTGAGCGCATTTCTCATTCCAGACAAGATTCTTGTGCTGTAAAGAATGTAGCCAAGATATATATGGGAGGGAGCGTGCTGGAATGCAGGCAGTTTAAAGACTTTGAAATAGAAGTTGAAATTCACTCTCTTAATATACTATTATTTTAAAGTTTCTTAAAATTACAAAACAAATAATTCCTCCTAAATTAATTCATGTGCTGTAAGCACATATGCACCAGCTGCCACTGCTCCCCTCTCATCCTGAATGAGGTTGAAAATGTACTCCAACAATGCATAAGAACCCCAAAAAAATATTAATTATACACAAATATTGGCTATTTTTTAAATACAATTTTTTCCATCTAGTCTTGGGGTGTCTCCTACTCTAACAGTGTTTGTTGCCAAGTCACAAGAAACACAAACAAAATTTGGTCGAAAATATCTCGACGCATTTAGATGTTTATATGGAACATTCATACAAACAATATTTCTGCCTTTTTTTTATACATAATTGCTGACACAGTTCGTCTATCTTTTTGGTCTGCTAGCACAAAATAATTTATAATGGTATCAAAACCTTTTAAGTTAGAAGTCTTAATAATTGAATTCTAATAATCAAATGTTGGTATAATTGATTAATCCAGTAATAAATTATACTAATTTCAGATATAGGGTCCTCAAGAATTATATTTGTCTGGTCGCAGTCTTTTTTTTTTAATAAAAATGTGTCACTAACCAATTCTAATTCCTTATATAGGTAGGTTCCACCTGATCCTTTAAACAAAACTGTGACCAAAATCATGTTTATCACTCTTGCCACTCACAGTATTTACTATCATTTGGTCTTTTTTTGTTTTGTAAAAGCATGAAGACTTTACATTTTATAAATTAATTAAACATAAAACTAGTTTATTTCCATTTTTCAGATCTACTCCATGTAAGTCTATTTGTTCCATGCAATCAGTGGAACATCTAAAAAACAAAGTACTTCTAAGAGAAGACTTGAATTTTTATCTGGTATGTAAATGAAATCAATATGGAAGATAGTAAAATTATTATCTTTATACCTTAGTCTTGGATTTTGATTTAGTGAAAACTCATACTGAGATTACTTTCTGTTCATTAGAAGCTTTATTAAGATTAGGGTTGATGAGAAATAATTTGAATCCCAACTCGTACACTTTTGTCATTGAGACTGCTCCTGTGTGTGTTGGTGCATTGTCCTGGTAAAACAGCACTTACTTGTATGCCAATCTCAGTGGTTTCTCACTCAGCACTTGTTTCAAATGATCCAACATAGCAGCCAGTTATGGTTGTGCCCTTTTCCAAGAAATTGTAAATATTATGCACTGAAAATCCCAAAAGACGGTGCCATCACCTTTCCAACTGACAAAATGGTCTTTGCCTTTTTGGTGCATTTTCACCAGCTTTTGTCGATTGTTTTGATATGTATAAAAGTAATTAATAAGGAAAGGAAAGACAGATAGAATGTAGGTGACTTAGCTGAGGTTCATAGATGGTAGACACCTTGTGAGGTTTAGAGTACTTGAATTTTCGGAGGCACCACCCGCCTCCGAAAATTCAAGTACTCTAAACCTCACAAGGTGTCTACCATCTATGAACCTCAGCTAAGTTGCCTTCTTTCTATCTCTCTGTCCTTTCCCTATTAATTATATCTATAATTAAAACAAATAATGAGGACAGGAAACAGATATAGAAAGTAGATCACTTACCTGAGGTTCACACAAGGCAGGCACCTTGTAAGGTTTGGAGTTCTTTAAATTTTCAGATGCACCACCCCCTTCATCAGAAAGTTGATCCAAGTTTAATTGATTGTTATGAATCTGCAAAAAGTCTTGAAGGTTATGCCTAAACATTGCTAGATTCTGCATTGAAATGTTTTTCCAAAGCTAATTTTGGTCCAATTATAACAGCCACAGCATCCATCATGCACAAAGCTTTTTCATGGAGAAGTCTATTGCATAAGCTACCTCATTCACTTTTAGTCTTTGGTGACCTCAGTTGAGCAACCATAGTGAGTTTTATCTTCTGTGCTTCTGCAACCTTGTTTCAACTCATTAATCCAGAAGTAAATTATCTTCAATGCTGGTGCAGAGTCCGCACTTCATCGTTTGATTGTGATTTGTGCTGCTATCCAACCCTTCAAATGAAAGGGTTTAATGGTAATGTGAAATTAGTTTTTTCTATCGTCTCCACCTGACTACTCATCTAACACTATAGAAGGCTACCAACAAAAAACTATGGCTGCCATATGTTTAAAACTTTTTGTAATATCTTTATGAAAAATTGTGTGAAAAAGAAAAATTTCCTGCTCTGTCATAAAAATTTACCAGACTTATTGAACAACGCTCACAAAAATTAACTAGTACTAGTTGGATTATGTGTGGTAGAGAATGAACAGTCGGAAAGAAAGTATAAAATTTATTTTAAATAAATAATTTTACAACAGTCCATACAAGTTTAAACATGAGCATGAATAAATTACTTTTAATTTCATTTTGGTTTGAAATAATTTATTTCGTAAGTCAGAAAACAGTATATTTCAGTTGTTATTATACTAACACATTTTGGTTATCATGTATTACAGTTGAAGAAATTGCGAAAACCTGTGGAGAATCAAACATTTGCATGGAGACCAGATAATATAGTTGCCATTGGAAAGGATCTAAATGAAGGGTAACTCTTTGTTTTAATTTATCTTGTGCCTTGACAGTAATTTATTGTATATATCATCATTGGCAGTTTTTCATGGTTTAATCCCTGCGATAACATGTAGTTCAATGATGCCTCAGTAGAATTGTGCCTTGCCTTAACTGTACACAACCTCTTACAGAAAGGTACATACCACATCATTTTAGTAATTTTAGACATTGGCCAGCATTTTAACACTTCCTATGCCCATTGGCAACTGCATCACTATGAGATTAAACAAAGTTTCCAATAATTGTTCATGCCCTCTGCAGTGGTTCCAATACCTTTGAACTTTGTTACATATTCTGCCTCAACTATGATTTTCCAATATTTTCTATAGTCCACACAAACATGGAGGTCAGAAACCTTTGTACCCAAGTTTTCTCACAGGTTTAATAGCTCACAGTTTCCCTGTTTTTCCTCTGTTGTAAATTTCGAGACATCTTTTCTGGTTGGGACCACTATGTTGTTCATCATATTGCACTTTACAATTGGCAACCAAATAAAGCTTCCATATTAACTGTTAAATAAGGGGGATCATTCTCCCAAGTAAATGAACTGAGAATCCTTTAAACTTGCATCATATCACCTTAATCATCTTTCTCTCTTACCTATTCAAACTAATTATTTAACTGTTATTATACTTATATATGAACATTTTAAAGTATAAGGAAGATTGACATCAAAGCTAACCTAAATATGGACATTTTAATAAAAATGAAAGGAACTATAAATTTTTTTAGCCATTAAACATTTTAATGAGCAGATTATTGGAACCAAGTCAATTGCAGTACATACTACTAGGTAATAATAATCTAGTGGAGATTCTCCCAGTCAATAAACAGAAAAAACGTTTCACCAGTTTTCATCCAAGTTGCATATTTTAACTGAAATGCTTCATTGACATGCCAAATCACCAATTTTCCTTTACCAGAAATTGGTACTGGGTGGTAAAATACCCAACCCAGATGGAAACTTGCAAAGTTTCTGCTAGAATCCACTTACAATTTTATTTGATAGTTATGTTCATATTCTCAGGGCACTTTCATTCTCATTTTATATTTAAATATTGCCATTCATTATTCAATAGTATGCAATTGTTTCAATGTGTGAATTTATTTATCAACTATGCACAGCAAATTAGAATAAACTGATAACGCTATTTTACCTTTTTTTTGTAGTATATTTGGGTGTTCCAAAACCCTGAAAGTATTGCTACTGAAGAATATGAGTGTATTGTTCCTAAAGACATTTATAATCCCTCACATGTTTGTACTTTTTATTCCTGTAATTAATTTCTTTTGTAAATGATAAATCACACATTTGTACTTAAATGTTGGAAAATTTTGGCTGTATATTCTGTGCTGTCTAAGTACTGAATAAACTGACTTGTATGAACTGTCTTAAGTAATTAATACTCAATCCCGCAAATAAAGTGTCCAACATTACGAGAAAGCATTGCAAGACTTTGTTATATATTGTAAAAAATTTTTTAATTTATTTTATCAAACTGTGCCCCCTTCATCAGAAAGTTAGGAAGACATTTCCAGTGATCAGCTAGCTGACAACTGACACTGCCTTTCTCCCTTAGGCAGTGTTAATAGCCAATTTAAGTCTTTCTTTTACAAATAATTAGACACATTATCTTGCTTTATATATTACCCCTGTAACATGAATTATTCATTCAAAAAAATAAATTCAAATATTTCTCCATTTATGTTAGAGTAATGTTGTCAAATATGTATTATAAAATGTATAGTTTTATTCAACTATTATACATAGAACAATCATTTCTCTACAATATATTTATATCCAGTCAGAAAAAATTGTATCAAATTAACAGCCACAGTCACGTGTTCCTGCAAATGTACTTTTGCAATTTGTTTCCTCACTAACACACTGATGCAAACATCTTCACTTGGGTGAACCACGTATCTGATGCCACCAATGAAGCAGTGGCTCCCTTTTCTGCCAAATGTAGGTGTTGCCCCAATAGCTCCAAAATCTGCAATTTTAAGATACAGAACAATAAAAATATTTGTAATTATTACATTTCAAAGAATTGATGGCCTTATCTTAACTCCTTGTGATCTTGCTTATTCCCATATAGTGTAATCTAAATCAAGTGAAGAAATACAGATTGTGGCATAGAAAAGAGGCGGCTGTAAAAAAAGTCTATTTGTTCCAAATAATATTTTTACCAATTGTTCTCAAAATAACTCCAGAAGATGATCTTTTAGGCATCTTCCAGATGAGATTGCGTGGTGTGACATCCCTGTTTGCCGGATCTAACGATGTATGATTTTTCTTGTGGGACTACCTGAAGACTAAAGTGTATAGGGGTAACTCACCATGGACAGTGGAACTAAAAGAATAGATCCTACTGGAGGTGGTTCAAATCCCACTGGTAATAGATTATTCTGCAATAATAAGCCTAAATGGTTGTCATCTTATTGAACTTATTTTTAAAACTCTTACAAACTTTCTTGAGTGCTGCTTTATGTAATTGTAGTGATAAAATACACTGTGCAGGAAAAAAAAACTTTTATTTACCACACCCAATACATTTCTTCAGGTCAGATTCATGCATCTTTTCTTAATATTTAACTCTTCTGTCGGGAATGCCTCAAACTCCATCTGACTTTTTTTTTCAACATTTTCACATGCTGAGACACCATCACCTATTTTGGGAGGTATATGTACAGAAAATGGAATGCGGTGACCCCCACAACAGATACGTCTCCATACATTCGAAAGCGCATGAGAATAGTACCCAATAGCCCAACTTACCTGATGTAATTTTTCTAGAGTTTTCCCTCTCTCTCTTTTACATGGAACAGTGGTTATCTTGTTCTATCTCCCATTTTCAATTCCCTTCCTATGCTATTAAAGGGGAGCTGCCTGATTTAGAATCACCGTCAAGTAGTCTGTTATCCAAAAAATAAAATAAACTATAGCCTTCTAGCCCTAGTCAACCCTTTGCTGCCATCCTCTCCACTCTGCACCCCCCTTCCTGTCATATTAAAAGGGAACTGTCATTTATTGAATTGCCCTTATGTAGCCTTCTCTTAAAAATTAGAAATATCTGTGTTATTTTTTTAAACATCTCCAACAAGAAGGAATGTTTTTTATTGTGTGTTTCACAGATGCTACAGCTTTATCCACACACATTTCATTACAGGGAACAAAGTTTTTGTCAAAATTTTAAATCAATATTTTTCAGACAGTTTTTGATAATCTTGTTATTGAATAGCTATTAGTTTTAAATTTTGATGTAAAAGGCACATATAAAAGTGTGAATAAACTCTTTCTCTTAAAAATCTTAATGGAATATTATTGCACATTAAGTCTTCAGAAAAATAATGTTGTCACTTAAATACACCGTGCCTATATTCAAAATCACAAAAAAAGAGAAACTAATTCCCTTACAAAATGTTTTTACATTTTTGCCAAATTGATCTTGGAGGTAATTCTTTCTTAGCATTTTGCTCATTTACATACAAATTTGTTATAATTTTGTTTCCAAATTCATCATTCTTTGTGAACATTTCCAATTGATTTAGTAAAAAGTATCCTAATAAGAAAACCATCATTACCACTCTCCATTTAAATCCAATCATTGAATTATCAACATTTTCTTCTTCACTTGAATATTTTATGGGAGTAACTATTATTTTCTTTTTATGAGATGAAATTCATCACTTAAAAGAAAATCACTTTAAGAGTTTGTTTCAAAACATTCATGCCGCTATCACTATAAAACTGTATAAAATTTTCTTTAGCCAATTTTTAAAAATGAACTACTAAAGGCATTGATATATCACTAAAGATGTTAATTGCTCCTTTGCTGGTGCTTCACAGACAAGGAAATTGTGACATATGGCTACAGCAACAAGTGCTGTTGTCATGAGAGTTGACAATACAATTTTACCATAGATTTCATAAATAGTTTTAGTCACTTCACTTTTTATCTGTCAATATATAATAAAGCTTCTTACCCTATTGTTCACTGTGACAACCCATTTTCCACATACTAAAACATTATTTTAATTTCTAGGTATTACTACTCTCTCTTAAAGTCTGACCCTTACAAATTATATATCTTATTGCCACTCCCGCTTACCTTGTGAAACACTGGGTGTACAGTCACATCAATATTCTATCCCAAAAGCGTCAGAATTATAAATTTATTGACCTTTTCAGACAGTATGAAGTACACATTTTTATTTCTCCAACAATTATAATTATAGAAACAGTAACTGAAAAAAAACTTCTTTATTCACAATCTTATTACAGATATACTGATAGAAGCTTTCAGCATTAGCCATATTCTTGTAGTTTGTAAAATTTATATGATCCAACTTTGACACAGGTATTACTGCAGTCAATTTTACTACTAAAATAAATTAAGGCAGGGAGACTTACCATACCTGTGTCAAAGTTGGATCATATAAATTTTGTGAACTAACAAAGATGATTATGGCTAATGATGAAAGCTTCGATCAGTAAATCTGTAATACGATTGCGATTAAAAAAAGTTTTTTCAGTTGTTGAATAAATTACTGGAGTCATTTTTACTACTAAAATTATAAGCATAGCACCATCAAGTTTGATCCAGAAAAAATCAAAAATGATGTCAAACGTTTCAATGCAGAAATATTTTGTGTAAAAATAATGACTTCACCTGCACAACTTTAAGGTTTGCAGCTCTAAGAATTTATTTATCGACTTACATGCCACACATAACTCCCCCCAAGTGGGCTGCATGATCAAAAAATTTCCATCCTAGAATAACACCAGCAGTATCCAATGCTATTATTGCCTTCAAAGCCTGTAACATACAACAATTATTATTTCGTTGGTTAAAGCTTACTCTTTATTTTGAGCAATGCCTACATTGAAATATTATTATTGAACTGAATTGTGTTCTGCTGATTTGAATGCAAGTAAACAACAAAAAAACTTTTTTATTAAAATACTGCACTTTATCATTCAAATATAAAATTGTTAGATTCTGGTTAAAATTATTGTTATAATTTAAATAAAAATAATAAATTCAAAGGTTACTCATAAAATATATCATAAAATGCAATACACTTGGTTATTAAATTTTCATTATTTTGGATCCAACCAAAAAATAAATCTAATTTTTTTCCCCAATGTTGACAAGTTAATTCAGTAAATCCTTGAGTTATTAATTCTCAAACCCGGACATTTAAGCAATCCCATATAGCACTAAAAAAACCAGGACTGTTCAGCTGCATGTGGTAAGCCTAATTATAGTAAACAGTAGACTACCAGGCCTAATTTTAAAATAATTCTCCATGATAAAAGATGTATACGAATTTCAAGGCATTGCAGTCCTCAACAATCCTAAGTTATGTTCTCTCAGACCCATGTTCTCCTTTGACAACAGTCACCCTCTTCCCGCCACCCTCTTTTTCTCTCTCACTCAAGGGAAGGACATAAAAAAAATACTAATACTGGAACATACATGCACCCACACTGTCTGGTCAGAAGAATGTGTTGTAGGGAGATCCATAAGATAAGCACTGGCAAATGAGAGGGAAAGGAGGAAGTTTTCAAATTTTCAGAGGCATCAGCTGCCTTCATCATGAGCAATACAGAGCACATAATTGCTGGACAAGGGGCCGTGTTGTATTTTGAACTAGAAAGGAGATTCATAAAATGAAAAGATGAAAGAGCTTGAAGCTGAAGAGATGCAGATTGCCTCATCAACTGATTGAGCTTATTTGATAATGGACAATGCAGTGTAATGGAGCTGTTGTCCTGTCACTAAAGATGCTAGTAAAGTTTTCAAACCTTAACAAACTAAATTCTGCAAAACAATTAATTTTTTGAACTTCTTTGCAGTTTTAATTAATCAACTATATAAATGTGTGATAACATATTCTCTAAAGTCCTATACTTAAAATTCAATACCACATAGCCTTAATTATAAACAAGCAGTGATAAAATATCAACTTTAGATATAACTTTTGTAAGTCAAATTTTTTGTCAGCTTCTACAGTATATATAATAACATGGCTTTGATAAAACAAAATTAGTTTTCATAATCCAATATTAAAAATGACTCTTAAAGCAATGTACTTTAAGATTCTTAGTATCATAATGTGAACTTACTGTTCCTGCACCAAATGTATAAAACGGTAAGAAAATAATGCTCAATTGAATATCCGGAAACTGAGTACAAACATATCCCACAACAGCCATAATAGCACCAGACTGGAAAAATAAATTCCTTATATTAGTAATGTTATTTATAGAATAAATGAGTTTTCTTCAGTCCTACAATACATTTTTACACAATTCATACACATTTGCTTAATAATTCCCACCAGAATCTATCATTTTTATGAGTACAACTGATTTCTGACAACTGAAGTTTTTTCCGTCTATCCTGCACAATACTTTACTGCTTACAACTCTCCATTAAAATAATTTACACATTTTTAAAATATCAACCGAGATGTTGGAATATTTGTTAAGCTGTGATGATGCAACCAATTACTGAAGAAAATCATACATTTGAAACAATGAACGAAAATTTATCCTTCATTGTCATTTATCGAAAAATGTCATTATACAGGCTATCTTATCTTATACTACTGTATATTAACAAGTTCCGCTGCCTACATTTTACTTTTCAGTACTCATATCATTTTACCTCTCATAACAGAAAAGTAAAGTCCCAATTCTGATTCTAAATCGATTGTCATAACTGTTTACAAATAGAAGTCAAAATTCTCAAACTACTACTTAAAAATAAAAAAAAAACTAAGGTTTACACATACTGCTCCTAATGAAAGGCTAGGTTGCCGGACAGCTGTTTTGTACAAATAACTAGCCAAAGAAGATATAACACCAGCACTCAAGTATAAACCAAGGAACTGTTCCTTTCCAAGAGATGCAACTGCACCTAAAAAATTAACATAAAAATAAAATACTTAAAAAATTGTAAACAATTTAATTTATTGTTATCAAAATTGAGAAAATATGGACAGGAGTGTGATAATTATTTTTTAAATATTTGAAGGTAAGTAAAATTTCAGTAACATTAATCTTGTGACAAATAACTCACATTTTGTATATATGATGATATAGATCCAGGTTTCCCAAACTGTGTTCCGCGAGCGCTGAATAGGTGTTCCACAAAAAAACTCAAGCGATGTTTCTATACTAGGGATTATAATACTACTTAATCAATTCGTAAGACAAAAACTCTGTTTACATCTAATGGGAGAAAGTGAAATAATCTCACACCTTTCTTTGTTTCCAGCTTGTTTCAGAACCGATTCAATAATGTTGCGAAACAATAGGAAATGTGGGTAACAATGAACAGTATGAACATGTTTTGTAAATTAGAATCCTGAGATAGAGATTACCATAGCCCAGAGTTATACGGATAATTTTTATTTTAAAGTTAAAGTCAGAAAATTGTAATTGAATATTTTATCTAATTTGATAATGACCAGTTATGGCCAACAAATAAACCAACCTTATAAATTATATTAATTATATTTTGCTGGTTCTATGACATTTTATTTATGTCTTATTAGGTTAGCTCATGAAGCAGTACGACAAAGCAAGTGGAGCGAATGGGGAACTGAACTTTTTTTTAGAAAAAATACTGGTGCCGAAAATTCCACAAATTTAAAAAATGTTATGAATGAAGTCGCGAAAGTGATAAACTCTATAGAATCACACTTTAATAAAGATTAATTAAAATTTTGTGCACTGAAATGAGTTGTTGGTCTTCTTGAAGGCACAAAATAATTCAGGACAATATTTTGTTGATGTTTTAACAAATCCTTCATTTGTTAAAAAAATAGAATTTTGTTCTTCATCAGTTCAATCTAATAATTTTAATTGTTTTCCAACCTTACATGAATGTTTGAATGAATTAAATTTTAAAGTAGATGATGAAGTTTCCATGATGTTTTTAGAACACCAACATAACTTGAAATCAACTATTTTGAAATATTTTCTGAAAAATAGTAAGGTTGATTCCTGGGATCAGAATCCATTTTCTGTGACAGGTAAAAATTGATTTAATCAGGGAAAGAAAATACAAGATAAGTCTTCGTGATTTCTGTGTGTGTTTGTCAGAAAAGTACCCCAATATTTCAAAACAAGCTATTATTGTTTTACTTCCATTTTCGACAACCTATTTTGAGCGAAGCTGGATTTTCTTATTATGCTGCAATGAAGTCCAAGTGCTCAATCAGGCTCGATACCATACCAGATGTTGGAATTCAACATACAAATATTTTGTCTGATATCAACAAAATATACAATTAGAGGGGGAAATCATCAAAGTCATTAAGTGCATTATTTATTAATATTTTTATGTTTATATTATAATACAGTTCTATATTTAAAAATAATTACTAAATAATAATTTTTTACAAGTAGGAATTACTAAAACCTAAAAAATAAGCCAAGGGTTCTGTTAAAATGTCTCAAGTGTTTCATTGCAGAAAAAGTTTGGGAAACCCTGATATGGATGATAGTTCAATAAGTCAATACTAAAATGTTCATCAATTACAAATAAAAATTCCCACCAATTTGTGGACTTATTCAGATAAATTTTATATGTGTAAACCTATATACACATGATAATTTTGCTGGACACATACTGTAACAAAATTATATGTATTTGAAAACATACCCGAAGAAAAACTATGTAGAACATACATATTGGCCAAGAGGTGAAATGCTGAATAGTGGCTGAAAGTAGATAGTGTCATAGGCCAACATATCACACCTACAAAAAATGAAGTTTTTTTTACAAGGACATCCATATAATTGCCTTTGTGAGACATATTTATGTAAATGTTCAATGACATTGTTGTAATATAGATATCTACATTAATCCATACCTTAAGTTTAATAAACAGTATAATATTATAACTCATAACATTTTGCATATACAATGATATAGTATATCATATATAATGTATACAAAACATTAACTCTAATTAATATTGGACACAAATAATTATGTTATGCATTTATGGTGCGAAAACTACTCACGTGATGCAGGATTGGAACAAAAGTAGCGCACTATTGTGCCTTGAAATTGAGGCACTCTCCAAGCAAGAAAAACCAATACATTCACAAAGCAGATAGGCACAAATAAGCGCTGGCCTTCTGTTAAACTTGCCCACTGTCTGGAAAGCTCCTGTCGCCAACTGAACTGTCAAATTTGAGTAAGATTTCATTTTACAATAAATGAATAAGCTGACATGTATAAATAAATGAAAAATATAGCCAATTTGTCAGCAAAGTAAAAATACTAGTAATGTATTTATGACACTTTCTCCATATTTGTAGACTTAATCAAATAAATTTTAAATAGATCGTTGCTGTTGTAGTACTTAGGCCTTAGAATGGTATGATGCAACCCTCCTTAAAAACCTTTTTCTGTGCAAGCCTTTTCATTTCTATGTATCTACTCCATAATATTCTTAGCACATTCCATCCTTGGTCTCCCTCTTCTGTTCTTACCCCACACACTTCCCCCTGATGCTAATTTTACAACTCTCTCATGTCTCAAATAATGCCCTATTAACTATCACTTCTCTCAGTCAAAGTCCTCTATATTGTTCTCTCTTCCTCTTATTCTACTTAGAACTTACTGGTTAGTTACTCTATCCACCCATCTGATTGACAGAATTCTCCTATAGCTCCACAATTCAAAACTTTTTATTATTTTCCTTTCTGCAACTCCTACAATCCATGTTTCACACCCATATAATATCAAACTCCATACAAACTCTTTTAGTACTGATTTAAATGGATAACATATGTAAAAGTGGACCATTTTGCGACATGGACTCCATCCAACAACGACCTATTGATATTTTCATATTATTTAATATTTCACTGCATACAGATAAATTTTAAATGTGCCATGAACAAATTATTCATTCATAGATTTAGATATTAAATTTTTTATACCTGGACTTCTATTTTAATAGTTTCATTTTTGCAACATTCATATATGATTTTATTAAAACCATACACCTACAAATTTGAAGTTTTTACTGGTGATACCTGCTTTAGGGTAGAAACAGGTTTTTTTTTATATTCATATTTAATTTGGATTGATTATATCCAATTTTCTTTTACTAAGACAATTTAATGTGTCAATTATATCATATCTCTGTTTTTCTTTTTAATATTTCAAACTCACTTTTCATAATGATTATTTTAGTCTGGAATTTCCCTAATCCATCTTAAATTAAATATAAACATTTATTGTGTCGTTACCTGCTTTTTATTCTGAAACATTCTTTCTTGTATCCATCCAACGGGATGTTTCATCATAGACACAGCACGTGCTCGCATATTCTCATATTGCCATATAGCAGCTCCAGTAAAGCTTGTTACACTAAACTGTGAAAAGTAGATTCACTGTGACAATATTATAGCAATGGAATCATATATTTAATTACAACACTAAATTAATGGAGTTGAAGTAAACAAGATATTTCATTCCAATTTTTTCTCAGAAGATTTAGGAAATATAACTTCTAAAGTACCATAACAATAAACACCCATTATTTAAACAGTCCATTCAATTAATTGGTTATAATAATTAAAATTATTTATTTCCCACTATCTAAACAAATTAGTTACATTTTTCAGCCTGGGATAAAATCAACATTTATCACCCAGCACAAAACATGTTTAATACTAAATAGTATTTATTTTAGATGTAATAACATCAAAGTATTGTCCATTAAGTTGAATATAAATAACGGAACGAAGAGTAGATTCAACTTACAGCAATTGTAAATCCTACAGGTTTCCATAATTTATTTGCATGTATCGGACCTTGTTCAATGTTTATACCTTCAAATGGTGGCTGTATTGGTTCAATCATAGGTTTTGATCGGTTATTTTTACTAGGCCATCTGGAACATTTTGGTCTTCCTGTTCTTAAGTTCCTAACAATAATCAAATGTTTTGGTGCAAAAACACAGTCCTGACTGATGCCCAGATTACTGCAACGATTAAGGCGAATGAAAAGATTTATATTTACACGAAACAGAAAATTTTTAATGAATAATAGAGTTCAAACCATATGTTTCTTGAAATCTGTCGAATCGTTCCCATCGTTCGGCCAGTTGTTAGTATAATTCAAAAATTTATTGAAGTGTAACTAAATGTTATGAACAAACTGGGCCATTATTTTAATTTTAGCAATACTTTTGTCGAGAAAATTTATTTGCTTGAACTGAAATTTAACAATTTAAAATTGTCTATACGAGAATCTAAATTACGACATCATCAAGGTTCATAATAATCGCTTTTATCATATATAACAGACATGTTGAACGTTTAATATCTCCAATGCATGTAATATTTGAAAATTAATTTGTTTTAATATTTCACAATTATTTACTTCAGTTACTATTCTTGGAGATTGTTTTTCAAACGCGCTCTCCAAAGACTTGCGATAAATCGTTATCAATGACAAACTTAATAACTCTGTGATGAATTTTGGTAATTAAAGTAGAGTTTTAAACTATTGATTAACATATTTCTTAATCAACAAACATCTGAAATAATTCTTATGCTTAGTTTAAATCATTAATTAAAACTGTTATTGATGCAAATTATATTTTAAGATGGTTGCTGGGAGAATTTTTAGAGGTTTCAAAAATAAATTATCCAAATGAAAGAAGGTATTGGTTAAATAGTTTTTAAAAAAGAAACTAATTTTGTGTTATGTATAAAAATCGAGACGGAAAATAACTTTTTGTTCAAATATCGACTCTCGAAAATTAAAAATGCCGGTACTTTTCTCTGTCTTTATTTTTTATTCTATTATCAGTACTAAATGGAATGTTTTAAAACTGTGGTTGGGTAAAAATGTTGTTTGTCGTGTATATTACTTTAAAGTAATTGTTGCTAATAAACTGACAAAATAAAGTAAATAGTAACACGGTTTTAAAAATCAAATATTTGATCACTTAAGTGTGTCTCTTCATTATCATTTAATTTGTATCTTAAACAGACTCTTTTCTATATTTTCAATAATTGACGGTTAGGATTATTATTAGCGTCTTTATTCATTAAAGACTTATATTTGCTACGTATACACGCAACACTCGTTGGTGAGTAATAATATGTCTATTTCGACTGAGAATGTTGAAACTGAGGGATATACATGTTACACGTCAACATATAAAAATACGTCAATATATGGGAAATGTTTTGAGGGGTGAAATCAAAAGATTTTGTATATTGTTGCCCTGTTTTCCACTTTCCTCAATATGGAAAGTTTTGTCGACAAATACGGTAATTTATAAAAATAAATTAATGTCCACTTTTTATTTTACCAACTGCGTTATTTATAAAATCCTTGGTATACAACTGAATACAAAAATTATTTGTTTTGAGACATATTTGGCCATATTTTTTATTTATTTTACTTATTATCTGAAGATTGATTCTTGAACACTTAGTTGTATTTTAATTACGGCAGCTCTACTTGATTTGTTGTATCTATTTCAAAGCAGAAAAGAGGGAAGTTGGAGAACATAGAGACGAGGGGTGGAGATGGGTGGAAAGGGAAGAAAGGAGAGGATGTACAAATGGAAGACTTGGTAGTTGAATACCAAACTGAAGTGAGAGTGGTAGGTGAAGGAGAGAATGTAAAGCAAGTTTGAGCAGATATTATCTTTAATAAAAGAGGTCAAATATGAAAATTAATAACTAATTTTGAACTATAGAGCAAGAGTTGAAAAGTATCCCCGGGAACTCCAGGCACCCAAAAAGATCTTTTAAATAAAATTAATGTACATAGTCTCAATTTATTAAAATTTACATTTACTACATTACGTTTCCTCCCTACGTTCACAATAGCCAAGGTGTCAGCTAATATTTTATTAAAAACGAAAAACACTGGAATATTACCAAAAACGTCTAAAACAATACGTTTCATCCACAAGCCTTATAAAGTGTGCTCTACAAATGAAGCCTGTTTACATGTCTCTTTTTTTGGGTAACAGGTTTTCAGTGGATGATCCCGAAACAGGCAACATCCCTTTAATAGCATAGGAAGGGAATAGAAAAGAATTTGATGCCAGGAGTTAAAAATGCAGCGTAGTAAATTGATGAGGAGTTACATGGAATATTACTGGGTTTTACTTTTGAATCGTCTGCCTGGAGACTTATTATTGGAAATGAAAACCTGGCTATTAGTTTAAAATCAACAAATAGATGTATTATCTAATGAAGAGACAACGTATAATGATATTTATTTTACCAAATAATATCGTCTGTTTTCGGCTAACTCGCTTAATTTTCTTTTTGTTTTTCCGTTTGTTCGTTGTTTAACATTTTTGGATAGAGTGCTATACGTAAGTACTAAGTTAATTTTTGCCTCATTTTTCAATGTGTGCCATCTTTCCATCTCCGACTTTTCATTGATATTTGAAAGGAAAGTATTTGTCTGTTGGAAAAATTGGCAACGGTATCATGAATTTGTTGACAGGCAACACTGGCCAAAGAGTATCTTTCTTTGACTTTTGTTTTTGTTATTACTTGATGTTGTGTGACCTTGACAGATAAAACAATATCTCGTATTGTCTGACGTACGTTTGATCCATCTGAATATTTTGTATAATTTGGCGTATCGTTGAAATGTTAGTTGTACAAACCTATAGTCGAATTCTATAATTCCTTGTTATCACAATTAGGAAATAGAAACTGAATGACATTGTTTAATATTGAATTAATTTTGAATACTCTTATTGTTGAGCCATGTGTTTCAGATGCCTGAACTGAAAGAAATTTCAAGCAATCGATGCTTTGGAGGTTACCAGAAAGTTTTTTCTCATGAGAGGTATAGCATTAAGTTTTTAAAAATTCATTAGATGCCTTGTAATATTCAATCATGTTATAAGTTTGTCATATCTGAGAGTGCTATACTGTTCCTTGTCACGCTGTTGATTTACACGCGGAATGTGTTACACCGGAAGAAATATAAGCAAGAAAGGATATTACAAGGTGAAAAAAAATTGTAAAGAGAGAAAGGACGTACCTTACCGGAGGCAAGTAGAACATTATTTTCAAAGTTTCGGATGCGTCGGCCTCGTTCTTCATAAATCTCGACCGGCGAAAGCAAGTAAACATAATGTCACATTGTCCAGTTATGGTCTTACTGTATAAAATATAAATAGTTTACTATACATTATAAGTTTAAGAAGAACTTAACTTTACCTCGGTGTCAACGCCAAGCTTCAATTTCAGGTAAGGTAGACTCTTCGTCTCTTTACTTTGAATATAATATTTTTGACATTGTTGTATACATAAACTCCACTATATCTTGTACATGCAGATGATACAACCCTGCTATATTGAGGCAATTCAGAGGAGGATCATCAAAACAATCTGGGAATCTACAAATATGTTGCAAGAAAAACCTTTAGAGCAACTTTAAACTTTTGATGGAACAAAATCTCAATTTTATTTCACATTTTTTATTACAACATAAGCGAGTAAAGTTATATAAATATGTAATTTTTTAAAAAAATTGCGAAAATATTTATTAATCATTTGCCCTGCCCTAGTTGATTTAATCAATACAATTGTCATTATTCTAACTGTTCTGCCTTAGAAATGTGAAGTGCTGTTTTGAAGCCAGGCTTATGACCTCATTGAAGGTTGGATGTCCTGTTCATACAAACATCTGGTTCAGTTATTTGTAATTTAAAGAAGCATATAATATTGTACATTTCATTGTCTTGGTCTCTTTCACTGTCAGTTACAATATAATGAGTAATATGGTTTGAACTTTACTAAAATTTAAAAAAATTAACTTTTGTCAGCAACCATCATTGGTTGATTTGATTTAAAAGCAAGGTTTTATAGTTTCATGATTTAGTGAAATGTATTACCACAGTCCTGATCAAATCTTGTGTCAATATTTCAAAACTGGTGAAAGAGCAGGGAAAACAACCCACAAATGGTCTGCATGACATGTATATACTGCTTTTACAATCATGGGAATTAAACATTAATGAGCTCATTGTCATTAGTTGTGATTATGGTTGAATTCAGAATATCATTTAAACAGGGGGTCAGTACGTACCATTTGCTCCTACCTATGAATTTAAAAATACAAATGTCAAATATTAAGCGATGAAGGCTGTGTACAAAAACTGAAACAAATGTAGATCATTATAGGGCTAGAAGTGAATGTAACAGAAGATTGCTTCAGTTTGCAGAGAATCACATACTACTGAATACACATGTCACAAATAGATATGAAGAAACCAATAAATAAATTGCAAATGTACTGTTGTACATAGACTACTGCACACTTCGAGCACTCATAATACAAAACTGGAAGGGAAGAAAAAATCAACACATCTATACAGATATAAATGGATGTGTAGAAGCTTAAAAGTATGTGGTACAAACCATATTGGAAAAAATAGATCTTCTTAACACCAGTCAGTTTTATAATGCAATTAGTTGTATATCCAGTTTATTTAATATTTGGGTCTTACTATTAAAAGTAACATTCTAGTTTTATTTGATCTTTATTTATTTTATATGTTCTTTGTTTTTTTGTTTGTTTGCAGCAATGAGCTACGTTGTGCTATGAACTTTTCTGTGTATCTACCACCTCAAGCACAGGAAAGGAATGTTCCAGTTATCTATTGGCTTTCTGGATTAAGTTGCAATGAGCAAAATTTTATTCAGAAAGCTGGAGCTCAGAAATATGCTGCTGAACATGGAGTAATATTAATTGGACCAGACACTAGCCCACGTTAGTTGATTAAAAATATCTTGTCTTTCCTTTAAAAATGCTTTTCACTCTAAAGCAGTTACTATAAATTCATTTTTGTAAATTATGTAAAGGTATACAAAAAGTAACTATATGTGATACACAATTGACTGTGGTTTTATAAATTAAGTTTCACAAAAAACAATTTCACATCAAAAGCACATCTTGTAGTGGGATATAAATAAAAAATTTTAGAAGTCCATTCATGAAATACAAGTCATCTTAGTGTTTGAAGATAGAATGTCAAGGAGTTAATCATTCTAAGTGAATCACTAATTAAATACATGTATTAAATATTCTAATTTAACTGGCTTCAATCACTCACACAAGCTTCTAAAAGTATAAAGTGGAAATCTAATTATTAATTTTTCTACTCTGTCAGGATAATCTTTTAATAATTCCAGACATAGAAAATCATCACATTTTCCCTTTCTTCTTTTCTCTTAAAACTGAAGTAAATAGCTTCAGCTAGCTAGACACTATTTTCAACACATACCAACCATTACGATTTTGTAATTTGTTAGATAAATTTGCCATACATTAACAGAAGTGGCAGTTTGTCACAGATTACACTTTATTCACAATGAAAAAATTATATACAAAAGGTTTGCACAGTGGTTCCTGACACTGAGTATCTATCACAATTTTCTGTGACAACCCATTAATGGGATGGATAAGTTGTTGCTCACTAGACCTCATCTTCTGTTCTGTCTTAATTTTCACATTTTGCTTACTGTTTAATACAGCGACTGCCATAAACCCAGCTTCACAAACACGGAAGTTGCAATGGAATTAATGTTCTTTGAATTTATCACTGAGCTGGTTTAATAATATTTTATGTTACTAAATTTTGTCTTCAGCAAATTGTCTTCTTCGAAAGACATAAATTTCAATGCAGGTTTGTCTTGAAATAGGTCTTGAATCCATACAAATTTTTACATATTATTTGTGGAAGTATTTTTTGATAATTAGTTATAGTAGATCATCAAAAACAGATTTTATATTCCAAACAAATGAAGTTAATTGGAGACAGCAGACTGGTGCAATGCACGACACAGTTTGGGAATTACTGGTTTATCCTGTAAATATGAAGGAAATACCGTTCAAATAAATCTAACATCAAATCACAGAAAAACAATCTATGGCTCCCACTCGACCATCTCCAAATCTTTGTAACAAAGTAAACCAAGATCCCAATTAAAAATGAGAAAATTATTAGAGCTCATTGTACACTGGTTCAGAAGTTACAAGCCCATCTTCAATGGGCTGTCACCACATTATTGCCCATGCGCCTCTGAAAAGGCCGATTTTGATCCCTTTGAACACATCACTAAAATTTGAATATTGTCTCAGTTTAAAATTTTTCATTTTCTTTGACTTTTGTGCATATCTTTTTATCAATATTGCACTTCGTACCTGTTTACATTATAAATATTTAAATTGAAACTGATTTCTTGAATGTAGGAGGCTTAAATCTTCCTGGTGAAGGTGATTCATGGGACTTTGGACGTGGTGCTGGTTTTTATGTAGATGCAATCACTGAACCATGGGACAAGCATTATCGTATGTACTCGTATGTTACAAAGGAACTATTTGAAATAGTAAACACTAATTTTCCTATACTGGCTGAACAACAATCTATCATGGGTCACAGGTTTGTACTACTTTAAAGGGAAATTTCAATTATAAGCTAGTAACTTTTAATAACACCAATTCGTGTAAAATTGCTTTGCAACAAAGTGAATAAAACTTATAGGTTCTAGTTGTCAAATATATGGGTAACTTTACTAAAAATACTTCATGTCTAAAATTGATTTAATTTCTTTTTTGGTTATTTTATTACCTTTTATTTAGAAGAGTAGAATGAGTGCTCAATTAGACTTAAAACTGGACCATAAAGGTTGAGGCTGCAAACCGTGTGTTAGGGACTAGTACCATGTCTGCCCTATACTTTCACTCTCCACAATCTTCTAGAATCACAAGAAGAACATTACCTATAAAATTAAAGAAAGCATAATCTGCCTCCCTCCCATTCAACCTACAGAATCAACTGCATGCCCTACCCATTGGCAAAAGAGTCAAACTTTTAAAAACAAAATTCCTCATAGATGGACATGCCCAGAACCACGACATTAATAATTTCAACCAATGCTTCAAACTGACTCATCATACCTTTCCTCCCTCCAATTGTTCAGAAGCCGAACACTACCTATAGGAACTTTCCTTCAAACACATCTTGCAGTTAAGAAAAAGCTCTGGACTAACATCCTTTTGATAATAATCTTTCCTACCATACATGATTGCACAAGTATATGTGAATCCATTTTAATATGTTTGTGTTAAGATGTGGATGCATGTGTTAATATGTGGTTGTGTGTGTGGTTTTTTTATGTGGGTAGGCGAAAATCTTCAAAAGACCCTGTAGCAGTAGTGGGGGATTTGTATCACACTAAACACGCCTCCATATTCCTTTGTACACCCTCATGGAACCACCGTCAGGCACTGCTGGTTAACAGCTATATATATTTACATTTTCCTATTTCTCCACACATCTATAACTATGCCTACTATAAAACCTATTTACACTTATAGCTATATCTATATATACACACATTTACATTGTTGCCTGCAGTATTTTCTTTTCAAGTTGTAATGTCTTTAATACTGCTGCGGCATATGTGCTTCTCCAAGGACCTTACCAGTTTTTCTGGCATCAGACTACACCAGACATGTCCCTCTAAATTGTCTTTTTTTTCCTTCAAAAATTGGGGACATGTGAAAAACATTGGTTTCATGTTCTCGTCTGCGGCTCTTAAGTTGACCATGCTATGCCATACTCTAGCATGAAGCACTGTTAATAGTATTGGAAGGAGCCATGTCCTGTTAAAATTTGGACTAGGAAGTGATCGACCTGCACCCATTTCCTATTGTACCATTTGCCTACATCTGTGATGAGTCGGTAGGTCCATCATCCCTTTGTAGAGCTCATCCATTGCCTTTGCTATTCTTTTACTGTCTTGTCCTTCTCTTCCTTCCTAACAGTGGGGCAGAGGGTTCTTCTTTCTCTCTCTGGTGAATTCTATACTGTTCTTCTGCAGGAAATCCATGGGCAGCGTGTCTGTGACGACACACCGTGTTGTACAAAGCTTTCACAACTCGTAAAGCACTCCTGCGGTATACTGAGGCCATCATGCAGATGTTTTTCACACTAGATCATATGGTAATCGCATAGAGCAGTGTAGTTCTGGTGATGCCAGAAGTTTACACCAATTTTGACTAGCCCTGCCTGTTTTTGGCATAATCCTAGTGAGTTACACCTGCTGCCAAGAGCCACTGTCTGATCTTGGGCCAATGCTTCATTATCTGATATAGTTTTCCAATGAACACTACTGGTATGTCACCTGCAAAGCCCCCATGGGCTAAGCACACTATTGTTTCCACAATTCTTTTGAGAAAAACAGGGCATGTTGGAGGCATCTTGGTTGGTCCCTTCAACCTGGTTGTGTGTGTGGAAGTATGTATGCATGTTAATAAGTGGATATATGTGTGCATCTCCACAGCCCCTATCAATTCTTTGCCTGACCTGCATTGAGAAAGTTAGTGGCCTGGTGGGTCTATTGTTAATAAAAAAAAGCTAGCCACACAGCAATTTTGACTTCTCAGTTAATTTAAAAATAAAAACTCCTCACTCAACATGGTGCCAGCCAAATGTAAACTAACTCCATTTCCTGTCATTAATTGTTTAATTATCATGCACACAAATATATATTTGGGAGAAAGGCAGGAAATTCGCTCTTTGAATCATATGTACGGCATGGAATCATGCACAATTAAATACATATGTTAAGCGTAGAAGGGAATGGAAGAAGGAAGGAAGACTGAAAAAATTCGATGTAGCCAGGTCTCGAACCTGGGTACACGAAACAGCAGTGTATTGCCACTAGAGCCGTGGCGTGCGTCTATCCACTCCGCCACCACATTGAGTACGACCAACTGAACATTTTCAGTCTATATATTAGGTTTTCAAGTTAGGATGGATAGAGAAGATGGAAGAATTAGGAGCATCCGTTAAGGATAAATTACAAATAAATTATATATTGGATAAGTGACGAAGTTACGCATTTAATAATTGGATGGAAAGATAGATATATATATATATATATGTCTTTCTCTGAGCATAATTCTGTGCCAAACATATGTTTCAAAGTGTATTTCCCATCTTTCTCCCTCATTTACTATCCTTACTTACTGTCCTAATATTCAATGCGTGTAACTTTGTCACGTTACATACCTTTCATTAATTTATATATATATTTAAAGAACTCCAAGCGGCACAAGAGGTCTACCATCTATGAACTCGGGTTCATAGAAGTCTAAAACATTGTTCTGTTTGATTTTAGTATGGGTGGACATGGAGCTTTGATTTGTGCCTTGAAGAATCCTGGAAAATATCGTTGTGTTTCAGCTTTTGCCCCAATATGCAATCCGATTAATTGTGCTTGGGGTAAAAAAGCTTTTACTGGGTATTTGGGACTGGGGAACATTCTGGAATGGAAAAAGTGGGATGCTACTGAATTGGTCAAAGAGTATGATGGGCCTCCATTGAATATCCTTATCGATCAGGTATTGTAAAATATTGTCTATTTCTTATTGTGTAGTTGAATGTTATATTTACTCTTTGAAATTATTGAGTACTATTTCTCCAGGATATATAAATTAGAATAGAATAACTTAAGGCATTACAAGTCTAGATTTTTCACTGCCTAAATAAGCCTTCAAATTTAACTAATAAATAAATTTCGACATTTAGTTTCAAGTCTGTGAATGTATCGATTTGTTGAAGTTGTGAAAGATTTGAGAGAAAGGTTCAGAAAGATGAACATATGAAATATGTAAATACATTACAGACCTGACACTTAAACATTGTAAACAAAAATTTTAACTTTTGTTTTTATTCTCTGAAATCAGTGATTGTGCTTCAAGTAGTATTTTTAAAACAATTAATTCTAATTTATCATAATTATTTCTTGCATATTGATAGGGCGCTGAAGACGAGTACCTCAAAAATAAACAACTGCTCCCAGAAAATTTTGTTACTGCTTGTCAAGAGTCTCATACTCCAGTCATACTGAAAATGCAAGAAGGATATGATCATACTTACTTTTTCATTGCTTCATTTATTGGTAATCACTTAGAGTTTCATGTGAAACACTTAAAAAGTCCAATACCAATTGTTGTGTAATCTGTTATTCGGTAATCATGTTAATACATTATTTGAAATTGTAACTTTTGTATTTTCTTAAATAAAAACAATTAACATAAATTAATAGAATAAAAGTATCATATGTAAATGTTTTCTTGAATTCCAAAATATTTAAATGTTTCTTTTATGCCTATGATCTTTACCAATGATTTATTCAATCCATATTTTTACCTACCGATATTGTCTTAAAAACCTAATTCATGCTGGGGAAATCCAACTTAAAAAACAAAACGTGGAGTTTTCTGTTCTACAGATATTGTGTTAAGACCGTTATTGATTCTGTGAAGTGGCAAATTTTCTTCTATTCACTGCCAGAAACATGTAAGTATTGTGTAAATTTGTGTTCTGTTATTTTCTTTTAGAAATGCCAAATACAGACCTGACAATGCCAGCATTCATTTTTTAAATGTAATTATTCACTTTTTTTGACATAAGCTGATAGTTATTTGATAAATTAGTCCAATACTGTTGTTCATGCTCCTTAATTTCTCACTGTGGCTAATTTGGCTGCAAACCACACCTTAAATTACCAAATGTCACATGGTAATTGGCATTGGTTTGATCATGACCTCTATTCTGAGGATAACAATATTAAAGTCTGTGTGACGTAGCTGTGCCTAATGTCTGATAACTTTCTGTCTAAATTAAGAGCTGGCTGTCAACAACAGTCTAAGATTCATTGTACTGTGTTCTTTAAACTTCTAGATTGAGTGATGATTAAGATACTCGACAAGAAACGTCGAAAATTGTGACATAATTTACCAAAACTTTTGAATTTGATTTGCATAAAAATCTCTGACCCAAATAATGGAGTCATTTTTAAAAAAGAATGGAATGCCACTCTTCATTTGATGAAGCAAATAACAAATATGCAAACATGATGCCATGGAATCACAAGAAAAAGCTGAGAAGTAGTAGATCTGCAGGATATATATGAATCTACAATGTGGTACCTCAAAGAATATGAAGCGGGGTAAAAGAATTAGTATGAGATTGAAATTATACACAACGTTGTGTGAAACACTATGAATCTCATACTAAATTTGATTGAAATATGGCTGTTTTGCGTGTATTAGAATATCCACCCCTGAACCTCCGTCTTTGGGAGCGGAATTCATGGATTACCCGAATAGCGTTCCTTACCGGATGCAAGGAACAAGTGTGTAAATTTGGTGGAACTTTGATTTGTATTCGGAACATACGTACACATATAGGCCAAATATTTAAAATTATGTCTCCCACAAGCTCAGTTGTTATTTGATACTGTAGGACTAGTGTGCCATCTGTCCCCCCATACATGGTCTAAGCATTGTCTCGGGTTTGTTGATTCCCCACAACAGACGTCTCCCGTAATCGGAAGTGCTTGAAAGCAGTCCGAAATGCCCGACCTACCTGACGCAGTTTTCTCTAAGATTTCCCTTGCATCACTGCTAGCTTCCTTAAACTGCAACATCGGGGCCCTTGTTTACTTTGCTTTGCCTTCCTCAACCCTCTTTTTCGATCCTTTTTTATGCTATTTACATTTATGGGAGTCACCAAAGCGGATAATCCTCGCCTCATGTCTTCTTTTATTTAATAATTGCTTCCAGTCTTATTTATTTTTGAGATTATGAAAGATCAACTATGCATAAACAACGATTTCGATAGCTCATACTGGATACCATTCCTCAGCTTACATACACAGAAAAAGTTATTGATTCGGAAATCTTGGAATATTTGTCTTGTTCTTTAAATTTTATATTTAGCACCCCACAGTAAATCGTGTGCTACAGTTTGAAATTGCCTGTCATAGTAATGGGTTTAAAAAATAGTATTAGCGTATTAACAAGATGATTAATTAGAGTTTAAAATTATTTTTTTATCTTCAACGAATACTATAAATGAAGAAATAAAAAGTGTCAGAAGAATTTCATAAAGGGGTTTGTAAACGGGCAACTTTTTACGTTGTATGTGGCCGAGCAATATTGCCCAAAATTAAGCTACCTTTTTTGTCAAATATGTACGTATGGTTCGGCAATATATCAGTCTGACCTGCCATGTTACCCGTATTGCCGGTGACTTCGGAAATATTTCCCGGCCGTACTAATTCTTGGTCCTCACCGAGAGTCAATCTGCTGCGTATGAAGTCAATCTGCTGCGTTAAAAATTAATATTTCAAGTGGTTGGCGATGTTTGTTCTCCGTTTCGTATAAATATCATACAGTGTTCCAGTCATGGATTGGTCAAACGACAAAAACTATTGCATTTATCGATGCAGTTCATGCAAATTCATCATTGTGGGACGTGGTTATAGAGATCACCAAGTCAAAAGAGATGTTAGACAAACAATAACCAACAAATTTCGCAACTTGTGATTTATTTTACTGTGTTCTTTAAACTTGTAGATTGAGTAATGATTAAGATACTCAACAAGAAACGTGGAAAACTGACATAATCTACCAAAACTTTTGAAAATTTGATTTGCATAAAAATCTCGGACCCAAAAAATTGAGTAATTTTTTAAAAAAGAACGGAATGCCGCTCTTCATTTGATGAAGCAAATAACAAATATGCAAACATGATGCCATGGAATCACAAGAAAAAGCTGAGAAGTAGTAATCTGCAGAATATATATGAATCTACAATGTGTACCTCAAAGTATATGAAGCTGGATAAAAAAATTAATATGAGATTGAAATTGTACACAAACAACGTTGTGTGAAACACTATGAATCTCATTGGACATTTGTAAAAAAAAGGAATTACAGAATAATACTAATTTTCTAAATAATTATTCGACAGATAAATTGGCCTAGCCTGTAATTTAATAATTTCATTTAATCGTTCCATACTTCACGAAAAAAAAGATGTGTGAAATCGAACAGTCGAGGACTGAATAAATACATCAAAGATCGGTATTGCATTCCTTATCACCGTATCCCTTTTCTCTTTAATGGGCTCATTTTTTATGCAAAAATTCAGTCACCCTTCGCTATAAAAGATGGAGTTTTTGAAAAAATAATTGTCAAGAATCAATTCGTTGCTTCAAATTGTTAATTGTTTCTGGTTTATTAAAAAAGGGCGAACCAAGGTTCTCCTTCTCTTTAATTTCTTCTCACAATTAAAGCTGTACAAATAACTTAATCATTTTCGGCCATTATTGCTGTACTACGTGTAAGCGGAAAATGTTCGGGCTACAGCTTATGTTTACTAATGAGATAAAGAAGTAGCAATTATCAGGCAAAATTAAGTGGTAACATTAGTATAAATCCCCACAAAAATTTTAAAGCCACTCTTATAAGATCTTTGGCCACTGAGTAGGTTTGCTAGAAACAATAAAACGCTGACAGCGCGCGAAATTACAATTTATGTAATCGACATTAATTTTATTTATATATAATAATGATTTATGAAAATAAATATATTGTGTAGTCTTATTTTTATCGTTTTAACCAGTGAAAGTTATTAACGTATAAAAAATGAGTGGTCAAAATAATGATTTATTGTAAGTATTATAACCTTTTTTGTACATACTGAACAGTATCAATTCAGTGTGAATATTTTTTTACGTGTATAGGGTTGTCTGTGCATCATGTAGCTGGGCTACATGTTTCAACATATATTGTTTTCATTTTTCGTTTTTATTCAGTTGAAACTGACTGATATTTAATGTAATATAACTTTTGACTGTCTGATGTATTTCTCCATTCATTATATTTGTTAGAGGATTTGTGTTTTGTTAACTTTGATTTATTGACTGTAGTGAGGTGCAATCAGCTTAGATAGATCTTTTAGTTTAACCAATGCCAGTAATTTATTTGGTTTAAAGATTAATTTATTTTTTCAGTATGTAGCTTTTTGTGGTTTTGGAAGGTATGAGTGAAGTACATAGAAGGCTTGTCACGTGGTTGGTAACCAGAATTTAGTGTTGCACTTAGTGTGTAGATTAGATTGATTTTAGTTGAACACCTGAAAGCTATCCTTGGGCTGGTAATTAAGTTTATTGGTAAAAACTGAACTGTAATATATTGTCACTATTTACTTCAACATGGCAATATTTCTATTATTAATAATGTTATTCAAAATAACAGTTAACCAAAATAGTAGAACCTTATGCCACCTAATTTTAAAATAGTGAAATAAGTTTTCCAATGATTGACAAATTGTTTTGAACTAGGCTAGTTATTTGATTATAAATTCCAAATCTTTCTATATATATATATATATATAATTTACTGTCATTCCAAAATACTTAATGTTATGTATATATGGTTCTTTTGGTATTTCAACATCTATTCCATGTAGAGAATTAATTATTTTAATCTGATATATTTTGATGATTTGATTAATTACTTCTATCTCATGTAAACTATTTTATTGTAATAGGTGCCAGTGTTCTGAACAAGACGTCAATTTAATACATGACCAAGCATGGAAAGCTATTAATGAACCTGTAAAAACAATTTATAAGAATCTTGACAAAAGTCGAGAAAATATAATTTCATTTCTGAAATATCTATTGCAGAATAAAAATAATTTAGTCAAATTTTTTGTCCCAAATCAGAAATGCTGTAGGCACCATTATTTAACGATGGTTCGTAATTGTTCAGGTAGGTTTTTCAAATATGATTTTGTAATAAAATTTAAATGTATGGTTTGCTAACTGCTGCAATTCAAATGTATCTTGTTGTAATTGCCTTTAATTACAATATAAAAATTCCAGAAATTAATAAATTTTGTAATATACTTTGGAGAATTTGAGAAATCATCATTTTCTATACTATACCACACTTGTCTGTGAGCAATTTGGAAATTGTGAAATAAATATATTTTATATGTATATCACTACACACATTTTTAATGCATTGTAGTTTCTTATTTTTTAGCATTGGTGAACAATTTAATTATGAATGTAGGGAATCTTTGATTAATACTTTACATCTCAAACTCCATATGTTTGTGATTTTGTTAGTTTTGAACCTAATATGAAAAAACCCTTTGGTTACTTCTTTAAATTTTTGTGTTTGTTTTCAGTGTTTAATGTGTGGATGTTTGGAAGGTTATTTTACTTTTTGGGCCATTCTAGTTTAAATGGAATCCATAAATTAGTTGTAACTGTACAAGCCGAAATTCTAGAAATGCTTTTAATTGAACATCCATCACTAGCTATGGAATTGATTCAGGAATATATTCTATGCCTAAAAGGTAAATATCCGTAGGGTGGAGTCACTAATGTATTATAATATATTTTATATTAATTGATATGTCTGGCTTGTGTTTGTTTGACTAACAACTTACAGTTCACCAGTACTGTAGTGGCATATAATTGTTTTCTTTTCACTGATGTAGTTGTTGCCAGCAAATGTGGATTAACTTGTATTGTAATCTGCAGAACGTTCTCTAAATGGTTCACATGGATGCTGTGAAGGCATTATTCATGGCCAATACTGATTCTTTTCATTTCACACTAGATCCATTTTTTATAATATAACTTTCAGTAATGTTTTAAGAAGATGATTAAGAATCAAAACTTCCATGTGTGATTTCATAAGACTTTATGTATCCAATGCATGCAAAATATTAACTAAAATAGTATATAGCAGAATGGAATGTTAACTAGAATACGAGTTAGGAGACGATCAATTTGGTTTTAGGAAGAATGTAGGGACAAGACAAGCAATATTAACTATGTGACTAATTTTAGAAAACAGGATAAGAAAAAACAGCCTATGTTCATGGCATTTAGAAAAAGTGAACTCAAACACAGTACTAAGGATTTTGAAGAGCACTGGAATAAAATATTGAGAAAGGAGGCTTATTATAACCTCTACAGAAGCTGGGCAGCAGTAATTAGAATAGAAGATGAAGAAAAGAAAGCTGTAATCAAGAAAGGAGTAAGACAAGGATGCAGTTTGTTGCCCATACTGTTTAACTTGTAGCGGAAACGTCGTTCTTCCGTATTCGAGGATTTCTTAATTCCTATAGGGCGCCAGGTATTTTTCATAAAAAATACCAAAAATTGATTTTAATAGTTTTAATCTCAATCAGAGCATGAAAAATAATTATATCTGCAGGGCGTGGTCATTCTCTCGTCGTCCCGCCGACACAACCTGCTTCTCCAACAACGTCTCGGCAGACCACATTGCTGGCCCAGGTTGCATCAGTTCCTCAACAATTGCAACTTGCAAGCTGGCCTGCATTATATGGAAAAGGAATCATACTGAAAGGAGAAGACATAAAAACCATACACTTTGTCAACAATATTGTAGTATTAGGGGAATCAGAAGAAGACTTCGAAACCATAATAAATGGTATGATTGGGGTCCTGGAGAAAGAGTTTAATATGAGGATTAATAGAGGGGAAACTAAGGTAATGGAGAGTAGTAAGGGAAGCAAAGCAGTGGAATAACAAAAGGGTGTTTTATTGGGAAGGGATATTTTGACTAAAGTTAAGGAATTCTGCTACTTGGAAAGCCTAATAACTAGGGATGGTAGAAGTATAGTAAACATAAAGAGTAGGATAGCACAGGCAAGGAAGGCTTTCGCGAAAAAGAGGAATTTACTTACGGGTAATAAAATTGTTTGCATGGAGCGTGGCATTATATGGGTACAAAACGTGGATGATAGGAGCTCTGGAAAGGAAAAACCTTTGAAATGTGGTGCTATAGGCGAATGCTGAAAATCAGATGGTTGGATAGAGTAACTATTGAGGAAGTTCTAAACAGAATAGGGGAAAAGCGAACAATATGGAGGACATTGACCAAGAGAAGGGATAGATTAATACGCTAAGCAGGTTAGGGATGATGTGGGTTGAGCTAGTTATGAGGAACTGAAAAGGCTTGCACAAGATAGGTTAGCAAGGAGGGTTGCATCAGTCCATGGTATGGTACTAAACTATTTATATGTAAATGGCCTTCAGGTAAACATCTCAAAAACTAACTTAATTTGCTTTGGATTCAATCCTATCCTCCCTGATAACTCTCATTTGGTGAAATCCACTAAATTCTTAGGGATCTATATGGATGAAAATATGACCTGGGAAGTACACGTTGATGCAGTTTGTAAAAAATAAATAGTAAAGCCTTTGCCTTGAAGCGATTGTCATATGTGCTCATGGAAGACTTCCTATTAACCATTTACTATGGACTTATATATTCTCATTTAAGTTACTGCATTGAGGTATGGGGGTGTGCCGCTACAAAATACATGAATAGACTAATGGTAATTTTTTTAAAAAAACAGTAAGATTTATCTTTGGCTTGAAAAGTCAGATTCTTACAAGCCAATATTTCTAAAACAAAAAATCCTTACTGTTTATTCTCTGTATATATATAAGACTATTCAATTTGTACTGAAATACAAAGATCCTCAATTAGACAACCTGCCAAGATCATATTTGACGAGGAAGTTGTGACTATTTCAGAGTCAGAACAAATTTAAAAAAAAAACAGACAATGACCCTTTCATAAAAGGTTCCAAGTTTTTTTAATAAATTACCTGTAAATATTAAGAAACTGAAAGGTAAAAAATTTTCTTCTGTATTAAAAAAATTCTTGGCAGAAAAAGTAATTTACAAATTAAGTGAATTTTGATTAATTTTTATTCTGTATTTTATTTTATTATTTCCTTTGTTATGTTATTTAATATTTAACTTTTAATCTTTTGACAATTTCCCATGTTTGTATATACAATTTATGGAAATACCAAAAAAAAAAACATCTTAGGACTGAATACCACAACAAGACTTTCATTTGTCATATATTAATTGTGCTATTTTTAACATTTTTATGGCATGCAAGCTCTAATGTTTGTAAAGAGTTCATTTAGTTAACAAATTATTTATTTTCTTCCACTTTGTTTTTGTGAAACATTTAATTTTGCAAAATTGAAATAAATCAGATTATTTTTACAAAGAGGAGGAGATCTTATGCTGAGCTGTTATACATATGAAATATATTACTAAGTTGAATGTTTCGGTTCTTGTAAAGAGAATTAGGTTATTCTATAATAGTGTATTTATTTTTTCCTTTTTTTGTACCATGTTTTTGTCACTCTAGTTTAGTATATTATTCACGGAATAATTGAGGGTTACTATGCCAATGTGAGGTATGTCATCTTCACATAATTCATCAGGTATTTTTATTTATTTTTAGATATTACTACTGCTTTAGAAAATGAAAGTAGCTTCTCTGAAGAGTTACAATTAAAAAGATTTGTACCACGTGCATTAAATATTCCTGGTTTTGAACTTAATTTGGAACCCATTTTTATAACTGTTTCATCAGCAAGCAAATCTGAATTACTTTTATCTCACTTATTGGAGGTATGTTTAATTTCTACACCAGTGTAAGCTTATTTTGATATTAACATCTTAATATTAAATATAAAGACTTGTTGTTGGTAATGTTTGTGTAAATTGTGGCATAGTGATGACATTTCTTTGTTTATCAAATAAATTCTTCATATGCCCCAAGAAAATTGATCCATTCTAATGAAAAGTCTACTTTAAACTTTCTGAAATGCTGATGAATCTCTCTAATAAAATTGTGTGTCTGTGAGTTCGTATGTTTGTTCCACATATAAATTTAAATGCACGGAATAATTTTGACTAAATTTTGCACAGTTTATCACAACCCGTAAACTAACACTATGTGGATTGGAAATTTTATTTCATGCATAATCAGCTATTTGCACTGAATAAAGATTTTTTGAGGGCAGTTGATATTGATAATGTTTCTGCTGATGTGGTTTGTGCTATAATCCATGCATCCATATATGTGGGGTTGAGGAGTATTTCACAACAGGAAAACAATTGAGATTGGTCTTGAATACAAGGTTATGAAAGGTGCTGAGTTTTATTTCTGACATTCAACATGCCAGCTAAGTTGAAGTTCAATCTCTAAGAGTTACTGGAATAGGTTAAAATAAAGTTCCACAATGCTATCATAAATGGTTGGAGCAGTTTTGACCAAATATTGCTCCTTCTGAACTGTAAACAAGTATGAGAGAAAGATGTGGCTACAAGGATGTTTGATTGGTCGTACTTGATGTGGTGACGGAGACAGTAAGATGCACGCCACGGCTCTAGTGGCAGTTACACTGCTGATTTCATGTACCCAGGTTTGAGTCCTGGCCACATTGAATATTTTCTGTCTTTCTTCCTTCTTCCATTCTTCTCTACATCGGTACTTCTTTGAGCATGATTCCAAGCCGTACATATGATTCAAAGAGCGAATTTCCTGCCTTTCTCCCAAATATTTCTATCTTTCTTTCTATCCAATTATTATATATATATATATATCCAGGCAACACTGGGAAATCAAACCAGTTTGTAAAATAAAAGCACAAAATCTCAGGAAATATAGTAATTTAGCTTGCAAAAAATTAATATATTTGACTTAATATAAACATACTTTAGAAATACCTCTTCATTCTTTCTAGCGGTACACAATTGAAAATAATTTATAGTAACTTTTGTCTTCCCATCATATGGTGTGTCTGATGAGTGTAGCATTTATGATATTTAATTTAAATGACACATTTTTTGAATGTACATAATTTTGTATAGTTAGAAATGTTTCATTGTATGAATATAATGTAGCATAGTTGTAATTATAACTTTCTTTGTCTAGTTACTTGGCTCAGTTACTACAGGATTTCAGCCACATCCCCATACTATTTACAAGAGTCTTCTTCATTCAGTTTTTACTTTAATAAGTTTAGGACCAATTCGAGTAAAAATAAAAGCATTTATTTTTGCAGCAGAAGTATACAAAATAAAACCGTTTTCTGAGTACCTCAGTGTAAGTATATTTAATATAAAAATACATCTGTTTCTACTACTTAGTACAGTTCAGTCCCACTCATTGGTCCATTGTTTATCCAATGTTCTGCATTAACTGACACCCTACTGGCATTGTCACCTTTAGCACTAAATGCGAGTTTTATCAATCAAAAATCCCTTAAACATTTGGTGAAATTCCCCACTTTACAGCCCTGCTAGTAAAAGCATAAAACTTAATATTAGTGTTAACTTGATCAGTTTAAAATTTTTATCATATGTATGATAGGCCATTTTGTTATTGAAAGTCCTCGCAATTGAAACCAAGCTGGAAATTCTAAGAAAGCTTGACAGAGGCAACAGCTTGCAGAAGATTGCCAGAATTGGACATATGGCTGTGTCTGAAAAAACATGTCAGAAATTGTGTCACTGAAGATTGGATAAAAAACACAAGACGCTGGAGAAATCCCGCTTTGTAAAAGTTATTGAGGCTTTATTGTGGTACATAAAGGCTTGCCTGTTTCGGGGCCTTTGCTCCAAAAAAATGTTCTGGTGTTCCATACATCATTTGAAGGAGATGATATCTTTCATGTTATTGTTGGGTGGCTTGATAGAGGGGAGAAGTGCTATGGAATATGATTTTTGGCCATGAAGAAAAGCTATCTGGTAATTCCCGTGATATTGATAAATTTCAAGAAAGTTGAAGAACTTGATAGAAGCAGAAGGCATCACAAGTGATGTTATATAATAGTAATGAAACTGGGAAATATTTCAAAATGTTTCCAGAAAAAATATTGACTTCTTGTGAAGAAAAATCTCTTACGTGTTCAGTGGTGCAGGCTGACTGCATAGATCACTTCACATTCATCAACAAAATTTCATCAGTATGCTGGTGCTTGTCATGTATATTTTTACAGTTTAGATTTGAGTAATTCAAATTAAATATAATACTTGCATCCACCTGTTTCATATTTTAATAGCAGTGTTTCTACTATTTATGAGTCATTAGCAAACTATTTTTTAATAATTTTTTGTAGAACTATAGGTAATCACATAAACTTACAATAACATAATTTGAATGTTTGTAGGACTATGAACAAAACACTTTCTATAATTTCATGGAAGTTGTGTGTGTTAAGTGTCATACTTATGATCTTCACGAACCTGTTGTTTTAAAATTAGCAACTGTTTTGAAAGATTTAATGGAAGAAATGGCAGGAAAAATTCATTTATACCCATTGTATGAACAAGAACAAATAAGAATTATGTTGATAAACATTGTGCTCCAGGGAGTATCACCAGTTTTGACAGGTCTGTTATGATTTCTTATTTTGAAACTAATAATTCTTAACAAATGAACTGAAACAATAATGTGCAGTACCTATTTCATTATATACTCAGTCTGAGAATAGAAAATAGGTGGGAAAGAAGTGTGGGGTGTTTAGAAAAGTGAAGCTATAGAGAAGTACAGGAAACCACATTTGAAAGTGGGACTGAGCATACGGCTACTGTGATGTTCAGATACACTACCCTGTCTTGAAGTAGAGGGCTGAAGCTCTCAAGAATTTGGCACATTGCTGCTTCCCAATCTATTGATTTAAGGCAAGTCAACTGCTACTCTCTGTATATGTATAGTTGTCAGCTAGCCAATCACTGGAAATGTCTTCCTAACTTTCTGATGAAGGGTGCGGTGCCTCCGAAAATTCAAGTACTCTAAACCTCACAAGGTGTCTACCATCTATGAACCTCAGGTGTGTGTCAATATTTTAAATATTGACACCTTTGAGGATGGATGTGTTTGAATGAGTGTGTGTCAAGATGGGGGTGTTTCTATGCATCTCCCCAACCCCCATCAAGTCCTTGCCTCTTCCCAGACCCTCATTGCGAGAGAAAGTTGGTGACCTGGTGGGGTCAATTGTTTACGACCTAAGGTAGCAGCGCAGCCAACGTCTGGTTTGGCTACTGCTATTCTATCAGAAGAAATGGGCCACTTCCCACTGCAACCTTGAGTGGCTTGGTTTCCAAATTTATTACTTTAAAAAAATACAATATATTGAAAAAATGATAGCATTTTAATAAATTGTAATTTGTGAAGTTAAACAATAAAAATTGGGTGATTGAGTTTAATTTAAAACATTGCCACGGTTTTACTCAATCTTATAAGAATCCTTCTCATCAGGGAGCTAAGATGGGGAGAATTACAAGTGCCAAAAGTTTAATGGGGGTTGGAATCATTTCACATATAGCTATTTTATGTCTTCTATGGGTTGGAGCATGTGGCTAGCTGGTTGGGAGCAGGTTGAAGCATGGCAATGGCAATGGATGGTTGAAGCAGCAGCAGCTTCAACACAACTCGAGTAGATCTTTTTCGAGTCTTGTTCTTCGAAACTTCCACATATTCCTCCCTGCCAATACAGACTTTTAGCCAATTGGACTTTTGAAATTCATCTACGCCACAGTTTTAGGCCCAATCACTGACGTGCTTATATTTCAGTTCACGACAATGACTGACATATATTATGGGGTCATTAATGGGGCTCATCCCTAAATGCAGTCCCTGACAGCAACAATCATGTTCCCCTTGCAGATGTTACAACAACATATGGGCTCACACATTGTTCAGGACTTGACAGATTTAAAGTGCTCTTGTAACTAATGGAACTCGCATCAGCTGACGTCCAGCAGAACATTCAAGAATACATTTCATTACAATATACATAACTCAGAGAATAACTTGGTCAGGTTAATTGAAATAATTAAAAGACAGTTTTCTGTCTATCTTTCCTGTCCTTTATTGTCCTTAATTGTTTTAATTAACCTGACAATGTCATGTGTATTTATATAAACAATTAATAAGGACAGTAAAGAGAGACAGAAAACTGGTGGCTTACTGGAAGTGTACAGATGGCAGGCACAATGTAGGGTTTCAAATTCTTTAATTTTTTTCAGGCACATTCTTACTGATGACCATCCAACACTTGGGGGGGAAAAAAACAATTAATTGGATAGGAAACAAAGACAGAAATAAGGTATCAATTTACTTTAAAAGTGATAATTTTTGAGGACCTGAGCTCCCTTCTTCAGACAGAGTAACTGAACGGTGAGACAGCTAGCTGCTCAGTATATTATTTACATACATAATTACTCTGCTTATAGTATCTTTGTTTAAACTATGCATCACTTGGTCGTGCTTGTTGCTGTCAACTGATGTCACCTGATTGAAGCTACAAGCATAGCAGAAAGTTAGTTTTATTAAGTTTATCAGTTGTTTATTGGCAGTGTTTTGGGTACTGCTTTTTTGTAATATGTCATTGTCAAAATGTAGATAGACAGAAAGTAGGTGATTTATCAGAAATTGAGGGCCTGTGTCACTACATAAGATGGAAACATTTCTATTTTGGGGAGGCAGTAACCTACCACATCAAGAGATGGTAGGCCACTTCATGCCAGTCAACTGCACACACAATTCAATTAAGTACAAATATGAAATATGAGTTATTAACCATTTTTATGTGATGCTCTTAATTTTTTTTCAGAATATTTATCAGTAACATTCAATATAATTATCAAAAGAACTTTGGGCCAAACATTTAATTGGACGTTAAATAAAGATTTTATCAGTCATGTTATACAGAACCTGGATCACTGTAAAGTAAGACTTTAAATATGTTTATGTATGCCATAAGGTGAAATATAATTCCCTAATATTTCCCAGAGAATATGTTAAATTAAATATTTTACAGTTAATTTATATAGAAGTTTAAGTTTTAAAAATTGTTATTGTTCTGAATTATAATTAATTTATTTTATCAGTAGTTTACTTTCTGTGTTTGGCTACTACTATTTTTTTTTGTAATAATGTGACATTTTGTGTTTCTTTTTAGTATGGAACTTCTCTTATTGTGTGCTGCATTGTTAAAGAATTTGCAGATCACTTGAAACTCTCAGGAGACATGAAAAATGTAAACCAGATGCAAGACATTTCTAAAATTCAATTTCAAAGCTGTTCTAGTGATACAACTACTACTACTTTAAAGTAGGTTGCAGAATATTAAATACAGAAATATATTCTAATAAGACAGTTAGTTAATTTTCATCTTTTTACAAAATGAAGAAACTTGATTAAAATTGGTAGGAAAAATAAAATTGTAAATGTTCCTTAAATGGCTTATATGTTGTGTAGCCTATGAGAAAACTGTAAAGATAGCCCAGATTAAGTTTTTGTGATTTACTGCAACATTACTCTACATAAACATGATATATTTTGAAGTATCTTATGTGATATATACTTCATTATTATTTTTATGAATTTCTACTTGGAGGTTCACCTATTTTTATAACTTTTACTGTTACTTTACCTGACTCTGTTTTGATTGTTGATGATGTTAATGATTTATATGTACCCAAAATAATGTGTAGCAATAACTTTGTCACTGGAGTGTTTCCTTCATTCAGTCAGCTTATGTTTGTTTTTTTTCATTTTCAATTAGAGTTGCATGAACTACTACCATTATTAGCTACTATGAAAGTGAAAATGTGTTGTTAACAGTAATAGTTTTACAGTGTGAAACACATACTCACACAACATGTGTCCATGGCAGGATTTGAACCCAGGACCTCTGTGATGTAAGGCAGCAATGCTAAGCACTACATCACAGAAGGTTGGCAAAGTTTTGTACTTAATTAACTTTTTTAGATTTTCTAACATAGATTTAAATTTTTTTTGTATTTTACATTATTATTTGTCAATATTCTGATATCATATCACTTTGTATGGAATTGAAATAACTCAAGCCCTACTACTCATTATTTTGTCTTTATCAATCACTGGGCTTGTTCCATATCCTCATTCTTTGTTATTCAAATCTTTCTCCCTTTGTGTTATACTTCTTTGATTCATGTTATAACCTGAAAGAAGTCATAAAAGTGCAGTCTTTGTGTAATATATTTTAAGTCTTACCTGTTGTTATGGTATTCAGTCCTAAAACTGGTTTGATTCAACACCCCATGCTAACCTATCTTGTGCAAGCCTTTTCATTTCCTCATAACTAGCACAACTCATATCCTCCTTAATCTGCTTAGTGTATTCTATCCTTGGCCTCCCTCTTCTGTTCTTACCCCACACACTTCCCTCTAATGCTAATTTTACAATATCCTTGTGCCTAAAAACATGGCCTGTTAATCTATCCCTTCTCTTGGTCAATGTTCTCCATATTGTTCACTTTTTCCCTATTCTTTTTAGAACTTCCTCATTAGTTACTCTATCCACCCATCTGATTTTCAGCATTTGTCTATAGCACCGCATTTCAAAGGTTTCTATTCTTTTCCTTTCCAGAGCTCCTATCATCCACGTTTTGTACCCATATAATGCCACACTCCATAGCAACGATTTCCTAATGTTCACACTTTTATTACCTGTAAGTAAATTCCTCTTTTTCCCGAAAGCCTTCCTTGCCTGCGCTATCCTACTCTTTTTGTCTACTAGGCTTCTACCATCCCCAATTATTATTCTTCCCAAGTAGCAGAATTCCATAACTTCCATCAAAATATCCCTTCCCAATCTAACACCCTTTGTTATTCCACCGTTTCCCAAACTACACTCCATTACTTTGGTTTTCTCTCTATTAATCCTCATATTGAACTCTTTCTCCAGGACTCCGTTCATGCCATTTATTATGGTTTCCAAGTCTTATTCTGATTCCCCTAATACTACAATATCATTGACAAAGTGAATGGTTTTTATTTCTTCTCCTTTCAGTATGATTCCTTTTCCATATTTCGTTTTAACATTCTTCGTCGCCTGTTATGTATATAAGTTAAACAGAATGGGCGTCAGACTGCATCCTTGTCTTACTCCTTTCTTGATTGCGGCTTTCTTTTCTTGATCTTCTATTGTAATTATTTATGCCTGTCTTCTGTAGAGGTTATGTATAAGCCTCCTTTCTTGATATTTTATTCCAGTGCTCTTCAAAATCCTTAGTACTGTGTTCAAGTTCATATTATCAAACACTTTTTCTAAATCTACAAATGCCATAAATGTAGGCTTTTTTTATTATCCTGTCTTCTAAAATTAGTCACAAAGTTAATATTGCTTGTCTTATCCTTACATTCTTCCTAAAACCAAATTGATCGTCTCCTAACTCTCATTCTAGTTGACATTCTATTCTCCTATATACTAGTTTAGTTATTATTTTGTACTACCGATTTGTTCAAGGAATTCTGTAAAGAATTTTATTAAAAGCAAAATCATGACAGTCCTTGGCATTTAATGTTTGAAGCCATCAAAAGTCTGATGACTTCTAATAAAGAGGCTGAAATCAATAGCAACCTGTGTGATCATGACACCAGGCAAAAAATGAATTCCATACATATATACACAGTTGTATGAGCTGGTAGGTTGGCTATTTAAAAACAAGTAAAAAATTGACAAACAATGAACTTAGATTTTATAATAAGTTACCTTAAGAACTTGAATTAATAAGACTAGGAAATAGAAATATGTTCTTGTTATGTATTTAACTTCTTTGTTGGCAGACTTTATTCTTGTTAACTTGTATTCACAATGCATATTTTTGATTATTGTGTTTGTTTTTGGTAATGTGTTGTTATGTTGTATGAAATCGAACAAATAAAATCTAAAAGTTTCACATAAATTATCACAGTGAAAGTAAAAGTTTTGCATATTCTAAATGAATATTTAATAAAAGTATGTCCATATGAAATGCAAAATAAACATAAATTTTGTATTTAATCATTAATGGGACTAACATTACATTTATCTAATAACTAACCAAAAATTGTAATACTAAAATAATAATTTTAATATTCAGCTCTTCTGAAAACTTATATAGTATGTGTTTAAATATGAATGCAAGTAAGGATATGACAATGTCTAATTAATTAACACAATTGATTAGGATAAGAAAGAGATGAAGTATGTGGTGGCTTACCTGAAGTATAAAGATGACGGTCACCATTGTGGGTTGTTGGTATTCTTCAGATATTCAGAGAATAGAACATGAAATCCGAGTGACAGTCAGCCGTGCAGCGTCTTATAACGTACAAAGGTGACTGCTATCTTTAAACTTCTGGTAAGTCATCACCTTTCTTTCTCTCTTTCTAAGCCTTATTAATTGCATCAATGCGCATGAGTATGTATTATAATAAAAATCACTGTAGACCATATAAAGTATAGTTGAATACTGTATGAGTTATTATTTGTGTGTAAAACTATGAATTAAGATATATTAACCTTTTCTCATATTTTGAGAACAATTTATGGAAATAGAAGATTATTATTATTATTAAGATAAATTAGTTTATTAAAAAAAACTATAGTATACAGTTTGCTTGATATTATAATTATCTTACACTAGTAATTATAACATAGTTTTCTGACTTTAAAAATTTACAATAAATAAAAGGACTGCCAAAAAGTTAGCTTATAAATTTATCACTTTTTTACTTTTCACAAATACTAGCTTCCATTGTAATAATTATTGTGACTTTTCTCTTCTAAATATAGGACACAAGCATCAGATGTTAGCTTAACATGGTATTCTTTATTATCATTGTTGAAAAGAACTCTTGAAAATATTGCAAGTCACGATAATCTTATGGTTGAATCAAATGCTTTGAATGCACTGTCAAAATTAAGACTGGTACACACAATCTCTAATTGTGCTGCTGAGGCATGTGATCAGATCCATAGTTTGCAGTGTACAACACTTGTAATGTTTTATGGAGAAAGGTGAGACTCACTATTTTCTTTCTTCATTTTTAGAAATTCTGCTTTACAAAATGCTATTAGTAATCTTATTTGCAAAAATATTTATTATTTGAAAATCACTTTGATATTCCAGCAATCTTTGAATATTTCTTCATTGTATTGTTTTTGAATATTCAAATTTATGTTAACTGTTTAATCTCTTTGTTGTATAATGTATTTACTGAAATTACAAATTCTTCAAAATTCTCATATAATGAAGTTCAAAAATAGGATATTAAGTATGGGCAACAAGAATGCAGGAATTTAGGAAACTTTTGGGACAAGTGTCTAAAATTATGTGGGGTTTTAATTCTTGAATTAAAATGCAATTGATTTATTAAAACTGAGTTTCATTAATAAGATTAATAATTAGCTTTCATAAGAGTATGAGACAAATAAAATTTCCAGGATTAAGTGTTGGCCATGTTGTAGAGAGAAAGGTCCAGGTGTACGAATACATACATAGTTTCCCCACATCTGTGGCAGTACTACAAACTTCTGGAATTCGCAGGTTTGTCCCTTGGAACTCATAGGAAGCAACATTCTACGATGACCCCTATTTGAGGACACCTTTTCTCGTAGTGGTCTGGTTGTGTATAGCTAATTGAAAGTGATCTTAGACCAGCTTTCAGGCTGATGATTCCTCTACCTCAGATCATTGCAGGTACTTCTGGTTCTCTCTTTTTTGTCCCCTTCACTTCTATCACTCTCACATGCTCGTGGCATCCAATGGAATTAGACTATCTCCTGAATTTTGCCACCTTTTCCAGGGTTTCTAAAAGTTTCCTTAGGTCAATGACCTTCCCCTACAAACAAAGGTCAACAGACTAATCTGGCGTGGGCCAAAATAGGAAAAGCTACAATGCAACAAATTGTTCAATTTTTAAGCATTTCTTTTCAAGCTGCATATATATATATATATACCAAACCAAACAGGTAGTAATACTTTGGACAGAAAATCTAACATATGATAGTAAATATTTGACAATCTATTTCCAATTTAATTAATGATTCATAGCACCTGATTACCAGTTGTACAGTTTTTTGTCCTTCTTACCTTAAATTACTAAGCTTTTAATGAGATGGGTGTGTACTGCAACAAGCATATTGACATTCAATTCAAGCCTGTTAGTAGTGGATGCACCTTTGAACAAAATGTTAATAGGATTGCTAGAATATTTTCAATCATTTATTGATAATGTAGACTGACTATCTGAAATTTATCTTGGTTAATTTTTAATATAATATGAATTATTAAAATACAAGAAATTTTAAATAAAGAATCAATTAATATATCATTCAGAATGAGTTTTTCTATTTATTGTTGGGCTTTGTTACAGTAAATTTGTATGTTTTGATTTTATGTATGCATATTAAAGGCTCCTGGAAATGCTTCAACAATTGGGAAAGATTTTTAAATTAATACGTAGTTGCCCAAAATATATTTCTGTACTTATACTTGAAGTACTTTTGGAAACTGTTGGAAGTTGGCTAACCATGGCAGAATTTCCCTCAGCTGGTGATGAAGTTTCAAGGGAAGCAATAGCATTTATGTCTTCTCCGTGGTTACATAAAATTGGCATTGAATCACTTATCAACTCTGATCATCCAATATTTTGTGTACAGCATCACTTACAACATTTTTCTAGTAAGTTTTTCCTTATGTAATGATTTACAATTAATAACTTGTCAGTATTTCAACCACTAACAAAATATGAGTTCTATACTTGTTTAAAAAACATTAAAAACAACTTATATCAACTACAGTGCTTCATGAAAATAACTTATAAGAGATATATTGTTCATCTTCACTGTTAATGTGATAAAATAAGGTTTCAGATTTATGTATTTTTAAATTATGTCATCTATCATTAAATAGTTGCTAATCTATTTATCAATTTCTTCCATAGTCCATTTTACTAATAAATTTGTGATGGAAATATGATTGATTATTTGTATTACATTTTATTGAAACCAATTTTTCAATAGAAATTTTATATTGTAACTTTACTTAGAGATTTATTGTGTTTATTAAAAATCTTAATTACTTCCTTTATTCTTAGGTGACAAACAGCTAGAAACATGCATAAAATATCTTGCACCTGTTTCTTTGCCGTGCACAGAACAATGGCGTGTAAATCTATTTTCTCAGTTGCTTGAAGAAGGTGGTGATGTAGCAGTAATTGTTTTATACAACACACCTCAACTATTAAAATCTTTAAGACGTGAGAATGCCGATAAAAGTGTTGCAAAATTGCTGAAGCCAGCAAAGGATGCACCTCATCTTCACACTGTTCTCATGGATGTTTATCCAAAAATCATTTGTGTACTTTCAGGATGTTGTGCCATTATCAGGTACAAATGACAGTATTACTACTTATGCAATCTTCTCAAATTGGTACATTTTTAATGTGCTCTGACATAACAAAAATATCACCCAAACATGATGCATGAGATATTCTATGAAAACTTTTTGCGGTAATGCTGCATATAAAAGTTGTAAGTAGTACACTTCCAAAAGGATCTGCTTTATGTTCTTTGATCATCTTCAGTACTTTGTATTGCAATAAACACAAAATGTAATATTGAGGTAGATGGATCCATATAACCAGTCTCAGATATCGGATTCACTAATGTTTGAAGAACATTTCATATAATGGTAATCATGGTTATGAATGTAGTAGTTCTGGGAAATATGAAATGTGTAATTGGCACTATATTACTGGTTTACTACTCATGGAAGTGTCAGTAGAATCAGTTAATTATCTTCTAATCTGATAACAATGTTCTTTATTTTTTATCAAGTATATTCATAACATATATAAACACCCCTTAAAAATACAATTTTTCTTATATTGAAATTATAGGCTTAATTACTTCAGTAAAATATTTTATGAATATTAATTTAGCACAAAGTTTGTATTACATTTTTTTACATTTATTTTTACAGAAATTTTAAATCAGGCACATTGCAATTAGAACTTGTGTGCAAAGAGTGTGATATTCAACAAGACAAATTTACACAAATCAATCTTCACCCAGACACTCTGAAATTTCTGTCAAGCTTAACACACTTAATATTATCATCTGATCCATCTGTTAGACAAAAAGCAGTTTTGGCTTTGCCCTCTCTGGCTCATCATTTACAAAATGCTTTCATAGATGGCTTGCCACCTGAAAAGTTAATGACAATTATATCTGATGATGATGCTGTTGTGAGAACAAGTTTTTCTAGTTCTGTACTGCATTTAATATTGGGGCAGCCTTCAGATAAGCAAAAGAAACTTTTAGCAATTTTTTATACTACAGTAAAAAGAACTGCTTTACAGAGTTTGGAAGGAAAAAACAAATCATTACAAGAATCACTGATTTTTACTCTGAAAACTATTGGTTGGTAGGTATTTATTTTTCTAATTGAATACCAATTGAATTTTACATTTAAGCAGTAGTATATTTATTTTACATTTTGTAAACTAAATTATAATTTTTAATAAAGGTAAAAAGCAAAATTATCAGATTATCTTAAATTAATAATGTTTACAAAAAAAGAGAAATTATAATTTAATTAATTTAACATGTTTTGCTCCTAATGTGAACCTTCATCAGATTTGTAAATATGAAGTGAAAGTAAAATTTGCAATTGTATGATTTGGCAAACTTCTTTAGATATAATAATGATTTTTGTCTGTATAGTTTTAATTGTTACCCAGTCCACACCAAATGCTCTCTTCCACACTTACTATTCCTTAGGGAGCTCTTATTTGCTCCTCCTATCTGGCCACCTACACCAAACAAATCCTCAATGCATTTATCAATAGAAATGACTCTACAGAACTCTTCCAAAACATATATCCCGTGCCCTTCAAATGTGAAAACAACCAATCCTTACCATAGCAAACATGTAACCCACCCCCACCACTTAGGCCTACAGAAAATAAAAAAACAAAATACAAACACGCACAAAAGTACAAGAGGAAGAAGGTAAAAAGTAAAAAGAAGTGAGAATGTAAGGAAAAGATAGAAGCTACAGGATGTTGATGCTACAGTGGTTGTCAATGTGTTAAGATATAGAAAGCTAGACAGAGTTTACAATTGATCTGGTAAATGATGTAGCAGGACAGGCAGGTGATGTTTCTTATGTTTTACTATAGAATGCACAGTAATGAAAATGAAATAGAACACTAGAGCTTGAGATAATATTTTCTGTATGTTAATGTTAAATGAAATACCATTGACATTTCATTTTGTTTTACAGCAATATTCAACTGCAGACCATTCTTCTTCCTTCAATTAGTATTCTCATTGTTCTTGTCCTTCATGTTAATTCACTGTGTGGGAGTGTTGCTAAGCTGTGTTTGAATGCAATAGTGAAGGCTCATAATATTTCGCTTAGAACCCTCTATACTCGATACAAACTCCAGCTTTGCTCTGTAAGTACAAAAGTTTTATGCACTTTGTTGCTTTAAACATATCTATGTTATGGTTGTTGATAAATAAAAATATATTTAAAATGTTAATAAATTTTTGTAGAATTGTGTTTAGTAAGTTCTTTAATTACATGGATTTCACAATATAGAATACTATCCCTCTATTGAAAACTGAAGGAAAGTATCCATTACTTAAAAACCTAACTAACTATTAAAGAAGTTCTCCTTCAACGAAAAGCTGATCAAATTATTGAACTGAATTCAAACAATCATATCAGATAATAGATGCACGTATCTATTTCTATTTATAATTCTTATACTTTCATGAATTGCTACATACCAATTCATTATTTCCAGATAACAACATTTCTAGGTGTTCAAAACCAGCAGAAATCAAAGAGGAATTTTATTTCTTCAATACAGGCTGCAAGTAAAATGTTTGGATTTGAAAGTGTACAATTATTTATTGTTAAGGAAAGCAAATACCTTCTTCCATGTCTTTTTTCTGAGCTTCCTCAGCTAGGAGAAAAGATATTCACTGAAATATTGATACAATTATCAGATCAACTTGATATAGAGCCTAAAACGCTCATCCTACAAGAATTTCAGGTATTAACATTAATTTTCTTGATTCACTCTAAACATTCTGTCCATGAAAATCAGGCAATGAAATTGCTGTTTATTTGTTCAAAGCCATTCTTTGAAGTAGCATGGTTAGAATTGTTTTGAAAATTTGTGATGTTGAATTACCTGAAGTAGAGATTAAAACTAAGCTAGGCACATATTCAAATACTGGATTGTGGCAATAATTTATATTTAGACTGTCTTTTAAATAAAAGGAATTTGTGATCATTGATGTTTGTTGATTGGAAATATTACACGATAATTATCATTACCAACATTTACAATTAAGAAGTTTCTATTGGCATAAGTGTAAAATCATAACTAAGTTCACTATATTTTTAGCAGAAATACATGGTGTCTTGTTCGTTACCAATAATCCCAAAATATTTGATTGTCCAGTCCAAACTAATGATATTTTATTCATTAATAATAATGTTTTGTATAGCCTTTCACTTGGACAAATTTAAGAAACATTTTACTTTTTTGCTTGTTTGGTCAAAAATTATTTTGAGTATCCACATCCAAATACCAGTAACATATTAACATAAATATAATATAATAAATTTCTATTTACAGTACATATACCCATATTTAATAATACAGGAGAATGAAAATGTCACAAATTACTGCCTCAGATTTATGGAACAAATAAGTGGAGAAACTGTACGGAACTTAGTTTTTAGCTCATTTAAGGTAAGCAATTGTAACCAATTATAAAATGTATAAAAAATCAAAATAATTTGAAAAATATAAAGATAAACATTAATAAATGTTTTGGTGGATATGATGTGGACCAAAGTAGCTATGTACACCAGGCTGCAATTTTGGTTTATGTATTCAGTTTATGTTTATTTACAAACCTTTTAAGTTTAATTAAATTTAAGTTAAAAGTTTAAGGAAGCTTGAAACCTGGAGGTTTGTTTTAACTGCTTTGTGAACATTTTAGTGTAAGATGTAGCAGGGGTGAGGTTAAAAGTAAAGTACTTTTTCTGAGAGAAAATTGTCTTCTTCACTGATGTGATATATAGGTAAGCAGTTGATTTAAGAACTTACTATAATTTATCTTAAGTCTCATCTATTTCCATAGGAACTTCCTAAACAACTCTCATTGAGAATACTTAATTACTAATAGTTGTATTCATCAGAAATTAGTCAGAGAGCCTATATATCATAAGCAATTAGAATAATTACAACATACTTTTCTGACTTAAAAATTCACAATAAATAAAAAGACAGCCAATAAGTCATACAAATTCATCACTATTTCTTCAAATATGATGAATTGCTAAATTTTACGCCTGAGGAAGTCTAAAAATGAGACGAAATATCATTTTTGAATAAATAGTGATGAATTTATATGACTTATTGGCCATCTTTTTATTTATTGTAAATTTTAAAGTCAGAAAAGTATGTTGAAATTATTCTAATTCCTTGTGATATATAGGCTCTCTGACTAATTTCTGACAAATATAACTCCCTCAATCGAAAAGATTATTGAATGTACATGTGAAGAAATCTGACTTATTGGCCGTCTTTTTATTTATTGTAAATTAGAATAGTTCATAAAGGTGTTGCCTTGAATAACAAAATCAGCTTTCATTCCTGTTTAGAAATTCGCCATGTGTATAGGTAATATTAATATAATAAATTTTGTGTTAAAGAATTTTAATGAATATCTAATAATAGTACTTTTTCTCCTACCACACCTTATAACAACCATTGGCAAGTATTTTACATCAGCAAGTCAATAGACATATTTCTGAGAGCATTACTATGACCATACTTCAGTCAATTAAGTAAAATACTGATTCCAGTCAATAACTACTTACAAGTATTTTACATCAGCAAGTCAATAGACATATTTCTGAGAGCATTACTATGACCATACTTCAGTCAATTAAGTAAAATACTGATTCCAGTCAATAACTACTTACTGGCTAGTTTACAATATATTAACAAATTTCTATTTTTTTTTTTTTTTTGGTTTCTCTTACAAGAGTTACTAAATTTAAAAGATTTATTATATTAGAAATGTTCAAATCTGGACATACTTCAAACATTTGCCTTACATTTGCTATAAAAAATTAACAAAAATAATTTATTGTAACATTCACAGGTCATTCACAATTTGCTGATTTTGGATTTTGCTAGTAACTCTGAGAAAGTGCTAGATACACTCCGCTATTTATCTACACTAGATCCTCTTTACAAATGTGGATCAATGAATATGAACCAGGAACAATTAGTGAGTTTGTACAATTAATAGTAAATTATTGTGACGTTTTTGTGGTTTTCAGTCCTTAGACTGGTCTGATGCAACTTTTGATGCTAACCTATTCTGTGCAAGCTTTTTCATTTCCACATAACTACCACATTATAGAGATACACATAACAACCTTTGATTTACTGTGATCAACTTTCTTTACTTTCTCTCCATGCAACTTTATTTGTATTCAATTGTCCATTATTATATGTTTCACTTAAATGTTCCTACCCTCAGCAAATATTTTTTTTTGCAAACTTTATCCTTATAAAATGTAGTGCTTTGTAATTGAATGTATTTATAAGCTATAATTCATATTACAATTTTTTTTTTAATTTTGCATTCACAGAAAATTATCTCCATAAGCTTTTTTTCTCCAACTAAACAATTTGGTTACAGACTTACCAAGCTTCATATATAACTTCACATTTACATTATATAACATTGATATAATTAAAGAGAACAATTTTCATAAATTATCACAATAATATGAAGCTTGGCAAGTGTACTACTGAATTGTAGGTTGTAAAGGAGTTTATGGAAATAATTTTCTGTGGATGCAATATTTAATATTTTTGTAACATGAATAATAACATAAAACATTCAATTATAATATATTACATTTTATAATAATTATGTTTGCTTAAAGGCAAGAACCTATCATAAATTTAAGTGAGACATATAATAATGCTATTTGGACAAATGAATACAAAGAAAGTGGAATGGAGAGGAAGTATAAAGAAAATTGATCACAGTAAATCAAAGGTTGATATGTGTAACAATACGGCTTAATAATGGAGCAAAATTAATAACAGTAGATAATCATTCATATTATATCTCTTAAAATTTTAATTATATATGAATCAGGAAATGACATTGTCATGTTAATTAAAACAATTAATAGAGAAAGTATAAAGAGTACTGAGGTTTCATAGATAGTAGACACCTTGTGAGGTTTAGAGTACTTGAATTTTTGGAGGCACCACCCCCTTCATCAGAAAGTTAGGAAGACATTTCCAGTGATCGGCTAGCCAACGACTGAGCAGCCAAAATTTGCTGTGCTGCTAGCTTAGGTTACAAACAATTGACCCCACCAAAATTAGGGTAAACATAACCTGTCCGTCCTCTCACACCATCTACAAAATAAATTGCACACTGCCCAGTCTTTTACATTGGTCAGACAAAGAGATCCCTCCCTGAAAGGATTGCCAACCACCGTAGTACAGTAAAACTCCACAAAACCCAATTCCTCATAGCCGCCCATGCCCATAGCCACAACTCCAACAACTTCAACCAGTGCTTCACACTGACCCCCCTCAAAGCCCTACCTCCCGACTCTTCAGAAGCTGAACTCCATCTATGGGAACTTTCATTTCAGCATGTCCTACAGTCCAGACAAAGCCCTGGACTCAATATCCTATAGCTCTTAATCTTCAACCCCACCACCACCACCACAGCACCTATAACAGTACAAGCTCATTGGAAATTGTATGTGTAATAAAACCTGATGTGTGCATACTGAGTGTCTATGTATGAGTGTGTGTGTCAATATTGAAATATTGACAGATTTGAGGATGGGTGTGTTTGAATGTGTGTCAAGATTGGGGTGTTAGCATGCATTTCCCTAATCCCCATCAAGTTCTTGCCTCTTCCCAGACCCTCATTGAGAGAGAAAGTTGGTGACCTGGTGGGGTCAATTGTTTACGATCTAAGCTAGCAGAACAGCAAATTTTGGCTGCTCAGGCATCGGCTAGCTGATCACTGGAAATATCTTCCTAATTTACTGATGAAAAGGGCGGTGTCTCCGAAAATTCAAGTACTCTAAACCTCACAAGGTGTCTACCACCTATGACTCTCAGGTAAGTCATATAAAGTCCATATAAAGATATATATATATATCACAGATGGCATATAAATGTGAACAAACTGTATATTAATTCTTTGTTTTACTGAATATTAACATATTGTTTGCTTCTTAATAATATTCTGGAGAAATGCAGAATTATTATTTATAAGTTTTTATCAAATGTTGAGTGCCAAAATATTTTGTTCTTTTATTATTTTAGGCTGATTTTCTACAACCTCGGTTTCTTGGAGTACTGATACATTTTGATAATAGCCTGACAACTGATGAAATTTCAGAAACAGAAAAGCTTAAAGCACTTCAGTCACTTCCTTTGCTGATTCAGTTAATGGGTTGTAAATACATAACATTAGCTAGGTTCAAAGTGCTGGCTAGTTTACGAATTGCTTTGCAACTAAATTATAGTAACTTCCCACAGTTAGCAATATCTGCATGGGATGCATATGTACACTGGTTTGTATTATGATCTTCCTATGTATAATTTGATAATATTTAGCTTTCACCATATATTATGTTTTCAGAAACTTAAATCACTTATATTCTGTAAAGTCTTGAGTACCGTGTAGTTTAGATAAATAAATGCCATTATTAGTGGGAACTCAGCTTCCATATCTTACAGTGTTAACAATTTTTTCTTTTAGAATTGGGATTGCAATATTTACAGCTTGACAATTCTGCAATTGTATATGTTTGTAGATCTGCTGCATGCATTATTATATGTAGCGTTGTTTTATTGAAACCTTTAATTAAGAAGGAAAAGGGGAGGAGATTCTGCAACATAAAAGTTAAATATTTCTTTTGCCCTCTGTCTATAATGCTATATCTGCAGTATGATTAAGCAAACCCATAACTTCAGAAAGGGTTGGTGTATGTTTTTATGGTAGTTCGATGCAGCTCTCATTGCTAATCTTTTCATCTGCACGTAACTATTGCAGCCTCCATCCTGCCTGATGTCCTCTACTATCCCTACCCCACTTCCCTCTAACGCTTATGTATCACGTCATTTATGTCTCAAAGTATAGCTTATTAGTCTATTGTTTCTTTTAGTGTTCTCCATTATGTTATCTCCTGACCAATTTCAATCGGGAGTTCCTAATTTGTAACTTGATCTATCCATCTGACTTTCAGCATTCTTCTGTAGTACCATATTTCAAAAGATTCTATTATTTTCTGTTCCGCACTCTGGATTGTCAAATTTTTACAAATACAAACACTTTTAGAAATGATTTCCTAGTCTCCAAATTTATATTAGATATAAAAAAAGTTTTCTTTCTTATGAAACTTTTATATCTTATCAAACTTTTTATTTCTACTTCAATTTGACTGTCCAAATATCAAAAATTATTTTACTTCTGTCAAAATATTATTTCCTAATCTGATACCATTTGCAATGAAAAAATTCACTTCTTGTTGAAATCATGAAAAAACGATGTCATCTCAATAAAGCAATTTATGACAACAAAATACAAAATAGAAAAGTTAATGATAAAAAGAAAAAGGGTTTGTGGTTAAAAAATTTTGGCTCCAATATTTAAAACTGAGGCATTAATCCTTTAATTCGTATGATATCAATATCATGTCCTATATGAGAAAGTAAATCTTGCAAAAAGAAGCAACAAAATCAAATACTCTTAATGAGCAACGTTTACCTGTACTGTACCAAAATGGGCATTTTATTATGGCCAAAAAAGGTGTTATTCTATTAAGTTTTATACCACCAGTGTAACATAGGATTGAAGGCTTTCATGGTGAAGAGAATAAAGAAACCTGAGAAACCTTTATTTAGTGTATCACAAGTTTTTCTTGGCAAAAGTGCCAAACTCTGTGCCTGTGGTACTCGAATATGATACCAAGTATTAATTGATTGAAAATGAAGACTGATATAATTTTATGGTGTTCTGATATTATCTTCACTTTATTAATAAAGTTATTAAATAAATCTGACTTATTAATAATAAATAAAACACAAATAATGGTGATAAGTTAGAAACAGAATAATTTTATTTGAGAATGTTACATCCCTCAACTTTCGTGACCTCCTCACTTCTTGAAGATTGTTGGTTTTCCTGGTTAATTTTGTTGAATAAAAAGTTACTTGATGAAGATGATCTAGATATTCATCGAAATGTTATCCTTCAATTTTAACATGGCGTGGCTTGAAATCAAGAATGTTTTATTCAACACCTCAGTACTTTAATCAAAATATAACAGAAATTTCATGTTGCTGCTGCCTTTCAGCCCTGGACATTGTAACAGCAACATGAAATTTTTGTTGTATTTTAATTAAAGAACTGAGGAGGTCCCGAAAGTTGGGGGACAAAACATATTCAAATTAAATTATTCCATATTTCACTTTTGGACATTGATTATATTTTATTTATTTTCACTTTGTTTATTATTTGCATTATATTTTATTTTAATTACAATATGGCATCTTAAAGAAGTGGTAGTAGTTCTTCTTTGGCCAAGTCTAATATTTGCGAGGGAAATGTGCACATCTCTAAAGTCACAGTGGGCCATGCCTAAGAAAAACTAATTTCCATGTGCATTGGAAAATTTTTCTACTCAATTCCATATACAATCTCTTAGAATAAGTGCATGTGCAAAATTGTGTAAAAATTGGAGTTTGTGGTTGTATTAAATACCCAAATTAAAATTTATGAAAATTTAAAATGTAATTATCTCCATGCAATTAGACTTGGCCCACTCTGCAATTGAATTATTTGAATTCAAATTTTGACAGCTTTTCTATTCACATTTTATATTTATTTATTAATGTATCTCAGAAATATAATTGTTTAACAAAACAGTGCTTTTATAATATATAATTTTATTTTTCATATCATTTTTCAGCTTAGAACCTCCAGCTTTAGGTGCCCTTCTAAGCACTATATTTATTTCCCTTCTGCCATTATTACAAGAATTTCCTCAAGAAGTATTAAAAATTTTTAACCATTTGGTTGTAGAAAGGCAAGATGACTTATACCAATATTTTAAAGAACTCTATTTTATTCCTGGAGATGTGCCTTCTTTGAAGGATGTATATAATACAATACATAAACACAAGGAAAAATGTGGGTATGTAAAAATACTAATTAATATGGTTTCAAAGCTTAAAATTCTCACTGAAGTAAGTTTAATGTTCACAAAAATGTATTAGAAAATATTATTTGTACAAAAAGTACTTCAACTTGTAGATGTATGTACATCATTCTGTTGGTTATTTCTCCAAAACTGGTCTAGTGTTTTACACCCTAAATTATTAAAAAAAAAATGCATGTGTATTGTAAATTATAATAATTATCATTTTATAATTAAATTTTGTTATTATGAGTTAAGATTATTGAGCTCATTTGAACTTAAGCACACAAACTTTTGAATTGATATTTGAACAAATCGAAAATTTTTCCTGGCCATTTACAGTATTATTAAAAGTCCAGGTTTCCACTCGGTTACAGGTGTGATTAAAATATGACGACCACGTGCTCTGTCGTCATCTTCAAGCTGACAACAGAGCACGTAGTCGTCGAAACATTGCATTTTAATCGTACCTGTACCCGAGTGAAAACCTATGAACTATTTCTGCATCATCTACACCGGGAAAATCTTAGTTCACATATTTTTAAAAGTCATTTAATACCCAGAAGAGCCTGAGAGGCATAATAACTGTGAGAGCTTCCTCTTGGAGGTATTTCTCAACATAGGGCGGAGGATGAGCTCATATTTGAGGATGGTTTTAACGTTCTAACATGCTGAGGCATCTTCATTCCTTTTAGTGAGTATCCACGGTTCGGTTTCTGTTTAAAACACCAGATGATGTCCCAGACTAAGGGAAGAAACAATGTGTAATGATGATGTTATGCTACTTTATTTTTCCTAAGATTTGGTACAAAGAATATTTATTAATGTATTAATATTGTGGTATTTTTATAATAAAATTAATTTATTGTTTCAAAATAGCAATAATTATTGTAATTCTGTCATTTACTGCATAAATGCTTAAAAATTCTTATCTAATTATAGTGAAACAAATTTTTTGGAAGAATTGCATGAAAGAATCCTCTATGCAAGCCATGAGATCATTGATGTAAGACTTGAAGGCTTACGTAGTTTAAAAGATTTTGTGAAACATAATAGACAAAATATAAATGCAGCTGTTGTTAGTAAAGAGAAAGTTGACAGAAACATTATTCAGGTGAATATTTTTTCAAAATAAATTAAAATTGAAGAGTTTTGTAACATTATTAGAGTGGAAAGGAAATATAATTTTATTTATTTAACAGATTTTGCCTGATGATTTTGTTCTTTTATTTCAGTTATTAACTATGTTAACTGATGCCTGTCATGATCATGATGGAGTTGTACGATTGTCAGCAGGAGATTGCTTGGCTGAATTGGGAGCCATTGACCCTGGAATTATGCCTCCTCGAGAAAGATTACAATTCACAGGTTTTATTTGATCTAGTTATTTTCAAATTAAATTTTAGAACCATATTATTTATTATTCCCTGGCAACATAATTAAGATTTGCCCATTTATTGAAAGTTGAATAAGACCTGCTACCTTAAGTACATTGTTGAAACTACTGAGTAAATTTAAGGGAACAGGATATAAAATGAGAAAAAATGCTACAACATAAATATTAATTAAGTATTAAAGTATTCAACTAGCAGTTCATATTAAAGCTTGAGCAGTTTGAGATAAGATTTCTTTGTAATAAAAAAGTCCATGCCTGCTTTAACATATAATTTTGTTTTGGTTTGAATTTAATAAAACGATATCGGTTTTTGTTCATATATAATTAATTCTTTATGAAAAGCCATAAAGATCCATTTTTACCTCTGTGATTTAGACCTCTATTTGTTCAAAGTGGCTATTGTGTTCATGAATCCAGGTTCAGAGCTTAAATTCCCATTAGACGTTGAAGATGATACATTTACTGTTCAAGCAATTTCAGAATTAGCTAAAGGATTTCATAAAGCTAAAATAACTCAAAATGTTGATGCATTTTCATTTACCATTCAGGTATGTATGTTACACATATATTTTGATGTAATATGCCAAGTCTATTTTTGTTAGTACAGTGAATAAAATAAGCAATAATACTTGTAAATATAGTGTGAAAATATGTTTTCATTACTGCTGCTTGTATATGTATGGTTTATATTAATGATTAATTATTAAATTGTACACAACAGCTTTAAATTTGATGTGTAAGCAGTATCTTCTTTCTCTTATAACTAGTTTTATATGGCTCTAAGGAAAATGTGTGTTTCTTAACATGCTATTGAATAATTCAATGAATCCTTTTATTTTCAGGAACTGCTTAAGATCTACAAAATTGGGGAACGTTCAACCTTGTGGAACAAGTTTACTGCAAATGTTCAAGATATAATGCGACCTTTGCTTAAATCTTCTTACAAATCAGTACTTAAAAGGCCAGAAGGTTTTCCATGCCCTATTTATGGGTATGTACTGAGTTATTCTGTGCATAATATTTGATTTTGTGGAAAATTTTATCAGTTTTTATTTTTGTGTGTCCTATGTCATAGTACAAAATATGGCAGAAGCCTCCACAGCTGGGTCTGTTCCTGGTCTTTCCAAATGATAAGCTTTATTCATGACAAAAAGTGTCTTAAAATATTTGATGCATGTGCCCTGATATTGAAACGAGACTTGGCAATGAGTCTTTACTTTTTGCCTTATATTTTGTGTAAGTTAAATGTTTGTTTTTTTTTCCAAAACACTTTAATGAATTTTAATTTTTTCAATTGATTAATCATTTTGAATTTCTGCTGAGTATCAATGCAGTTACAAAGTTAATTAAGAAAATTGATTAGTTTTGAAGTATTATATGAAAGTCAAGTAACTTTAAAAAACTAAACTTAATTTAACATTACTAACAAGATAGAGTTATGTGATAATTAAATATAGGTGTAGATGTATATAAACATTACATAAATTAAATACATATTAATTACAATACCACTTGTTATTTTGTGACAATTTGTCTACTCAAATATGCTTAATATCAATATAAGTCAATCTTAGAATATTTACGTTAAATACTGTAACAGAACCAATTAAATGGTGGTTCTGTGTATTCTTTTAGACATTTCTAATCTTCAAATTTTTTAGGAGGACAGTTCTGACTGTTTTGGAAAATGAAGCTTGTGTCATCTTGAGACTTTTATTTTAATAAAAATGTTATGTGGGATCATTCTGTTTGCAGTTGCAAATTAAGCTAAAGAATTTATATGAAACTGATTTCTATATGTACTTATTTTATATTTTTGCATTCTCGACTAGTAAATTGTCAAAGCATGTTATTTTTTCCTCCACAGTGAATGCTCTTATACATTGCAAAACATCTGAACGAGAAACAATTTTTAAGGAACTAATGACACTAGTAGAAAATCCATTACCCTTTCTGGACAACACCCTTCAAGATGACGTTCAGTATAGACCATTATTGGTTACACCTAGGAGACGTCCTGTTGCAGAAAATGCAGCTCATTCAGAACATATAAGAATTTGTAGGGTAGCCTTCTCTTTACTTGATTTTTTGGCACATTGGCTAAGAGAATGGAAATCTGATCGGTACAAAAGTGGTGATCCTATGGAGAATCAAAACTACAAAAATGTCTACAGTAAGAGTGATTTTCTAAAGTGTTAAGAATACATAAGTTTATACAATTATCATATTTGTATAATAGTTTATCGTACTCATCTAAAATATTAATTTTATTTCATCTCATGAAATGGCATCCAAATATTAAAATACTTCATGCATCAATGTTAATGATATGTCATAAAAATTACTTCATTTCATTGAAGAGTTTTATTTTTGGAGCTATATCACATTAATAAAATATTTTATATAATCAAATGGTAAAATGACCTTATCATTTATTATTTCAAAACAGTTAGACAATATAACTAATTTTATATCATCTTCTAAATAGCATTTCTTGAAGCCATACCAAAGCTATCAATTTCAAAGGGAAATTTCTTGTGCAGAGAATATGCTTGTGCTTTAAAGTATCTTGAAGCCCATCTGAAAAAGCATTCCAATGATTTGCAATTAAATTTAGCATTTCTAGAGGTAACTAACTAACTATGAAACTGGTTAAATTATATTTATAATTTTTTTGTTTTTACTGGTCAACAAATGAGGTGTACGTATTTTTTGTTTATCAGGAAATATATGTTAATTTGAATGACTGTGATGGTGTTGCTGCAACTCTTGCTGTCCAAGGTAATGAGCCATCATTGTACCAAACAATGCGGGCTCATGAAGTTATGGGGCGGCTTCAGGTATTTCTATAGATGAAAAATAATGATTTCATGTTCTAAAATAATCTTGTCTTCTATCAAATAAATTATTACAGGAAGCACTTACATGTTATGAACAAACGGCTCAAGACTTCTACATTGACTCCCACCATTTTAGAGGAATAATAAAATGTTACCTTCGATTGGATCAACCATTCATTGCACTGAAGATAATTGAAGGTGTAAATTGTAGAAGGTTAGATGATGTAATCTTGCATATTCTGTTTTCAGTTACTTTAGAGCACAAATGCAAAGTATTTTAGTAGGTGGTATAAGGTTAGGTTAAATTCAAACCATATAAACATTATCAGAAGATAAATATTACTATAAATTGTACGAGACATAAAGATTTGATAACATTTGAAATAACTATATAGATAATACATGAGTATTGACACATGTAAGTTAGTTTTAGGTCATAATAGGGCAACAATAACTGAAAAAATCATATTAAGAAAATAAAAGTTTATGTGACTTACTGGTGGAAGAAGGGGAAAGTTATCTGTGGGTTTGGTTCAAACAGAGTGAAATGTGGCAGAAAGTTATGTGAAACTTATTATATGAATGAGAAATTCAGTGGGAGTCATGAGTATGATCCCTAAAACAAACAAAACATTTACCGAGTTGTTAATTGAGAAAATCAACTTGTATGATCATGAGGTAGTATTAAATCTAATTTTATGAAAGCGATATTAAATGTAAGGCCAGTTATATTTGATTTGAGTTAAACATTATGAACAAAGATGAGGCTGATATTTATTCTATTATTAATGATGACTCCAAATATTTATACATTTATAACACACAGATTAATATTTCAGAATTTATACATTTGATGGGTTCATCAGTAAACCCATGATAAAATTCCTTGATTCAAATGATGTGTGCTTGAACATGTTTTTCTTTTAAAAACCAAGTTCCTTTACAATTTTAGAGTGCTTCAGAATAGAAATTAAAAATAGGTTTTTTTTCCCCCCCACTTAATAAGCTGCTGGAATTGTTCTCGTTTCCAACCAGGTAGCATTTACTAAACATAATGTTTTGTCTACATCTTCTAGATCATAGAAGCTACATTTTATTTGTTTACCATTTTTTCATTATAAGACACCAGGTTTTATGCCATTTTTTCCATTTTGATAAAATCATATAATTTAAGGACCAACTCACATTTATTATGATGGTATTTCATATTGTTTCCATCCCTGCATTGTAATTTACTTGTTCCATAGTCAATTTAACAAGCTGCTCAAAAGATACAAATAAAAATGAATATTTTCTTTTAACCTATCTGCCAAGTATGTGCTTAAATACATTATGTAGGGTTTTTTAATAATGGAATAAAACAAGCTGTATTTCATGGAGTTTTATTTCTGTTTTAATGGAAACGGATAAATAAATGTGTAGGATCAAACCCATCCTGTGTTTTCATTTTTCTTTAAGTACAACTTATGCAATATTTTATTTAAGTTTTTTTCTGTTATTTGTAAGTCTGATCACAGACTTTCATATTTATCACATTATTTACTTACCTTAAATAAATTAATTGTTAACAGACCAGAACTTGAACAGGATGTTTATTCTGAAAAATCTGAAACACTGTGGCGTTTAGGAAGATATGAAGATTTAGATAAATTCGTATCCAGACCTGAAGTTGCATTGTCAAAAATGTGGGGGGTACAAATTGGCAAAGCAATTTCACTTTTCAGAAAGAGTAATGGAAATGATGTAGCAAATTGCCTTTTAGAGAGCAAAAAAATAGTTTTGGACTCGTTATGTGAAACATTCTACAAACATGGAGCTTATAGACATGCATACAGTAAAATTCTAGAGTAAGTATATTTTTCATTAGTTTGTCCACATGAACCAGTAAATAATGTTAAGTAATCATGAAAAAATAGTTGTAATTTATTTAGCTTATCTATGAATGTAATGCTGTCACTTCAAGAAATTATCTCTAATATTTATGATATCAAAATATATAAACACAGAAAAATCAATTTGCCTTAATGGTTTTTTAGTTTGAATTTTGATGAAGTTTTCAATTAGACACAGCTGAAAAACATTCTACAGAATGCAACTTATGGTTGACATTTCCATCCAGTGCTAATCTTCAAATAATAAAACTTGTAGTTTATATTACTTGATGTTAAAATGTTAGAAATGAGTAATAAAAACATGACCATATTAGCAGATATCATCTTTAGGTAATAAATGTATATTGATGGAGGATATTTTTTACTTTGAAAACGTAATTTGGTTAATGTAGTTAGTTTTAATTGACTTTTACTAAAATGATGGAGATTTATTTATATGGAAATGAATAGACCTTATATTTTTGTCACTATTTGTCAATAACTAAATTTAAATGTCATTATTATAAAAATAATTTTTTTGCAGTCTTCACACATTGCATGAAATTGAAACTGCTGCAATTTGTGTTAGTCAACTTTCAAAGGCAAGTTTATCAGCGTCTATTGTATCCAAGCTATTTTCAGAATGGAATGCACGGCTTGATATTGTTCAAAAATCATTTTGTGTTATGGAACCAATATTATGCTTGAGACGGCGATTGCTTGCTCTTGCAAGAGACTTAGTTAAGGATCAAAGTTCAGAGCTGGCCATGCTGTTTTATAAAGAAATTGGAAACTGCTGGCTGAAGAGTGCAAAAGCTGCACGCAAGTATGTTAATTACGGTCAGAATTTCTTTTAAAATACTGTTATTCTTAATGTAGGCATAGACCTGATAATATTACTACTAAATATAGGTTGTGTACTGTATCCACAAAGTAGCCAATGTTTCATTGGGTAAAATTTGGAATAAACACTCTTACATCATTTTCAGCACCTTTGTTATATGAAGTTGTAGATATGTTTAAGATGAATTACTATAGAAGTCCATCACAAAGTTATTCAGAAATTGACAAAATGGATAAAATATCTAATGAAGAATTAATTGTATTTTCAATTTTAAATATTTTGTGTTTAAATGAGTTTGATCAATTACACTTCTTTTTGTGTTAATAGTTTTTCTTTCCAATTTTTGCAGAGGTAATCGATACCAACAAGCATACACTTACATTCTGAATGCTGAAAAGTACAAACCTGAGTCTCTTTTACTTGAAAAGGTAAAGCTTCACTGGGCCAGAAATGATCATGAATCAGCATTCCATACATTGCAGTGTGTTGTCAAGGAAGATTTTCCTCAGAAACAGGATAATGAAACACCAGAAATGTTGAATAAACGAATTCTTCGAGCTAAGGTAGCTTAATTGCAAATAAACTTTGATATAATGTGGACTTTATGATGATATAACAATGGTTGTTGATTATTTTTTATTTAATTTTGTATAAATCATTGATTCAAATTTGTCTATTATTATTATATATAGAGTGGTATATTTATTTAATTATGTTGGGAAGCACAAGTGACAATGTATAGGTTACATACACTACCAGACCACAAAACAAGTAAAGAACATTGTTTTAGAGGTAGTTTATCTTTATTAGAAACTAGCTGGAGATCTGGCATTGCCTGGTTATTTATTAATATTACCCCAGTACATTATTAAATTCTTGGTCAACACATGGCATAACCAGCATCTAAAACATCAAAATATGAACCTTAAATATACTCCTAGTATCTCAACAGTCAAAAATACTCCCGGTACAATAACAGGACTAAAAATATTCTCAGTAGTCTGACCGAATAAATTTCTTTCCCACTTAAAGGATGAATTATTACTTAAATCACATATTAAAGGTCATAATGTTACACCGGTTTCGACCCCAAAGTTATTGTTATTTTCATATGACTCATTTCCACTCCCATCCCTCACACGCTGCGAGGGGTTGAAGTTATATACAAATATTGTTGGGGAAAACAATATAAAAGTAATTGACCTCAAAAATTCATTTTTGACTCAAATATGAGCCTTTTTTACAAAAAAAAAAATCCACTCCTCCCCCTAAGGGAGTTGTTTGGAAGCTATACACCAAACTTTCATAGGTAATTCTTATGTTTGACTGTCTGTTTTGTCGCCTCTCGCCTTATTCCGATGGTATGAGTTCTTCTAGAGTTGTGGCAGATCTTGCTTGCGAAATTCCCATTCTGTTTGCCTCCAAATGCTCTTCTTCACTCTCATTATCTTGAAGATTATGAACTTGACTTGCGTTACATAAATGCCAACCAAAATTTTGATTCCTCACTGGTGGCATTTTCTTATCATTAACAATAAATAACATGACAATAAACCTCTAAACACACCAAGAAACAGTAATTTAGTATGAATGAATGTCAATCTATCGATACTGTATGAACACGTCTGTCTAGTCCAGTGGTTGACAAACAAGAAAGAGAGTTTATGATTGCTTCATGGCAAACCTTGTTAGTCGCAATTGGTTTTGCACAGGTCCCACTTTTCTATGTTTACAACAGTAGATGGAGGATATAGCTCACTCTCTCTCATGCTGCCAAAATTATAACAACACAGTAAGTAGGATGAATGATTTACGAACAGCTAATAGGGCTTTAAACTCAGAGTTGATTTTTACAGGGCAATTCAATTGATTTATAAATATTTACATTACTATCTTATGAACTCTGCAAGATATCAAAATGAAACATACACAAAACTTAAAATTAAAATTCCTGTTTCAATCCCTGAAATTTTCATTGAAATCTGTTGAGATGTTTCAGAGCATAACAGATCAAGATTATACGCAATCTGCATTCACTTAGAGATTCAAACGCAGATCTAAGGCCTTCCCGTAGAATTTTTTCATATTATTAGATTTTAAAACTTTTCCGTATGATTTTTTTTTAAAAATAGTATAATGTTACATTAGCACATTTTATTATTTAATTTAAGTAGCTAATAATGCATGGTGGCTACATAATTGGACCAACATGTGTAGTACCTACAATAAGGACTGTGTACATGATGGATTACATTATTTATAGGATTATTAGTATTTGGATTATTCTACTTCTAACTAATCTACAATTCATTTCAGGCTCTTCTTCTTTATGCACGTTACAATGATGATATGGTTAAAGTGGATACTGAGCAATCTGTTAAAAATTATGATAGAGCTCTTACTACTTATGCAACATGGGAGAAAGGATATGTTTGTCTGGCTCAATTTTATGATAGAGTTCTTCAAGCATACAGTGAGAATGAAAAGGATACCAAAGGAGGGTATGTAAATGTATTGTAATGATGAAGCAAAACTATATCTTACTGATCCCAATAAAAATGTTCACAGTATTTAACAAATTCACAATTGTAAAGAAAAATTAATTGCTTATTATATTGATAAAAAAAACAAATACACAATATTTCCTCTACAACACACAAAACTTGTCAGGCCTGCTCTACATATAATGTGATGCAAAAAAATAAACTGATATTGAATTCTTGACCAAAATTGAGTATTATGTATACTTGTTGGAAAAGTTTGTGGTGTATGTCTACCTTCCCCTTTAATGATTTAAAGTAATTTGTATTACCCAAATTGAGTATATTGTAAAAACAAAAGTAATTTAATATTAATTGATTATCTAGTTTATATTTACTGTCCAATATTTAATTCACCAAAAGGAATGTATTTAATTGAGATTGTATTTATATAATGAAAACAGTCAGAATAAGCTTGTTTTGAAAACATGTAATAAAATTGTCCTACAGGGATGTTCAACTGGCTATAGTGAACTGTTATGGAACATCACTAAAATTCGGCTGTAAATATATTTATCAGTCAATGCCAAGAATGTTAACACTTTGGCTAGATTATGGTTCAAGTCATTCTACACTGTCAAAGAGTCATATTGCAATGTCTACTAAATTGACAGAAGTCATTGGTTTGTACTTTTTAACTATATTACTTTTAGATAATTTTGTGGTTAACATTTGTTTTTTATTTCTTTGATAGAGCCATTAACATATTTCCTGATAACCATACTTTTGTTACAGTAAAGGTTACTTCAGGTCTACCACCTTACATGCTGATGACTGCCTTATCACAGCTAGTATCTAGACTTTGCCATCAAAATAACTTGGTAGTGAAGCAACTAAAAAATATTATTTCACGTGTTTTGATTGCTTATCCACATTATGTATTGTGGATGTTAATGGCAGCACTTAAGGTACAGAACTATTTCATTTTTCAATTAATTAATCTTCATCTCTTAAACACCACAACCACTTTAATATGCATCATATATCTGTGTGTAATATTATTAAAATTACTCCTTTTTCTTTAAACAGTCCATTTATGCAGTTAGAGCTAAAAGATGCAATGAAATATTACATGATGAGAAGATAGCTAAAGCTAATCTTTTCAAACTAGTTAGTGACTATACTCTTCTGACAGATCTCTTGATTGAGCTCACCAACAAACAAGTGGGAGATGTAAGTGATGATAGATAATGACCTATGTAAAAGTATGCAAAGTAGTCATACATCAAATTAGAGAGCATATACTAGATATCCTTGCTTGTATCAATTAAATGTTATAAATTTAATACAAATTTATTTTTATTGATTGTATGCATTTGGATACTCTTGTTTCATTTAATATTCTTAGCACATACATTAATCAGTTTAAGACATCATTTTGCAAGATGGGAGATAATCTTTTTTTTTTTTAAGTATTTGTGTTACCTAGATGTATCTGTTTTTTGTTTAAAATATTTTTTTTTCAATAAATAAACAGGTTACTACAACAACTGTTACTGAAATAGTTCCACATTTAAATAAGGTTTTGAAAGCCAATAATTTCAGTAATATTGTAGTTCCAGCAGAGAAATATTTGAATTTTATTCTACCAAGTGATTCATTAGGAGAACATAATCCATTTCCCAAGTAAGTAATTTATTTGCTGTCTGTTTTAAGATAAGTACACTAAATTTTTGTCCAAATAAAGTAGTTATTAAACAAATTTAAATATCCTATTTAAAGAAATATGAATAATAATTTAAATGTTGAATGCATCCATTGACTATACAATCACTGTTAATAATAAGTATAATTAATATCCAATGTGTCATACCATGTCACGTTTCAAACATTAATTTATACATATAATTTATAAGAACAGGAAAGAGAGACAGAAAGCTGGTGGCGTACCTGAAGTTCACAGATGACAGGCACCATGTATGGCTTTGGACTCTTGAATTTTCTGAGGCACTGTCCCTTTTATCAGAAGGTTCGGAAAACATTTCAAGTGACTGCCAGCTGTGGACTGAACAGTCAAAATTGCTGTGGGGCTAGCTTTTGCTAGTAAAGAATAGACCCTACCAGGCCACCAACTTTCTCTCTCAATGAGAGTCAGGAAAGAGGCAAAGAATTGATGGGGTCTGGGGAGATGTATACTCACACACACCCATGTTAGCACACATGTAAACACATCAATCCTATAAGGGTCTACACACACATACAACCACACATTACAGCATACATACACATCTCAATGTACACACACACATATCAAGTTTTTTACACATACATACTCTAATGGAAACACTTGTGCTCTTGCTGTTATGGGTGGTAAGTTTTGGGAAGTTGCAGGAGGGCTGAAGGTGAAGATTACTGTCTATAGGATATTGAGTCAGATATAATGTCCACAAGAGATTAACTTTTTTTTGTATAATTTTTAAGTACTTACAATATAGTTACTTAAATAATATGCCCATTAAATTTACAAGTAATTTCACACTTAACAGGCTAAATGGATGGATCAACTATCTTATTCTTATAAATGAATTTCATTGTTTATGTGCTAAAAGAGCTGCATACAAATCTAAACATATGGAATAATTTTGACCAAATTATGTACATGTGTTCTTTATGCCTTGGAAATCAGCAGTAAGATACGGTTACTCCCTAGGGGCGAGGGTGGAAGGGACAGAAATTTAAATATGCAAAATCTGCTGATATTTCCATTGAATAAGTACTTTTCTGGGTCAGTTACATTGACACTGTCTCCCTCAACACTATTTGTGTATAATCTCAACCCATTTCAGCATGGGAATGTAGAGATCATAGGAGTGGGGGTGGACAGTGTCACTTGAAAATAACAAGAAATCTATTGATTTTTGTGTCAAAAATGAGTCACTAGACTGATTCTGACATGCAACTAAACCTGTACTTCACTCCTAGTGTGTTGGAAGGGGGGAGGTGGTTGATGGCAATTACACAAAATCATCCAAGATTACGGACTATTTCTGTGTAATGTACCAAGCTATTATCAATAAATACCCAGGTAATGCCAGGCACCCTGTTAGTTGGTTATATAAGTGTATTAATAGATTGGGATGGAAAAATATCGACCAGCCCAGAAACCAAACGCAGATCCTCCGCTTAATATGATCTTACCATCTGCACTACTCAGGTTGACTCTCCGTCAGATGTGAACCATCTCATGTGTTGTAACCATGAAGTATGTGATTTAGTAAATTGGTGGCGAGCCTGTGTTCAATACTGTTCAATGGATGGAAAATGCTCACGCCTAACAGGGAATTGACCAGGGTACCTCATGTGGTAAGAACATCACATACTAAGAAGAGGTCCAGGATTTGATTTGTGGTACAGTTGAGATTTTTCCATCCTAACCCAATAATTTTGTTTTAAACTGATACTAATAAAATTGGTTTAATTTCAAAATGGCTGCCTTTGGTTTTAACTCTGCAGCAGCATTCAAGTATAGTACTGAATCTTGTGTAGCGATTGAGTTTAAAGTAATAATCTATCACACAAGGTCAGTCTAATCTGACATATCGGTGTAGAAACAATTTCTTGTAAGTTTTCTTGTTGAAGTGGAATTTAATGTCTGGTGTTCAGAATAATTTTAAATAGAATAATAAGATTCTCTTCAGATGTTTGGAAAAATAACTTCTTGAAATTATATTAATTTAATTTTTTAAATAATCAGTTTAATAAAATGTCATTATTTAAGTGATGTTGTTTTTTACCTTTGATTATGTTAGGAGTGGAGTGTTTATCAATCATTTAAAGGAAAAGGTTACCATACTTTCATCAATGCAAAAACCGAGATGTATTACTTTAGTTGGAACTGATGGTGAATCATACACCATGCTGTGCAAACCAAAGGTAACATTTTAAATGATATAGCATATATAAGATTCATATTCATAAATATCATTGAAATATTTCTTGCTTTATAGGATGATTTACGAAAAGATTTCCGGTTGATGGAATTTAATGGAATTGTTAACAAATATCTCAAGAAAGATCCAGATTCTCGACAGCGAGCATTACTCATCAGAACATATGTAAGCTTATGATAAATTCTCTGTGATTAGAGAAATCTTAAATATATAAAATAATTCTTGATAAAAGTTGATGTTTAGTTTCCTGAAATAATGTCTCATTTATTAATATCATTATACACTTTATCAATTTCTATATATGTCCCATATATGTTCTTTATCTTGTTCAAATAGTTTGTCAATTTTTGGCATGTATAGGCAGTTGTGCCATTGAATGAGGAATGTGGTATTATTGAATGGGTCCCAGATCTTGTTGGCATGCGTCCAATGCTTATTGGGTTATATAAGCAACAAGGAATTTCTGCCCCTACACGTATTCTCAAAGAATTACTAACGTGTAAGTATAACAAATTTGTCTTTTGTCCTGAAATTAATTTTTTCTTTGAATAGTTCATTATTTTATATATTAACACCAATAACTTATGATGTCAATAAAAGTACATGGGATATTTTGTTACTAGGCCAACTCAGATTTGATTGTTTTTGCGGGCATCTTATATGATCTCAGTAAATTAAATTAAAATTAGATTTCCGAACGTTTATGGACAATAATTTGTGTGTGCTGATTCTCCTAAATACTTTTTGCCACCCATGCAAATTACGCAAGGTGTCACAAATTTACTAATTCTGATGATGTTCTTATCAATTGATAATAGAAAATGTTTTTTAGTTGCCAAATAGAATAAAAATAAAAGATTTGTGCAACTGTTTCTCCAGTTAGGTGCTGTGATATGGACTCACATGACTGAATTAATAATTCATTGTTATATATCTATGTTCATTGCTTAGAGTAAAAGTACAGCAAAAGCGAATTTTGACTCTATTTTTCATTTCAACAAGGAGGTATAAAGAGTGATAAACACCAGTTTGTGGAATCTGTGCTAAGGTGCATCATGGGACTGACTCCCTTGTGACATCCACCTTTTACTGTGAAATAATTGTATTCTATGTAGATTGTGGTTTATCCTGAAACAAAATTAATTCTCATAAAGTACAAAATCTAACTACATTTACCATCACAATTTCAGACATATGGTACTTAGCTTGAACATGAAAGCATCTTCTCCATGGACCATTTACTATTGATTCTGCTGAGTGTCCACCATAAGTAGCTTACAATAATAGAGATGCTTGAACAGGCATTATCTCTGATGAATCTCGCTTTTACCTTAGCACCTAATGGTTGCTTATTCTGCACTATGCTTCATACTGGACAGACTCTTTATATTATGGTATGAGGTGCCATTGAATTCTAGGCCACATACCCAGTATGCTTCATTTCTTCATTAATGTGTTGTAACCTTCCACTGCCCCTTATCTTCAGGACCACTCTGAGGCTATGGATTAACATGGCAATATACATCTATAACCTAAATGACCTTACTATCACAATTATTCCTTCTCCTGTTGTCAATTGGTAGTGTGTGAATGGATACTGACCTGTGACTGGATACTATGGCTGGTGAATATTGATATCCAGCCTTTCTTTCAATGCTTGTGTTGAGATCACATTATATATGTTTTAACATATATGTGGATAATCTATCCAATAAATTTGTTTGTGCTTGCTCACCTCCTTTCGGTTACAATTTGAATTGGTACTAGTTACAAACACGTTAGGGCAGAATAGGTGAAAATGAGGTTAAATTTTTTTTTTATAGAATCTTAGAAATTATTTCTTTTAGGTCTCTGTAGTTAAAATATGAAAATATCTGTGACTTTTCAATATTGTAGACATTCTTGTAAAAGATCATACAACACAAAACAGCTAAGAAAGTTTTAATAATTAAATGAAATGATAGATAAATGCAAATTTTGCTTTTTATTTACTATCACATAATCATCCATTATTTAATATACATTTATTTTAAAATCTGAGCCTATTGAGCTATTTTTATATTTCAGGCAAGGTAGATGAAGTTGTAAAAAAGAAACTTATATTTGAAAAGTTATTAACCATTCACCCTCCAATACTGAGTGAGTGGTTTCTTCAAACATTTCCTGATCCATCAAGTTGGTGAGTAAACTGTCATTGATACATATTATATCTACAGCACCACAAGTCAACATTTGTTCATAATATTTCTCTGTCTGCTAAATACTTTATTAGATACATTTTGCTTTTTAATTTTTCCTTCATGAAAGGTTTATGTAATATTCACAAATTTCCTGGAATTGGCACATCAAGTGCTGTAACTTAAATAAATATAAACTTTAAGACTGATCCTGAATTTTTTTTAGCTATTGGGCAGCAAACTTTAGATCTCTCTAACCGAAATACTACTTTATTTTGAACCTTATGTTAATATAATTGATGCTAGTTGACTGATCTTTTTCACATTTTTTGCCTAGCAGTTAAGACCTAAGTTCATTGAAAAGTAGTTGCTAATATAAAAGTGTGTAAATATTTGGCTTAATATAGACTATGAACCTATGGCCTTGCTTCTTTTGATTTTTACTTCAGTAGTGTTAAAAGTATTAACTTTAAAAGTATATGTAATTATTACATATCCTATTGCAGGTATCATGCCCGAACTACCTACATAAGAACATGTGCTGTGATGTCAATGGTTGGATATATTCTTGGCTTAGGTGATCGACATGGTGAAAATGTTCTTCTAGACTGTAGCAGTGGAGCTGTTGTCCATGTGGATTTTAACTGTTTATTCAATAAAGTATGTTTACCTGAAATTTTTTATTATATTTCAAGTCAAAGGAAGTAGCTCAAGCAGGAGTGTATAGCTAATTTAGAAGAAAGACAAGAATCAGTCCTTGGATGTCCTCTCGGATTATCTCTCGGAAAGCGGGAGGTCCGAGTCCCTGGTCCGGTCGACATTTTTTTTCTTTTCTTTCTTCTAAATTAGCTATACCTTCCTGCTTGAGCTTCAGTTGAAGCATTTCTACTTCCTTTGACTTGAATTCCATGTACCTTTGATCAATTTACACAATGTCCATTCTTCACAGATTTCCTAGAATTAGGATTTGAAAGAATGTGATTAATGAAGTTTAGGTGAGCCTGACTTAGGTTTACAAGAATGGAGGGATGTTGAACGGTCCTTGAACATCCACTTGGATTAGCTCAGTACCAGAGCGCCTGACTGGAAAACAGGAGATCCGGGGTTCAAGTCCCTGGTCCAGTCGACATTTTTCCGTTCTTGTCTTTCTTCTATATTAAAATCATATTGATTCTAGTACCAATTATAGTATATTATTTGTACAGATAAATATTTTTATACAGCATAAAAGTTCACAAATAATTTCACTGGATACCTACCATAATTTTATATTACTTTATAATAAAATTTTTATTTCTGCTTGATTCAGTATGTATAAAGGAAACAAATACTGTAATTAGATATGTAATATAAAAAATAAAATAACTGGATAGTTGTACAATATGATTTTTCCCTCTGTATTATAGAACACTATGCATGCATTGTTATTTATATTTAAAGGAATTTTACATTTATCATTTGTAACAATTATTATTATTACATATATTACAGTACTTTATGAAATATGGGAATACAACTACTTGTGAAATTATTTACATAAAATACACTTGAAACTTCCACAGGGTGAAAAATCACGTTTCAGTATGTAATTTATTTATTGTGATGTTCCAACTATTCATTTGTTAGCAACTAGTAGTTATATTTATGAATGAATAAAAAATTTATTTTATCAGGGGGAGAACTTCGATTGTCCAGAAGTTGTTCCTTTTCGTCTCACTCACAATATGGTGTCAGCTATGGGACCATTAGGTGTGGAAGGTCCATTCAGAAGAGCTTGTGAAATTTCTCTTTCTCTTTTACGGGCAAAAAGTGACACTCTCATGTGTGTTCTTCGACCATTTGTCTATGACCCAATAATTTCATGGAAAAATAAAAATACTCTTAAGAAAAATGAAGAGATGACAAATGAAAGGGTAATGATTCATCATAAACCATGCTTTTTAACAATGAAGCATTACTTGCTCATTAATCGTTTTAGACCCATCTAAACAGTATGTTGCATAAAATAATTTCTAATTAAAGTGTTATGATTTATAATTTTAAAATAATAATAATTACAGTTTCTCAATAAATAGTAAAACAGCTATAAGTGAGGGGAGAAAAAGAACTTTATTAACAGTAGTTCTAACATGATGAAAATTTTGGCCTCCACTTGTGCGACATCCACATGTAAATTTTCACCTGTTTCCTCTACACCAGATGAGGTTCCAAATGATGAACAAAACATCATGCTATAACTACCGGTAATGGAATTCATATTAAACTTTTTTCCAACTTCTAGACTGTTTTACTATTTATTGATTTCCAAAGTCAGATATTTTAACTAATTACAGTTCCTTTCTACAGGCTGTTCAACATTTAGCTAGAATAGAAGAGCGTCTGAAAGGATTTGTCCGGTCTGTGGGCAAAACTTACTCATTCCCTTTATCTGTAGAGGGTCAAGTTAATAAACTTATCTTGGAAGCTTCTAGTATTGACAATCTAAGTCGAATGTACATCGGTTGGGGAGCATATCTTTGAAGTTACTACTCAATAAAATCACGTGTGACTGTCAGGTTGTTTGTACAACAGGAAAGAAATGTGTGTGTATATATGTATTATTAATACATTATTATACCAACAAATATTTGTTAATAATATATTTAATGAGGCTGTGTTATAGCATAAGACTTAATAAAAGTTAACTATTTCTTCACATGATCTTTATTGCTTTTTCTTCACTTTTCCTTAAAAAACTAAATAGCTGAGCATTCATATACATATATGTTTATATAGAATGTTCCACTTTTCAGTCAGTATGATAATTACAGGTTGATTACTGACTCATGTGAAATTGGTTTAGATTAAGCTGTTGCAGAAGGTTCTCTGGTCATTAAAGAGATCAATAAATGAAATGTTCAAGGTAAGCTAAACTGCACAGTGATTCATTTAATTTCATTTTTAAAATGAAGAAGCTGTGTTTATTTAAAGTATGTGAATTATTGATCAGTGGCTTTTGATAGTGCTTCAGTGGTTTACAACACACCCAGGAGGCATGAGAGGATATTAACCAATGTTCTCTTTAAATCTGTTACTTTTGTGTAGGGTTACTGAAGAATGGGGCCAGCATGCACCAACATTTGCAACAAGTAAATCAATAAGTTTTAATGGAGCAGTGTGAATGCCAAAGCACACAAGATTTTATTTTATCTCTAGATATACAGCATAGATTGTAATTGAACTGAATACCAGTAGATTTTCCATATCCTAATAGGCTGAGATGGGGATCAATTTAATGATTTTTTAATTAGCTCCTTTTCACCTTGCATATTCAATTAACTCACTGTTCATTTCAGATTCATCAAACAATATGTATTGTCAATTATTGTGGGCCATTTTGTATAATGTTTTAATCCCTTATCATGGGTATGCAGCTTTAATTTTAACATAACCATCATAGTGAATGTCACTATTCCACTGAATTGGACATTATTACATTTCAGTACTCTGAATCTGACCTTCAATAACGTAAGGAATGTTGCCAATCAGAATAATGATCCCCAAAACTATCAAATGGACACCAATCTTTTAGTTTAGACAGTTTATAAATAACCCCTTTTTACCACAACCTTATGTTGAAAATACTGAAATTTGTCTTAATCAGGTAGTTATATCATTGGTAATCAAAATGACCATAAAAATTATGGATTTTATATTAGTCACAGTATTTGTGGCAATTTTATAATGCACGCACCCATTGTTGTTAGTGACTGTTAAAAGTATCACCTCGCCCCTTCTAATGGTGACAATCTTGGATTTCCTGAAGATTATTTAGTGGTAGTTTTCTTATTATTTTTATTAGACAAGTCACATTTCCACCAAATATGGTCAAAACTGTTTAGTTTAAGAGGGTATGTGTAATATGGTCAAAATAAATAAAATGGAAAGGAAGAAGAGATAGTGAGTGGCTTTTATGTTGCCAGGAGAAAGTTCCTCAAATTTCCAGAGCAGCTAGCATGACTGAATAGCCTGGACACTTGGTGCTGTGTCCTGTCGAAAGGATCTCAATTTCAGATAAGCCACTCACTATCTCCACTTTCTATACCACTTCTGTATATAGAAAGAGTTTCAGTTCAGAAAATGGAAAACAAAACTTTCAAATTTTTGACAGTAATAACCTCATTTAGGTAAGAAACTTTTATTTTTATCACAAGTTATATGTAATTGGGGAACGAAGAAAAAGGGGGCTTGTGTATACATTAATTTTTAGAGTTGTGTTTAATATGTGCTTCATTTACTAGAATTATCATCACCTCAAATAAATTGCAATAATAAATAGTTTGTGTATCAATAAGAATTATTACAATGTTAAATTAATGAAATTCATTTTGACTAAAGACTAGTTGAGATACACCACCTATATCATACCCAAAATACTAAGTGAATGATCCTTCCATATACACAATAAATATTTATTTTCAACAATTTGGAGGACTTTGACCAACAGAAGGGATAGAGTAATAGGCCATGTTTTGAGACATGAGGGTCTAATGAAATTATCATTAGAGGGAAGTGTGTGGGGGGTAAGAACAGAAGAGGGAGGCAAAGATGGACATGCTAAACAGATTATGGAGGATGTGGTAGAAATGAAAAGGTTTGCATCATACGTCTTGGACTAATTACCACATTTTTCACCATAGGATTTTACCTTCATTCCACGAAAAAAATGTTTTAATATAATAAAAGTAGATATTATGATGTCAGTGGTGTACCCAAACTAGTTCAGTGCCTCTATTTTTCTGAAATAATGTAATACACAAATGACTTAACAAAATTTGCAATGTGACTAACATGATCTGGATATACCAATCTGCTGCTTCATTAAAAATTTAGATCATTTCTGTACTCAAAATAATGAATAGTTATTTAGGCAATTCTGGATACTCATTTGTTTAAAATTTCTTGATTTTATAATTAAGATAAGAATAATATTCTCTTATTATATTCAGTTTCTTGGTATTTTACAAACATAAATAACAATATGTATTATTTTGATTCTCAAATATAGTTTCATTTACATTTTAATAAATATTGTCTACAAAGTATGACACTGAGAATAAATGTAAAGATGACTGATTAATCATATAATAGCACACTGGATTAGAGAATTTGTTTTCCTGTATACATTGTCAATACATTATCTTGAACTAAGAAGTATCCATAGTAAAATTACTTTCTGTCTCTGCATCATTTGATACAGGAACAGCATAAAATCTTAACCTCAATGGAGGTAAAGTTGCAGCTGTTAAATAGCCAGTATGGCCAGGAACTTTATAACTAGCCTTTGCAGTAAGAAATGAATTTTGATCTTTTTTGTCTAATTTTTTAATGTTTAATACTGGTATCAAACGTTCCTGCACAGTTAATTCTTTCTGCAGACACTCCATAGTTTTTATATCTCTGAAACCATATTTCATTAAGGCTGCAACTGTCTTCTGTGTCTGTTCAATACAAGGTGAGAAAGAAACAAATCTACCCCCTTTCCTCTTGAACACAATTACAGCATGAGGCACAACTTCCCATGGCTTTGGTAAATCCAAAAATACAGCATCAGCTTTATATTCCATATTTACTCCAAATCCATCTTGACACACATCACGGTGTTGAACAGTTACAAAAGGAGACACACAATGTTCATCAAATTCTTTACTAACAATAGTCACTCTACTAGAATGGAAATCAAATGTAAACAAATGCCCATTTGGTTTCACAGTTCGAATGAGAGCATGAGACAGTGACCCACTTCCTGTGCCTGCCTCAATTACAAAGCTGCCAGGTTTAATATCTAACTGCAGTATTATCAAACTTATGTCGGGAGTGTATAGTATTTGAGTTCTATGCAGTAAAGTCCGACTCCAAAGTTCTGGTGTTGGATGCAAAACATATGCCCACCCTCTTGACAGATTTACCTTCGTACCATACTTTACACCAATTAAGGACTCTACCTTAAGTGCGCCATAAATGGTCTGAAAAATGTAAGGTACGATTTCTCCCACTTTATTAATAATAGTTGGGTTTACTTTAATAACATAAGTGTGGTGAACATTAACAAACAATATTACAGTGTCTCCAATATCTATTACTGTCTTGAATGAAGCAAAACTCATGATGATTTTTGTGTGTAACGCTACGGTTCAAATAAGCACTCTATTTAACCACATGTGAAATCCGCACCACACAACCTATATTATACAATATTCATATTTGGCACAAAAGTCCTATCTTTGGCCAAAGGCGTTCATGAAGATATAGTTTACGTGGGCAGTGACGTTCGTCCAAGTTCGGTTGTCAATGCACTACCAGCCGTTTACATCGTGGGTAGACAACTGCGTACTTCTTCACTGACAACTGGTTGTACTGCCCTGTTCTCTGCTATTTTTGGTTTCCGACAGTTGTAACTGATGAGAAAATCCACGAGCAACGTCCTGGTAGTTGCAGATATACAAGCTGGAGGATGATGTGTCATATTTCTAAGTGCTCTTGAAATTCCATGCCAACTAAATGTTGTAGTATTCAGTCCTAAAGACTGGTCTGATGCAACCCTCCATGCTAACCTATCTTGCGTAAGCCTTTTCATTTCCACATACCTAGAACATCCTTCCTAATCTACTTAGGAGATTCCAGCCTTAACCTTCATCTTGTTCTTACGCCTCAGACTTACCTCTAATGCTAATTTTACAAGACCCTCGTGCCTTAAAATGTGGCCTATTAATCTATCCCTTCTCTTGCTCAACGTCCTCCATATTGTTCGCTATTCTGTTAAGAACTTCCTAGTTAGTAATTCTATCCACCCATCTTATTTTCAGCATTCTCCTTAGCACCACATTTCAAAGGCTTGTATTCTTTTACTTTCTACAAGTCCAATCGTCTATGTTTCGCACTCATATAACGCTACATTTTTAGAAACGGTTTCCTAATCACACTTTTATTACCCATAAGTAAATTCCTCTTTTTCGCGAAAGCCTTCCTTGCCCGCGCTATTCTACTCTTTATGTCTACTATACTTCTACCATCCCTAGTTATTACGCTTTCCAAGTAGCAGAATTCTTTAACTTTCGTCAAAATATCCCTTCCCAATAAAACACCCTTTTGTCATTCCACTGTTTCCCTTACTACTCTCCAATACCTTAGTTTTCCCTCTATTAATGCTCATATTGAACTCTTTCTCCAGGACCCCGATCATGCCATTTATTATGGTTTCCAAGTCTTCTTCTGACTCCCCTACAATATTATCGGCAAAGCGTAGGATTTTTATTTTTTCACCTTATAGTATGATTCCTTTTCCATATTCAGTTTTAACTTTCTTCGTCGCCTGTTCTATATATAAGTTAAACAGCATGGGCGACAGACTGCATCCTTGCCGTACTCCTTTCTTGATTTCTGCTTTATTTTCCTGATCTTCTATTCCAATTACTGTGGGAACCGTAGTTCAAAGCCAAAGAGAGAGAAAAAAAGGTTTCTCCAAAGGCTTTTTGGTTTCTAATCTGTTGTTGGCCATTGAAATCATTTCCGATACACAAAATCTCACAGTATTACACACATATAAAAACGTAGTTAATAAAATTAATACAATTAGTTCTGAGTTTAGGTTTAAACAGATATATTTTGACAATATAAGATTAGGACATTTATTTATAAGCCCTTTCGTCAGTTAATTTTTAAGAAAACTCACGAAGAAAATGTCTTTCGGTATGAATCAGTGATAATTAAATTAATTGATTAAATACTATAAAATCCTTAGTTTTAAAAAATGTCATTTTAAAATGAAATAATACTAATTTGTGTTTACAGCGTGTTTTACTGATAAAAATAGGCGACTTAGATCATTAGTGTAATAGAGTATGGTAAAAACAAACCATAAAAAACATAATTAATGTATTATATTTGCATTGATTTAAAATAAGAACTGTTAGTCGTGTAGGAGACCTATGATTGCCTAAACCGAATCAATTTGATACTATCGACGGAATAATTCCGTCGTAGACGAATTTATATAAATTCAATTCAATTCATTTTGATTGTTCTATTTCAAATTCCTGTCATTATGATTTTTTAAACAGTAACTTTCTAATTTTACAGCTACTACCAACAAAATGTATAACTTGACTAGTTAATGGAATCGTGATTCGATATCATAGTATCGACGGAATAATTCCGTCGTAGAGTATTTTATATAATCTAAATTCAAATCCGTCTTTAAAGTTCCATTTGAAATTCCTGTCATTAATATATTTTTTTAAATCAGCAACTTTTTATTGTTATAGCTACTTTTAGGAGAATGGAAAAAAACTTGGTCTAGTTAATGGAATCGTGGCACTGATGAAAATACACCATCTAAATTTTCAATGCATTTAACACGAATTTTCTTGAAACTAATAAATGTTTTAAATATTTTTAGTCTTTAAACGCAATCATTACTTCCCCTTTGTTAGCGTTGTGTTGCAATGTGCATTTCGTTTCCGTCTTTATTTCCTTGTATTTGTATTTACGATAACGTTAGTGCAGGATAAGGGTAGAGATGGAGAAGGAACCTTTAATAAGTAAACAAAAAGAGTCTTATGGATTAATCACAGACATTACAGAGGTGTGTTTACTTTAAATTTTATATATATTAATGGATTTGTTGGGTACAGGTATTAATTTTTTGTAATTGACAGGAGCAGGTGTAATCCCAACAAAAATAAATAAATTTGTACACAAGATGTACTTTTAATAGTACTTTATTGAAGTATCAATGTTTGAAAACATCTTACTGAAGCTACTTACTTACTAGTCCTGTTGTTACAGAAACTTTTTTTAATTTGACTATAATAAAAATGATAGAAGAATAATTATTGCAATTGCTTAGCTTTCTTAATTTCATGCTCCTGTAAATATTATCTTAATTTTCTATATTGTGATTTTAAATTCAGATGTATTTGCATTATAACTTTGATTAGTTAAAGCTATATTTTTGCAAACATAATTTGGGGTTTGCTTGTTTTGTTCAAAAGCAATTCTACCATAATTTTACACTATCACATTCAATGTGGTTTCCAGGAGCCAAACCATCAAGTTAAGATATTTTGTAGAAATTTTCAAGGATATCAATGTGAAGTTGACATCTGAGATGATAATATTGTATTATCTTCTATTATTGCTATTCTCACAAGTAACAGTCACTTTTAATTGTAATAGCAGGATATTAATTATGTAGTCCATAAGGAATTGTTGAATATCATACATACACACTTGTAGAGAGGAAAGAAAGTAAATAAGCTACACTCCTTAAAGTACTCTGGTCCCCTCTACTCTCTTTGATAATTAGCACTATTCTGCAAGTTCATTTTGTCTTCCTTCACAATGGCTTAATATCTCTTCTGTGTTTGCTGTTATCCATTTAATTTATGTCAGTATGCTTTCAATGGTATTACCTTCTACAAGTGTCTAGTTCAGCACAACCTACTTATTTTTATCTTTATTACCAGTAATAGCATGTTGTAGAGCTGGCACTACACATTTGTGAAGAGTCTTCAAACTTCGCTGCCTGTAAGTGGTCCACTATTACACTCTAGTGTTTTCCTTTCTTAACAATCTAGCATGTGTTCCTTGTGATTAGCTATTACCAATAATTCACTGTTGTACATTATCACCAGATATATCATAACTTAGTAAATGCACGTCCCATTCCTGCTACTCAGAAGAGATGAATTTAGCAAGTACACTAAAATATGCACTGTTCCTGCCTTTCAACCTTTCCATAAATTCTAGTTCTTTAAATTTTCGGAGGCACTGCCCTCTTCATTAGAAAGTTAGGAAGACATTTCAACTTTAAATCTTACACGGTGCCTGCCATTTGTGAACCTCAGGTAAGTCGCCTACTTTTTATCTCTCGTTCCTGTCCTTATTAATTGTTTTAATTAACCTGACAATGTCATTTCCTGATCTATATATATATATATATATAAGAACAGGAAATAGGGATAGAAAATTGGTGGCTTACCTGAAGTGTACATGTTGAGTGTGGAGTTCTTAAATTTTAAGAGGCACTACCCCTTCATCAGAAGATTAGGAAAAACATTCAAGTGACATCCAGCCATCAACTGAGCTGTCAAGTTTGATGTGCAGCTAACTTTTGTTGGCCCATAGTAAACCCCACCAGGCCACCAACTTTCTCTCAATGAATTTACTCACTTAGTTGTTGATGTAGGTAATGAAATGTTAATGTATTCTAGTTGTTTTGAATATTTAAGGAGCATATTAATAAATGTATGTTGACACACATTTGTTTATTGGCTACTCCCCTCTATTTTTTTTAGTGTGAGCACATTTATATACACAATTTGGTGGCACTATCAATTTTAAGGTTTTTTATTATTATTTGTTGATATGAACTCTTCCTATTTGAAGAGTCATTTAATATTCAATATCTGTACATCTTCAGTTGTATTTATATCCCATATACTGAAAGTAGTGTGTCAAAATCTACAATATATATTGCCTTTCTTATATTGAGAAATTTACTCTTCAGAATCTTTGTGTTGATGGTTTATTGAAGAAATAATGTTAAAGCAACAGATACATTTTTGCAGGATACAAAACATTAAAAATTGGCAATTCACAAATTATTTCATTTTGGAAGTAGAGTTCCCATTTGGCCACTGATAAATACATTAGTCATATTAATTTCTTTTATTGATTTTTGTGTTAAAGATTTATAATTATGCTTTAAAATGTTTGGTATTATAATTAATTTTTGTTTATTTTACAGGCTTCTAGTTCTATCAATAATCTCGATGCTACTAGTTCTGTGAACAATCTTTATGCCAATGATGATGATTATTGTATGGAATCTGGTTATTGGAAGAAATCATGCTCTACAGAGACTGTAAAGACAGGCGCATTAAATGTTTTGTCAGCAAAATTTGAGGTTATATATTTTTAAAAAATTATAGTAATTGTCCAAATTCATGTTGATACAATAGAAAAATTAGAAATACTTTCTTCTTTGGTATGCAACTCTTGTGATGATGAATGTATTTATAATATATGTTCAATTATATTAATATTGATATTACATCTCTTTTAGAGCTTGGACTATGATATATGTGAAAATCATTTATTACTAAATGAAGAAAGAAAGAATGGCTATAAATTTGTTATCAAGAAAAATATTGCAAGATGGTTAATTTTTCTTTTGATTGGAATTCTAACAGCTATAATAGGATGCATTGTTGACATTTCAATAGAAGAACTTTCCTTTATTAAGTATGGTGGACTGAAAGCATGTATCCTTTTTATAATTAATACCTCTAAATAGAGCTATTAGGAATTGAAGTGGAATAGTTTAAAATCTATGAATCAATTATAAAATTGGAAGCAATCATAACATGTACATAATTAGTTTAAGCAAACATTAAGATAAATTCTTGTTAGTTCAGGACTATATTAAGATATACAATACAAAAATAATTTACAATATTTGCATTAACTTATACTGAAACATGGAAACTGTGGTAAATGTTGTTCCTTAACAAACTATTCAGATATGGATAAATGTGTGGTGGATAATTGTCTATACGTTCCACTTCTTGTCTGGGTTGCATCAAATGTTATTCCAGTCACGATTGGTTCAATCCTTGTGGCTTATGTGGAAGTATGAATTAATTTTTAAATAATTAATGTTTGTATTCTTTAATTAGTTAACAGTATGTGTATACTGTGATCATACTTTTTTTAGTCAGAATTATATAAAGGCTAATTACTTTATTTCTTTACTATATATTTTTGTCTTGTTACTTGAAATTATATAATAATTTTTTGGTAGTTTAAGTTTGTATCTATGGTATGCCTTTTGAAAGTATCAAGTATAAATACACTGAAGTGTAAACATTAAAGATGACATTGAAAAATTAAAAAAATTGTTTAAATGGGACATAATGCATTTGATTTAATTGGACAAAACCATCATGAAATAGTGCTGTAGTCATCTAAACTCTAAATTATTTTGTTCTCCTGTAAGAAAAGTCATGCTCAATCTATTATGGAATACAATTTTGTAATTTAGGAATATTAAATGGAAAGGGAAGTAACTGTGATAAGTTCTTGGTAGATCTGTGTCAAAATTTTCCCTCCCCCTCTATTTGTACACAAATAAAAAACAAGAATTTGTGACATTATCAAAATAAATATGATAATTGGTATGGAAATGAAAGTGAGAAAGTGGGTGATACTTTAAAATGCTCTCGTAACTAAAAAATCAGTTGTTGGAAGGTAAGCATTTATAAGGATAAGAATGGAAAACTGCAGTTCACCAAAATAATACACACACTTCTGAAGCAGTTTATAGATATGCAATGGGCATCATTGACTCATTCCATTATATAAATTAATTTTTGTGTAATTTTATTATTTTCTCACATTAAATTATTTAGGTTTTTAATTGAATTACTCTAGAATTTTGTTCTGAAAGAACTTCATGAGAATGTTTTACTACATTATTTAAATATATAATGTTTTGTGTTCATGCAAATTCCTTATGCAGATCCTTTTTGTTTGTTAGCCAATTGCTGCTGGCAGTGGTATTCCTCATGTGAAATGCTATTTGAATGGTATTAAAATGCCCAGAATAGTGAGGATAAAAACATTAGTGGTGAAAGTTGTAGGTGTTATTAGTTCGGTGGTTGGAGGACTTGCTGTTGGAAAGGTATGATGTGATTGTTGATGATTAATTCAATTAATTAAGCTAAAATTGTTCAGAATTTAAACTTTTTCTACCCCCCCTCCCCCTGAATCCCTTCTTTCCTAATGAAATATGATTTAATAAGTCACAAATTGAAAATACACATCATAGTTTGCCACTGAACATGATTAACACAATTTGTTTACTTAAAAGAATTTTAAAATTTACATGATCAATATTTTCTAAATAGTACCACATTATTGATTATATTGTGTAATATTTAATTAAAGAGTTACTGTTATATATGTAAAAAATTGTTAGTCACAAATATATTGAACGTATTGCCAGTTCCTAATGTTCTTTTTTTATATAAAGTACCTTTATATTTATTATTTTGTATGTTTTCTACTTTTTGGTATGTCCTGTTTCTATTTAACACCACAAGAGGTAGTGTTTACAATTTTCAATTGAGAAATTTAAATAGCATTTATGTTCTTTTATAATAATAGTAATTATTGTTTTAATGTAATAAATTAAAATAAAATCTGGTTTAATACATAGCTTGAGGTTTTTTCAAATTAAAATTATTGTTTCGAAATTCACCTCCCTTAAAATTATTTAAGTCAAATGAAAATGATATGGGCCATAATGTATTTGATTAGTATGTAAATAAATAACTTGAATTTCAAGGGAAAATACTATTTCTTTTATTATGAATTATTCAATATCCTAATTTTTAACTTAACATTATTCTCAAACTATTTAACAGTGCATTCTGGGTTGACCAAATGGATTACAATACAATGTTTCCAAACTATCACTGTATTCATTATCATTTCATCTAACCAATGACAGCAATAGTGATGATTATGGAAAACATTGCATTGCAATTTAACACTCACCTATTTGGTCAACAAAGAGAGTTTCTTGCCACACCAGGAAACCCTGTGCTTACTCGAATCACATTCTACAATAAGTTTTAAAATGTATATTTTCTTTTTATGCACAGGAAGGCCCTATGATTCATTCAGGTGCAGTTGTTGCAGCAGGAATATCTCAGGGGAAAAGTACAACATTGAAGAAAGATTTGGATATATTTTGGTACTTTCGGGAGGATCATGAAAAACGAGATTTTGTTTGTGGAGGTGCCGCAGCAGGTGTTGCAGCCGCATTTGGGGCACCAGTTGGTATTAAATTGTATTTATTCTTCTCTATTTTGAAAATCAATAGCAAACTTAGGATAAGTAAAATGTTATTTCGGTATCTGCATGGAAATCAAATTAGAAGAGAAACACACAATAGACAACACCAAATTAAAAAATGTAAAGGATTTTACTTATTTGGGGGTGATAATAAATGAAGATAATAATATGGAACAAGAAACAAGTAATAGATTAATGAGAATAAATTGAGCATATTTTTCCTATATAGGTTTATTTAAATTAAATCCCCTATCCAAAGGGACAAAAATAAAGTTGTGTAAAACAATTGGATTTCATGTAAATGAATAAAGATTAAATTTGGATTAAAAAAAAAAAGATTATCTGTAGAATATGGGCCAATGTATGTGAGAGGGAACTGGAAGATAAAATCCAACAAGGAAGTGTAAGAATTACTCAGAGGTGAGAATATTTTAAGTCATATAAAAGTGATGGGAATAAGATGGCTAGACCATGTGAAAAGAATGAATGGAGAGAGACTACCAAAGAAGATGGTAAACGCAAACATGGGAGTTGTCTGATGGAGAGAAAGACCAAAGAACTATGGCTTTATAGTGTTGAGCATGATGTTAGAAACATGGGTGTACAAAATTAGAAAGTCAGGGCCCAGGACAGAATAGAATGGAGGACAATCATACAGGAAACCAAGGTCCACTTCAAGGGACCATAGGGCTGGTGATGGTGATGATATCTAATCAATAGCATGTATGTACTTTCAACTGATTTAACTCAAGTTTCTTGCCTATTTCTTTCCTAACAAAGACTTTATGTAGTTTACTCAATTTTTTTGGTGGTTGTGCCTTTTGTGATGATTCTATCAAGTATAAGCACATGTTTTGTTATTAGTTGTAAACAAGTATTTGTCTGCTTTAACTATTACCGTAATTTGTATTTTTACATATTTATGTCTTCTGTATTATTTTTGTGAAGTGTCGTTGAAAAAGGGGGGGCATTGAAGCATGTGATGGTGGCAGTGCCATCAGTTGCAGAGAGTCTGAAAGTGAATCGTTATAAAACAGGCCTATTACTACTGTTTGTGTCTATTGATTGTCTAATAGTTCTGAAAATGAAACCAACAACTCTAACAATTTCAGTTTAACTAAGAGAGAGAGAGAGAGTGAGTTGTCTGCGCTCTTGAAAAGACGGAAAAAGGAAGAAGTCAAGTTCCATTTGTAAAAACAATGATGAAGAGTTACCACTGCCCCACTGAAAGGATTTCCACTTTGGTGGATGATCCTCTTCAACCTGATTCATCAGATTCTTAAGTCCATCTTTGGGAACTCTCTTTCCTGCACATCCTACAGCTCAGTCAAAGTGTTTGATTTAATATTCTTTGACAACTGTCTTTATGCAATCACACTGTCTTCTTTCCGCCTAGTTTGTTTGTGTAATACACGACCTTTTCTTGAGAGAGAGAAAGAGTGTTGTTTACTTTGATGAGTGTCAATTGTTGATGACTGGTATGGCAGGAATTGAATTCAATAGTGCACATGTTTCGTAGACAAACCGAGTATATAATTATATTGAATCATTAAAATAATTCTGTATCTTTTTAGGTGGAGTATTATTTAGTTTAGAAGAAGGAAGTAGCTTCTGGAATCAGAGTTTAACTTGGAGAATATTTTTTGCATCAATGATATCTACATTTACTTTAAACATAATTTTAAGCACATATCATGGACATCCAGGTAAGCCATTATACGTTTTTGTTAAAGTGAAAGTAAATTTTAGTTTCAATAAACTGAAACAGAGAGTTGTAAAATATACAGTTAATATTGTCTTGTGTAAAAAATAATTATATTCAGACTGCTTAAATCAGTATTTAACTAAATGCTAATTTACATTACCTAATAGCCGATTACTGCCTACCATCTTTGAACCTCTGGCTCTTTCCTTTCTTTATTAATTGTTTTAACATGACAATGTGATTTCCTGACTTACCTGAGGTTAATGAATGGTAAACACCTTGTGGGGTTTGGAGTTCTTGAATTTTCTGAGGCACCACTCCCTTCATCAGAAAGTCAGCTAGCCAATCACTGGAAATGCTGATGAAGGGGGTGGTGCCTCTGAAATTTTAAGAACTCCAACCTAACAAGGTGTCTACCATTTATGAACCTCAGGTAAGTCACCTACTTTCTGGCTCTCTGCCCTTTCCCTATTAATTATATATATATATATATATATATATATATATATATATATATATATATATATAATTTATCCTTAACGGATGCTCCTAATTCTTCCATCCCTCTTCTCTATCCATCCTAACTTGAAAACCTAAGATATATAGACTGAAAATGTTCGGTTGGTCGTACTCGATGTGGTGGCGGAGTGGATAGACGCACGCCCCGGCTCTAGGGGTGATGCACTGTTGTTTCGTGCACCCAGGTTCGAGTCCTGGCCACATCGAATTTTTTCAGTCTTTCTTCCTTCTTCCATTCCCTTCTACGCTTGACATATGTATTTCCTTGAGCATGATTCCATGCCGTACATATGATTTAAAGAGCGAATTTCCTGCCTTCTCCCAAATATTTCTATCTTTCTTTCTATCCTATATATATATATACTTTGTCACATTACATGTTATGTATTTGAATAGGAAGCTGTCTTGATTTCTGTATAATTCAATTGAAGAAATATGCCCATATAAAAGTTGGTTGTATTCATATTTTTTTAACTCTTAAATGCCAGTGAAATTTGTTATAAAATATACTAAATGCTACTAATTTTCATAAGTGTCATTCAGACGACAATGTTAGACATTTTTAACAAAATGACATTGATAATAATGAGTGATAAAAAAACCATTTTGGATTTGATAGTTGACTATGATGTAGTAATATTCAGAGCATTGTTTTTGAGTTTTCCAGAAGGGTTCTACATTTTGAACATAGAAAACTCTGTCTTCAAGGAGGAAAGAATAACACTTGGACATATGCACTCAAGTGTATTGATGCTTGAAGTAATAACTTGCTAAATTTGGTCTCTTCCAGTGAGACGGTTGTTAATGGCTGACATCTGACTGAAGAAAGTTCAGGGCTTGCTCTAAATTTAAAGAGTTGAAGGAGAAAGGAACAGAAAACAAAATAAAATTAAAAATATGAGACAAACAATTTGAGCATACAGGGTTGCTTTTTTGGTCTTTCAATGAAAACAAGGAGCAGCTGTTAAAAGGTTAGGCAATTGAATATGTCACCTAAATTTTATAATTTTCTAAACATAGTCTGATTACTGGAGGTCTGCAGGAGACAGCAGAACTCTGCCAGATCTGTTTCTGTAAGGTTATCTAAACTTGGGTTGTTACGCCAAAATCTCTGATAACTATGTGCTGTACAGCCAAAGATGTGTTTCTGTGCAGATTGGTTTTGAATAATATCTGATCAACTACTCGGTCAGGAGATGCTTACAAGTCCTCTTAGCAATGACTTTGGTGGACAACCCTCACATCAGCCATTTCAAGTGATTGAAACAAAAGGTTCTATTGTTGTTCATTAAAGAACCTGAACATGAAGCATTGCCTCAGAATTTTAAATTAAATAAACATCAGATTATTGGTAAGAGGCTTTGTTCTACTGATGTTGGCATGGTTATCTCTAGAACAGACTGAATTTAGTAGATTTATTTCTTTGAGGAATGATTCGACTTGTATGCTCTTGTCTGATTGTTTCATTCTTCCTTGAAGATGAACAAATTCTTTACTTTTCAAAACATTGGACACTTTCTTACGCTTAGACAATAGAAAAACCAACAACAATATTCTTGATATCAAATTATAAACTTAAAATACTACAGCCAAGATAATTACAACAGTATCAATGAATTATTCTTTCTCCATTTTAATTCAGAACCATCTTATAAAATAAAAGTTTAGAAAGCCCAGCTAGATAATTGCAAGTTCATGAACCTTTGTGAGAGTTTGTGTGAGAGGAATTGCATTTTGGGTACATTTATTGTTTTTATGCAATGTGTGTGTATAATTTACTAATGAAAAAATAAATATATCCTACATTCTATTAACTTTTTTTCCCCAGGGGAATTGACATATACTGGATTATTGAACTTTGGAAAATTTGACACAATATCTTATGAAATGGTGGAGCTTCCCATATTTATATTAATGGGCATGATAGGTGGATTATTGGGTGCTTTATTTAACCATCTAAATTATAAATTGACTGTCTTTCGTATGAGGTGAATATTTTATTGAACAATTTTTTTTATCCTTGAAAAAACTATATTTTTATTAGATGTCTAGTAAAATACATGATAGAAAGTAATGTAATAACAATGTTATGATACATTTTGCTTTATTATTATTTTTCTTTATTGTTACTAGAATAGTTTTATTAGGTAACTTTAATGTGAATTATAAATGTTCTTTGTCTAATAAAAGCTATTACAACTCTCCTTCTTAAAACTAAACTTATTGTTTCAATTAAATACAATAGTACTTTAATTCTAAAAAGATCAGGAATTATTCAATCTTGTAAGAAAATTGAAATGTTACCTCATGTGACATTGACCCTCAGTTTCATGTAAGTTAGCCTCCCTTTCTTGACCACTTTAACTCTGTAACAACTAATACATATACTCTGACTGTCCAGATTACAATTATCACCTGATATATTTATGCAAATAAGTCATGATATAGTTATAAAGTTTCACTCACCTCACATGTCATATTGTTCCTAAGATCCTCTAAACTCAAATTGATTAAGCTAGAACAGGAAGAAAGAATTAATATCTTACCTGACTGTTAAAAACGGATCAGCTTTAAGGTTCCTATTCTTGTCAAAGTCTTTTGCTGTGTAAGAGTGAACTGTTTACACATGATACTTTTCTATGTTAAGAACGCTTAGTTGATTTATGGCAGCTCAAACAATAATGGCAACAGAATTTGTTGCTTAGTTATTAGTTTTCATAGGAAATTGTAAGGGAAGCCAAGCATCTTTTCAAACTTTACATGGAAGTCTGTCTGATTTTCAGCTCTTATTAAATGTAGTTGTGTCCTGTAATTCTAAAGCAAGATACTGTGTTAGTTCTTATTATCCCCTTGATGAAATGAATGGAAAAATATATTGCCAATGACTGACATAATTGGCTCATGTACTTGTATGCTTTATTGTTCATTTTCCTCTATTCACTGTTTAGCTGACATTTTATTTTTTCTCACTTCATTTTGAAATCTTGTGGATCTTTTTCAATTTTGTAGCAATTCCTTCTATTATATTATTTGTTTTAACAGTTGTCTCTATAGTCCTGCAAAGTAATTTCCAATAAAATTGGATTTTTTCAAAGTAAGTTATTAAGTATGCTGTCTCATGTCTATTCCACAGGCTGAAAATATTCTGCACTTTTCTTCAATTTCAAATGTTTCCATTATATAATAAATTCAATAAATAATCAATGAGCACAACAATTTAAATTTGATATTTATAAACAATCAATGGACAACAAATTTCAAATAATTATTACAAATAGCTGCCAGAGAGAAAACTTTGACATTGCTTGAGACAGAGAAATAATCAACAATGACAAAGTCGATTGTTGTCAGAGCGTAGCAGCAATCTGTCTCTTGTTGGAAGCAATAATGCTATTTCAAAAAACTAGAATTTACAAGATACTTTACTTCCTAAATACTCAGATGCTGAACTCCTTTGGTAACTTAATTTTTAAATTTTCTATCAAACTCATACAAAACATAGAACACAGGATCATATAAGCTTCCTATGAAAAGTTTGTCCAATATTCATGGTATTCCTTTTCCTATGCATATTCCACTCTTTTCTTTTGTCCTCTTTTCTATTGGTAACCAGAAAGGTACTGTTAGTTAGCAGTCAGGCTACTAAATGCTGGGACTATACTTTCTTCACTGTCTGTGGTATTTCTTATTGCTCGATGTATTCATTCAACATCATCTTTGTTTTTCAAGGTTATAGAGTGAGAATATAAAACACATATAATTAGATAAGAAAGTAACCACTTAATATGGGCAAAATTCAGCACTAAAATAAATACCACACATTATATCTGCAATACTTGTTGCTTTTGTTGGCAATTGAAAATTATAAGAGCTGTAAGAATGACATGCTGCACAAACTAGGTGATTAACTAAAAAGTCTGCTTTTTGTTAGCTGGTTTGTGTGGCACGTAATTCATACAACTATTATGATTAGGAACCACCTGATGAAAGAAAGCAAAGATTGCAGAAATATTGTGTTGTATTTATTTTATTACTTTAATTTTGTCTGTTAATTAGAAACTTCCTTATTTATTTAATTAATTATTATTATGCCCTGGCTACTGTCCAATTTCAGTTTCTATATATCTGTTTTATGATGCCACCAGTGAAATATTCTCTTTCAATTAGTATATGTTGCTCTTTTCACCAGATTAGTTTCCAACACACTGTTGAGTGTTGGTGTGAAATATTTTGGTGATATTGAATCTATTAAATGCTTTCTTGAAGTCTTAATGATACAGCCACTCTATATTCATTTTTCTTCTTGCAAAAAGTCTGAACCATATAACTGCAGTTATTGTCTTATATTTGTATGGTGTGTTTGTGAACCTTAGAACACAGTTATATACACAAAGAAGTTGTTTTAATTGCTAATAAATCAAGTTAATGTAGTACTTCCTTATAATTCTGTTAAAATAATAGTATATTTCTCATTATATCTAGGGTAAAGAGATGATGACTACATGGGTTACATATTCTGCTTAGTGCTAATTTATAATTACTTTTCTATTCTTCTGGGAATACTTCATCTTGCTTAATAAGTGAATAATCTTCACATTTTGTTTAGTAAAATTATTTAATATTAGGAGCTCATCTTCTAGAATTAGATTTTATTTCAGAAACATTAGAAAAGCCAAATACAAAATAATAATTCACATTTGTCTAAAATTATTTTTTTTATATTGAGGAATAAATTTTCCACAGATTCTTGCAGGCCAAATGGACTAAAGTTGTTGAGGCTATTATTGTTGCTGCAATTACGGCTACACTTGGTTTCACTATGATATATTTCTTAAATGATTGCAAGCATTTGGGTGAGGATCCAACTAAAATCCCAGTTCAGGTAATTTTTTCTAACAATAAACTAATTTGTATTGATTTTATTAATCACAATTATTTATTTAGTTATTGTATATATGTTTTAATTTTCAAAATGCAATTTCCTGTCTATTTTTAATTTTTGGTCAGATATTATGTGAAAATATTTTAGTTACAGTAACTGTTAAATGCTTACTTCTGAAATGTTCAATTTGGAAAATGAGGTAAATAAGATAAAATTAAATCATTTCCTTCATGATGAGTTTTTAAAATTAATTATTGACACTGAACTTACATACATTTATATTGATTACTTGTTCTTACATGTTTTTTATGTAATATTTCTAGTAAATATTTTAAAATTTGAAAATTCACTATGTCTATGGATAATTTAACAGCTTTGATGTTATTGATATTTATTTAGATGTACTGTGGTGATGGAGAGTACAATGTCCTGGCTTCCATATGGTTTCAAACACCTGAAGCAAGTGTAAGATCATTATTCCACGATCCTCCAGGTACACTTTTGTATTTTTATAAATATAACTTTCAGTTTTCTGTTGACTAAAAAATGATCTTCCAACATTTTGAATAATTATGTGTTACAAGAACAATCATCAATTCTAATTGAAAGTGAGTTATTTTGATATTAAAAACAAAGAAAATATGTTGAATGTTAATGTTGTTGTGGTATTAAGTCCTAAGACTGGTCTGATGCAACCCTCCATGTTAACTTATCTTGTGCAAGCATTTTAATTTCCACACAACTACCACATCCTCCCTAATTTACTTGTCATATTCGATCCGTAGCCTCCTCCTTCTGTTCTTACCCACACACTTCCCTCGAATGCTAATTTTACAAGAGCCTCATGTCTTAAAATAAGTTAATACATGGCTGTTTATCAATTCATAAATTTGTTTAGAGCTAAATAACAGTTAAACTTAGTTTTATAAAAAACATGTCATGTTATAAATTCAAAAAGTTTAACATTTCAAACATTTTTTTTGTGAACACCTTCATTTTTTATTGCAACTAATTGGTTATCATTTATAAATATCTACTGTATTGAACTTAAAAATTGTTAATAATTTATACTTAAAATTTTCTGAAGCTGTTTTTATTTATTCTAGGTTCTCACGATCCTGTTACAGTGGCAGTTTTTTTTACTGGCTATTTCTTGCTATCTTGTTGGACATATGGCCTCAGTGTTTCTAGTGGATTATTCATTCCTTCCTTATTAACAGGGGCTGCATGGGGTCGTCTTATTGGGATGGGCCTTGAAGCAAGTAACTGGGTAAATCTTTTTTTTTAATTTGATGATATATTTAAAGAAGAAAGTAGTATATGATGTAGTCAAGTATTAGATTTGGATAAGAAAAAATGAAAAAGTTACCTGAGTGTTAATGGCTGCTTTTCAGTAACATTTTCCACATGAAGAACTTAATGGACACCTTGCGCCCATTAAAATCTCCAATACACTCTTCCTCAAAGGAAGATTCAGTGGGTGGGTGTGGGATGTTGTAGTGTTGGGATGGGCATATGAAGGGAACTCTTGGACAGGTGAGGAGGGAAGCATTTACAACATCATAAGAGTTTCAGGGTATCATATTTCTCTTTTCCCTTAAGAAAATATTGTTTTTTTACTGTTACACTGTTATGGGGGTGGAAGGGGGATGATGTCCCTGAACCGTCAGCGAAAAATGCAGGTAGACAGGGGTGAGCTTTGGCCCAGCTGTCACTCTACTGGGTGGCAGCCCTGCTTACAATAGGGTTGGACTCTGTTGGGCAGGTTGGTAGTTAGGTTTCACAGGAATGCTGAGGAAAAGGACCCAGCACCTGACCCCGTGTGTGCCAGACTGGCTTTACGGGGCGAATGCGCGTAAATTGGTGTACGGAGCCCCGAGGGGCTCCTCACCGAAGGTGCTCATGCTTCTTTTGAAACCGGCCAAGTGGGGTTAGCCACCAGACCGGCTCGTAAGTTGCGGAAATTAGTATGCTCAATTTGCATACGGCTCCCACACCCGAGTTTTTGACTTTATGGGAAATGCATTCCGCCCGCAACGACGAGAGTGCCCGGGCCTGGTCCACCCCCCACTCTTGGGTTCCGGCAATTGAAGCCACTACCCTTGGGTAAGGCAGCGGCCCCGAGGGCACCTTTGGCGTAGAGTATGGAGTGCATTTCTGACAGGTCTAAAACTTGGGTGTGGGAGCTGTACGCAACTTGAGCAACATAATCTGCACCTTGTGAGCTGGCTGGGTGGAGAAGTGCCTCAGAGCGATCTCTGGTTAACTCCACTCGGCCGAATTTCAACAGATGCATGAGCACCTTTGGCAAAGGCTCTGTATGACATAAATGCGCATTCACCCGTAAAGCCTCACAGCATACACGGGGTCAGGTGCTGGTCCCGTCCAGTATTTCCTTTCATGAAACTACCATTGTTACACTATTACTTTATCTTTGCTTGCCATATTATGGAAAGAAATCGACCTGTTGAAAATCCAACAATTATTTGCATTTTAACACTAAAAATATATTAATACTTTCATTTAGTAAATATTTTAGTGATAGAGGAGTAACATAAGAGTTTGGGTGTAGAAAGTTTTGGTAGAATGTCTATAGATCCATCACCTGTTTATATCCCATTATTTGAATAAAACTGGATTATATGTCACAGTATTTTGTGATTTATGTGCTTTGTGCTTATAATTGCGGAAAAATGTGCCACAGGATAAACATGTTTCCCCTCCCAATTGAGAAACATTTGCTTATAAATGCAATCCTGTTGCCATCTATCACACCTACCTATATCTGTGTATTTACTGGTAAAGACTTAGTTCTCATTTTTACAGAGTGTTATTGATCCAGGAAAATATGCTTTAATTGGAGCTGCAGCTCAGCTTGGAGGTGTTGTTCGAATGACTATAAGTTTGACAGTTATTCTCATAGAAGCAACAAGTAATATCACTTTTGGATTACCTCTTATGCTAACACTGATTACTGCAAAATGGTTTGGTGACTTTTTCAATGAGGTCAGTGCTCATATATTCCTACTATAAAGAATTATTTATTTGAAATGCTTACAAAAACACATTCTTGTTATTATATTTTTTATGAATTAGACTATTAATAAAAATAGTATATAGGAGGATGGAACGTCAAATAGAAATAATCTTAGTTTTATCCCTTAAAGGAAGTGATTTGCGCTGAAATTACATGGATATTTTGTGGAGACCATTTACTCATAGATGAAAAATCTTTGTAACAATAAAATTATTTATTCGATTAACCTTTTCTAGGTTTGCGAATTCAGTGCATTTATTTATATGGAGTTTAATATTATCGAATCAGCTTTACAACGACTAAGACAACTGAGTTATTCTGGGAATATAGTGTTTTTATTAAAACATTTTATTGGGGTTTTATTGAAAGTTAATTGCATATAAGTGATACGCACAAGATCTTAATTCATGGAAAAAATACAGGATAGTTATAAAAATAATTTACTTCAGTTGAATACAGCAAAACTTTACTGTCATAGAGAAATTCACAAAATTTTATGTGGTTCACTAACTTAATAATTTTAACTTTTTTAAATTTTGTCTATGTTATCATGCACACCTGTGGTCTCATATACAATACCTAATTTATATTCTTACTCTGTCCAAACTGTAGCACGTTGCAATAAATGGTGGCATTGGCTGTTCTGCATCTCATATCATAAAACACAAATCAGGTATTCTGTACACCAAATCTTTGAAGAAAAAGTAATGTGAGGGGATCTCAGTGATCAAGCAATCAGACATATCAATCCAATGCTTTAGGAAATTTCTGATCAGAACATTTCCCCTTGAGTTTTCATCTTGATTTCAGTAAACAACTTCATACACTGCATTGTTTCCTTTACAAAATAATGCTATTTCTGTCCTCAGTTACAGACAATAAAGTTATCAACAGCCTAAGAAGTAGATAGAAAGTCTCGCGAAACTTTGTGATTTCTCTTGAAGTTGTAAATTATTGTTAGGAACATAATGTTAATTAGTGAACACTGTATTTAAAGACAATATTAATTGGACAGTTTTTTTAATATGCATATAATTGCTAAGAATAGAATTATAACGTACTTTTATGTAATATATAATTTTATGAAAATGATTGTTGCAGTTAAGTTAATTATGAACATTTTCACAGTCCTCCAAAATGAAAATTATAATGACAATTTATTCTTTTTAAGGGCTTGTATGATATTCACATTCAACTATCAGGAGTTCCAATATTAGCTTGGGAAGCTCCACCGCTTACAAATAACATATATGCTAGTGAAGTTATGAGCCATCCTGTTACAACACTCAGAACTATTGAAAATGTTGGACATATTGTTCACATACTGAAATCTGAAACTCATAATGGATTTCCAGTTGTGGATTCAGAAACAGAAATACGTGTAAGTGTTAAGTGGATTTGCTTATTTCCACTTGTTTAGGATTTTATCTTGAAGAAGAAATTTATCACTTATCAGAGGCTCTTTTGGTGTATGTCTTTTTTATCGAGGGTAGGGGAAAATCTTCCAAAGACACTGTGAAACCCAAGTTACACGGTGTGTGGGATTTTTGCCCACTAAAAACCACCTCCCTTTACAAAGTACCTTCTCGCGGAACCACCGTTAGGCATTACTTCACGAGGGGTGGATTGCCAATGGGCGCACATAGGAATCAACAGGGTGGTATTGTTAATTTGCAACAATGTTTCAGGAATGGAAACTATCTTCAGGTGAAGTGTTCACTTATTGCTCCTTGTACACTATCCCCATCTGACATAGCAAGTTGGTAGCCTCCTGATTGGTTGCCATCTTAATGTGGTTCCTGATGGTGATTAAGGAAACAGATGCTCTGGCTAGGGATGCCTGTGGAAGTTTTCTCTTGCAGACGTTTCTCTCCAGATTGACTGCAGAGCTCACCTGATCCCATTGGGAATGCATCGAACTCTCTCTGGATTTTCAAAGTTCTCACATGATAAGACACATTCACCTATTTTAGGAGGTCAAAGATCTTGGTTATACGGTAAGAGTTGTCCAGTGATCCCATTGGATCAGTCGGCCAACTACCTCCTAAAACTGGTGGACACGGAGAAAGGAATGATGCGACCCCATAGCAAACTCATCCCTGTCACTCAAAAGGGCATGAGAATAGTACCCAAAAGCCTGATGTACCTGATGCAGGTTTTTTTATGGTTTCCGTATATCCCCTTAGGTGAAACACTGGGTAGGATCCTTAAACTATAGCCCGGGGCCCCTAGTCAACCCTTGCTCTACCTTTCACGTCCCCCCCTCCCTTTTTCAATGCCCTTCTTATGCTATTAAAGGGGAGTTGCTTGTTTCAGTATCACCCTATGTAGTCTGCACCCCCCACCCCTCTAAGTTCCATGAAGATTGTTAGAATGGTGATTAGAGCTGTAGTTTGGTCAGAGTAATAAGGACCTATGATTTAGTATTTTCACAGATATTGCCTTAAGTATTTTTTTGTTTAAGGAAAAATCATATGCTAATAAACATATATTCTTAAAGCACTCCTGTATAATTAAGCAGCATGCTTCTGTATTAACAATCTACTTACGTTTTTTAAGTCTATGTTAAAGCTTTGCTCAACTTTAAAGATGTTAGATCATATCCAATGAAACAATGTGGACTTATAATATTGTGGAATGATCAGCTATAATATCAAAGTAGTTATTTTGATTAACATCATGCTCAAGGCCAAGTACAGTTGTACTATCCAATAATACATTTAAAAATAATTGTGAAAATTTGGGTTGTCTTGTAGATAATAATATGGCCATTTGCAGTGCAGAATATTCTGCATGATTTCCTAATTAAATCATCTGATTTATTTGCATCTTTCTTGATGATTTATCACTGTAATAAAATAATTTTTATTCTTGTTGATGACTGACGTTATTATATTCTGTTTTGTCGTTGCAAATGTCAATTTTTATGATATGGAATAATATATGTACCAAATATAGAACTATTTACACTATCATTGCACATTATGGCAGGCATATAAGTATATACAATATATGATTTATTAGTGCCTGATAGGAATTTTTTTTCTTCAAGAAATGATATTGATGATTATTTCTGATTTACTATGGGTTCATGGCTGGAAATAATCATCAATATGATAATGATAAATGTTCACCTCTACATCCTCCCAAAGTTTTGAAAAATCTTTGTTACACACTATATATTTAAAATAATTTCAGAGTCAAAAATTTATAATATATTTGATTGAGAATTAAATATTCTTAAATTGTAAAAGTAAATGCCTTATTTTATGTGGCAGGAAAATTCAAGATCATATGGTATATTTAGGGGAATGATTTTGCGACATCAGCTTATCGTGATACTGCAAAATAAGCTGTTTAATGAATCGGGTGAAATATGGAAATATCCACAGGTACCTTTGAAGCTGTTCAGAGATGCATATCCTAGATACCCAACAATAATGGTTTGTATATTATGAAATATTTTAGTCTAAAAGATCAGCTTTACTTGCTCAATATGTTATGTAGTATTGCTGTGTTAATATTGTTTGGAAGAATGTAGGATTTAATGTTTTGGAATCCTGATAATTATAGAACACTTATATATTAGATATTAAATTTCTCCAAATGCCCCATTTATCAAGCCACTTAATTATAGTAAATCATTTCAGGGTTTCCACACAGGTGCAGTAGTGATTGAAAGGTGTCATATTCATGTTGAAATATGAGCTATCTTTGTACAACAATTAAACTACAAGTCTTCAATCTTTGTATTAGATTTGCCTAACTAGTGCTTACACCAACATGTGACATGATGCTCAGTTTTATGCACTCTGCTAGCTGGAAATATTCCCTCTTGATCTCTCACTACTCTTGGCTTAGGAAACTATAGATGTTTTTAAATAACCGTGATCTGTACTTCCATAACATTATCTGACTTGCACTACAGACTTTCACATTAGGGGAATACAGATTAACAACTTACTGTTAATGCTGTTAGAAACATTAGTCAAGAAGTTGTGAACAATTAAATAATTTAGACTAATTAAAGAAAGCCTAAATCAAGTCATGCAATGTATTATGTTTAGCTGTCCCATCTAATGCTTAAGTCATTTTTGGTAATTCAAACATAATTATCTAACTTGATTTATTTATTATTTTTTGTACTTGTGTAGTGGAGTGAGAATTGCTTGTAATAATCTCTTTATCAGTATTAATTTGGTTAGTCCAGCTATGCAGCATGTCTCGATTTTATTAATTCATATTTAATAGAAATGAGTAAATTTAGTGTCAGAAGGGTTACCAAATAAATGTTATAGTTTATACAGTACAAGGCAACAAGTTTAAACTATCATTTTAAATCAGGAAAAGTCTCCCCAATTATTTTTTTCATACTGAAATGAAATTGTGCACACTACATCATAATTGTTAGACAAATTTATAAACTTTTATGACTAGTGTTTTCATGTAAGTCCATGACACGTGAAAAATTACAGACGTTACATTGCCTGTTGGACATTCTGACAAGGCAAGATAGCAGACTGAATCATTTATAATTGAATTTTTTTTTGGGGGGGGGATTAACATGTTAAGTCTTTTAACTGTGTCCATTCACATCTAATAGATTGAAGACTTGTAGTTTAATTGTTGTACAAAGATATCTCATATTTTCACATGAATATGACACAGGCTGTTGGTCATCACATTTCATTGATTTTGGCATAAATGTAAAGTGAAATAAAGATTATTTATATTTTAACATTGCTATTCACTATAAAAATGATTTTGATGTATGTCAAATATATATAATGTTAATTAACATTTCAGTAATTGTCAACTTTCATTTTAGGAAGTACTCATAACAGACGAGGAAAGCGCATTCACAGTAGATTTAAGACCATTCATGAATCCTTCTCCATATTCTATACAACATGTGAGTGAAGCAAATTACTTACTTATTCTATTATTAAATAACAATCATTAACTTAAAAATACATAAATATATATATTAAAAACTGATATTTTAATTGCACTAGTTTATTATAATTAATCTACTCTTAGTTTTTCTCTTAAGTTTAATGTACAGCTTTTCATTAATAATTTTTAAATATGTTGTGCTAATTTTAAAACTTGTGTAAGGTGTAAAAATCAATGACAAAAATAGTTCTTGACTCATGTTGTTTTTAGGTTATTTATTTTATTAATTGCAGTTCTTTGCTCATTTCTAGCACCAGATTAAATTGATAATTTGGATGATTGATATATTTAATGTTTGCATGTTTTTCTCTCACTTCCATAACCACTTCTTAGACTAAGTTTGACTCATCGAATAAAACTTCCAAAACAGCAGAAACTAACCACAGCTATAACATTTTTAGAATTTTAAGTCTGTTAAGATTTTAATGAAATCAAATAGTCAATTAAACAAAATGGAAAAAAAATTAAATATGCAAGCTCACTGCTACTTTTCCCCATAGTAGTAACTTATAAACTTTTATTAAATAATAGTACATGATGTGTTGTTTCTCAAATTTGGAACATCATCTCTTTTGATTTAAACTGGAATCAAGGAGTTAAAAAAATGAAAATACTAGCATGTCACACAAGCAAAGAGGTTGAATAAACATTGAATTCAAGTTATTTCCTGATGAATAGGCTGTTGTATTATTTATGTATTATTTTCTTTATGGCCTTCTTCTATTACAGTCCTCTCCCTTACCACGGATTTTTCGATTATTTAGAGGACTTGGACTTCGACATCTTGCTGTTGTTAGTGATACAAATGAGGTAAGTTATAAGTGAAATGCCCAGTGCATAATAAGGATCAATCCTTCAAACGTAGAGTTGTATTTGTATGTATGGTGGTCTATTAGGCTTTCTTACCTTTAACTGCCAGCATCTTGAAGTGCTTAGGAATATTTTGTAGCAATTTGTAACTAAATGTGGAAGTACAAATTAGTTTGGCTCATTTTCAAAAGATGGCTCTGCTGTTTTGTTTTATTTTGGTGGTTTCAAAGAGGTTAGACATCTGTCAATCACATTCAGTTTAAAACCTTGTTTTTTTTACTGTGTTGGATATTAACTAAGCAGCATTCTGTTTTAATTGGAAGAAATGTGCAGTTGGAGTGCATCAAATACTTGTGGAAGTTTATGGTGACAATTTTCCAACTTAAAATCATGAATGGTTTTGATGTTTCAAGAATGGTATTTTCATTGTTGAAGACAAGACTCGCTAGAGCAGGCAAAAGAATTCTAAGACAAATAATTGGAGGCATTACTCAATAAAGATCCAATTCAAACACAATTTAGTCATTTGAGCCATGCATTATGAGAAAATGGCCGGAATACGAGCTAAGACATGACAAATGCATTCTTCTGCATGACGACAGTTGCATTTGGAAATGCTCTATTTTACTGCACCTTTTCTATTCTCTGGACATTGCTCCTTCTGATTACTGGTTTTTCTGACAGATGCAGCATAATTTGGCATGTCATCAGTTTCTTTCGTAGAAATTGAAAATTGGGTAAAAACTTGGATTCTGTCATGAGAGATGGGGTAAAGTCATAATCAGCCATGGTTTTGATTAATCTGTTAATTCTATTTGTTTTGAAATAAATGCATTTTTGAAAAAAAATACAGAGCTAAATTTTACTCCCATTGTGATGTACAGTTTTCAAAGATGTCCATGTAATAACAGGTTCATATTTCTGAACATTGATATTTTTTTTGTATTAATGAATGCTGTTTTGGTTTATTATAATTCTGATGAAACTTATAGTTTAATTGAAAAGCCTACAATTTATTATTGGAAATCACTTTTGATTATTTATCTTCACATAGCACAGACAGATTTTTCTTAATTAACTTACATTATTTTTAAGAAGCTTTTAGATATAATCTTCACATTATAAATCATTTTTAAATATGTATTGTCATATTTCAGGTTATTGGCATTATTACCCGAAAAGACTTGGCTCGTTATCGTGTATGGAAGCATAGAGGTAGAATGGGGGTTGAAGAATTGTTGATTTCTGAAAACATTTAAATAATTTCATCAGCTGATAAAAATTAATTTTCTATCACGATCTTTCTTCACTTCAGTTATTTTTAAAAAGTTCCCATCCTAGCCATGCCCATAAAGAGAAGAAAAGCTTAACAGGCAATATGACTAATAAGAGCAGAAAGTAGAATTCACTTTCTGTTAAGTCTTCAGACATGATCAAGGTTCCTAACTATTATCATTATTCAGTTGTGATGTAACATTGAATCTGAAACAAAAAGATAGTTGTATCATTAATTTAGATAAAAAAACTTAGGAATTACTGAATGGCTGTGAATAAGTAATGTAGTTCATTTTTTTATGTGATATTTTGGTATTCATAAATTAACTGCAAATTTTGAATTATATCTAGCTTTACCAGTAGGATGTATTACAATTCAATTATTATTTTTATATTTTTATGTAAGTAATAGCAACAAATGATGGCATATTTATATATAATATTGTAAATGTTAATATAATTATTTTTTATAAACTGCAATAATTATTTATTCCTACTCATAATCTTTTGTGATACTAGTAGAATAGGTTAAATTTTTAAATATGTTGATATTTGATAAGATATAACATTGTTTCTAAGCAATGTGCTTTATAATGATGAATAAAGTAAAATAACTCAAAATGATTACATGCTTTGACTTATCTAATTATGCTAACAATTTGAAATAATTTATAATATGTCATTCAGACAGTCTTGAAGTAGGGGTAATTCTACGCATAACATATGCTTTTCTTTGAGCATAATACTATGCCCAAGGGTGACACCACCAACTTTCTCTCTCAAGATTGTTTTAATTAACCTGACATATTGTAATATACATCAATATTGAATACTAGAGTATCATAGTTAATTTTATTTTGTGAAAATTACCCCATAATTCAAACTCCTATAACCTGTGAAACCTGGAATTAATCTACCCACATGTATCCTTTGATCCAGTCAGTTCAGATGCAATAAATTATAAGAGAGACATTTAGCAGTGGCACAAAAATAAGAATAATGTATCAAAAGTTGCATTTGTGAGTTGTTTTATGATTACATAACTAAAACAATATGAGTGAAGGAGTGTAACAAATTTCATCAGTTGGGAAGATGTTATTGTGATGTGTTTACCAAGTCATCCAAGCTTTGCTCATAGTAATTTGATCAGTGGGAAGCAGCCTGAGAGATGAGTGCATGTGGGGGTCCAAGCCATCCATATCTGGTTATAAAGTTGAAAATCGGCCTATTTCTGAGTCATCCAGAGTAGAATATTTGAGTTTACTTGGAGAACTGGTTTCATTAAAATTTGCATCTTAAGCCAGTTGTAATGAGCAAACATACTGTGACCCCGAGTCCTAAGAGGGGCAGCAAAGTGCTGTCCTGGTCACAAAAATTAGAAGAAAAACAACAGCAAAATTGACATCTCAGAGCTCTTTTTAAAGCAAATTATTATAGTAGAGGGGATCATAATCGTAAAATCGGGCAGAGCAGCTTTAAAGCTGATGTTGGGATTATAAATGATTGGAACAATTTACCTGTAGCAGTTTTTGAAACATCTCTAAATAGCAAAGTTTTCCAGGGAAGAATATGGAAGTGTGATATTGAAGTGTAGTGTGATGAAATACTAGCTAAACAATAGGTACCTCAATTTTATTTTGAAGGGTGGAATTTTTTTTATGTTTGTTTGCATGATTATTATCATTATTATTCATATTTCTTATGTTAAGCTTATTGTTTGTAACTTCCACCGATATAACTCAATAGCCGGTTCAATAAACTCATTCATTCATAATTTGTGCACCTTGGAAAATATATTATCAAATAATGAGTTGTGTTTGGAAATTGCATACAAAACATGCATTTAATGACCTGTATAATTTAGTGTTACAAAAGTTTATAATAATGGTGCTGTGCAATTACAAAAGGAAAATGGTTTATAAATTGATTAATGAAATATTATATTGAATTATAAACTAATAGAAGACATCAGTTCATCATTTAACAAAAGCATTCAGCTTTCGTCATACCCATCAGCCCTTCTGCTATCTCTTCATACCATTTTCTTATTCAATATTACTATACGCATATTACGTTACATTTCAGAAACATTACTAGAGTCAAAAGCACTGACCAAAATTATTGGCATTGTTTTTTTGGCAAGAGTAGCTATTAGCGGTTAGCAATGCATTCAGTGAGAGATCATTTAGTTCAGCTGATGTAGAAAGAAGGATATAGTTTGTTATTGATCTTGTGAATGATGTAGGAAGACAGGCAGGTGATTTTTTCATTAAATTTATAGTTGGCAATTTGGGGAGGATTTTTGAGGATTGTGGTAGGTTGAAGAACTTGTTCCTACCACAGGGTTGGCAACCAGACTTATGTGGTGGAGTGTCAGGTTGGGGCCTACAGTGGTGGACAAGGATGATGCGTAGTTTCGGAGTAGCCTTGAAGGTAACCCTAGAGCAGGGGTTGGATTGCAGTCTAGTGTAGACCAGGCAGAAGACTGATTTTTGCAACCCAAGTAAGTAGGTTGTGGTTCGGGGTGGACTACATTTTGTAAGTTGGTCAAGGGTAGGTTTTCGTTATTTGACAAGTGGATATGGTATGAGATATTTGTTTTATATATAAATTGGTAAGGGCAGGAAAAAGAGAAACTAAGTGGTAGGTTACTTGAAATTGAAGCTTGGTGTCACTATTGCAAGAAGGATTGTTTCAAATGTTTGGAGACAACTGCACCATTCATCAGCATAGAAGAAGACACACTCCAAGTGGCGGCCAGCCATGGATGACAACTAGTCAAGTGAAAAGGATTTCAGTGGAGAAGAATTTAAGTGTTGCTATTCCAGATGTTCCATGTACAAGTTGGCAAGGAGGGGTCCATCCTGGTGCCAATTGCTGTGTCATAGGTGGTAGATATTGTTTAGGAAAGAGAAATCATCCCTGACATGGCCAGGAATAAAATGGGTTGCCTGCAAGATGAGAAATATTCATGTGCCATGAGGCAACTAGTATTGGTATCAGGAGGAAGCAGTTTTGGAACTTCATGGAGATGGTGGAGGAAATGGTTTGTGAATTGAATGAAGAAAGATGGTTTGTCTATTACTGGTTGTGGTGATTAATTCACCAAAGCAGAAGTCATTTAGATGCGACTCCTGGGTTGTGAAAGTTAGGGAGCTGATAGAAGGTGGGTGTTCAAGGTTTTTATTTTTGGAGTGAGAATCTTAATGGTGATAATATTTAAGTGTGTTGTGAGTTTGAATGCACTGGTCTATGATGGATGGATTGGGGTCAGTAGGAAGTTTTGACATTCTCAATCTGGCAAAGCATATTTCTCCAGGTCTAAAATAATGGAGGTAAAGCCCTAATAAGCTGGGAAAACAACAAGTTCACTATTATTTTGAGGTTGTAGAGGGGAAGGTGTTGGCCATGGGTTAAGTTAATTTTGAATGGATTTGACAAAGGATGGTGAAGTTACATGGGAGACAAGAGTGCACATGATGGTCTGAAGCAAAGGAATATGGTGTTAAGTGGATCTGGGCTAATTGAGGTATTCTTGGTAAACTGGACTGTTTGACAGAATTTTAAGGTGTGTGGTCATGTCCTAAAATGGTGCAGTGTGTAATCTAGCACAGAAATTTCAGCATCAGACAAGGTTTTTGACAGGTGATTTGGGAGTTTGCCTTAGCAGAAGAGGGTTGCCAATATGGTAGATTGAAGATAAAAGCCAGGCAGGCATTGAACTAAATAACGTGTTATTAAAGGGGAGTTGCCCGTTTCATGATTATCCTCATGTAGCCTGTTACCCCCCCCCCTCTCCCTAAATACGAGGATATTTGTGGCAGCTTTCTCTTGCAGATATTTCTGTCTGGATTGATTGTGGGGCTTACCTTTGGGGATGCCTCACACTGTTTTTTTTTTCATGATTCTCACATGCCAAGGCACTTTCATCTATTTTAGGTGGTGTAAGTATTGGGGTCAAAGACCTTGGGTATGCGGTAGGTTTCCATTGATCCCAACTGAATCCTGGTGGAGAAGGGAATGCTGTGACCCCACAGACTCATCTTGTCATTTGGAAGGGCATGATAGTAGCCCGACCTACCTGATGCAGGTTTTCTCTGTATCTCTTTCAGGTGAAACACTGGGTAGTCCGAGGGTCTTAGTCAACCCATAGCTACCATGCTTTACATTCCATCCCCCACCCCCTTTCAATTCCCTACATATGCTGTTAAAGGGGAGTTGCCTGTTTCAGAATCACCCTCATTTAGTCTGTTAAAGAAATAATAATAAAAATTTTGGTTATTACAAAACCAAATAAATAAAAGTGATGAAACTAATGTCATCTCCTCAGGACTAAATAGGGTCTCTAATGAAGCACATAAAAGTCTGGAAAGTACAAGCCAAGGGAAAAGACTTCAACAGGCTACATGAGGGCGATTATTAAACTTTCCTTTAATAGCAAAGGAAGGAAAATGAATGGAGGATGTTGAAGGTAACTAAAGGTTGACTAGGACCCCCAGGCTATAGTTTTAAGGAACCGACACAGTGATACACCTAAAAGAAATACAGGGAAAATCCTAGAAAACCTGCATCAGGTAGGCCAAGCTTAAGAAATCTACATCGGCTTTAGTAATTGATATGTAACATTTTTGTAGGTTTTTATTATTTTTAAATTAATTTGATGAATAAAAATCAAATAAAAATATGCGTGTCCAATATAACGTGTATCGCTATGATTAAGGTTTTTAACTTTTTATATTTAAATTGTCACCAGGAACTAGGGGTAAAATAAATTGAAGACGACTGAATTTAGTTGGATCAAATGTAATAATATCGTCATCGTAAGCATATCTTTTAATAATATTGGTGACATGCCCTTTACCACTGAACATAATGCGCTTTAATGATTTAATGGGCGAATAAATACAAATGAGAAGTTACGAATCGAGAAACACAAGTCACAACAATAATAATGGCACTTCCGAACTATGCTGCCAAATTAAACAATCAATACAATTTTGAAGAAAAAAATCAATACGGAATAATTGTAATTAAATTGATTTAAATAGTTGGCTTGTTACAATATTAAGTCATTAATGTACAACTTTCAAAATAATTGTGAAAACTGGGAAACAACCTACTTTTACATTATAAGAAATTGCAAACAGAATTTCGTCCATTATTCTTAAAATTTCCACGGTTGAATTAAAATTTGTGATCGTTCGCACATTTTTACGACTGAGGAGACTTTTGTCTTGTATAAAAAATACTGTTGTAATCGTATACAAATACAGAAATGTAAACTTCGATTGACAGTTTTTTCATTTTTATACATTAATACAACAATAATTCATAGATTACTTAAATCAAGTTCATAAAAGTTTTTCGATTTAGTTAAGTATACCTTTACATTGAATACAAAGAATAGCAATAAATAATTTAGATATTCAATTTACGTGAAATAAATACTTACATTGTTATTTCCGTTCGGGAACCTTCATGACTGTAGATATAAATGTTAAAAACATTTAGTCAAGATCTTATTCGTTTATTTTTTGTATTTATATTTTTCTAAATAATTCTATAATAATTAAATAAAGAAAACGATTATTTATAATTTCAGGTGATATAAATCCAAAAACTAATCTCAGAGTTTTTATGTCGTGTACTTGATCTGGTTGACTTCCGTTGTAATCGCATTCTCTTCAGAAGCGCGTCGCAGCCAGCCATCAACGGTTAGAGGGGTTGTGTGGAAGTTTTTTTGGAAGTTGTTGGAGTATCCATCATTAAACAGTATTTCTTATATTCCACTTGCATAGCAATTTTATTGTAAAGAATGAGTTACGGAAGGCCTCCCCCTCGTATAGAGGGAATGGTTTCTCTGAAGGTAGATAATCTGACCTACAGAACTACACCGGAAGATCTACGTAGAGTTTTTGAGCGGTGTGGAGAAGTTGGGGATATTTATATTCCCAGAGATAGATTTTCTAGAGAGAGCCGCGGTTTCGCATTTGTAAGGTAAGAAATTGGAAATAAAAATTATTCCGTTATATTGGATATGTATGGCTAAAATGGCGGATGAAAGTTTGTCCGCCATTGTAGTTAATTTACTACCGCTTTCGAGTATCTCGTTTTAAAATTTTATTTACACTCTGGTAATATGTCACAGTCAAGCCGTGTCCTTACTTAACCCACGAGGGTATTTTTTAAAACTTTCTATTCAGATTTCATATTTTACTAGTTACCTACCGACGTGTCCAATTTAATTAACAATCAAATTAAATTTAACGTTTAATAACTGATTTATGTTCAAACATTTACTTTGTGTTTAGGTTATGATATTTGTATCGGTGTTCAATTGAAATCTAATTGTATTTAGTGGAAACATGAGAACTTTTTTCGTCCACTTTGAACATAATGTTTGAAAAATTATTTTGGGGCGGCTATCAAGAAATCTAATTTTGATTGTATCAAGTATTCATGAATATTCCTTACCTGTGAGATATTTGAACATATCACTAGGAATTGCAACTTTTCTGGTTTAATTTTTAATAGGTTTGTATGAACTGAAATATCAATATAATTAATTTTTATACTTTTATTAAAGGTTTTATGACAAGAGAGATGCTGAAGATGCACTAGATGCAATGGATGGACGTTTGCTTGATGGGAGGGAATTGAGAGTTCAGATGGCTAGATATGGGCGGCCATCATCTCCATATCGCCGTCATAGTCGTCGTAGTAGGAGGTAAGTGGTGTCGAATTATAGTGTGCTTTGTAGCGATATTTTAATTGTTTTAAATTGAGATTTGCTGCTGAGGTGTTAACATTACCAGCTGTTGTGCAAGGGGCCACATGTAACGTCAGACTTTGCTTGTACAGGGATATTGTGTTATGAGCTTACAACATTCACAGGGAAGGTATTCCTTTCAGCATTATATGTACTCAATTTAGTCTTTCTGTCTGCAATTGAGGCGCTGATAGACTTGCTGAGAAAAATGTTGGGTTGAACACCTTTTATCATTTGAATTTTCCACCTAGGTACTGTAGAGTTGGCAGCTATAATTGGTGTGATTTCCTTTTCATTAAAGTAGATACTGGTAAGGCTCATTGTAAGATTTTGATCTAAGGTTTTGAATGTATGTGGACAATGGATTAGCAATGTGACTGAAAGGGTGTGTGATTGATATTTGATGACATTGGGAATGTGCTGATTGTAGTAACTTGTATTCATGAATATAAGTCGTTGTAGTATCCTTGCCATTTTGGTGATGGGGCACTAAACTTCGTTTATGCACTTTATTTTGTTTGTGTTCCTTTTCGTATTATGCAGGTCAAGATCGCGGTCCAGGCGCCGTTCACGATCCAGGAGCAGGTCAAGATCTCGTTCGCGACACTCAAGATCAAGATCTCATCGTAGATCGTATACTCGTTCACGGTCTCGCTCAAGGTCTCGTTCTGACAGCAAGAGCTCACGGGGGAAATCTCGTTCCCGTAGCAAGTCTCTGCGTGATAGCAAGAGTAAATCACGCTCCAAATCAAAGTGAATGAAGTAAGTAGTAAATGTTTTAATTTAATAAGATTCCTGCGGTTTTTTAGCAATTTAACACACATGTGGGCTAAAGGGACCACTAGTCTTGAAAGTATATGTCATGACCTGGCCACTACCCACCCCAGATAAGCCATGCCCATTGCTAACGGTTACATCAAAATGTCATTGGTCACAGGTATTTATCATTCAAATACTTGTCAATTGCTAAAATATTTGGGTTAACTTTGGTTCATGTAACTAGGTGCTGTGTTTGAGGCAGTGCCTGACATCACACATGATGTAACGCCTGGAGCTTTTGGCATTAATTCACAGGTCGGAGTGATGACAAACTTTGATTGCAATATTTATGGGGAAATATGGTCTTCCTTTTCAGACAGTTACATCTTCAAAAGACTAGCTGATGTTCCTTCATTCCAAATACAATTTTGGCATTATTCTTATAACATTTGGTCATCCAAATATGTGTAATTGTATTTATGAAAAAATGGCTTAAATATTTTATTGTAATCTGAGAACAAATTATGTTGTTCAATTGTTTGTTTGTTGCAAAGTTTTTGCTTTCATAATTTCATTCACCTTTTGCGGTAAGGACAAGTTATTTGGTGAACTGTTTTCTGAGATGATTTCTGGTGACATGTTCTGTGACCTGTACAATTTCTCTGAAAATGTAAGTAAAGTATTTGTAAAGATGTTTAATTATTCGCAGTTTGGTATGTTTGTGGTCATTGACCTTTTTCAAGAAAGGTAAGTATTGGAAATGTCTTCCAAATCAGAACTTGTGGACATATGTATGTTCCTACCTCATTGTCGCAACATAAATTTTCCCTAAAATGATTGTTAATGATGTCTGTCCTAATTCAGTTTGAGTATTTTTTAAATGCTTGTAGAATAACTCTTCAGTAATGCTACAGATATATTACTTCATTAATTAAATAAGTTAACACAATGGTTTGCAAAATAATAAACGCATTCATTCAGCGAGGTACAATTCCTAAGAGTTATAATTTTTCTATTATATAGTTAATGGACAGGTTGCCATGCTGGGTGAAAGTAGAGAATTTGTGGGTATCCTTAAGTACAGGCTGGCCAATTGTAAAAATATCTAATTTGTGGTGTTCATAACTGAAACTTAAAGGTATGTTCCAAGTATTGTACTACTGGCAGGTCCTTGTAAATTTTGTACATCTTTTCCTGCAAACTGTTGGAAAATGACAATGTTAGGTTAATTAACACTGAGACTCTTTCCAGTCCATATTTCCTTATGAATTAATGAAATGTGACGAAGTCACACACATTTGTTATTTGGATTGTAAGGATAGGAATGGGAGAAGGGTAATAAATTTGCTTTAGGTCATGCTTGGCATAGAATTCATATTATTATCCTTTATAGTAAATTCCTGTGTTTCTCCCATATTACTATCTTTATGTGCTATCCAATTCTGTAAGTATGTGTGTGAAGATATGAAATCCAATAATTGACATGTAAGGAAATTGAGATTGTGTGTGGTATCTTGTCTGAATAGTGTTGCTACATCCGATATTAAGGAGCATATCTTATTTTGGAGGCTATCTATTTAAGGTAAGCTTTCTTTATATACTTCATGCCTAAAAATTGTTGGCAGGGATTAACAGTATGTTTGTATTGGGCAGTCAGCCCTGTTGTGTTTAATGTATTCATTTAAAGGAATAAAAAAGTTATAGTATTTGAAGAAGAAAAATCCCTCACAATAAATGTGGGAGAAATATATAACTATGTACGAGTACACTATATATCTATCTTCTGTTCACACATTCATTTCAAAAGTGTCAAATCTGTTAAAATTAGTCTTGGTTTTAATAAATAGTTATACATTAAGTCTCACTCAATGTAATGTTAAATATTACTCTTTACCAGATTGTAGCTCATCTCCAACCTGTTATTGCAGGTTAATTGCAGCAGATGGAGTGTTCCTGCACATTTTAGTGGATTAGTGATGGAAGCAGCTATCTGCAAGACAAGGTATTGATCATTTGTAAAATGAGTTGTGTCTATTTTACAATCAGACTGATTTTCCTCTATGAACATTGCACAGGTTGCTATTGAATATCATTAAAATACCACAAGTCTAGGTTTGATTGATTTTTTAATTTTGTATGTATCGTTGTGACACCACTATTTGAAAATGTAAATTAAAATAATTTGTTTCATTGAAATGAGCAGTTTATTGTGAAAGAAATTTCGAGTTCAGAAACTTGCATTTTGCAGTATGTTACTGCTGTCATGTATATTATCATTTATACTACTTGGATAAAAAGAAAGTGTAACTTGTGTAGTGCGTATAGGTTTCTGTTTTTGTTTTTGAATTCTATATTCTCTTCTGTTATACAGCTAAAATTTTACATTGTAGTTTAATTATTTGTACATCTTGAGTGAATGGGTTTATAGATTTAAAAATGCACATCTTGGAACTCATGACCATTTTAGTTCAGTTAGTGTGTAACTTGTTCAAATTTTGACCAAAAAAGTTTTTAGTGTTTGAAGAAACTATCTTTCTTAATGTTACATAATTGAATAACTGACTTTTTAGGATTTTTCCTTTTTGAACTGTAACATGTGCTTTGCCAATAAAGTTAAATGACATAAAGTTTTGTAATTTAACCATGTTAACCACAAAATGTATAATGCTTGCCTCATGTACTGTGTAAGTTAAGGTTTATTGTAACTTTGTAATCACCATCAACTTTTCTTTTTTTATTTTGACAAAAAAATATGAAATTTTCATTGGCTAGCAGTATGCAAAATGAATTAGAAGATTTGGTGGTGTAAATTTTCATAGTATGTTTAGATTAATACAATTCAAATGAATCCAGATTTAAAATTTTATTTAAGAACCTTATCCCTCGATATATAATAACCAGACTGTATTCCATTGTTATTCTAACGTATACAATTTGGATGGTGGCTTTGAATTAAGTTTGTTACATTTTCTGGCATGATTGGTTGAGGTTTTCTTAGGTATTTATGAATTGAATTAAAGCAGTAGCTACTCCATTTTTAAGTATAATTTGTACTATAATTAACCAATTGTGAAATTCAGCGTGTCTTTAAGTTGAAAATTCTTGCAATTCCAGAGAATTTTATTTATGGCCTATAATTTAGTCATGATTGATATAGTTGTGCCAGCAAATGTTTCTCTGATGAGTAATTGGAATATAGTCTGGTACCACAGCTGCCACTGAGTTTGGATTGTAAAGTCTAACCATTTTTTTCCGCTACTGCAGGGCGGGTGGCTGTGAGTGCTGCCAAGCCAGTGAGTCACGTGGCAGAGCTGTGTTGGGGTCGTTTGGTGGCTGAGTAGCGGTGTTGCGGGGTAGCGGTTGCGGTGCGGTTAGCAGATGGCAGAGGTGCGGTTGAGAACTGTCCCTTCCCAAACATTTCCTGAACCATGTCCTTTTCCTATCAGATGCAATTTTCTAGATGAGCAATTACTGGACTCACTTGTTTACAAGGTAATAGGAATTCTTTGCTGATGATTGGTCATTGGCTGCAAGAAAGAAACCAGTTTGGGGTGTGTTTTATGCATCAATCCTTTGTGCCAAAATTTACCTTTTACCCAGAAGGTGTCTGCTGCATCCATCAGTTGTACTCATCTGAAGTCTTCTGGAACACTCGCTATGCAAGAATTTATAGTCGATCAGTGAAATACAGTATGAGTAACAACCAGTTCTAGTTAATTGTAGTAAGGTTCATACCTTGTTGGAAAAGTATTACTGGGCCTTGCGGAAAGGAAATGATAGACGCTCTTGCCAAACTTGCTATTGTTGCTCAAATTTTCATTAACGAATGTTAACTTTTCAGGTGGATTGATGGTAATTGCAAGGTAAGTGTAAAAATTCAATTTATTTATATCTGTGGTGAAGTTCAAAATTTATTGAAATACTTGTTGGGCTTTGTTAGTCATTCTTTAGGGTGAAATAGAGAATACATAACTTGATAGTAGGCAAGACTTTATCAAATGACTATGCCAAATCAGGTATTTGCTTAGATAACAGCACACAGGTGAGGTTTGCAATACAAATTCTTGTGAGTATACATTTCCCAAAAGTCTTATCTAATTTTGTGTATTCTCTACTTAGTCCCTAAGAATATAGTAATAAATTTTTCATTTTAAGTTTGAATAATATAGCAATTATTACATGGTACTGTATATTTTCTTAAATCGTGAACACTTGTTTTGAGATATACCCTACTGAAGTGGTTAATTTCAGCCATGTAATTTTTCACGTATGTAAATATAATTGATCCAAATGATGGAGCAATTAATTTCTCAAGCAGTTCATTAGTCAACTTTGATTACTTGAACTATTAATTTATAAATATTGTTTTCTATTTGATTTGTTAAATCTGATTTGCTATATTCAGTTTTTATAGGTAATAAATGAATGCAGGAAAGTAGTAGGTGATGTACTCGTTGAGCGAGTTATTTTTTGAAACTGGCATATATATGCTGTGTATTCCACCTCTATTTGGAATTGACATTAACACTATAGTGATGGAAGTCCCGTCTTCAAAATAAATCTGGTGCACAAAATTCTGACTATTTCAATTTTGAATCATGATAAAGTTAATCAGTTTGAGATTATTTAGAACCCCTTTCATTATAGTGTATTTCTGGCATCATGTTGCTATAGCATTAAAATGAATTATTTAGTTTCCAGAATTGTTTGTGCCTAATTTTTTAGAACACTTTTTTCAGTTCTGCAAGCTTATTTTTTTTCTATTTACACAATTGAAGTAAGATATTTGGGAATTTTTAATGGTAAAATTTCAACATGTAATACTATTTAATTTATGTAGATAGTGTTTCAGGACTTCTAGCATCTATCTGAAAAGGACATCTTAGCACACCACTGCAATGAAAGAACAAGTTTCATAATTGAAGTAAGTCCTAACTTCTGTTATGAAGACAATGGATGCTAGTGCTTTCACCGGAATTGGTTATATAATTCTGTAAGAACTACCTTTTGTTATATAGAGAAAACATTTAATTTAAAACTATAATTTTTCCAATAAACATTTTAATAGTTATAGATGTATTATTTATATAAATAAAAGCTTGTAATTGTACATTATGAAGTTTATTCTATCAGTCTTTACTGAAGCCTTTTTTTTAAAAAAAAACAGCTTTATCATCAGCTATTCTACTTGGTGTAGCTGAGGCTGTTAGTGTGGCTATTTCCAATTGCGAAAATTTCTAATCGTGTTTGTTAATATTGTGTTGATAATGATGTTGAGAAACCCAGAACAGGTTTGGAAACAGTTCTACCAAAAGCTAAGTTGGATATATTTATTATATTGGCATCTACTGACTGAAGGGGATCTTGAATGCATTCAAAAACAATTATTTTGGAAAGATGAAAACATACCAAAAATGCTTTTGACAAAGAAATATTTTCCCAGTGGATTCTTGGCCAATGTCACGAGGAATTGAAAGTAAGCTCTGCTATAGTCATCAGCTTACCAATTAGTGAAACTTTACTAAAATATGATTGTCAAAATTAGGCTACAACCATTAACACCACCAATGATGTAGGGCTGATATAAACAAGCTTAGAGGGATTCCAGTTTTAAAATAAACTACATTTAGCCTTTGTATTTGTCTATCCAGGTTGAAATTGATGATTATGGAATTAGTGTATTGATAAATTGTGCAAAGTAAATTTTTGAGTTTAAAGGAAACTTTTTTGCAATTCATATTTATAACATGATTTTATGTAATTACAATAAAGGGAAATTTCTGCCACACATTGCAGCAGAAATACATTGTCCATTTTTCACATAAATAGCTGAAATATGTAATCTCATGAGTAAAATTTTGCTTGAATTACATTCTTCATCTATAATTTTTGTATTTTGCCAGTCCAAATTATGGTTATAAACTTGTGGAATATTTTTCTTGTTTATCAATATATTTTAAAGAGCCCATTGCTTGGCCATTGTAACATCACTAATCAATTAATTTTGTAACTTCACAATTCCTTGTAATATTTTTGACATGTTCAAATTGAAATTATTAGGTTAAAAGGTTTATTTAATTTTAGCCTTTCCATGGAAGACTACAATTACATTATTTTTGTTAATGTGGTGTGGTTAACAGCTGCCTGGGACATATGTTTCATTTGCTACCTTAATTTGGTATTTTAAACTAAAATGTACATAATTCTAAAGAAGTTTGCAGCAATGACATATTTGCCATTGCTGCAAACATTTTAGTTTAAAAACCAAATTAAGGTATGGTTCCAATAGTAACTTTAGGTTACTAAATTTTATTTACAGTGAAGAGTGGATAGTTGATGGACCAAAAATAAAAGTTTTTCACTACTGTTTGACATGACTGAGAATCACAACTGAAATTTTAATGAATAAAATAAATGACTGACTGTGGCCAAAAGACAAAGTGAAATAATGTAAATGGGGAGAAATGCTAATGGATGTTTCCCCTTACACCTTTATATCTTCCAGTTAATTTACATAATTTTCTGTATATAGGTGTAGATTGTAAGCCAATATATGAATAACAAAACTTAAAGAATCCCAAATACAATGCATAGGAACTAAATTATTTTAATCACTAGTGTACTTGAAAATACCTGTTAACAAAGTTTGACTTCTCTCTTATTCACACCAAACCTGTTTTTCAAGGTGAATCTGCATTGTCTGTATTAAATGTAGGTCGGAGAGAGCGATCAACACCCTGATACGGAACCAAACGGGATAATTATTGATAGATGTGTCCTGCACGTCGAGAAAGCGGCAAAGCAGACCACGGCTAACAAACTGTCCGAAGCAGTGCTAAAGTCGCTGGTGATAACACTTGTACAGAGCGGAAATATGGGCACAAGCTCTGCGAAACAAAATTGCCAGTTGGTGATAGGAGGAGCGCCCAAGGATCTACAAGCTCTGGAGCTAAGGAATGGCAGAAGAGGTGGGACCTAGAGCCCAGTGGACGGTGGAAAGCGCGGCTGATCCCGTGACAGGCAGAATGGACTTGAACCTATTACTTGACGCAGTTTATAACGAGACACGGACACGACGGGGAAAGTCAACAGATCGGATTGTATTATTGCAGAATTGTAGACGCGCAACACACTTTTCTTGAATGCAAGAAAGACAGCGCTTGGAATACGAGCTTGAAGCGAAGGTAGTAGTAACACCGGAGATCATTGTCTATATGAAGCTGAGAAACGTTTAGTCCTGGAACGCAGTTACAGCGTACACAGAAAGGAACCACAGGGTGAAGAAACGTGCTACAGCATATGAATTAATGTGGGAGGAATTTTTTGTTTTGTAATTTTAATAAACTCTAAAATAATAGTATTATGAGAGAGTGCATTTCTGCTTCGGTTTCGAAGACTTTAAACTGTCCGCCCGCCTTCCAGCGCGCTCCCTCTCGTATAATATCTTGGCTACATTCTTTAGAGCACGAGAATTAGAAATGCGCAGTATAACCAATTCATCCTTATGCGCGTCTAAGGTATGAGCTACGAAAAGGCGCAGCGCCATCTCAGCGAGCTTGCTGTGTAGGCAGCCTCATCAGGGTACAACTTTGAATGTTTTTGACGAATTAATAAAGGATTACTGTTTATGCACTTGTTGTGCTTTATCTGGTTTAATAAAAGTTTATTAATAATAGAAAACGTTTAACAGGAGGCATTTCGAGATTTACATAATTTAGAGCAAATAACCATACAATTCTGCATACAATATTCCCATAATATATGACTTTTACCTCAAATTTAGTTTCTTTAAAATATGTAATAAGTAAAAATACTGTCGTGTTAGGAATGTGCGCCAATATGGTTTTATATTCTTACAATTTTAAAAATTCGTTTCTATTACACGTGATGGAGACGAAATTGCAAATGTAGCATATTACGGGTCGTGGAGTATTAACAACACTATATGTTGTAGTATTATTAATATCTTTATCCTCCTAAAATTTGGCTTGTTGGTGATGAAGCACATAACTTTACATACTTTCGAGCCGCCACTACTGAAGAGGAGGGCAATCACAAATTCGAATCGAGTTCGCCCGGAAGTAATGCTAACGCGGTCCCGAGGCGGTATCAAGTCGATTTGAAATGGTTTCGGAGTTTTAGTGAACGTAGGTTTACACGGGGAGTAATGTTCGTCTAAGTTGGGTTGGCTGTGGACTGCCTACCGTTTACATCACTGACAGCTCTCTGGAAGAACGGACAGTGTTTATACTTGTCTATTTCTTGACAACTACGACTGATTGGAATGCTGATGATGCATAGTATCGATGTATTGTTTATGTTAAGTTGAATATTTTTCTCCTAATTTATTTGTGTTTGTGATAGGAAGGGCGCAACGAATCAAGAGGAAGGGTTTGTGAAAACAGTTATTTGGAAATATTGCTGTGTATTATTATTACTACAGAAATTAAGCAATAGTACTTTCAAGCTGGTGTTCAGGGTTTAATTGGCTCGGATTTTATTATTTAAATGTGTCAATTACTGAAAAAAATTATTTTTCATTTTGTGTGATGGAAGTACGTTTATAGACATGTCATTCTTTCAGTTAGTTTTTTTTTGCCAGTTAAAGTTTGTGACGATGGAGGGTGGATAATAATTATTTTTGGAAAGTTAACCTAAAAAATTATAATAAAAGATAACTATTTAAATATTAAACTTACTCCGGCTAGTCGAATGAACTACTCAATTTGGCTGTGGTTGTTTGAAAAATTATAATTCGATGAAAATTTTAAACAACAGTCTGTACAAGGTCATCAGTTTGTTCAATTATATACAACAGACGTTAAAGTTAAACTGAAGAAAATTAAATAAAATTATACTGCGCCGTTAAATTTAAAACGCCATTAAAAATAGTAATTTATTCATGCCAGAATTTACAAGTTTTTCAAGATCCTAGTCAACGTGAGAACATGTGGCATATTAGATGGTTGGCTTGGCCGCTCCGTGTGGCGGGAGGCGATGAAGCCGTCCTCTCACGCTCTCTGGACTGCAAGATTCCACCTCGAATCTCCGGACAGACGAATTGCTTCTACCCAGGCAAGTGTTTGAAGACTCTCCACTATTTCCTATTTTCTGGCGCAGACTCTTTGACTCTCCCGAGAGAGCCCCTCTCTCCTCTCATTCTCAACGGAGACTTTTCACACTCCCGAGAGAATTCCTCTCTCCTCAGTTTTCCATCACCACACCATTTCTTGGTTCCATCTCGTGCACCAATAACACGCAATTACCCGCGAATTTAACCAATTTTCGCCATTTTGTCCTTACGGCGGTAAAAATAATATATGCGGGAGCACGCACTTCCAGGTCTATGAATATTCTCGTACCTCTTTGTCCTCGCAGATTGCGCATTTATAGAGTTAAAACATCAAGTCCCAAATCGAGACTGGTCAAACATTTTTCCCAACGGATCTCGCGTGTTTCTGCCCTCTCGGCGGAAATGGAACAATACACGTAACTTTCCATGGGACCAGACAGATACTAAAAGGAATCTAACTATCCTTGAAATATATATAAACATATTCCACATTAATATCTACTTAAATTCATGACATGTGGTTTACTACTAACTCCACTAACCAATCTTTCATTATGTCAGTGATCATCCACGAAACACCAAGTTTCGAACATCAATGTTCTTAAAACATCTAGAATTCGTAGCATTTCCAACAATAACCGCAATTTAGTAGTCTTCCAGCATGTTGCAACACAGCAAAATAGAGTGAGCCACTCTTTCGAACCTTTCCCGCCACTACATTTTTCATCCTTAAAACATAAGGTTTTGTCCGGAAGAACGTGGAGGAAGTGGACAATCTCATCGGCATCGATAATTGTGTCTATCATCGTATCCTTTGAACAAAGATTTATGCTTTCCAATTAAAGCTGCTACTTCATGTTAATTTAGATTTTTCGCCACAACTCTGTTTTAAAGATAAGTTGTGACGTGTCCGGAATTTTTCCTGGCCACAGGTCTTTCTTCCACAAACGTAATCAAAACTTCTCCATCAATATCTTCCATTATTTTATTAATGCGGAAGGATTAAAAATATGCTTCGACCCATCGCAGCTCACTCAAGACAATAACGCGACGTCATAGTGGTTCTCCCTTCCCCGGACGGGGCAAGTCATTATTATCAAAGTACTTCCAGTGAAAAATGATATCCCACAAATTCACCCAATGAATCACACGGAACTGAATTGCAAACTCCAGCTGCATTCCAGAAGAATCAATAAATCTATTAAAAATGTGTAGTTAACTGAATCTCATCCTTTTGTCTACTTTTCGTATTATAAAAATTTAATCAAACTATTTTTCTTAAATAATAATGTCTAGTGTGAGGGCCAAATACAAATTAAAAACTGTGGTGAAACATTATAACGACTTTATTTAATACAGCACAACATTCAGATCCAACAATTCCTGCGACCCGCTCGCTCTCTCATTCTTATCTCTACTGCTCCTACAATGACATTTCTCCCAACCTAACATTTTACAAAAGTGCTACCAACTTCAAATTACAAAAGTATTTATGTTTTCACAATCGGTCATTCTGACCTTAGTTTGTCCTCAAACTAACTTAATGTAAACAATGGAAACAATTTTTTTTTCAAATTACAATGTATATAACTCAAATTATCTAGTAGTTACAATAAAAAACAATTTTATAAATATTAGTTACAATTTTTATCTCTAAAAAATACACATTTCATAACTCAATACAATTTAATAATTATAATCTTTCAAATATTTTGGTTTCTTGCGTATTCTTTTAGATAGAATTTCATCAGATTTTTCCGTTATATGATTTTCTTTCTTTCCTCCAACCTCAGTATTACAAACAATATGCTCTCTTTCGTTTACTTTACGATCTGATACAAAAGTGTCATTTTCATCCGAATCATCCTCACTACGATCATCCAAGTCACTTTCACTATTTCGCCATAACTTTAATTGGCTTACATGTGCAGTTGATACCAAACTTTGCTTCCTGTTATCTCGAAGCCATTTGATTAGATATGTATCGCTAGGTAAAATACCAACTATTACCATAGGTCCACTGTATTTATACTGTAACTTGGTCGATTGTCCGGTAGAGACTGGATTACTTATTTTGAATACAATATCACCAACGTTAAAACTAATACCTTTCAGTCTTTTCTTGTCGTAGCTCTTTTTGTAATTTTGTTGCGTCATGAGAATTGACAGGATTCTGATAGATTTCGCAGTTTTCAGTAAGAACTCGCATCTCGCCTTCTTCGAATCGTGGTACATATCCATATAACGCCTCAAATGGACTCCTACCAATCGCTTTTTGAATCGATACATTAATATCACGTTCTAATTGTTTCAAGCTCGTATCCCAATTTTCTTCACTATTCAAAGCTAAATTACATCGCATTCCCGGTAACAGGGTCTCATTAAGTCTTTCGACTAAGCCATTGGCCTGTGGATGGCGACTAGAAATTTTCGTGTGTTTAATCCCATACCTTTTGCAAAACTTATCAAATACCTCTGACGTAAAACATGTGCCTTGATCGGATATAATCCGATTAGGTGCTCCAAATTTATTAACAAAATTTTCAAGTCTTTTAACCGTCACAGTTGCCTTGACATTAGGAACTGCATCTAATTGCACATATTTAGTGAAATTGTCAATAATTGCAAATACATACTTATTCTTTTTGGGTGTCGTCAAAAAGGGACCTAAGTGGTCGATATTAACAGTGTGAAACGGTCGGTTTCCAGCAGGAATCGGATGTAATTCACCCGCTAGTTTGCCTGTCTTTCGTTTCGATAAAATACATTCCAAACAATTTGAAACATGGCCTTTAATGTAGGAACGCATCTTTGGAAAGTAATAAAATTCACGCATTCTTGACAATGTTTTTTCAACACCAAAATGACTCGACAAGTCATGAACTCGGATAGCAAGTGATTTTCTCATAGATTTAGGCGCAACCAAAACTTCGCGTTCTATTCCCTTTTCTTCAACTTGTTTGTATAACAAACCATCACGTAATACAAAATTTTCGATCTCCGATTTTTCAGTTCCTTCGCACTCCTTTGCAGTAACGTCACCTTTCGATTAATTACATCATCTGATCTCTGAAACAACAATACCTCGTCTTCACGTCTTACGATTTTCAAAATTTCTCCAATTTCATTCAACTTATCCGCACTATCAACAGGCGCGCGCGATAAAGCGTCAATGTGCTTCATCTTCTCTCCCGAATTATGATATATTTCAAAATCAAATTCAGCCAAATGACTAATCCATCTCGCTATTTGTGGTTGATTAGTCTTCCACGCATTAATATTAATTAAGCATTGACAATCGGTTCTAATCACGAACGGAATGTTTATCAAAAATTGTCGTAAACGGCAAAGTGTCCAAACAATTGCAAGTAACTCTAGTTTGCTCGAATGATAATTGGATTCTACGTCCGATGTTCGTCGACTTACAGCATAAACCAGGTGTAACTTTCCGTCATCATCCGACTGCAGTAACATTCCTGCGATACCTTTCGATGACGCATCAGTATGAATCTCTGTACGTTCAGCTCTTGGATTAAAAATCCCGTGAGCATCTTAAGGCGCTTCAAATTTCGCAATTGCGTCAATTTTCGCTGATCCGGGTTCAATCACACCTTCTGTGATTTTAAATCCCAAAAACTATCGTTTTTATACCGAACGAACACTTTTTTAAACTTAAAGTTAGCCGCGCTCTTCTCAATAACTGAAGAACGTTTTCCAAATTCGCAAGTAGTTCATTCCATGTTTTCGTTATAACACAAGAATCATCAAGATACGTCACTGCTATTTTCTTTTGATGAGCTGGTTTCAACGCCATCTGCATTGCTTTAGCAAGCCGAACATCGCTCGTGTAAATTCACCTGTTTGATCCTGTGTAATGAATGCCGTTTTCGATTTGGCTTCTTCGATTGGTGGCATCTGTAAGTACCCTTGCGCCAAATCGAGTGTCGCGAAAATTTTACCTTCGCCAATTCTTTCGAAGATCTCGTAAATATGCGGAATCGGAAAGTTAAAGTTCTTAGTGTCTTTGTATAACCGCCTAAAGTCTACAACCATTCTTGCAGTGCCGTCTTTTTTCCTCACTACGAATGCAGAACTGGCGTATTCTGATTTTGTTTCTCGAATTATTCCCGTCCTTTTCCCCTCATTAATAATTTCATTTAAATCAGCCCGATCTCTAGAATTTAAGTGATAAGGTTTTCCTGAAAACGGCTTACTTCCTTCTTTCAACTCGATATCCATTGTTACCAAATCAGTGCAGCCCAATTCCCAATAAGTTTTAGCTACACAGTCTCGATACTCATTTAGTAATGCGACTAATTCATTCTTTTGTTGTGAATTTACTGATTCACCAACATTAACCTCATCTAATGTGATTTCTTCGCGCCGTGTCTTCATGGGTTTGAGTTTTTCAATTGAAAAAATGTTCTCACCCAATTTTTCGTCTTAATGTACAACTAAATTTCGTTTGTCTAAGTTCAAAAGTGGCAGCTCAAATTCATGATTGTGTACTCTAACTGATATCAAATTTATCTTACCTACAACTACTTCCCCTCTCTTGCTAACCTGAATTGGTTCACTCGCCAACTGAAATAAAGTTGGATCAACTTCTTTAAAATTCAATTCATTTCCTATACGTGTATACGATAAATCTAAAGATTCGGAAAATGGTCTACCCAAAATGACATCAACATTTTGAGAATCATCAGGTACCAGAACAAGATCAATTTTTCGGGGAGTTAAATTTTCAAAACTAAGTTCTTCCGTTATTTTACCAAACGATTCAATCGAACTTTTTCCAAAACCTTCCAACATCATTGTATCGTACAAAATATTAAACTTATTTCTCAATACAAATCTAATTTTGACAGTATTCACGGATGCTCCCATATCTACTTGAGCAGTCACATCGACTCCATTTAATTTTACTGTCTTCAAGAATTTTAATAATGAACTTTCATTTGTTCTTTCGTCAATTACACTAATATTTAAATTTTCTACACTATCAGGTAAACCTTTTTTAACTTTTACCAAACCGCGATTACATCGTTTCACTCCGCATTTATAACAAGTAACTTTCTTTTTTGGAGCCAAACAATTACGTGCAATATGATCTTCTGATCCACAGTTATAACATTTGCGTTCGAATACACCGTCAGACTTACTCTCGACATGTTGCTCATTCCTCAGGTTCTCCTTCGTTGAGTGGTGTTGACTCGGTCCAAGCTGCGATGACGTAGATTTCTTGTTGATGCGCTCTCTGCGTTGTCTGTCTAACTGCTCGAACCTGACGATATCCTGTAGTATGCAGTCAAGATCAGCATGATCTTTCGCCAACAAAAACTGACCCAGTTCTCTAGACCATAATCCAGAGACAACTTCTGTTTTGATATCTTCGGTTTGCAGATTGAGACCTTGACATAACCATACTTTTTCGTGGAAATATTCACTTGTACTTTCCCGTTGACCTTGTACTCTTCTAACCATTGTTTGCATCTTTTCTATTGTGTTTCGTCTGAAAGTAAATGTTTTGGTGAACGCTCGAATGAAAGTATCATAGTCCTCTAATTCTGAACTTCGAGTTAGTAACCACTTATACGCTGCTCCTTTCAAATTCGATTTTGCCACACTATATGCCATGGCGCCTGGCCACGAATGCACCGACTTCGCATTCTTCAATTCTGCCAACCAAGCTGTAGCCTGTTCCGGACTTTCTGTTCCTACAAAAACACGAATATCACTCTGTGCGTCCGGCACAACACTGTAATTCACAGCCGCAGATTGAGTATGCTGCAATAACTGCGTCATATTTGCTATTAGGTCAACTATTTGATTGTTTGTTACTCCTGCAGCCTCTCCCGTCTTTTGCGCCTCGATTCTCGTTGTCTGGACCTTCTCCTCCAAAGCCCTTCGAACTGCACGCTGCGATTCGATTTCTGCCTGCGCCACTGCCATATCTTGTTCATATTTTGCCAGCAACTGAGAATACAATTCTTCCATTGTCCTATATTTGCTGAACCAATCACGTCACTCAACACAAATGTTCTTTACCACTAATTGGTCACGAAGATGGCTACCGTCTAGAAGCCGGTAATTAAAACCCATGCGAACAAAGCATAACTGTCTGTCGGCCGTTCACTAATGAATGAATCACTGCATTGCCTAGTGCGAAAAGCACACCGAATTTCTATGCATTGAGCACTGCGTATTTGCACACACACACAGTCTTCTTCTTCTGTGCGTAAAAGCACACCGGATCCCACTTCTGATTTGTGAGGGCCAAATACAAATTAAAAAACTGTGGTGAAACATTATAACGACTTTATTTAATACAGCACAACATTCAGATCCAACAATTCCTGCGACCCGCTCGAACTCTCATTCTACAATGACCTAACATTTTACAAAAGTGCTATTAACTTCAAATTACAAAAGTATTTATGTTTTCACACTAGTTTTAAGAAACTCATTCTAAATAATTTCGTTAGTGCGTTACGAAAACACCATGAGATAAAATATCCGTGTTTGTTTCTGCCGACGAAAGAGTTACATACAGTTTGTGGCGTCATTACATGCGCAGTAGTGAAAGGAGGAGGAGTATTGTCGTTTGAGGAGGTACTACTCAAGTTTCATGTTTGAAATATTGTTAGCTCCCCATGTGTACCAGGCCTATCACCTAGAAATAATTAATTCTTGAATAAAGTATTCTCGGGTTTTCGCCCGGGTCAAGTTGCGATCAAAGCGCGACGTTTCGACGGCCGATAGCCTTGCCGTCATCTTCAATACTTTATTCAAGATATACGCCGGGAAAGCCTTAGTTCTTTGATAACTTTTTCTTATCTGTTAATTTTCGTCAAAATCACAGACCTTTTTGTTGCGCAGAAAATTTCCATTTTCTCGTTGTAGTTTATATGTAGATTTGGTTACAAGTGATGCTCTGGTAACGGTTGGTGGCGAAAAGGCGCACTTTACCATGGCTTTTACGTTACCACTGCATCATTCATCAGCAGAACGGATGTGGAAAATTACCAAAACAGAATGATCTTATTTTTATGTTTACCGCTTCCTGTATTGATTATCTTACTTTGATTGGCACCACAATTTTCATTTTTAATGGATAATCAAAATGTACTTCAAAGTCTTCAAGGGAAAGAAAATGAGTTAGTGGAAATGATATAAGACATAGTGATTTTCAGCTAGACAAACTCTAAAAATGGAAACACATTCTTGCCTAGAGAATACATTTTTGAAAAATAAAAAGTTCACAAACATGATGGGTGCTAGAACTGTATGCAACATAAAAAGAACAATTTCATCTCTGCTTTGAGAATTTCGAACAAAAAAAGTAACGAATACTGTATCTCACCTTGTCAATTGCATCCCAATGGCAGTATCTTCAGGTAAACCACCACCTTTCTTGTGCTATTGTACATAGCGAGTAAAAATAGAAACATGGGAGAAAGTTAAAAAGGTCTAAAGAACACATATGCTAAAACGTAGAAATAAAATTAAAGAAAAATGTATATTTGAGGCATAGACTGAAAAGGAAAAAAGGGCAACTGGAAATTAATATTTATTCAGCACAGGCAGGGATCAAATGCAGGACCTTAGCTAGTCACCAAGTGCATTAACCATTTAAATTACCATGTCACCTCCTGACTAATGAATATAGCCAATCTTATTAGGTGTGGAATCGGGAATGATAGAGAAGGGGAAATTCAGAATTATGAGCAACTGTTGACATCGTTCCTCACCAATTTAGTCGAGACTTTCTAGTTTGTCTCGATTTACCCGGCTGACTTTCAGCATTCTTCTGTAGCACCACATTTCCAAGGGTTTCTGTTCCACCATTGTCAAAGTTTTGCTCCCTCACAAAAAATATATATAATAAAGTTGACTTCTAAGTCTTCAAATTAAATTTTATGTAAGCAATATTTTAAAAGCATTCCTTGCTTGTACTAGTGAAGACTATTTTTTTCTACTTTGCTTTATCATCACTGGTTATTCCACTGCCCAAAAGGCATACATTCACTTCTGACACGGATTCATTTCCTATCCAATAGCAACGTGCTTCTTTTGCCTGCATTCCCTTCAGATTGCCTTCTAGTGATACTCATATTGTGCCATTTAATGAATCCTACAAATCTTCTGCCAACTCTAATTACAATATTGTGAGCAAACTGTACTGTCATAATTTCTTCTCCAATTATGTATATGAAGTTTTAAATCACTCTAATTTCCTTAATTGCTTGTTTCAGTCCTATTTCTTAGTCTAGTAGCTGCTGTGCCTAACATCTGGCCATCTCAGTGTTTGACTGGGAAGCATGGGTTCTCAAAATTCAAGTTTTTATGCTTCCAGCTAGTTGATGTCTATAAACTTGAAGTAGGTCAATAGCCCTTTCCTCTCTCTCTCAAATGTATTTAAGCGAGTTTTTATGTACAGATGCATGTGGGAGTTTTCTCTCGCAGGCATTTCTCCCCAGACTGACTGTGGAGCTCAACTGCCTCTGTTGGAAATAACTTGTACTTTTCTTTTTTCAAAGTTCTCACATGATCAGACACCTTCACCCATTTTAGGATGTGTATGTACTGGGGTTGTAGACCTCGAATATACAGTAAGAGTTTTCCACTGATCCCATTGGATCAGTCGGCCAACTGCCTCCTACAACAGGTGAAGATACAGATAAGGGAATGCTGCAACCCCACAACAAACTCGTGTCATTCGGAAGGGCATGAGAACAGTACCCAATAGCCCAGCCTACCTGATGCAAGTTTTCTAGGGATTACCCTGCATCTCTTTGTGGTGAAACACCAGATAGGATCCTTAAACTATAGCCTGATCAACCTTTGGCTATCTTTCTCTACCTTCCACACACCCCCTTTTTTTAATTCCCTTCCTAAGCTATTAAAGGGGAGTTGCCTATTTCAGGATCACCCTCATGTAGCCTGTTAATCAAAAAATGTAGATATTATCTTTCTTCATAGTTTCTCTTAGGTCGATTTTTCCATACTTGCAAGATTTGTAGAATATTATGACCTGTCCTTTATAGCTTATTTTATATGCCAATAATATATGCTAAAGTCCATCTTATATCATGAAATACAACCAGTCACACACACAATATGGAATTAAAACTTTCCAAGGTGTTGTCAACATGCTTTAAGAAAATTACTTTTAATATTATTTAAAAGCTACTTCATCCCACCTGGAGGTTTTTTTGTTCTTCACCATTGTTTTAGTTTAGACTAGAACTGTTTCTGAAAATAAATTCAGAGAGATCATCATAGGCATTTCATTAATTAAAGCTTTCAATCTTCTGTTACAAATGCACCAATACCAATTCCAACCAAGAATAGCAGTTGATTCTTTCATATTTTGGAAGTGTGCTACAATTAGTTTCTTGCGAGATGAAACCACTATGCAACCTGCTCTAGAATTTAGTGGAGGCCAAAAGTTCAATTACCTTTTGGGATTCATCCATATATACTGACTAAAATGCAAGTAACACTAAATTGTATTAAGAACATCATAGTTGTTTCTGGTAACATTAATATATTTATTACCAATTTTCACGAGTAACAAAACTGTTATTTACACGATAAACTGCTGATACAAAAACATATCAGCCGAGTGGCCAGTATTATATATTAATGTAAATAAGTAATAAACAATTTCAATGAGAAAAATATACTGGAAGTCAGTAATAATATGAGAACATTTAGTATATACTTTGAGGATTTATTCTAGCAGATTCTCTCTAGAAATCTAATAAGCCGAAAAACAAAAGTTCAAAATTTTCATGCACAAAAACGGTCATTGTCAATAATGAAGGTTTAAATGACAAAAGATGTAAGTAAAACACACACCAATGTCTTGCCTTAAAATTTTATGTAAAGACAAACAATGACACTGAAAATCAAGTAGGTTTCTTTCCCAATGCCTTCTGGACTTGAGCAGTTTTGGACTGTTTAGCAGCTTCCTTCTCTGTAAGTAAATTCACAAAAAAAAGGTTAGGATTTTTTACAATTTAGCCTAATGGTTTTGAATATTAAAATAGTAGTTTTGTACCTTTTCATTTAATGTTTAATGATGCTTGCAATAACAATGAAAACAAACATTTAATAAAGGAAGGGAGTTCCTTCATTAAATGCTTTCATTTCTTATTGCATATGTAATGTAAATTGTATATTTGTGCCATAATTTAATCAAAAAGTGAAGGGAATTCTTCATTTCTCTTTACAGAGTTTGGTAACACTGCCCGTAACCTGCGCTGATTGATATTAGTTGCCAACACTTCTATACAACATGAAGCAGACCGTTGAAAATGACAATTCCCTTCTCGTGAGGAAATGAGAGCAAATATTTGCTTTTTGTTTGCGGAAGATGTTAAATCTGCATACATTTGTCGAATACAAGCCCAATATGGTGACAACCGTTTATCATGAAGCAAGACTTACTAGAGTGCGTCAAACAGGTAAGATGATGAAAGATCGAGCAAAACATCAATGTCAACCACTGAGGACTATGTGAAGGTTGCTGAGACTATGGTGAAGGAAAACAGAATCACAGAGGACAAAATAGCCAATATCAGTCATGGTTCAGTGTATTCCATTGTACACAACAGGCAAAATTTTCGGAAAGAACGTGCAAGGCGGGTCCTGAAAGAATTGTCAGCGCAGCATAAGGTGCATGGGTTGGACATCACTTGTAAACATTTGGCCTGTTATTGTGGTGAGGGAGATGGATTTTTACAGCAAATTGTAACTGTCGATGAAACTTGGGTTCATCAGCATGAACTGTACAGCAAGGCTGTGAGCCTTAGAAACACCCATCACCACCAGACGTCAAAAAATCTAATGCCAACCATCAGTTGGCAAGATTATACTAATCCTATTCTGGGACATGGAAGGTGTAGTAGCTATTTATTTCACACTAAGAGGCGAAACTATGAACAGTGAGAACTATTGTGGTGTGTTGCAACCTAAGCTGAATCCTGCAGGGAGATCCAAATGTCATGGAAAACTGTCAAGTCATTCTGCAGCAAAATAATGCTTGGCCACATTCTGCCTAACTGACAGCCTACACAGTAAAAGAGTTGGGATTGGAATTACTGGAACACCAGCCATACAGTCCATTTTGCTGATTATATAAATTTAAATGATATTTTTTCTATTATAGTAACTGCGTACTTCATTTCTTAAGAGACCCAAAATCCCCTGAGATATTGTTTTGAGTAAATATTGTAAAGATAAAATTGATTAATATAATTGTCAAACTGTTTAAAATTTGTACTTTCAATAATTTTAAATCTATCCCATGAAGAGTATATTACAAATATATATAATTAACCTGACAGTGTCATTTCCAGACACACGCGCAAATCTCACATTGAAGAAATTTGGATACAAAAACGCATGTAAGTAAAGGAATCTTACGCTTCCGTTCCTCCTCTCTCCGTTTGGCTGCTTCCTCTCGCTGTTGCTTCACAATAGCAAGGCGTGCAAGATCAGCTCTAGCTTCATCCGTTTTTCCTTCAGCATGAAGGCGTTGATAATTCTGTTGAGCCCTCTGTCTTTCCAGTTCCTGTCTGCAACATAAATGTAAATACTATTTTCAGACAGTTGGGACCAAATACTAGTATCACTGATAATGGAAGAAAAGAACCACCAGTAATATGAATAAAATCAAAAACTGGATTATTCATTTGAATATTATTGTAATCTGCAAGTTTTTACCATGAGAAATTTAGAAGTAATGTTTTTATACTGTATCGAAGAACACTTGAAAACATCTCATTTTACAATACAATTATTTTTTGGTAAAATTCATAATGCAATCAATCCTTTTTTATTGTTTAAAAGAAAACACGTTATATTAGAGTAATTAAGAAAATCTTCTCCCAGATCATTTCCACAGACATTTAAATTTTAATTACTAACGTCTTCAAACTGGTAGAACATGACAATGCTAGTCATTGAAACAAAACTGTTCATGGAGATTACTCACACAGAAATCCCAGAAGTGTTCCTTACTTCAATTCACCAGGAAATACTTAAATCATTCATCAATACAATTTTTTCTGTGCATGATGGTGAAAAGAAATACAAGGAGGATATTCTAGCAAGAAACTTGCTTCTTCAGTAAAACATAATTTTATCTCCGTGATAATATCTCCATCATAATTGAATAGCATATCAGATAATTTATCAGAATATAAACTATATCTAATTGCTTATAATATAAGACCTGTGGAGTTGCATATTATTGTGTTAATACAACAATGTATAAAGATTTGTATGAAGATTGCTATACTAATAATTTAAAGTTAAATGACAAAAATCACTTTTCATATAAACTGAAAAATTAACTATTGGATTACATTAATGAGTACGCAAACACTGAAATAAATTGAATAGCTGCTGTTAGAACAAATTAATAATACTAAACATTACTTTAATATTTTGAATGTATTCATCATCAAATTTGAAACTGACATACCTTTCCCTTCGAGAAAGCTCTGGCTTTTCAGCTGTCTTAACAGTTTCGTTAAGAGTAGAAAGCTTTTTCACTTTCTTTTGGACCCTATTAGGGTTTTCCACTTGAATTAAATTTTCAACTCCTTTAGCTTTCACCTGTAAATTTTGATAATACTGAATTAAATAAAAATAATTTTAGAACAAAATTAATTGTGAACTCAAAGCTCACCTCCACTTCACTATCCTCCGAGGATTCCGATTCCGAGTCGCTGTCCTTCACTTCTTTCCCTTTAACCTCATCATCATCTTCACTTGAAGACCCATCACCTCTTTCTTCCTGCAAAACAAAATAATGTTAAGAAAATCATCAATGTTTGCACCAATAATTAATGTTACCAAGAGAAGATTTCCCCCTTGTAACAACTGGATATGTAGGATAAAGTATACTTGAAACATGTCTTTGTGGGTAGAAGGAACTAAATTGTGCGCATGTCAAACTGTGACAGTCCATCACAAGATTTATTGAAAAAGGCTGAAAAAAAATATTAAATGATATGCAGGTAATACAATACTGAAGGATAATATCACTGACGAGCAATAATCCTTTTTTAAAATTTACCAGTAGGTACAAAAATGTTATGTCTAAGAAAACTCACAATTTATGGAGGGATCAAGTGTGAAAAATTATTTATTATACGAACATAGATTAATATGCAGGACACAGATAATATTTATTTATATATAAATATATATATGTCCAATGTAATTATTACCCTTTTTCTTTGCATTCATAGAAAATTATAATAAGAATAAATTTCCTGACCAGTTACATACAATTTAATACATCTAATGGCACAATAAGGTAAAACTATTTGTTTAACATTCGGATTACTTTAACAAAACTTATTAGCAGTTTTTGTATTCAGTCAATGCAGCTTTCCATGCTAACCTGTTCTGTGCAAGCTTTTTCAGCTATTCTTTGGGAGATGAAAGGAAGAGAGTTCTTATTTCCTTATAAACATTATGATTCTAAAATATCTTCATAAACAACTATCAAATGTTTACTTGTAAGTACCGAGTAATTTTCAACTAAGTTTGTCACCACTCTGACCCAATAACCCTACGAATTATGTCAAAAAAGAGAAACAGCCCACTCCACCAGAATCCCCCCATGAACTAATGCTGAAAGCTCCAGGCTTCATCATGTGTGGACTCTTGCATGGCACCTAGTTACATTCTACCTAACTACCACATCCTCCCTCTTCTGTTCTTACTACACACACTTCCCTCTCATGCTAATTTTACAAGACCCTCATGTTTCAATACATGGCCAATTAATCTATCCCTCCTCTTGGTCAAATGCCTCCATATTGGTCTCTCTAATTCTGCTAGTAAGTAACTATCTACACCCATTTCACTTTCAGCATTCTTCTGCAGCACATGTCCTTTCCTTTCTGCACTTCCTACTGTCCACACTTTGCACTCACATAATGCCACACCCAATACCAAAAAAATTCAGCCAGATCTAACATCCTATTTAGTATACTACACTCAATATATATAGTACTATAGAATTTTAAATTAGGTATATATTAGAACTGTAAATTATGTATACAACTCAAAAATATTGAAAACTTACTGCATTTGAATAAAAATATTAATAACACAAATCATTCTGTTAAAAAAGGAATAGTAAAAACCTAGCAGTAAAATAAAGTATTTTGCAATAATCCAAATTCATTTTGTCTTCAAAGTTTGTCAACAATAATGTTCTTACCAACTGAAATTAATATGTGAAGGATAGTTGAAACATTGTGTCCTAGGACTACTTTCTTTCTTTATACCTGATGAATATATTTCTTCTGTGTTCAATCTTCCTTACTTGCCTGTCCAATTCTCTTCTTTTACTGGCAATGAAAAACCTGAAACCTTTAATCAAATAACCTACTTTGTCAAAACACACTCATGACACTCTGTAACAAGAGAGTTCTGCATAATTTGTATTTTTATTAACAGTATACATGCTATAAATTTAAGAAAGTTAATATATAACAATCTGCCCACAAAAATAACAGGCATAAAAATGAGAAATTACTCAATAATCCAAGCATGCCTGACCTGTCCTAAACATATTATGTACAAGAAAGAAATGATCAATAAAGCACTAGTTATATTTGACTTAATGTTGAAAAAGTACAAGAAAAGTTAAACGAGATACTTGATGTAGGGGAGAAAGGGTCCATTTAAATAAAGAGAATTAATATATCTCACCCTCCACTTTCTTTCTTTCTCTTCCCGTTTCATCTGTTCTTCTATTTCTTCTGGGTTAGTGAAGTGGCGATGCCTGCCTTTATGATTCATAAACTTGCCTGTATAAATGAAAAACAGCCATGTGTTTAACAATTCAGAGAAGATTTTAACGCGTTACTTCGAATTACCAAAAAAGCTAAAATACATTCAAATTAGTATATAAAATTTATATTAAATTCCTAACGATAATAATAAATTAGAAATGAAATTGTTTAAAAATGCTGGTAGAAATAATGACAAAGAATCACCTCTAGGCATGATGAAGGTTTAGAAATAGATACTAAGAATACGCAAGAAAGAGAAGATTTAATTGGAAATAATGATATCTGATTCTAAAGCTCTGAATAGGAAAAGCTATACGCTCATAATCACTCTTCACCAACACGTTCACAACCAATATGCGCCGACCAATTTTTAACTGAGATTCAAAGATAATGTACGAAGGAAGTGATAATAAACCAAAAATTGAAGCAAGATGTGAATCATACAGATCGATAATTGAACTGATTAATCGCTGACATTGGATAATTGTAAATAGTTCAATATTTTGGATTCTATGATTTATAAAGTATTTATAAATTCGAATTAAATTCCGTCTGATAATAAACAAAAATAAGTGCATGAAAGACAAGTATTACAGAATTGTCAAATCTGAACGGCAAGGAAAACACCATTCAGGAAAAGTGCATTCTAAAGGGAAAAACATAATTTACTTCATAGAATACTTGTTTTTCCAATCTGTGTGATTCAACAATCTTAAGGCTAAATTAGTTTTTCAATTTAATGTCGAAGAAACGCAAATTTCTCTTCTGTAACAAGCCCAATTATTTCCACGTAGAGTCATTTTTGTTTAAATCATCAAGAAACGAAATAATAATAATTCATTAAGGTATCAATTGAGACACAAATTGACGATAAACAGTAGGGAGAAAAGTAAGACTGAGAAATGTAATGGAAATGCAGGAGAACCATAATGCGATGTTTAATACGGATAGGAAACTGTTCGTCTTATAGAAACGGAATGAAAAAAAGCAGTGCAGTATCATCACTAATATAATTCGGTTTAATCCTAGAGGTACATCTATTTTGGCTGAATCGAAAACTGTTCGACGGCGAATGTGAAAAACGACAAGGTGGTTCAGTGAAGGGGTATTTCAAACCAAACTATATTCTAGAATTTTGGCTATCGTCTACTTGTTCTCCTCAGAATTTATGGTAAATACGAAGTTTCGAAAAAAATAATCAGTGTAATTTATTTGTTGTAATATCTTTGGAATGCATTTGACGTTTGAAAAATAATTTCGCTCTGGATCAAAAGGAATTTTACCGATAGGGAAGCATTCTTATGTTTATTTGTTAAATATGTGAAATTTATTATCATAAGATGTTTCATTTGTGTGAAAAGTTTTTATAATAATATTAAGTTTAAACAAGAGTAATTCGTATTGAGAAATACAATGTCACATTACGAGAAGATGTATCCATCTAGTCACAAAACCATCTTCGTGTTAGACCATACACCATATTTTGGAATTTCGTGTGAATGCCAGATTGAATTTGATTTTAGTAAATCAAGGGGACCTGGATGTATTCCCTTGGCCCCTATTTCGAAGTCATTGTGGACGTGCAGCGTTGAGGCTGCAGTGGAGTATTGTCGCATTGTCTGGGATTTATTTCCCCAAGGAAAACTGGTATTATAGCACAACCTTTATTAACTGCCGCTTTCAGATAAAAAAACTGTCATTTTTTTTCTTTTTAGATAAGATTTGTTGTAAGTGACACAACGGCGCATACGCTGAATTCTTGGAGCCCTCAACAACAAAACTTAGCATATGTGAGTACTAGTTGCAATATTGTATCTGTAGGTATGAAACATTGTATGTGATAGAAAATATTCTCAGTTTCAATTTGATTAATATGTTGTGAACTGAAATGAAACATAATCATTGATGTATTAATGTATACTTATGATCATTTTGTGATTAGCATAATGATTCTCTTAATATGCTTACAAACTCAGATCTAGTTGATATGTTCTTTCTTTGGCATTGATCACACCTGTAAAGGAATCTTTCTTTTTCATTTGAGTTTAACTATTGTAATTCTTTACCAAACCACACCTATCTATTAATTGTCTATTAGTATAAAAACAAAATTTTGAAATTAAAATTCTTAAAATATATATTGGATGATTAAAAAGACACCTACAACATAGAGTAAAGGACTATCTAAAGCTAATAACCTGTGGCTACATCTGACCGTCATGCAAGATTTGTCTGGCCTGTCACTAACTTTCCCTGTTGCGTATTAATATAGCCTGCTGCTTCACTCCGACAAGATGTTTCTAAAGATAAATATCCCAGGCTAATTAATTTTGTATGTAAAATAATATCCCTCTTTGGCAGTATTGTTAATTATCTATACTAATTACTTGTAGCAACACATCTGTACCTCCTCATTCCTATTCTTTTAGCCCATGGCCCTCCATACACTTTTTTTATATAACACCCTACATAAAAGGGTAATTATATCTATTAACTTTTCAAAATAAATAAGAAAACTATTCACAACAATGAAAAAGTAATGGAAGAGAAAAGGAAAACCATTCAAACAAAAGCAACATACCCATTAATCAAGAGAAAAGGTAAAAAGAAAACAAAAAAGAAGGAAGCTACAGGACATTGCCTGGATTGATGGATGTGTTGGAAATGGAGCTCCCAATGAAGGAAGGGGGGGGGGATAATAATTTAGGATGGTCAGTGTACGAAGCAACCTATGAGAGCTTACAGAATGCTAATTTCATCATAACCGCCACTATGCCTCACAGCTTCTTAATTGAACCAAGAAATTTACTAGTGCCTTAAATAAACACGGCAACCTAGCACGGAGTGCTGCACTGAGGAGAGTTAGTGATGTAGGTCGGTGAGTCCTGGCACAAAGTCGGTGTTCCAAAGCATCCCAAAGGTGTTCTGTAGCATTCAGGTCAGGGCTCTGTGTAGGCCAGTCCATTACAGGGATGTTATTATCTTGTAACCACTCCGCCACAGGCCGTGCAGTATGAACAGGTGCTTGATTGTGTTGAAAGATGCAGTCCCCATCCCCGAATTGCTCTTCAATTGTGGGAAACAAGACGGTGCTTAAAACATCAAACTAGGCCTGTGCTGTGATAATGCCACACAAAACAAGGGGTGCAAGCCACCTTCCTTAAAAAAAACAACCACATCATAACACCACCGCCTCAGAATTGTACAGTTGGCACTACAGCTAGCAGATCGATACATTGTGTACCGTGATTTGTCACTCCACAACGTTTTTCCACTGTTCAGTCGACCAATGTTTATGCTCCTTACACCAAGCAAGGTGTCATTTGGCATTTACCTGTGTGACATGTGGCTTATGAGCAGCTGCTCGCTCACAATGCCTAATAACTACTGAGATTGTTGATCTGGAGTGCCTGGCACCTAATATGTAAAACGTATGTTTTTGGGGGTGTCTGGATACTTTTGATCACATAGTGTATATATATATATATATATATATATATATATGACACTGTCAGGTTAATTAAAACAGTTAGTAAGGACAGGAAGGAGAGCGAGAAAGTAGGTGACTTGCCTGAGGTTCACAGAGGGCGTGCACCTTGTGAGGTTTGGACTTCTTTAAATTTTTGGAGGCATCCCCCCTTCATCAGACAGTAAGGAAAACATTTCCAGTGATCATTTGTACTATGTTGGTGTCTCTACGTTATGCTTGAATTTGTTTAAAAATGGTTAATGTTTATTTAGATTATTGATTTGTTTATACATAAGAAAATATCAATTTATTTAATCAATTTTCAATAATTTTTTGGAATGTTTATACTTGATTATATAAACATATTGTCATGTGTAAACTTTACTTTTTGAAAAGTATTTCCGATTCTTGATTTCAGATCTTAAATGGGACTGCAAGTGTTGGAGTCCCTCCTAGAGCCCATCCAACAAATGAATTTTCTGTTATACATGGACTTCGTGCTGCAATAGAAGCTTTGTGTGAATGCTCTGATATACAGCATGAAAAACGCACTTCTCTTACTGAAAATGCAACAAAGGTGGTTTAATAATTTTAACTATGTTTGTAATTTGTCACCTTTTTTTTGTAACTCATTTACTGGGAATATTCTTTCAAGTTTGGATTTGTACATATTTTAGACTGTAATCTGTGTTTATTTTTGTGTACACATACAACAGTTAGTGTTTATTGAAATTTACAATGCAATTGATTATATGTAACCTTTGCTTTTTTAGTGGTCTTAAACATTTTCGTTTACATTTTTAGTCGATATTAAGAATTTTTGATTTTACAATAACATTATTATTTGTATTTTTGTGTAAGATAACGAAATAATCATTAAATTTCTGAAATTTTTAATATGAATTTTAAATATGTAATGAAATGAAAGCAGACCAAATTTCATAAGAGCAGTGATCAAGTGCCTGTATGTTTGTTTCAGATATTGAATAGATGTCGTGTAATATGCATTACTTCTGCACGAGATAATGCTAGCATGAAGAGCTTGGAAGATATTTTTCAAAATGTACTTATTCAACAAAATAAAATTGCAGCAGCATCAGATCAGTATGTTTTATCACTTCTTAATTTTCTATGTATTACTTTTCTGTTGATTTTACATAAAATCATTTTCTTTACCTCAGTAACTCCATTCTCACAAATATTATTTGACTATACCATACCATAATTATGTAATAACTTGGTTGTTAAATGTTTTGTCTTTAAAATTTCAGCCTGATAACGGTTCATCATTGCCATTTAGTAATTATTAACGTTTTTCCCAACTCTATTGAAAGTCAAGTTACTGGACATCCTCCACGAGATGTAAGTGTTTATTTATGTATCTATCATTGTCCACATTTACTGTTCATAACTACAATGTCATTGCTGTGTCACATGTGCTAGATTGGTGGCTGTAGTTCTTGTTCCAAACATTTCCTAAATTAAGGTCAAATTTCTTCTGGGTAAGATATTTCAGAGCATAAAATATTTCTTCCCAGCTTCTTCGAACAGAAGAAAATTGGCAAATTCTGACATTGTATGGCAATTACTTCAGGTCAATAAGGTAGGGCTGCTCATTGTCATGCTTCCATCCCAAATATTAATCATAATAGTCAGTTTGGAAGAACTTACTTAATTGTGTACAAAAGTGTATATAATTACACAATTGATGACCTTTTATAGACCTTTAGTATAAAATTTACTTGTAACAACATTTCGGCATATTTTTATGCCTTCTTCAGTTTTTTCCTCCCGGTAGAGGAAAATGTACAGAAAATTAAACATAGGGCGGTGAAATTGAAACAGATTTTTTAAAAACTGATATGGAAACAAAAGCTTACCACAACATTGTCAAAACATAACAAAAATTTCATCAGAAGTCCAACAATATGGTAGAGATCTGAGGCAACAAGTAACATTTCAACACATTTCCCACACGTAATTATTGCCAGACTGAATGTTGGCCAGGGATCCCTACCAGTGGCATCATTACGATGAAAGTTAGTGGCTTCAAACTAAATGAGAAAAAGACTGCTGTCCTGCATCATTACTGCAACCAAATTTTCTGTTAAGGATAGTCTTGTAATATTTCTATCGAGAGATGGAAGTCTGTGTCCTCAAATTTTAAGCAGAATGAAAGTGTTAGAACACTGTAGAAAGTTGCTGGCCAACTGCCTTATGTGAAGTAATGTCACAGTAATGGTATTGTAGCCCTTCTTAATAACAGATTATATACATTTTTTGCCAAACTAATAAGCAATATCATTTATCTGAAGAATATTTTACTGTATTGTTTTGTGAAATATCTGATATTTTTGCTAATTTTGGAGGGAATTCGGTAAAATTATAATTTTAAATATAATCATATTGTTAATGTAAAATTTTTTATTTGTGAATTGATGCATACTATATAATATTCTTGTTGAATAAATACTATTTTTGATATTGAGTAAAATAGTTCTCATTCCAAATAATTATTTATGTAAAGAATTCCATTGAATAATGGGAATTTGGCAACAAAAAATTTAAAGCAAGTGTTATTAATATTTTCTGTATCATTTTTTTGTTACTTAAGTTGGTAAATCTGTTATATTTGCATTTCATCAGCTTTCAGCTATTCTTACATCTGAGGTTCATTCTGTGAAAGCTGGAGGGCAAATTGCATCGAAGCTTACCCATTTAATTCTGAAACATTATGATTTAGCATCAACTACTGTTACTGGAATACCAATGAAAGAAGAACAGAATGCTAGTTCTTCAGCCAACTATGATGTCGAAATATTTCATTCATTTGCTGCACACACCTCAATTCTGAAGGGTTAGAAACCAAGTGAATATAAATGTGTATAATTCTTTCTTCCTGGTTGAGCTAATTTCTTCATTATCCTTCATTAAACTTTTCTTTTACTCCACTGTTTACCTGAAGGTGGGGTTTTATTGGTTAATGTTTTATACATGTGTAACAATGTCTTCCATGATATTGGAATAAAATTAAGAGTATGATAGTATGCTTCCCAGCAATAGAATTGTCAAAAATTATTCATGTCAATTTTTTAAAAAAATGAGTAATTCCAAACTTTTTATATTTAATCAATACTTTATAAGAACTGTGGTATTACTTTTGAAGCATGTGTGTGAAGTTTATTTCTGTTACTGTAATTGTTAATTTTATACATGATGTCCTATCTGAAAAAATACAGACAGATGTCTCTGAAGGGGGGCAGGTAATGAAAAAAAGTTCAATACACAAGTTGTAAAGTTTTGAGGGAGACATTCGAAGCATAAGTTATTTGGAACTTTTAAGTTCTTGCAAGCGCAAAGCTATTTTTTTAAATGGCGACCTAATTTTTCACTCCCATGAAACTTTTCGTTTTGATAAGTTGTTTTCAGATACCTCATCATTCATGTCATTTCCACTCATTTTACTCAAAAAATTCCACATAAAGGAGTTCTGTTATCAAATTGAAGATTCAGACTTTTTAGCGTGACCCAGGATGCACATCATGGAGGTAAAGTAAAGTCTGCATCACATCCCTTGTGCTAAAAAAAATTAAAAATAGTGTGATCATGTGTGGAAGTTGATTAGCATTTACAGGAAATGTTTAATGTTCCCACCATTGATTTGAAGGTAATTCATTCATCCTTTGATGTTCATAATTGTTCCATAGGTCTGGAATTATCAAATGTAAATAAACTTTGATTTTCAGACTATTTCGAGGATTCGTTTATTCTAATGAGTGCCAATTCTTCTAGACTTCAGTTTGTATCATGACACAATGTATTCAACCAGTGAAATTATCGATATTTTACTATTTATGAGAACATAGAATAGTGTATCATCCCATACTTTAACGTATTGAGAGCTGCACTTTAATCACCCACACCATCCTTTGTTTTTGTGGCATTTTTCGAATAAAATTGGTGGAAATAACAATAATGATAAGGTATCTGAAAAGACTCATCAAGATAAAAAAGTTTCATGGGGGTAAAAAATATGGTTGCCATTTAAGAAAAAAGAACTTTGTGCTTGCAGCTTGTAAGTATGAGTATAAAAGCTCAAAATAATGCATGCATCAAACATGCACTCTAAATCCTACAACTTGTGTTTTGAACTTTTTTCGTTACCTGACCATACTGTTCAGATTTTAGACGGGACACCCTGTATAAATTAAACTCAGCGAGATATGACATGTTAGCATTAAGAACTATTTATTTAAAGGTATGCATGTGCCTTGCATGAATTTGAAATTCCTTTATTATGTGTGGCTAAATATACTTCAATTAATTATATTTACTTACTTTGGAACCAAATAGCAGTAATTAATTATCATCTCTATGAGTAAAGAATATGCTTTTAATTGTATGAGGTAACAATGGTTATGCATTTTAACAGGAAATGCTGCTGATTCTGCTATGATCCGTACACAACGTGAAGGTGCTGAATATGAAACTGTAACACTGAAATGGTGCACACCTCGTGGATGTAGTGCTGCTGAAATGCAGAATTGTACAGCCACTCATCGTATTACACCTGTTGACGTCAACAGGTAAAGTAGTTTGATCACCATAAGAAAATAAGAAACTCGTGCATTCCATGGTCCGAATAACTTCTCAAATTTTTCCACAGTGTAGAAATGTAAATTTATGCTCATCTTGATAGGACAGAAAGATAGAGAGCAGCTGACATACCTTAAATCAATAGTTGACGTCACCAGACTAGGGTTTAAGGAATACTTCAAAATTCAAGGGCCAAACCCCCATCTTGAAGGCAGTAGGACTGCTTATTGTACTGGCCAACTGCACGACTATGTCACCTATCTATTTAAGGTTAGTTAGCTGCTGTCAATCCCTCTAAAGGGCTAAATTTGATCCCTTGACAAATCAGTTCTAGCTGCCAGATAAGTGTGAAAATTGGCTTATTGATAAAACTTATTTCCTAGAAGTAGTGGTATGATCGAAATAGTAGTATAGCAGGCCAGTCTGATATCTGTTCAAGCCAAAGTTTCTACAAATTTTGGTGTGGGAAATTTTGACGTCATTTATAAGCTAATTACTCAGTAGCAAAACACCTATATTACACCATATTTTTCAACCGAGAAGAGAAAACACCATATTATGATGTGCAGAAACATAAAAACTATTATACTTGTATGTATTGAGATTTTCCTCACAAAAGTTGCACAATAAGATTTTACATGTAAAAGTAGCCAAATTTTAGATTAAAATATCTCAAAATTTCACTCCCAATTTTTAAAAAAATTGTATCATTACAAAGAATACACAAAACTTGTATTTTTATGTTGGGATCTGCTTGTTTAGAACAGCTCTAGGCCTCTGAAGCCATCGTATGTTGCTATGGTATTGTGCATAAGATGCTAAATGTACATATCAGGCACCATATTGAGCATTACTGTAACAGAAACTCCATCTTTTGTATATTTCCATTGATGTTCCAAATGAAATTTGCCCAAAAATTTTACAGGCAACTGTACTACTAATTTGATTTTACCACTACATTTTGGGGCAGAAGGTGTGCCGATAAGCTAAATTTCACTATTATCTGACCACTAGAAATAAATTTGATAAGGGATCCAATATGGCCCTTTCAGTAGCGCATGTGGTGATAACCCATTGAAGATGGGCTTGTAACTTCTGAACCAGTGTACAGTGAGCTCAAATATTTTTCATAGTTTCAGTTGTGGTTTGGGTTTATTTTTTTTCATGAGATTTAGAGAGGGTTGAGTGGGAAGCCTGTGGTGATTTGATATGGAATAACCCATCCCCCTCCTCTCTCCCTTCTTCCACCTCCCGTCCTCCTCCTCCCTACCTCTGTCCAACTCTCCCACTTCTCCCTCTCTGTCTTCCTCCCTCTCTCCATCTTTCCCTCTCTCCCCTTCCCTCTATATATTTATTTATCTTGTTGTTTACTGGATTTAATATATTTTTTAAGAAAATATTTTAAAAATGTTTATTTTAAGGAAACATTTTGTGACTGTGTTGTTTATAATTTCATTTCATTCTGTTACAGTCGTCCATCTTCTTGTCTTATAAATTTCCTACTAAATGGGCGGTCTGTTATGCTAGAGATGCCTAGGAAAGCTGGTGGGAAGATGATATCACATCTTCTAGCTGCTCATGGAGGTGAAATTTTCATACATACATTAGTTACAGCTAGAAGTGTTCTTGAAGATCCTCCTTCAATCAGTGAAGGTTGTGGAGGTCGTGTTACGGATTATCGAATTACTGTAAGATATAGAATTGAATTTAAAGACGGTATAGTGCTCACTTTTTAAATTAATCTTTATAATAATTTTAGGTGTACTCACAGTGTTCTGTATTTAAATGAAGACGTGGAATTAACTGTAATAAATATTAAAAAACCTTAAGATGTATCTTGCAATCCTTAATATACTTTATTCATATTTTTTGGTTTATAGGATTTTGGGGTTTTGATGCAGAATAATAAATTGTTGCCAATGAAAAGAAAATTTGATGAAAATGATACTGAGTTACCTTTAGACAAAATGAGATCAAGATTAGACCGTCACACAAAGTATTGGCCTATTACAATTTCTTCAACCTTCATCTTTAATCTTAGAAATGTAAGTAATTCATATGAATAACATCCTAACGGAATGTAATCAGTTTTAATCCCTTTATAATTTCTTTTTATTTATTATTGTAGTACTAAAACTGTTTTGGATCTGTCTTTTTGCTCATATATGTTTTGGAATGTATATTTTGGCAAGCGTTACTATTTCAAATTACTGCAAACTAGGCAATACATTTTAAATCTAATGAAACCATAACTGTGAAAAGTTACAAATATAGAAAAAATATATAAAACATAGGTACAAGTTGCAGTTTTTGCAAGCACAGTAGCTATAACTTCTTCTGCCTTTTGTAACATGGTTATTTATAAAAATAAATAAATATATATATATATATATAACATACATATACACATACACAGGTGTACAACAACATTAAATGTAGCATTATTTTTGTAGTATATTGATCCAATGCCAACATTGATGGTTAAAGAAGAACTTTCAAATGATGAAGTTGTGCAGTGCAAACAAGTTATATATAATCTTATAGGTCTTGAATCAAAGCATGAAAATTTGCAGACACCTAATATGGGCCAAAGAGGCAAGGGACCTAGGAGGTAAATATTAGTATACCAGAAACCTACTTAATTTCAGTAGCACAATATTTTGTAATTTTTGTTTTTCCTTACCAACTGCTGTTGTGAGATAGTGTTGCTACTTATTAATCTTCAAACAATACTTTGCAGTTTTGAATATGAATAATTAATTTACTTTTAATACATTAAATTTGTGTGTCAATGATTTCACACCAGAATTTGAAATTCATATTGGCCTCAAATATTAGTATTCTCATTACCAAATAACATTGCACTGTAAATTTAATTTTCAATTTTGTAGGGAAGAACAGTATCGTATTATGTGGGGTGAACTTGAAACATTTATTCGAGCTCACTGCCGTTCAGATCAACATAATAGGGTACTAAACTGTCTTCTCGAATGCCGTAACAAAATTGATGATGATAAAGGGAAAACTGATAAAAATAGTAATGGCCGTGAGGACACAGTGGAGTTAGACCAAGCTTTAAGGGAGCTTGATCAGTAAGTAAAGTGATGTTTTCATTATGATATTAAAAATATGTTTCATAAGGTAATTGTAGAAGTAAATTATAATTCTTTTAATATAATATATTAAGCTTTAGTCAGATGTTCAAAATGTGATTAAAAAAGAAGTCTGTGGGAATAGGTTCCTAATTTGTTTATAAAATATTTATAATGTCTATAATCTAATAAATATACACAGATGCGTCTGTATTGTATTGCATACTCGCATGGAGCAATTTCTACCAAACTTGGTTTCTACAGGTGTCATTATTAAAAAGGTGTTATAATAATAACTGATATTGAGTAAATATTTTCAAGTATCACTGAAATTTATATTGTCACTCTTTATGAAGTATGTCCAAATTAAGACCCTAATGGCAAGTGGTGGAGTTTAAAGGGGTGACATAATGTGAAAGTTACCATGGTGGGTGTCAATTTCCATGTTTTTGTTTTACCATGCTGGTTAAGTTGAAGTTTTCTGGTTAAATTTGCCCAAAGATATTACTATTTTACAAAATGTAATAAAGCTTGTTTAAAATGCTATATTTTTAAAAGTTTTGTTATTCTTATTTTGTTTGGTACTGTTTGATCCATTATTTTTTATTATTATATTATATTTATTGTATTTTATGCATTTAATTATAATAACTACATTTTTTGTTACTCTATTATAATGTATTTTGGCAATTAATTGTTGTTTAGTGACTTGTATAATATAAATACAGTATATGCAAGAAACTTGACAATTTGCTTGATGTTCAAGGTTTGGAAAGCCTCCTGATGGAACTTCAGAATTTTCAGCAAGGGCAACAGTCATTCGAGCCACTACAGACTCTCCTATGTCACCTCCAGCTTCTAGTGCAATTAATACTTCACGCTGTACTCCACCATCTGTACACAGGCCTGTGGGTGGATGCATATATTCAGGACCAAGAACTTTTCTTGATATGTGGGTTGCTCGAACTGGTGCACAACAAGATACAAGGCCAGAGTTTTCTGGTCGACTGGTTGCTGATCCTATACCAGGTGGAGGTAGTCTCGCTCGATTGTATCCCATGATCAAGGATGCAGAATTAAGATCTGGAAATCGTGGCGAAATGGTTGTCGATGGGTAGGATGGTTGCTGTTGTGTCTGACTTGATTGGTATGCTTAATAATGTTCACTAATAATGTCCTTATCATATTTCTGACAATTTAAAGCTATATTAATGCAATGAGTGATAGAAATTTAAAATTGCATGTTTGTTAAATATACATCTATCACACATGTCACTCAATGACATTTTCAGGCTAATTAGAACAATTAATGACAACAGGAAAGAGAAAGAGGTGGTGCCTCTGAAAATTTAAAGATCTCCAAACCTTACAAGGTGCCTACCACTTGTGAACCTCAGGTAAGTCACCTGCTTTCTATCTCTAGTATTTGACTTGTAAGGTTTGTAGTTCTTTTTAATATTTCGAAGCAGTAGGGAAGATATTTTCATTGATGGCTAGCCAATGATTGAAAATGTCTTTTATAATTAATTGTTTTAATTAACCTGACAATGCCATTTCCTGATGCACATATACATACATATATACTCCTGGTGAGTTGTCGGCTAGCCGATAACTGGAAATGCCTTCCAAACTTTCTGATGAAGGGGGGCAGTGCCTCTGAAAAATGGTTCATAGATTGTTTGGAGTTCTCTAAATTTTGTGTGGCGGCACCCCTTTTATCATAAAGTTAGGAAGACATTTCCAGTGACTAGTGATAAATATTAATTGGTAGGTATTTGTTGAATTTGTTTGATAAAATTTCAGCATAATGATCTTTTGATAATTAAGGGTTCTGAAATGGAGAATAAGCGTTGAATTTGCATGGCTTGCGAAATGTGTGTAGTGTATCTGCTGAAATTTTCTTGCCTAATTTTCTCTTGCATGTGTTGTAGCTGTGCTAGAAACTGAATAACTTGTGTTCTTGTTTCCTTTTGTTTTGACTAATGTTGTCCTGATTAGGATTTTGCCTTGTAATTGTAATAATTACTGAATAATTTAAACATGTATTGAATTGATAACCATATTCCATAAATATTTAACATGTCTACTTAATAATTTTTACTTTCATAAATACTTTTGCTTTGTTATAATTCATTAACTTGAGAAATATTATGTCCCAAAAAGTGTAAATGCAGTTATTTATTAATGAAGAATTGGCATTGTTTTGATATAGGTAATATTGATTTACCTGATACCTCTTTAGATGAAAATAAAATATAGTGTGTAACTTTCTACCAAAAAGATAAATTAAGTTTGGTATGTGGAAATAGTTGGTTACACAATTTGGTTTACTATTGTATTTTCATACCAACAATTTACGAAAGATATGAAACTAATATTACATGCCAATCATTTATTAACACACGGTCTAAGAATATAGAGTTTATTAATAGCACCGCCAAATTGGTTCATATTAAATTGCCTTATATTGTGAGAGAGAGTAAAAATATTTTTCCTTCTAAATCAAATTCAGTCATTCCCTTGGAAATATAAAATATTTATGCAAACAAACAGTTTTGCAAATGCTAACTGTTTCAACATTTTTCCGAGTTCCAAAATGGTAAATTATGACAGTTAACTTTGCCACAACAAAGGATGTTAGATTGGGAAGGGATATTTGACGGAAGTTGAGGAATTCTGCTACTTGGGCAGCATAATAACTAGGGATGGTAGTAGTAGACATAAAGAGTAGGATATCACAGAAAAGGAAGGCTTTAGCGAAAAAAAGGAATTTACTTACTGGTAATATAAGTGAGAATATTAGGAAATCATTGCTAAAAATGTTCGTAGGGGTGTGAAATGTGGACAGTAGGAGCTGTGGAATAGAAAAGAATAGAAGCCTTTGAAATGTCGTGCTATAGGAGAATGCTGAAAATCAGATGGGCGGATACAATCACGAACTAGGAAAAGCGAACAATATGGAGGATGTTAACCAAGAGAAGGGGTAGATTAATAGGCACGAGGGTCTTGTAAAATTGGCATTAGAGGGAAGTGTTTGGGGTAAGAACAGAAGAGGGAGGGGAGGATGGAATACACTAAGCAGATTAGAGCGGGTGTGAGTTGTGCTAGTTATGAGGAAACGAAAAGGCTTGCACAAGATAGGTTAGCATGGAGGGTTGCATCTGACCAGTCTTAGGACTGAATACCACAACAACAAACTTTGCCAGAAATGTGAAAAGTGGCACAACCATAAATACAATTTGGTTCAGAAACTATCAACCTTGAACATATTCAAAATTTCTGAGAAAGCTTTGCACTATGGTTTCTTGGAAGGTGTTATACACCTGTACTATCTGAAAGGTGTATTGCTGAGTTTATAGACTTTTCTGTAACACACACAGCACCTGTGTAATAGGCACATTTTGTTCAGAACTTGCAGAACTAACTGAATTCTTTTGAGAACTTTGGGTTTTGTGCATGGATGGCACAATTTCTTTAACCAGGATATTTTTGTGCTTGTCAGATAAACTTGTATAATTGTAGTTTCAGAATAAATTTGTTTGAGCTGAATAAATCAATTATAGAATTTTTACTTTGCTATTCTTTGTATCTCATTTATATATGAAACACCTGTTTGCATTAGATCAATTTTTCATAAAAAAGCCATATATCATACTTGATGCACTATATTTGTTGGAATTGTGGTTTTTGGAATTTGAACATACATTTTTTTATTTGCTGCACACTATTGGAGACTGTGGCAAAACAGCCAGACTGTCATCTTGCAGAGGATAGCCTGAATTTGTGGACATGTCTAGGGTGTTGTTTACAGTAATTTTATCTATAACTTTTGTTAGGCATTGTTTTGTAAAGTAGGGATGATTTCATCCTAACATTTTATGTGAAAACCATATCAGAATGAGTGCATTGTCTGATCCAATGTATTAACTATTGCATATCCAATCAACGCAAATAAAAGTAAGGAATATTGTGTAATATTCTCATCTATTTTTTTTGCCATTTCATTATTGAAATTGCTGATTGTTCATGATTTATTATAAAAGCATAGCTTAAGGAGGAATTGTGACAGTTTTCATTTTAATTAATTTATTTATTCGACTTCTTTGATACTTAAAAGTATTTGTGCTGATGTAAACTTCTGTATTCTACCAAAAAGCTAGTTAATAGTTGTAAGTTATTGTTTCCTCAGTATTGTGTTAGTATTATGACCCAGATCAGTTTGAATTAAGGATGTTTATGAGTAAATAGAAGTTGAAAATAAATTATAACTGATGAAAAATATGTATCCAGGTAGGACAAGATGAAACAAATAGGCAAAAGACTAAAATATTACAAGAACAATTAAAAAACCATAGTTTTGAACAACTAGTCAGCTCAGTCCACCAGTTCTTGCATAGTGAATGTTGAAACCAGATTTTACACCTCGTACATATCCTCCTTTGCAAGAAATTCCTTTTCACCTTTTGACATTTTATTAAATCTCCTTCATTTAAACTCTCCAGGTAATAGAAAACATGACAATTATATCGGATAAAGATTTTTCACTGTTGGGACAAAATTTCAATTAAAAAATAGTGACTTTATCATACCCACATTTTTGATCAATAAATAATTGTTTAATAAATCTTATATTTTAAAATAGTGGATGGCTTAATTTAGAAGGACTTTTAAAAGTTATCATTTATATATATATATTTAAGGGTTTTTAATTTGTAGTTTATTTGTTACTTAGTTTATCATATAATCATGTTATTCTTTTGTTTTGTTATAGAGACTTCCAGGAATCTTGTGTGTCCACAAAGCATTAATTTGAGAAGCAAATGTTGGCTCTTATTTTTATATGAGATGATACATTTTGTAAATAGAAAGTATTTTATAATTAAAGTATTACAAAATTAATTTAATGTTTCTTAATTGCTTTAATAGAACACTACAGAAATAGTATAATGATAACAATAGTCTTAACATTTCAAACAGTAAAGAAAGTAAACTGTACCTTCAGAGAACAAAAGTTACAGAATCAGATCTGAACGCACAAAATCTTAAAAACAAATAAACTTAATAAACATATTTGTGGATCTGTTGAAAGTGTTGAGTGTTCATATGGTCTGTGTGTCCTTATCCTTTTGGCTTCTAGTCTTGTACTTTGATACTGTGGGTAGATGTGGGAAAATAATTGTCATCCATGGACTTACGATTTACAATTTAATTTTGAATTTATTCTGTTTATAATCATTTAACCACATTGCCTTTATGCCTCATATGTGGATAGTTCTTTTAGATAGGAATTTACAGACTCTTCTTTAAGCTTTTGTATTTCTCTTTTGAGCTTCTGTTTTGTTGTCAAGTATAGTTTTGTATCCTAGGTCTGTTGACTGCTGCTATTTTCTTGTCTAATATAAGATTGAGCTAAATAATTACTCTGGCAACTCTTACCATATTCCCAAGGTCTTAGACCCCAGGACATACACTATCTAAAATATATGAAGGTGCCCTGGCATGTGAGAACCTTGAAAAAACCAGAGAGAATATGAGGCATATGCAAAGGAAGGTCCTGTAATAAATCTTGGGAGCGATACCTGTGAGAGAAAGCCCCCGCAGGATACATTCTTTAGTATTTTTAGTAACAGACTAGATGAGGGTTATCCTGAAACAGGGAACTCCCCATTAATAGCATAGGAAGGGAAATTGAAACCTCAGCGAAGAATTTACCTGCGGTCTTACTATTTCTTGCTGCGAGTTTGCTTTCAGAAATATTGAATCTTTTTCTCTTCCTAAATTCGTCTTCCTTCCAACTTTCAACCAACGCTTCTTCCCGCTTAAAATATTCATGTTTCTTTTCCTCTCCTTGCCTTCCTCTTGATTCCAACTTTTGAGCACCACTGGCTGTTCTTCTCCTTTTCCGACTTCCTATTTTCCTATTCCTATTCAAACGCACACTGACTTTTTCACCTCGCTGTAACCCACCAACCAATCTCTCATTACTCTTTCTAGATGGCAAAACGTCACCACACGTGACGTGTCTTCACCAATCGAATTTAATTTTCAAAGATCGCGGGATCCGCGCTTTCGGAGGAAGGGACTGGCCTTGGGTAAAATTTCATAGGCTATCGCCCCTGACCCTGACAAACCAATCTTCGCGACTACACGGCGCCTCTTTAATCCCGGATATTTCGCATCTGTTCCGCCTGTATCCGAATATTCCCGTTCAATTTTCTGTATTTAATTCGTCATATTAACAAAGCTTCTATTTACTTATACATGAGTAATGAATAGGTAGATGCTAGAGAGAACTTAAACACAAAACACGTAAAGAAAAATTTGAAACCTATTTATTGCGGAATACAACACGGTTTTACGGTTAGCCTTCAGATAATATATAACGCCAACAGTTTCGACGTAAAAATATTTACTGTCGCGTTCTTGTTTAGTCGCTTTGTAATCATTAAGCTAAGTAATTGGGTTAACAGCTGCTTGAAATTGATCATTCCAACCATGCAACTGCCAAGCAATTTGCACTTTAAGTAGTTATGACTTGTTTGTAAGATGCTCATACGTAGCAGCTTGGAAATTAAAGAGACGTTCAACTATTTTTAATTGATCCACTCACCGTCAAAACTTACCGGATATTGGAAATGTAAATCTACAAGTCCTGAAGTGACTTTTTTTAAAGAAAAGCAAAAACAGTGGCATTAATGTATTTATTTCGTGCGGAATCCGTGCAGCCAACTTTTGAACCTTTTCCATCGAGTGGAAGTGACGCTCTATGCTACTGTGACAGTATTCAATTATTTCAATTCCTTCGTAACAGTTAGTGTTATACCATAATTATTTTTTATCAAACCGGGACAGATTTGATAATTTGTTCAAAATTCATAACATGGGCGTCCGTACGATTTTTATATATATTGAAGAAAAAACACCCCCCTCCCCAACTCTTGTTATTTTTAACGCCTCCTACCCAGCAAAAAATCGTACGGACGCCCATGTAGGGGAAAGATCAAGAAATAATTAGTTTCCGAGTCAAATTATAAATCATATTTCGATATAATAACAAATATGAGAAAATAAAAAACTACAATATACTAATATAAGTAATAATATATAATATTGTGTTTAACAAACAGATATTAATTACATAATCCAAATTATGATTACGCATTTGCTTCATATTATGGGGAGGAAGAATAAATTAAAGAACACTCAAGACTTTTTTTTTGATCATGTTAGTCCGCAACATCTTCATGTGAGGGTTATTGATAACATTTATCATTACAATTAACTTGTTTTAAAAAGTCCTTATTGTTTTTAATCGAGTCGAAAATTTCACTACAATTTAATACATTAATGGCTTTTCAGCGTAATAGAACTTTTACTGTTGATGCAGCCATTTTGCCCCTTTCTTCGGAACACGTATTATTCATTATTGAAAATATTCTTTCAGCGGTGCACGAGTGCCTGGTTAGTAGAAATCATATTCTTTAAAATGACTAAATAGTTTATACCATTTCTTTTCACAACTTTAATTTTTCCAAATGGCAGAGTTTGCCGACAAGAAAGACTTTACACCCACAACTTCATCAAACAGTTCGTCTAAGTTAATTGGGTTATTTCCACGAATTTAATTAATTTTCAAAACCGGAAGCATCAATTTCAGGCAAAGTTAATTGATTATTGTTAATCCAAGTAAAAACTTCTGCTCCACCAAAACTGTTTTCCCATAACATATTTTGATCACTAAAGCTTCTATTTCAATGGATAGAACATTGAAGACTGTAGTGTACGATGTGAGCACCACAACCAATATCTGCAATATTTTCCTAGTTTTTTTCTTCAATAGGCTGTAAATATTGTTTTTCCCTTTGCGTTTGACGCCTTCGAAATTAGTATTGCAGTTATCTTCCCAAAAATCCAACAACCATGTCAATTTAATTATTTGTTGCCATAGCTGACATTAAATAAAAGGTTAACCTTTTTTTAATTCATCTGTAAATATAAACTTTCTTTTTGGCAGTTTAGGAGCTTAATATTATTATTTTAAATTAAAATTTAATTTATTTAACAATTATTGACTAATGTAATTGCAAGAAATGACACAAAAATTCACGTTAGAACTAGACTTCACTCTACAATACGCAATAATTAATTGACTATAGTATCGGCTCTCAACCATGGTATAAGTACACCATGCTCTCAACTATCGCTAATAAACACGTACAGTGTCACGCGTGATATTTTTCTTTTCCGGGCAATTTTTCATTTGCAATTTTTATTAAATAACCTATTCTACAATTTTCATGAATAAACTGGCCGGGACGTCTGGGAAGCCTAGTTATACCATCCTAGTTTCTTTCATTGACATTTTTAGCATTCTGAACACTATAACTATGTCAATAATAATTATAGAGTCGTGACTAGTAATTTCAAAATAGAAACACTCTAATCCAGATTATTGTTCGTAGACGTTTGAATTGGATGTTTCAAAGGAGTTTACTCCTGCTTGGATTTTGGTCACGATCTTGTTTGTAAAAGGAAGCTAATTTTAATCTCGACTAAAGAGTGAAGAGCTTTTGCCGAACTCTGCAAGGCTCAAGACGCAAACAAATGATCGACGAGGAACAAATTAACGACGACTTTCGTAGAATCTCTTTGCCGTCTAAGAGGAGTTTATGAACTCAATTATGAAAGTGCTAATGAAGTTTAGGTAGCGCTTCTGTGCAAAGACGTTTCCTCCACCCCCCCCCCCCGACAGCATAATTCAAACCGCGCTGAACATCTTTTCATATCTTACGGACAATCCGTGGAATACATTTCTTAATTTAAAATTATGACAGAAAAGTAGGAGAAAAGTTGCTGACAAGTGTTAGTTTGCTTATTTGAGTTTCGCATTGATGATCCTTGCAGCATGTCCGCTGGAGTTTTCTTTTTCTGTATCCCACTCATCAAATTATTCATCAGAAATGCAAATGCTAATCTAAGTGAGTATATAATTAACGAATAAGAATTTAAAATCATAACATTATTATTTCTGCTGTTATAACATTATTTTCACCTCTGTAATAAACAATGAAAATCCACTTTTATAATCTTCACCCGAAGGAAACCCCCACAATATCAAAATATTTTATTACAACAAAATTATTCTTGTAACTGAATCTGTTACGCTATTTAAGAATTTACCCCTACAAGAGGCTCACTTGGAGAAGAGTTGTCCGCTGATCCCTTTGGATCAGTCGGCCAACTGTCTCCTAAAACTTGTGGAGACTCGGAGAAAGGAATGCTGCGACCCCACAGCAAACTCGTCTCCCGTCATTCGGAAGAACGTTAGAGTAGTACCCAATGCCCGACCTACTTGATGCAGGTTTACTAGGGTTTTCCCTGCATCTCTTCAGGTGAAACACCTGGTAGGAACCTTTAACTATAGCCCGGTGGCCTGAGTCAACCCTTGGCTACCTTCATCTACCTTCCACGTCCTCCCCTTTTTCAATTCCTTTCCTATGCTATTAAAGGGGAGTTGCCTGTTTCAGGATCACCTTCATGTAGCCTGTTAACAACAACAAAACATACATATTATCAAGAAAGGGAAACAAATTGATCTAAAAGTTAAAGATCTTTACTGACCCCTAGTAAGAAGATAGAAAACAAGCTCCTATTATGAAAAATGTTATCAGCCAATATGGGCTTGAATTATGGGATTTTGCTACCAAGTCCAACATTGATATACTACATCGTAACCAATCAAAAGTCATAAGAGAAATTTTTGATGCTCCATAATACGTTTAATAATTAGGGATGGTAGACATAAAGAGTAGGATAGCACAGGCAAGGAAGGTTCTCGTAAAAAAACAGGAATTTACTTACGGATAATGTAAGAATTAGGAAATCATCATTAAAAAAATTCGTATGGAGTGTGGCATTATATGGGTGCGAAAAGTGGACGGTAGGAGTTGCGGAAAGGAAAAGAATAGAAACTTTTGAAATGTGGTGCTGTAGATGAATATTGAAAATCGGACGGGCGGATAGAGTTAGTAATCAGGAAATTCTAGGCAGAATAGGGGGAGAGATAAAAATATGAAGAACTTTGACAGAAGAGTCCGACCTACCTGATGCAGGTTTTCTCGGATTTGTCCTGCATCTCTTTCAGGTTAATACCGGGATCATTAAGCTGCAGTTCGGGAGCCCTTGTTAACTCTTGTCTGCCTTCTTCTCCTTCCGCATCCCTGTTTTAAAATTGCCTTCCTCGGCTATTACGGCGAATTTCCATTTATTGGATGACCCTCGTGTAGTCTGTCACCATAAAATAAATAAAGTCAGCCAGCTGTATTCTCATGTAGATTGTCACGGTGAAAAACGGATTAATGGACAATGAAGATGAGGAAGGCCATGCTTATGTTCTGAAAAAAAAAGATCCTAAGTATCTAAAGGCGAATAGTTTTTTACTGCTAGAAATATCTGTCTGGCTTATACAATATAACTTCTACAAATCCTTTGAGTTTCTTATTCTCATCAGTCTCAACTCGCCATAGTATTTCAGAACTATAAATAATCATCCAGAATATGCAACACTATATCAAACATTGATTATCAAACATAATAATCAAGTAAAATGTTATTAAAGTACGAGGTTTTTCCCGTTGAAAGGCATGTATAAATTCCTCTCGGGTTTCAGTCTGAAGATGATGGCAGAGCAAGCTATCGAAACGTCACTGTTAAAATCTTTGACCCGGTTGGAAACCCGAGAGGAATTTATACAAATAAAATGTTTATAAATCTGCACAAAATCTCTAATCAAAATGTCGGTTCAATGACAAATTTTCCAAAGAAGCTTTTTAATGTGAACAGAGCATAATTCTTATAGTACGGCCGTGGTAATATTAAATGATATTTATAATTATAGTACCAAGCTATTTTAGAATCGTATTTACTGTATTATCATTTCGTTGATTTTTTTGGTGTGTAATTTTAACTTTAAAAAGAAATTTTAATAAATGTAACAACGCTATTAAAATTAAAGTTAAGTTATTATTCAGTTAAACTTTCTCTGACTCAGTTAAAAGTAGAGCGACAGGGTTACCCGAGGGTAATCTACATGGTGGCAGCTCCTGTATAACAGCATACGAAGGGATTTGACAGGAGGGACGAAGATTGCAGATCAAGTCAGTCAAGGGCAAACTAGTTTAAGGATAATCAAAGAACGAAGGTTGTATTTCTTGAAGAAAATGTTCTCGCGTTTCCACTCGGGTTAAACAGCGATCATAGCGCGACGTTTCGACGGACGAGAGCACTACCGTCATCTTCAAGCGAAGTGAGGATACTACCCGTTGTTCGCCGCCTTAAAGTGATGCAGGGCAAAGCGTTGAAAACCTGCACCAGGTAGAGCGTACTAGTCCCTCGCCTTTCCGATGATTGGAGTGGGGTTAACTATGAAATATAGATATGCATTACAGTTTGCCTTCTAACCGACGGGAAATTTCAGATTATTAACTGGAGCAAAAGAAATAAACATTGCAATGGGAAATAATTTTACTTGTAATATAGCAACATTTTCATGTCACGTGACCTGGATGATCCATTTTTTTTCTCTGTAATGAAGAAGCTTGTAGGTCACGGTAGAGATACCTCTTTTTTAATTAGTAAATTAAATATTAAATTCTATCAAGAATTTTAAGACAAAGTTTATATATAACCGGAAAGTGCGTCAGGTAAAGTGTAAAATTCTATTAAGTATTAAAGGAAAAGTTATTTGAAGTACACAACAGTAAAATTTTAATTTTCTTTATGAATTTAAATGAAAGTTCCGAATTAGAAATGAAATACTGTTAAACTTGGAGTTTTCTTCATTTAATTAGTATATTTAACACAGACGATTATATATTAAATAACTAGCTGGATACTTGGTGATACCCGGTAATTCATTTATATTAGACTGTTACAGTATTTAATTCTCTTTGTCAATACGTGATTAAACCACGAGTGAGAGCGTCACATTTCTTAAAATTTGACTCAACATCTTAATCGTTTCAAGAAGTATACTGATACGATACAGAAAAATTCACAGGAGAAGTCAATTATATTTATAAGGGGACGATACTTGATGTATCTCTTCGGACTCAATAACCGTAAAAATTTCTGTGTAGATACATGTATATATCTACGAAAAATTACATTGGGGTGTCTGCTCTGTTACTTACAAAACATTTCGCATACTTATTAACTTACGAAGGTATCATTACTTAAATAAAAGTTAGTTAAATTTAAATATTATTTCACGTTTGATGCATTCTCCTCGGTCAGATTAGCTTGAAATCCCTGACGTAGCTTGTCAAACGTGAAATAATGCTTCAATATAACTGAAATTCTATTTATAAATTTTAATTATTTTTCACGAACGTCGTCACCGCCGGCACACGCACGCAGCGGATGAGCATCTCGCATGGCAGGCTACGGGAAGACAATGTATCCTGTTGTAAGTTCTACATTTATTTAGGGTAGACCCTTTTTTAGTCTGAAAGCTGGGAAGAATACCTAAATCGTCAAAAGATCGACAGAAACCTTCTCTGGGCAGAGCACTACAGTAGACCAAACCCTCACACACCCTGTCTTTCTAAAAAAAATGCTTACCTTGCCTTTTATTTATATATAAGATTTACTCAGCCGTATTATTAGAGACTGTAAAATTGTATTTTATTTTACTGTTACATAATTTCTAAATTATATTCTATTCATTTTCGGCTTTCATATTAATTCAAGTTCTGAAACTCTGTTGAAACTTTCCTGCACTTTACTTTTGCGAAGATAAAGTGCTTGTTATAACCAAATGTAGAAACTGTCGGCCAATTCACAGCATATCAAAAATTAATAACCAGTGTTTTCAGAAAAATTCTTTCATACTAACATTATAAATAAAAACTTCTCTACAAATAAGTTACATTCTGTAGTTGTATTATGAGAAACTACCCGTAAGAGGCTACATCCTCCCTTTTCAATTCCCTTCCTTTGCTATTAATGGGGAGTTGCCTGTTTCAGATCACCCTAATGTAGCCTGTTTACCAAAACAAATCCTGAACAGATAATAAATAACCCTTTGAAGGTCACGGCTGTTTTTTAAAAAATAATTTATTACAACGGCAGCTTTCAGCAGATTAAAACTACTACAGTCATCCTTTTATAATTAAAGCAATTCTACTTTAACAACATTATCAGTACAGCGTGATTTGAAAATTTAAAATGTTTGTGTTCCTCAATACGTTATCTGGTCAAAACTGGCGGAAACATCCAAAGTTTTGACCATACGACGTGTTGAGTGACATAAATATTTTACATTTTTACAAAGTAAAAGTTAAAGTAGAATTGTTTTAATTATAATAGAATGAATATGGTAGTTTTAATCCGCCAAAAAATACCGTTCTAATAAATTAATTTTTTTAAAAGAAAACAACTGTGACCGTCAAAGGGTTATGTATTATCTTTTATTTTATTATCTATATTAACATAAACACTAAACGGTCAAACAACCTGAAGTAAATAATCCGGAAATTAAAAATAAATATTCCTCTCTCTAGTGTACAAAGACGAGATTAATTAATTTGGAGTTATTTTATATTATGTAACAATTTTTTTGAAAGTAAAATGAGTCTCGTATGGCGCATCCCAGATAGGTAAGGAAATCAAACAGCCATCAGCGGCTTTCCTTTAAGAGGATTAACGAAGGTCAAAAAGGCACACAGGAGTTACATATATCTGCCTAGAAAAATCTATGTTTCCAAGAGTTTCGTACGTTCACTAAATTTTACACGGATATGTGGAGCCAAGAAGGACGTGAGTTCTCATCGCCCTGGGAGTTTCTAACAGAATATTTAATTCTCATTGGTCAGTATCATTCAGAGTTCAATATCTGGTGGGATGAACGTTGGTTCACCGAGGTGTCGAGATGGTATTCTGAAAGGAGAAAATTAAATAATAGGGTAACGGGACAGAAGGAGAATTACCTTGAAATTGATAGATCATAGACACTTTAGAGCGCTTCATTAAAGTAATAATTATTCCTCAACTTAATATACAGGTGTTGGAAAAAATAAGATGAAAATCTGCATTTACGCAATATTTATTGATTAATAAGGAGTTGGATCACGACTGTAGTTCGTCGTGGAGTAGATTTGTAGAGTGTTTGAATAGTTTCCAACGGAATGTCCTCCCACTCTTGTAGCAAAACATCCGCCAATTGCCGCTACGATGTTGGAGGTGGAAATCTGCTCCTCAGTCTCTGCTCTAAAACTCCCCATAACGGTTCAATTATGTTGAGGTCAGGAGATTGTGCTAGTCAGGGAAGATGTTTGAAGACATTCTGATGCTCTACAAAGTCACCTGAACCTTTTTGGCTGTGTATATGGGCGCATTATCATCTTTTAATATGGCAGTAAGCGCTTCATTGATGACTGAGGATGTCGAGATATTCAATCGCATCTATCAGGTCAGTAATGGTAATGATCGTGCCAGCTGAATACCACGATATATCCGCCCAAATCATAACGGAACCTCCCTCGTGCTTGACTGTCGGAAGCAGGAAGGCCGGATCGTAGGCTTCTTTTGGTGTTATCCATACATCAACCGGTCATTTGTAGGAAACAATGATACCAAATTCTTTCTCATCATCGAGTGTCCAGGTCTTTTGGTTGGGGCTGAATACCACAACAACAAACTTTGCCAGAAATGTGAAAAGTGGCACAACCATAAATACAATTTGGTTCAGAAACTATCAACCTTGAACATATTCAAAATTTCTGAGAAAGCTTTGCACTATGGTTTCTTGGAAGGTGTTATACACCTGTACTATCTGAAAGGTGTATTGCTGAGTTTATAGACTTTTCTGTAACACACACAGCACCTGTGTAATAGGCACATTTTGTTCAGAACTTGCAGAACTAACTGAATTCTTTTGAGAACTTTGGGTTTTGTGCATGGATGGCACAATTTCTTTAACCAGGATATTTTTGTGCTTGTCAGATAAACTTGTATAATTGTAGTTTCAGAATAAATTTGTTTGAGCTGAATAAATCAATTATAGAATTTTTACTTTGCTATTCTTTGTATCTCATTTATATATGAAACACCTGTTTGCATTAGATCAATTTTTCATAAAAAAGCCATATATCATACTTGATGCACTATATTTGTTGGAATTGTGGTTTTTGGAATTTGAACATACATTTTTTTATTTGCTGCACACTATTGGAGACTGTGGCAAAACAGCCAGACTGTCATCTTGCAGAGGATAGCCTGAATTTGTGGACATGTCTAGGGTGTTGTTTACAGTAATTTTATCTATAACTTTTGTTAGGCATTGTTTTGTAAAGTAGGGATGATTTCATCCTAACATTTTATGTGAAAACCATATCAGAATGAGTGCATTGTCTGATCCAATGTATTAACTATTGCATTTCCAATCAACGCAAATAAAAGTAAGGAATATTGTGTAATATTCTCATCTATTTTTTTTGCCATTTCATTATTGAAATTGCTGATTGTTCATGATTTATTATAAAAGCATAGCTTAAGGAGGAATTGTGACAGTTTTCATTTTAATTAATTTATTTATTCGACTTCTTTGATACTTAAAAGTATTTGTGCTGATGTAAACTTCTGTATTCTACCAAAAAGCTAGTTAATAGTTGTAAGTTATTGTTTCCTCAGTATTGTGTTAGTATTATGACCCAGATCAGTTTGAATTAAGGATGTTTATGAGTAAATAGAAGTTGAAAATAAATTATAACTGATGAAAAATATGTATCCAGGTAGGACAAGATGAAACAAATAGGCAAAAGACTAAAATATTACAAGAACAATTAAAAAACCATAGTTTTGAACAACTAGTCAGCTCAGTCCACCAGTTCTTGCATAGTGAATGTTGAAACCAGATTTTACACCTCGTACATATCCTCCTTTGCAAGAAATTCCTTTTCACCTTTTGACATTTTATTAAATCTCCTTCATTTAAACTCTCCAGGTAATAGAAAACATGACAATTATATCGGATAAAGATTTTTCACTGTTGGGACAAAATTTCAATTAAAAAATAGTGACTTTATCATACCCACATTTTTGATCAATAAATAATTGTTTAATAAATCTTATATTTTAAAATAGTGGATGGCTTAATTTAGAAGGACTTTTAAAAGTTATCATTTATATATATATATTTAAGGGTTTTTAATTTGTAGTTTATTTGTTACTTAGTTTATCATATAATCATGTTATTCTTTTGTTTTGTTATAGAGACTTCCAGGAATCTTGTGTGTCCACAAAGCATTAATTTGAGAAGCAAATGTTGGCTCTTATTTTTATATGAGATGATACATTTTGTAAATAGAAAGTATTTTATAATTAAAGTATTACAAAATTAATTTAATGTTTCTTAATTGCTTTAATAGAACACTACAGAAATAGTATAATGATAACAATAGTCTTAACATTTCAAACAGTAAAGAAAGTAAACTGTACCTTCAGAGAACAAAAGTTACAGAATCATGTAAACTCATGCTCTGCGATCTTTGGTGACTTTGTTACAGAGTTAATATGTTAAACCAAAATTGTTAATGACCTATTCTTTACCCTGGGAAGGAATGCTAAGAAAAACGCTGAGTCCTCAACACAGACCTTAAATTACTTTAGAAGAACTTATGGACCACAGTAGAAGTAATTAATCCTTCCTCGTTGCCGACTTAGAAAAGTTATCATCTGCACAAAAGTTTACTCAAAGGCTCAGCCTGATGAGAAACTTTCACAGTTACAGAAGTAACTTGAAATCCCACGTACAGATACTGTCATAAACGGACGAAGCTCCTATATTATTTACCAACAGACTTATAGTCCCTACGTTCTTGTAAAAACAGGTATTAATTATGTAACATAGTTTTGTTATTTCATGTATTAAATTTTATTGTCCTACGTTCTTGTAAAAACAGTTATTAATTATTTTATTATTATTTCATGTATTAAATTTTATTGTCCTAATTTATAAAGGATTGGATAAAGGGGTTAATGAATTTTACATCAATCGAGTCTTCATAACACACAATAACAACAATAAAATGGAATTCGTGTTTTAGAACCGCCTTTTAACAAGCCAAATATTTCAGGGAAGCACGGGTAGTTTAAAACTCGAATTTTTCCAACTTATATCTTGGAATAAAATCTTTAGAAAATATCAAACATAAGTAAGATCTTTTAATAATTATAATTTAATAGATTTGTTGTTTAAAATAAAGACGTCGACAGTGACTTCCCCATACAACGTGGATATTTATTTGGCAGCGAAAGAACTTTATCCGGGTCTGGGACGAAAAATTTTATCTGTCGTCTGCAGTCGGATTGTTTTATGCAGTGACGATAAGCATGATACTAAACTCCTAATGCATTTTTGCCGTAACAAGCGACTGTAATAAAGCCACTAGAAAAATGTTAAGAAATCATAGTTTTACCAAAAAAGAAAATAAAAAATTGTAAAGTTCTTACAAAAAGCTTTTTAAGTTAGAGTTTAAGCTTTTAAATTGGAAAATTTATATGCTGATACTGATTCAGTACATTTCAATGAAATACAGATGCACTGTTTTGCACTAAATATGCTTATTCAAGAGTGTTATAAGTTCATTTTATAACAGTAATTAATTTAAAAGAGATGTTAATCAACTGATGTAAATTCTAAATTTGTTAACATACTTTTAAATAAATTATGTTACCCAGTTCTTAAAGAAAATTTTGAGGTCTGTTTATCACAATTAATTACAAATAAAGTTGGCTGCGATCGATGATAAATCATCTCATTTTGATTTAAAATTTGGGAAGAACCTCAACTTTGCCAACAGTCTTTTAAATACTATAATATGTGTTTCCTGTTTTTGTTTTAAGAAATTTTGAGGTTTGGATAACAGAATCAGTTGCAAATTTAAAGGAGAACGTATTTATAGAGAAAATGCTTAAATATTGTAAGAAAATTTAAACATTTAGAAACCTTTGTGTTGAAGTACTTATAAGATTCTAATAGCTACATACCTATAACCTTTGTCAGTGCGTGAGTATGAATGCCATAAATTAGGCGTCCAAACTACTAGTCAGAATTTGATCAAATTTGGCACACGCGTTTCTCAGAGCCCGGCGCTGTCCATGATCTTTAAAATTTTAAATATACTGAAGTTATACATGCGAAAAACATTTTACGTAAATGTTTTTGTGTCCCATTCACGCATCGAGATCTCTTAATGAATACGAGTTGCATATATTCTTGATCTATAATACTATATATTTTTTAAATTACAAACATTTCGCGTTGTAATCAACCTGCCGTTGGCAGAGAGATAAAATAATAAACTTCTTTGGATAGTTCATACGATGTACACGTAAAATGTTTTATTTTTCGCGTCAGGTAAATTTTAATGTTTAGTAATTGCTCATTTGTAAATTCAAATAAAATATTAAGCATTTTATATTGACATTTATAAAAGTATTAAATTAAATAAACTTTAATAACAATAATATTATATATACATATATAAGAAAATGTCACCGAACCAAGTTTTTTCCACTTTTAGAAAGTGTTTTTCTGGTGGTTTTCCTGCTCAAGCAAATTCCGTGATCAACTTGAAGTAACGAGTAAGGCTTAATTCTCTTTGTCTCACCGAGACCTATCAGTAGATATCTTTATTTCCAAGGTGGACCAACCTACCCGTAAACTACAACACAATAAAAAACTTAATTTTGAACCCATCCAACTTTAGCCCCTGTAGTTGGGAAACAGAGAATGTTAGAAAAAATTTTGTGGACACAGCCGAACGGAAATTCTATCCCTACTATTTTGTTCGTATGATCTTTTCTTCTGAGGGAATAGTACTGTTCCCATTAATTCTGTTGATGGACAAATTGAAATTCCTAAAGACAGTTACAGTGTAGCCAGAAGTACTCTTGAACTGATCAACAGCATATATACTGCCATTAATTACAACTATGTAAATAAGAAAACTGTTATTGTGGACTTCATAAACAATAAGATTCTCAATTCCTTCCAAGGTGATGATAAATTCCATAAATCTATTGACAAAACTGTGTTAGAATGGGGGACTATCCAGTTCCCCACAGAGTTCCAAAATTCTTCGAGTCCACCTTGAATGCGTCCACTTTGAAAAAAGTAGCACCTGTGATCCTCCTGAGAAATCTAGACACACCAAGGCTATTCAATGGACATCGAACAGCTGTTGTGTCATGTCATTGAAACAACCATTCTCACAGGTCAATCTGCAGAGAGAATGTTTTCATTCCAAGGATAGTTTTGGTCTCATCATACCCGGCTTCAAAAGGATCCAATTTCCTCTTAAATTATGAAAACAAAGCTGAGGGCTAATCACTTAAAGTTGCCGGTCTTTTATTCATTCATATAAAAAACTTTTATTATAAGGATTGTCAGTTTGTACAATAAATGATCCAGTATATACAAAATTAAAATAATGAATACGAAATTAAAATAGTGCTTATAATTAACATTTATACATGTAGTTAGGTTAATCCATTTAATTAACCTACTTTTGCAGATGGGTTAGTTTTTGTGTGTGTATCTAAAAAGCATACGACGTGGGTGGGTGAGGGTTGACAGGCTGTGAACTGGTTATTGGAAGATATATGAGGTTGGGTCTGCGGGCATGATGGTAGCTGGGTTAGGATGTGCCGTGATGATCAGGGGAAAGTATGACGTCATTTCCTTTGAGCCGACGGAAGCGTGGAGGTGGAGGAGGATTGCCATGAAATTGCTGGATCGTGGGGTTTGAGTGGTTGAGGGCGCTTTTAATTAGGGATTTGAGATTACGTAGTTTACTTTAAGAAGTTTGATGTTGTGGTGGATGACGGTATTTCTAAGGTAACAGGGAGAGTTTGTAATGGTGCGTAGGATTATGTTTAGTTTAGTTTGAATTTTGGCTGTTGTTCCCCATATGGACGAGGCATAGGACCAGGTGGGTTGTATTATGGAGAGGTAAAGTAGGCGTTTTGTGCTGATAGTAACAAGGGCTTTTCTGTTTAGGAGGGGATATAAGGGTTCTGAATTTATGGTTGATTTTGGAGAGGAGAAGATTAATATGAGGTTCCCACGAGAGTTTTGAATCAAACCTGATTCCTAGATAGATGGTTTCGGTTTTTCTAGGGATTTGTGAATTGCTTAGATAGAGGTGGATTTGGGGAGGAAGGTTTTTTGTTAGTGTGATTTGGTGCGGTTGATGCTGATTCGCCATTGTTTGAACCATTGCTCGAGGTCAGTGATGGGCAAACGTTTTAAAGAGGGGACCAAAGGAAAGGAAAAAAACTTTAGGCGGGCCAATGTAATTTTTTTAAAGTTAATATGTTACATTTTACAAAATTCCTGAATTTTTGTGATACTAAACCCTATTAATGACTGAAAGATTATGAAGGAGAATGTGACGAATAAAACTTACTGCTTTTCTGAAACGAAAGAGAGAATAAGAGAGGATCTAACAGTCAGTATTCTTTTTTTATTCGTCAGGCTAAGAATAGATTTAGATTTATTGTTTCCATTAATCCTCGATTGAGGAAATAGGATACGTCATACATTAAAAATTAAAAATGAACAAAATAAAGTACATAATTAAAGACAAATAATCTTAAAATAAATTAATAAAAGAAAATGTATATAGACAAAAGTCAATATAAACACAACACGGACACACGATGTCACACACACACTGGGAAACACAAACAAGCACACACTGAGGAACACGCAATGGAGTTTTAACTACTTGGAGCTCTGCGACCAGGAAACTGTCCTTCCGTCGTAGCTCCAGGCAATACATGAAACAAACAAACAAAAGAGCAGAAAAAACTGAATAGAAATTTTAAACATATGTGATGTGCTATTTTACAAGGCAGCTCATTCAACACTTTTTGCAGGAACCTTGATTTAAATACTAGAAGGACGATTAAGAAAATCCTGTACCGAGTAAAACGCGTCATTTAAAAGAATAGTTTTACTCTGCTTCACGAAGCTTTTGTAGGTACTATTTTTAACTTCTGGCGGAAGGCTGTTGTATAAAATTATCCCGGTATTGTGAATACTTTTCTGGTGTAGAGCAAGGCGATGCTTGTCCGACCTTAGAGCTGAACGATTTCTGGTCGCGTATTCATGAAACTCGCCATTTGTTTGAAACAAATTAGTGTTCCGCTTTACAAACTTTAATATTTCATAAATATATACGCTTGGTAAAGTAAGTATTTGCAAACTTTTAAAGAATGGTTTGCAACTCGATCTAGAATTCGTGCTAGAAAGTATTTTAATTGCACGCTTTTGCAACTTAAATATTTCATTACACCTGGGGCAATTTCCCCAATTAGAGTTGCCATCGCTCATAATTGAGTGAAAATACGCGAAGTAAACCATTTTGACGTACTTTTTGTCAACGTGTTGCATTAGTGTTCTCAAGCTAAACTTATTTTTCCGGTAATAAAGGCGCGCGAGCGATGACGCTTCCTTGGGGGACGCCCGTGGTTGGGAGAGATAGTTATTTATTTTGATAGAGAAGGTTCTGATAGGAAAGTAGTTTGGGAGTATTCTGTAGTGGGTGTCATTTAGGAAGTTTTTAATTTTGGATAGTAGGGAAGGGTGGCGGATTTTATCAAAAAAGTTGCTAGTCTATAACTTGAAACACCCTGATTCTCTCGTGTTGATTGTTCTAGAATTGGCTCAAGCCAAAGTATTTTTGTTTATGCAGAGAATGGTAGAACTGTGAATGTACCTTCAAGTACTGTAATAAACGTATTCCTGCTTAATTATTTACGTGAATGGGAGCAACGCTGGGCACTTCAGCTAGTATCCCATAAAACTTTAAATCACATGCTCCAGGAGTCATTTATACATTTTTATGACTAATGGCCAATTAATTTATTTCTTGTGAATGTTTTGTTTTGCCTTTGAAAATAAAATAATTTACTGTATGAAGGTCTGGGAGGTGCATTTTTTATGTTTCCTTTTAGGCAAGCAATTAAGTGGCAATATATGCGCCGCTCTAACACAGTCACGTTCTTGCTTTGTGCTTTTGGATGCAGTGGGTCCTCGTACGTTTACAAACAGGCTGAGCTTTAATTACGGCTCTTTGTGTGGGCAGCGGAGGCTTGCTGTAATTACCGACAGAGGGGCAGCACTTCCAACTTACAGCGGCATTAAGGCGTGATATGACAAATGTGACGCTCCAGACCGTTCAAGAACGCCTGCGATATGGCGTCGCGTCGGCACAAATGGCCTCCATTACAGACGTCATGTTGCATAGCATTGCAGGAACTTCTAACAAAAGACCGCTAATAGATTACAGTTTTTTTGAGTACCTCAGAAAAACACTTAATAAAATAAATGTAACATAGATCACAAGAAAATTACTTTAGGATTGGAGTGGAAAATAGTACATCTGTACAAACCATAAAGCATTAAGACATTTAATAACCACGCCATGAAGCACAGGGAAAAAAAACAACCGTTGTCACATTTTTCACTGGTTAAATTTATTGCTTTTTGTAAAATTGCGAATAAGGAACAAAGCCAAGATCAAGAGGCCAGCAAGAACAGTGACTTCCCTATCCAGCATAGATATTTATTTCGCAGCGAAAGTGCATTTAGTAGAGTCTGCGACGCAAAATGTTAACTGTCGCCTGCAGCCGGAATTGATAGAGTGAGCTCACTTCTTTTATTATAAGATCAGCATGGCTAGAGTTATTAGATGGAGTTATGGCATCAAAATTCAAAAGATATACAATTGACTCGCCGAGGTGAAAAACAACGGACTGTCAGCCTTGCAACTATCTTCTTTCACGACGTTATGAGATTATTAGCAAGGGTAAACATTATGGAAATTCAAGATAAAAAAGGGAGAATATACGGTTTCCAGGGATTGGTGAAATCTTGACTGCGGACTACTTTACTGATGCTGACTTAGAACCGGACCAAATTGTCTGCGATAGTTTTCTCTCGCAGATATTTCTCTCAGATTGATTGCGGGCTCACCTCGTACTCTCTCTGTTTTTTTCAAAGCTCTCACATGCCAAGGCACTTTCACCTATTTTATGTACAGGGGTCGAAGACCTTGGGCATACGAACAGAATTGTCTGCTGATCCCATTGGAGCAGTCGGCCAACTCCTCCTAAAACTGGGGAAGACACTGAGAAGGGAATGCTGCGACCACACAGCACAGCAGACTCGTCTCCCGTCATTTGGAAAGGCGTGAGAATAGTACCCAATAGCCCGACCCCTGTATCGCTTTAGGTGAAACACCGGGAAATATTAAACTGTAGCCCGGGGCCCTTGACAACACTTGGCTACATCGCTTCACCTTCCACATCCTCCCTTTTCAACTCCCGTCCTATGCTATTAAATATAAATGCGTAGTTGTTTCGGCCATCATACAACGCAATGGTTCCAAGAGCAGCAATAAATCATGTATCCATAAAACACTGGTCATCTTCTCATTTCGGTACGCACGTTTACAAACATTCCGTTGACCAACTACACTTCTAACAGCCGTTAATCCTTGCAAACTCCAGGCTATTGCGCAGAAATAATACAATCAAACTTAGAAAGATATATTATTTTATTTTAGAGAAATGAAATACGTTTTGCAAACCAACATCACATTTCTAAAACTCATACAGTCGTTTATGTGGCACGAAGTACTTTTAAAAGGTAGCATTGAATAGGGGAATGACGGTGGAGATAAGCAGAAACGTTTGTGCTTTAATGTGGGAATTTTCAGTAGGGTGGCACAAGGTGCAAAGATGAGCAGGTCGTATCGACGTTCATATCCGCAGTTACAAAGCAGCCGGGGCGATAATTTCAGCTCGCTGCTCTAGTAACAAACGCGGATTTTATTTTTAAAATTTGAAAGGGATTTAGCCTTGACATCACAGTGTTACATTCAATGTTTAGGCGTTTTTCTTCGCATTTGATCATAAACGTAATTTTTATAGCGTTCTTAAAAGTAATTGTAGAATTGTATAATTACTTAATCTATAATGTGAGGGTCACTCGAAAAGTAATGAACAATATATTTTCATACTACAGATGTCCTACTTTTACAGTGTCCTTAAAGAAGAAAATTTTGTTTTCCCACTAAATCCCCATACCTCTCAACTGCCTTACGCCATTTTGGAACTAGGGCATGTATATCCACAAGTTATTAGCACTTTTTAGCCATTGCTTGGCAACATTCACTAAGGAATCACCTCGTTTCAGGAAAAGATACTTTCATTTTACCAACGAGATGGTAATCGCATGGAGCAAGGTTAGGGCTGTAAGACTTTGTTTCAATGTTGTCCGTCCAAGTTTTCTTATCTCCTCCTCCATAAATCATTTTCAACCCCGACTGCTTCATTATTCTACCAATTTGTCAGTCGGTAATTGTGTTTAACTCTCTGGACATTGTCAGGAGTTATTGCAGTGAGGTATGCCGGTGCGAGGAGTATCCGGAATATTGGCCCTCTTGAACGGTACTTTCTAAGCAGTTCGTGAAAACAGAGTGTGTATTAGCACAATACGGATAAGAAGAGTTGTTTGTATTAAATCGCTGAGGAGCAAAGAGAGTGTGGAGAGGAATCTCTCTCGCGAAGTGACATGAATGCAGTATGTAAATTGTGTTTTAAGATATGAAACGCTATAATAAACTTAAGATACTCGTCAATAGTAAGCGAAGTATTCTTTAATATATATCACATAAATTATCATTGATTTAAATGATAATTGTCATAAGAATACTCTCCATTAATGGGGGTAGGAAACTTGTCTCAAGGAGGACGACTTTAGGAACACTTCACCACGCAAGGAGTCAGACCTGGCAAACTATGAATTTAGCTCCACATTGTGGAGGAGTTTGTTTTACACTTTCGCCGCATAATCTGCTTTCCCACTGTACTGTACTGCGATCGCCATACACCTTTTTCAACCTGTTGTGTGAAATGAATGGGGGGAGGGGGGTATTAATTTAATAAATTTACTTACTTTAGGATATAATATATGACACTTTTATTTATATAAAAACACAATCAGCTTAAATGGGGTCCTCGACGCTAATACAAATACGTAAATAAAGAAATTAAAGGGAACGATTTTAAAATTGTCAGGGTTAATTATTGTTTCTCCTGGCCAGCGACATTTTCTTGCTGAAATTTTATATAATTTAAAATTTCATAAATTGGAATTAAAATTGGGGAGGGTTCTACTGCGCTACAGAATTATATAATAGCACGTTGCTATTGGCGAATGTGCAAGAGATCATCTTGAAGGCATGCTTTGACAGCGCCACTCACATAAAATAGTTGAAATAAATTTTAACACAAGACAGAAGAATATATAACGGTGGCCTACTTTTTTTCGAGTTGTATAGGTTTTTATTCTGCATACTTATCTTCAGTATGATCATATTTATGTTAAAACTATGCAGTGAAATAATTGAATTGAAGAAATTGATGGCACAGACTTTGTTAGAACAATTAATTTGCCTGTCACCAAACGCAGATAAACTAAATTTCTAACTATATATTCCCCGTTTAACATTTGTCCTACTTTTTACTATTAGGCTTAATGATGTCCGCCTCATTACCAGGGCCATATTGAGCTTGTGTTTTATTTCATGTTCAATATAATCTATATGTGTTGGGCCTGTTCCTATAATATTTCATGCTAGAGGAGGGATTTATACAATTTGTCCTGAAATTTCATTCCTTTAAGAGCAATTAAAAAGTAGACTCTGCAATTGATGGCAGCAATTCCTGCACGCCGATGAGTGACGCTTAGAATGCCTAAAGGCTAAATTACTTACGTGTTCTGAACTCCTAATTCAGGTCATAAAGTTGAATCACGTTTTACTACTTTCATTAAACGCATTAATTTCGTCTATAGTAATGATTTACGTCGTGCACGTTGACTGAAGACTTTTATTTTAAGTCTCGAATACAATTTTAAATTTTCTTTTAATTATGTGGTTTATAATTATATCAACGATAGAGGTGTTCGACATTGAATCTAGCTTGACAAATTAATTAAAATATTCAAACTAAAATTCCGTTGCATAAAAATTTAATACAAGAAAGGAAAAGAGTTTATACAAATAAATGACCAATGTTATCCTTTCAGTAGTTTTAGTTAAAGTATTCTATACTTTTCTGTCGAATTCAAAACTAAATTTCGGAATATCCCAATTTAAGTGCCCCTGAAAACAAATTAAATGAAATATTTTCTAAAATAATAAACGAATTCGTTGAGAGCAGCGTCAAAGTCAGAGTTTAGAACTCGGAAAAGTGTCGATTGTTTTGTGCAAAAATATGACATATATTTACGAGAAGTCCATTAGCTTTGAAGAAACTTCTACTTTAGATTATTAATCCTGTTCTAAAAAAGAGTAATATCTGAAATAAACGGCAACCTTAAAACATGAACATTAAAGAAGACTAACAGCATTATGAATATCTGGCATGCAGTCCTTGTTTCTCGCATTTACTTCTAATCTCAGTTCATGTACTTTATATCTTGTGTTTGACAAACGCCTGCTGTGGAATTTTTCTCTCGCAGGTATTTCTCCCCAGATTGACTGCGGCGCTCACCTGAATGCGTTGGGAATGCTTCATGCTCTCTCTGAGGTTTTCAAAGTTCTCACATGCCGAAGCACCTTAATCTATTTTGGGAAGTGTATGTACTGGAGTCGAGGACCTTAGGCATTCAGTAAGAGTTGTCCTCCTCATACTATTGGATCAGTCGGCCAACTTCCTCCTAAAATTGGCGAAGACACGGAGAAGGGAATGCTGTGACTCCGCAGCAAACTCGTCTCCCGTCATTCGGAAGGGAGTGAGAATAGTATCCAAAGCCTGTCCTACCTGATGCTTGTTTTATAGGGTTTTCCCCGAATATATTTCAGGTAAAACTTAAACTATAGTCCTTGGCAGCTCTACCTTTCACGCCCCACCTTTACAATCCCTTCCTATGCTATTAAATGGGAGTTGCCTGTTTCAGGATCGTCCACATGTAGGCTGTTACCCAAAAATAAAATATATAATCTGTAATGAAGGACAAGCCTTAATTCATAAAATATTGATGATTATGAACGTCTCAGAAGAAAATATTTCCGTATAATTAGTGACAACTGTAATGAGAACGACCCATGTGAACTATGAAACGTGCGAAAACCTCAAAGAAAAGGTTACTTTGAATACAGACGACGGTCGTTGATAGAAATTTCTATCCTCGGGCAGAACTCCAATTATCTCCAGGGACTGTTAACGCTTCGTAGGACGTACTGATGACATTCCATCTAAATTAATCGCTAATTGCATATTACATTTGCAGACTGTTTGTGTTACTTTGGACTTGTTAATGCGTTAATTAAATCTAATACTCTGATGCCAAAATTATTCACACTAATACTTAAAAAATGTGTTCATGAAATGTGATTTAATTAATTAGTATAAGTGGAATTGATTGATATTAGGACTATGACGACAGATATTATCACCATTAATTTGGGCTGCTCCAAAGTTTTTTGCAAATGGTATAATTTTACGTTTACCTGTATTTTTTTGACAATAGTTGATCTTGGTAATTTAACATGAAAAGTATGAAATTAAAGATCAGCTTGATATAACTAATGAAGTTGTTTACGAGTAACAATCTGTGCACATAATCGTTTATTCATTTAAAAAAAGTAATTTGAAACTGACTAACACTAAATTCATATTTAAATTAGGCAATATAATAACAGTTATATGGATGTAGAATAACTGAATATTTCTGTCGTTCTTTATCACAATTATCAAAGGTGCCATTTATTTTTCTCCCTTGCCTCTTCAGCCTATTTAGGGCCTTGGCCTACCTGGTCGATTGCGGGCTGTCATCTTACATGACACATTCCGAATTTGGAGTGATACGTGGTCAGCGAATCGATTCTCCAGCAATCTTAATGCCAGTCCAAGCCCACGTCAGAATTCGAACCCTGGACCTATGTGACGCAGCGACGCTAGTCACTAGACCACAGGTCGCCAGAGGTGCCATATTTAGTTTACACTAAATAATTTATTTATGTATCCATATCAAACAAACTGTCACACTACTACTACGGTTCTTCCATAGTTGATGACTATTAATTTATCTTAACGAGGTTGGTAAGAAACAAAGGCCGAGAAAAATAGAAAAACGTGTAGAATGTTTTTAGTATTATCTGTTTTTGAAAAACGTTCTAAAAGACTGATATGCTGCATGCAATTAATAAAATACTGTACTGGTTCTGTCGATGCTATATCATATAAACATGTCTGTGTCTACTCGCTGAATTAATGGCACAATGGAGGGGCGAGAGAGGGAGGAGGAGGAGAGGGTGATAAAAAAATATACTATCCTCACCTATTTCGAAAGAAATTATAGAGACTACCCTCCTTAATTCCCATTATATTAACCAGTTGGAAGGAAGCAATTAAAAATTTTATTCTTCATCTACGTCTGGTGTACATGTGAAATTCTTACAATTGTTTTAGCAATTTTCGGAAACAATTTCAATAGAAATCTACGTCGTTCTAATTTGGTAATACCATTGTCTTTTGTTGGCCACAGGAAAGCTTCCTTGAAGGATTCGATTCAGTAAAATAATTGAGTTTGTTAAAGTAGTCGCGTTTCTTGTGCGATATCCGAATAGCTTTTACCAAAAGTGCTACTAATGTAAGAGAAGAAAAAAGCAGGAATGTAATTAAATTAAAGTTTTTTTACAGTACCTGAGGGTACACTACATTTATACTTTCTTCAAATTGAGTATGGACTTTGCCAAAGGCGAAACAACCGAAAAAAACATCCAAAAGCGGATATTTTCACTTTTTTCGCATATATACAGTTTATTTATTTTAATACTTTTACCTGTGATGACTGTCACTATCAAATGGATAATATTGTATTTGATTTATCGCGAAAAATAAAATTAATTTACGTACACATCGTGTCAACGATCCGAAAAAATATATTATTTCTCAGGAAGACAGCTCTCTGCCAACGATAATTAAGCCGCAAAACGTTTGTAATTAAACAAATATATAGTATTATAGATCAAGAATATAAGCAACCCGCGTACACTTAGGAGATCTCGATGCGTGTATCGGACACAAAAACTTTTGCGTAAAAAGGTTTTATCTTTTTTCACATATAACTTAAATATATTTAAAATATTTAATGAGTAACGTGCCTGTCAAATTTGGTTAAATTATGAGTAGAAATTTGGATGCCTGATAGCTGTGATATATAGAATGACGCTATGGCTCAGGATGTTATATATAGATAGATAGATTTTGTATTATAAAGTTGAACTCTACATATTAGATCCATGATATAAAGATACCAATCAACTAATCACGAATTTGAATGATAAAAAAACACCAGGGACTGACGGCATAACTGCGGCGAAACTTTGGAGAAAAATACATGGATTGATTCAACTGATTTGGAAAAAAGAAAGAATTGCAAAGGTAAGCTTTAATGTTCAGAGTATATACCAATTAAGTTATTGAACATAATAAAACATACTAACTGGAATCATACTCATTAGATTGATTGCAAACTTCGAAGAAATAATAGGAAAATGTCATTGAGAATTTAGAGCAGATCGGTCCACAACAAACCAAATATTTACTCTAAGGCAACTATACGAAAAAAAAATGAATAAAATTTAGAATTACATACAGCAACCATTGATATCAAACAAGCGTTGATAGTTTAAACATAAAATAATTGTGTAATGATTTAACTCTTCTAGGATGGCTAAGGTGACCATGGCTGGATCCAAAATTGAGTACATGCTTATGCAGATGATATTCATATAACCGGTAGAAGCAGAAATGAACGGTTTTAGGGTTTAATTGCATAGGAGAGGACTTAAAATAACTGGAAAAAAATATATTTGGTAGTATCAAGAGAAAAACGTACAGCAACCATAATATAATTACTAATGATGATAAATCTCAACGAGTTCAAGATTTTACATATTTGGGTTCACAGATTAATACTAATAACGAATGTATCAAATGAAATTAAACAACACATTGTCCGTGGAAATAGAAGTTGTTTCATGTTTACTAAACTAATTAATTATTCAATTAAAACTCAAAATGTATAAACCTAAAGTGATAATGGACGTGAAACATGGATAGTAGCCATTTAACAAAGATTTATATGCTGCGAGTATTTGAGTGTTATAAGGAGAATATATTGCTCTTTTAAATAATCGGACGGAACGGGAGATATAGAACAAATCTTAAACTGGATCAACTATATCGGCACGAAAAGATAATTATGTGAAGAGTCAGACATTGCCACGGATGAGACACTTGGAATTGAAGGAGAAAATAAAATATCAAAGAATGTCTTGGAACCAGTGGAGACAGGACTGAAGCGATAATGTTGAAGATAAAAAAGCTACGGGAATAAGAGGCTGGAGGAGGATGGCAATGTAAAGAACAGACTGGACTAATTGGTTAATAAGACTAAAACTCAATATGAGTTGTAACGCCAAAGAAGAAGAATCCGAATATCTTTTTCATTCCAATGATCTGGTTGTTCTCCAGGTCTTGGATTAATTATAAATATTATTTTGATAAAATCCCATTGTCCAATCCCACGTACACAGGACTTTTAATTACATGATATTTCTGTGATATCACTCATTTATTGTTGTACATTAGATCGCCATAAAATGATATATCTGTATTCTGTGTAATTGAAATCCTTGTCATCCGAAACGCAACCCTCCTTACTTTATGATCTGAAAGATAACCTCAAGGATAAGGAACAACGAAGTCCAGGTGATTTTCTTCACACGTAAGATCGTGACAGCTGACAGAAGTACCGTACGAATTTAACAAGCCCTCCAGCTATAGCCTTTAGAGAGATGTTTCTTCAAGTTCACGTTTAAAATTAAAATCCAAAAAGTTAGCACAGTTTTTCTTTTAGGAAACGATGGCATATGATCCATGAAATGTCCCTATCCTACATGCATTGAGTGTACTTCCCAATGTGACAAATATATTTCTTCATATTTACGTCAGAAATTCTGTCAGCCTCGAATCCCACAATATACGTCGTTATTTCCTCGAGTTGAAGATGAGAGCTTCGAGTTGGATCGGAAACTCATACGGAAGGCAAGAGTAATGTTTGGAACTGTCGCATCAATTCTTGGCTCAGTGTTCAATTTAGACAAGTAACTTGTAATAACCAATATATGGATACTTTACGGGATAGAAACTTGAGCTTAATTAGTGAAAACAGAATTTATCATTATACAAAAATTCACAAACATAATTGATTAACAATTACGTCATATTTACAACTCAAATGTTTCAACGTGAGGAAAGCATCAATGTGCACTGAATTTAGCATAATATTCTCTTTCCAGTGGCACAGTACTGGGTCCCTTTGAAATGGATGGTAGTTTTAATGAAATTTAAATCTTGATATTTGGACGAAAACACAATTTGTGTTAACAAAATTTCCAAATGGTTAATGAAACTACAACTTTGCTGAATCTGCAATAATACTAGCACCGGTTGTCACAACTCAAAAAGTACAATATAAGACACCAAAGGTGGAAAATTTACGTGTAAGTTATTACATCATATTATGAATATTCCATTCCAAATTCGGAATGTGTCATGTACGATGATAGTTCGCAGTCGTCCTGGTAGACCAAGGCCTTGAATGGACTACAGAGCCCAACAAAGAAGAACTTTGTAACTTTACGTTGACATTTTAACTTTGATGACTTCTATTTTGAAAGATTGTTTATACAATTATTTTACTTTTCACTGTATATCAATTTAAATTAGTCTTTCTAAAATTTATAAATATATATAAATCCTTAAATTGTAGCTACATTATGGCCAAATGCTCCCTACATATATTGGCAGCACCCCTACTCTATCACACTGCCTCCAGCTGAATCTCCAAAACCTCAGTCCATTACGTGCTCAGATTTCTCTAGCTAACATTTCACCACGCTTTATGTAGCAGTCTGCTCACATCAATACACCACCGCGTTCTGTAGCAAAACCTCCAGAAAGCACTGAAAATAAATCAATCAGAGCCCGACATTCACAGTGATTCAAGTTTTCCAAACTTCTGGAACAAAAATTTGCAAGGCCTGCACGTGGCTCGAACACGTGAGCTGACGCGGCCTTGCATAACTCTGACGAACCATTGTAATCTTTGTCGGAACCAGTGTTCCGCCACGCACACGGGTCTATTTGAACTTATGGATAAAATACTCAAATTTATTAATGAAATATCCTTATTTTTATGTGTACTTATCCACCTAATCACATTAACGCATAAAATAAAACAAAAAATGTAATAATATTAATATTTACATTTACCTGTATTGCAGGCAACGTTCTCTAAACAATTAAGGGGTATCGAACGTGTTTATTACTACATGCTACTTCGTATCTTACTTCCACCAATTGATTGTAAAGATAAAATTGAATAGAAAATGTATGGATCTAACTTGTTTCTTAAAAGAACATATCAAATTTTGTTTAATTTTAATGAGAAAACATATAAAATTTATTGACCATTATTAATTAGATATAAGGTTTTGGCAAGGTGCAAATAATTAAAGGCCAATTAATATTAAGAATAAATATGATATGAAATTAAAAGTTTTAAAACATGGTTAAATTCAATTATGAAAAACCAAGTATTTTATTTAAATTTTTTCCATATTATATTACTCAACTTAATCCATTTGTAAATTGTTTTAGTGCCTGAAGAAGTCTCAAATTCGAGACGAAACGATAAATTACTGACACTGAGGTTAATTAAATCATTCAAACATTAATATTATTGTTGAAACCTATTTTAATGTACAGTTCCTCGATCACTAAACACATCGGAAACAACATTTTATAAAAAGCATTGAAACAATTAAAGATAAGTTGTTTAGAATCACATTTAGCTTTAAATTGGCTTATATTAAGAACCATTCGATGTTTAAATTAGCTTATACGTTTATCGATTATAATTAATAATATTGTCTATAATCAGAATTCCGTACCTTGAAACTAAAAGTTGTGACGTTACATTTCATTAAAAAATGTTTTTTATACGTCACGCAATTTTGCAGACAGGTTTTTAACTTATTTTTTATATGGCCGTCTTGTGAAAATTTAAGATATGGGGGTTTCTTTTGAACTTATGAATACGTAATATAAACGTGAAGAAGAATCTACGACCCGTCGGATATTCTTCGAACTCAACTTAACTTGCTTAAAATGATATGTGTTTGAAGCTTTAACAAACTTGTGATTGAGTATAAACATACACAAACTTTCAAATTTATAATGAACCTTGAGACAACACTTTTTTTCACTTGTAATTTTTTTCATAACTGTTTCCTTCCTCCTTCAAAATATAGCGTTGGAACTCTACTAAGTAACGCATAAAAGTAAAAAAATATATACTTAATATACTTAAATTGTTTTACCTTTTTACGATTATCTTTCCAATAAATTAAAAATATTATTTAAGAAATTCAATAATCTTAAAATGTGTTAATTCTTTAGTTTTTTAAAACATAAAGATGTTCTCAGTACTTTTGATTGTAATAATGTTGTTTATAAGATTTTCTGTAATAATTGTTCTTACTGCTACATTTGCCAGACAAAAGAACCTTTGTCGATAAGAATTAAGAAGCATAAAGCCAATCTAAATTTTCCTTCTTACAAACATTCAACTATTACAAAACATTGTCCGGAACAAAATCATTCGTTTAATTTTGATAATGCTGTTAATTTAGATAAGGAAATCAATTTTAGGAAAAGGTTAACTTTTGAAATGTTACATATCAAATTAAATAAATTTTATATTGATATAAAACATGACACTGCTCTATTAAATAAATTATATGTTGGTTTATTTAATTCTTTGTTCGTCTCATCTTTTGGTTATTCTTCGATTTGAATTATCTTTGCTATTACTTCAGTCTGTTAAAAATATTGACAAGGACACAAGTTTTTGTCGAAACAACTATTTAGTATGAAGTTTTAAATTCTTACTCAAAATTTTAACAATTATTCTCTATCTAATTCATATCTAATTTTAGCTTTCTTTTAGAGACATTTCTTGGCTACTGGGTCCTTACAGCCCAGTGTTGTTCTTTTATTTTTGTATAAATATATATTGAACAGGTAATGAAGAAAGTTAAAACGGAATATGGAATGGAATCATACTGCAAGGAGAATAAATAAAAACTCTACGCTTTGCCGATTTGGGGAGTCTGAAGATGACCTGGAAACCATAATAAATGGCATGAATGTGGTCCTGGAGAAATAGCTCAATATGAGGATTAGTAGAGGGAAAACAAAGGTAATCGAGTTTAATATCGGAAACAGTGGAATAACAAAGGCTGTAATTGGGAAGGGATATTTTGAAGGAAGTTACAGAATTATTCTACTTGGGCAGAATAATAACGAGGGATGGTAGGAGTATAGTAGACATAAATGAGAAGGACAGCACAGGCAAGGAAGGCTTTCGCAAAAAAATGTTGTGGTAAATATGTAGAAATGCAAGGGCTTGCGCAGGATAGCTTATAATGGAGGGTTGCATCAGACTAGTCTAAGCACTGATTACCTTAACAACATTAAACTTCTTAAAATTCTCTAGTACTTTTCATGTATATTTAAGTCCGGGACTGATACGAAGATAACAAAAACCCATGTTACCGTCTCTTTCCTAATTTCCTTTTGATCGCTGGAGAAGATTCGTACATTAATTTTCCTTGGACCTATTCAGATCCAGACAGATTATTATCTGAAGCCATCGTACTTCATTCGACTTCTACCGGAAAAACACAATGTCATGAGCTACATTTCCGACCTAGTTTCATGACCTTTCGCTGAGTTTCCAATGGAAGAAATTCTTCTCTCTTTGACATTATCTTCTTTTTAAGTGATAGGCTACATGAAAGTATCCACGTAGTAGTAAGTATTCTTGAATAGCAAAGGAATTGAATTAAAAGGGATGATGCGGAAGGGAGACGAATGCAGCGAGAAATTAATTTAGACAGAACGTACTATAGTCTTAAGATCCTACCTGGTATTCACCTAAAAGTGATGATGGGAAAACGACAGAAAACCTGCATATGCATATATTGACGAGGAATGGAAAAGGGAATGCTGCGTTCCACAGGAAACACCATGGGTCAAGTACGGTGCTGATTTCTAGGGTTTTACCTGCCTATTTTTAGGTGAATGCCGGGTAGGTTTCTTAACATATATATCTGAAGTACTTGTTAACCTTTTCTCTAACTCGTTCTTCATTACTCTCTCAGTTATTTTGTTTCAAAGTTCTCACATGCCGAGACACTTTCACCTATTTTAAGAGGTGTATGTATATGATCCCATTGGATCAGTCGGACAACTGCCTCCAAAAACTGGCGCAGACACGGAGAAGGGAATGCTGCGACCCCACAGCAAACTCGTCTCCTGTCATTTGGAAGGGCGTGAGAATAGTATCCAATGCCTACCTGATGCAGGCTTTCTAGCTTGAAACACCGGGTAGGTCCTTAGACTATAGCTCGGGGGCCCTAGGCAACCCTTGGCTATCTTGCTCTACCTCTCACACCCCCTTTTTTAAATTCCCTTTCTATGCTATTAAAGGGGAGTTGTCTGTCTCAGGGTCACCCTCACATAACCTGTTACCAAAATAAAATTAGTAATGCGATAAAAATATAACGACGACAAAAGGTCTGAATATCCACAACGGCCTTACATGAGTCTAATAAACGTTTCTGCGGCATTAATTATGCATAAAATTTATGTGGCTTAATCTAAACCAATGAGCCCAACGAGGCGATTTATTGAAAAATCGACAGTACGGAAATTAATGGGAAATTTTAGCATCTAGGTAAAGCCGGCAGAAGTATTTTTTCGTCATTAAAGAAAATGGCGTGAAATGAAATCGGTGTGTATTGTATACGCGAACATCAAACAGATGGAGCTGCCTACTATAACTTGCTTCCCCATTAGCAATTTTTCCTGGCAGCAGTTAATTAATTCCCCGTCACGTTCGTCCAATCGCGTTATAGGAAATCTGTCAAAGAAATGGCTGCGGCTGCATTAATTAAGATCGCACTGATGATCCAGCACCAAACTTCTAATTACAGATTGAAAATGCAGGGCGAGGAACTCAACGTGGTGTCATGGCGTCCACTGCCTCACAACTTCAATCAATCCACCTGCTCGCTTCGAATTAAACACTCGCTATTTACTTGCTTAGCAACTGCACAAAGGTTCCTTATACATCTGCAAATCAAATTATTATTTAGAGGGAAAAATGGGTTTAAATTGCAGATATGCGTGATCGATATTCACGAGTCGGGAGCGCTTTCTTTTGAATATTTATCATTGGCAACGCTGCAAATTTTAAACGAAGCTGTGACTGTGGAAACATTGTCGACGGGGAAACTGCTCATGTTTATGTAAACGATTTAATGTCGCCTGGACATTTATTCAAGCTTGTTGCACTTATGAGGTGCAAACACAAGGCTGTCTTATCTCTGATAAAGTAATATGCTATGAAATTCGTGAATTTTATATTTCAATTACGAATGAAATTCATTAGTAACAGGATTTGGTATATTTTTTACCCGAAATTTTGTGGAACGCAAAATTAAGGAAATTCTATCACAATAAAATTTATTGACTGAATATGAGATTGAATTTTTTTTCTGTTCATTTTTGGATAAAAATTGGTAAAGAGTCAGACACAATTTATATTAAATTTTTATACACTTCGTTTATAATTAATTTAGGACTTCTTCCGGTGTCGTATAAAATTAGCATTAAAGTGAAGTGTGTGGGGTAAGAACAGAAGAGGGAGGCGAAGGATGGAATACGCTGATTAGCTTTGGGAGATTGTAGGATGATCTGCTACCGCTGGATGAACACTGAACTACGGAAATGAAAAGGCTTGCGCAAGATAGATTAGCTTGGAGAGTTGCATCAGTGGAGTTTTAGGACTGAATACCACAAAAGTTGTTGCAAAGTGAAGTTTAATTTAATGTAATTAATAATTATTTAGCTTGCAAAATTATAGTTGAGGAACATGTAACTATTTAAATGAATTTGGGCTCTACTTTAAATTAAATGAGCGTGTGGAAAAAATGCGAAGAAAATTTATAACCTTAAATTTATATTTAAACAGTAAATAACAACAAATAAATAAAAGTAAACTTCTCTCCCTGCTCTTTTAAAAGGAGTTATATATTTCGAAAATGAATTAATGTTATAAATTTAAGTGGCAAAACATCCTAGGGGATGGTGGGATTTACTAATTGATGGTGGCAATTGCTTCTGCTGTGATTTTCAGCAGACGGCTTTGAGGGATTGATTATACGTTACGCACACCGTAACTCGTATGTTGTTTCCTTAAAGAGTTGGCTTCTGGAATTCGATGATCTGCTACCGCTGGCTGAACACTGATCTTCTCAAGCAGAAGTTACGATCTCTATCTCTGTGTGAGATTCGCGACGTTTTCTAATATGCTAAAGTCCTGAGTTGCCCAACTTGTTATCCGTGCACTCTGAGAGTGAGCTCGTTCGTTTTTGTTTCCCTTAACTTTTATTTGCGTTCAGTTCTTTTTTTTTTCAGCAAAGCTGGAATGGGGCAACAAGTGTCCCTTCCCATTGGCCAGGTAGAAGTAGCCACTCTCCCATCCGGCGCTATATCGATTATCGATTACGCCTTCTACCCCCGCGAATTGTGATTACGGAAGGAGATGGCATGGTGCGACTCTCATACTCTCATACTATTCGATGTTGACAACAGCACTTTAACTTTACAGACAATTTTCATTAATATATTTGCTTACTTCACCGGAAATGTGCTTAAGAAAACTACATTTGCCGAAATACTTAATAGATCAGTTGTTACATAGTTATAATACATTAATAAAATTAGATTTAGATTTTAGATTTATTATTATTCAATCCATTAGTCCTCGGTTGAGGAAAGAGGATACGTCAAATATAATATTACAAGAAATATACCAAATTTAAACAAAATTAAGAATTGAAGGACAAAAAGAGGAAAGATAAAATTCAATCTTCAATTTTCAGTCGACGGAAAAGGCAGCAGAAGATCGTGCGTCGAACATGAAAAAGAAAATAAGTCAGCAGTTAAATTCTAGTAGAGTATAGTTCTAAAATAATAGGAGAATTTGATAGGACGCCAGCAAACTCTTTTAGTCCTTCCTATCTACGAACTCTTTCTGTGAATAATACTCTCCATTCATTAACAGAGATTTACAACTCTTTATAAATAATTTTTAAGCCTTTAAAGCTTTTATTTCTTCCGGGAGACTATTGTATAGATTCATACCGGAATAGTGAATGCTTGTTTCAAAACGACTTAGACGATGTTTTTCAACGCGGAGCTGAGAGCGATTTCTTATGTTGTACGAATGACTTGAACCGTTTAGAGCATGTAGATTGATGTTGCCCCATACAAATTTTAAAATTTCTAGAATATACGTACAAGGCAAGGTTAAAATTACAAGTTTGTGAAACAAAGGCTTGCAACTCCGCACCAGATATTATTTGTACAGCCCGCTTTTTTTGTTTTAAAAATGTGAAGCGCGTGATGCGAATGACCCCAAAATAAATTTTGGCAACATAAATTTCTTCTGAAAATCCTTTAGATACTTTATATATGTTCTCAAGAGCTGCAACACATGAACTTTTTTAAGAAGAGTTATTTGTTTCATAATTTTAAGAACTTTTAAAATATTATATTATAATAATATTATATTTGACGTATCCTCACCAGAGAGGCGAGACATCGGAATACCGAACGTGCCAAAAACACCGTTTGGCGACTTAAATATCTGGTACCTGAGTGCAGTTTATTGACCCCGGGTATTTTGGAACCCGCGTCCACTTCCATAAATCAGTGAGAGAAATTGCAGGCCAAGCTGAATTTTTATTGGAGGCTGAGGGTCAGGTAATCCGCCATTCATCACGTGGTAGGGTGAATGAACGAGATGACCTGCGAGGGTGGAAGGGCGAAATTTGGTCAATTGGGCATTGGGAATTGAACAAGTAGGATGTCAGGAGAGTGCGTGGTAGTTGAGCCATGACACTAGAGAAATTAGTCAGTCAGGAACGAGCTTTGAAGTAATCAGGCGGAGACAAAACGAGGAATCCTACTGGCGTAATGGAAGGAAGGATGTTCCTACAACGAGGCGAACTGTAAACAGGCGGAGTCCTGTCCAGGTTATTTCCCAGAGCCCAGGAACGAGCTCCAGAGGCGACTAGAATTCGTGGAAGACGGACCTCAAGATACCGGCGTGGCAAAGGACGAAGCTGTTTATGACCCACAATGAATCTCAGGTGTGTTAGTGCCAATGTAGAAAAGTGCGTAATGATTTTGTTCCTGCATGATAAGCCAACAAAAAATTACCCTTAAGCAGATAGTCTTACTAAATATAATTGAGACAGCCATGGTAATTTTTTAAATTGGATCCTAAAGTTTAGTAATCTCGAAAGGTTCCGGGAATCAAACCCGGGAACTCCCGGTTACTGGGCGGTTATTTTTATACTGAGGGAGTCCGGTTCTATGGCAGGACCCGATGCAAGATCCATTCACCTTGTATACCTGAAGCACAGGTTACCTTTAATTTCTGAATCACATTTATCACACCTGAACTCTAGGAAGTAGTGAAGAATAGACATTGTATAAATTGATCAAAGGTGCACGATTTTAATTTCAAATAGAAACTTGAAGCTCAGCCTAAAGGCAATTAAACAAAATTCAGAAGAACAGAATGGAAAGTCTGGACCGCACCTCGGAATCGAGCGCGGGATATCACGTTTACCGGGAGGTTGCTCTACCATTCAGTCTTGTCAGTTTCGATTCCAGGACCCGATGCGAGATCGTGAAATGAATTCATATTTTGATCGCATTTTATGAATAATTTTCTGCTTTTAATTAGTTTAACGGACACAAAATGCATTCAGTTAAAATATTATACAGATAATTTATTTTCGAAAAGTATCTCTAAGCTACATGCTCATATTTTAATTATATTGACAGTAGCTGAATTCATTTTAGGCGTAATATGTCTACTTCTCGAACCTCTAAATTCTCAAACCAGTCCTAACATATGCAATTTACGTAAGATAAATGTGTATTCGTTCTCCCAAGACCCAAATGATTTATGGCCCTTTTTTCCCTGTTTTCCGATGAGACCCGAATTAAATATGAATCTGGCCCAATTACTTGTAAATGGTGGTTTGAAAATTTTTTGCAGCTTACTTTCCATCTATAAAGAGCAACTGCTTTCTGTGCTTAATGGAGAGGATATTACTTCTTCCCTTTTGTCTTTCTAAATTGACTTTTAAGAATCTTCTGGAGTATTGCAATATATGACCTGCATAGTCGAGTATTTTAGTTTTCGAATACTTTCAAAATTTCTGTGACTACAAACAATTATCCTAGGTATTCCCTTGATATTCCTATGTAATAACTTCCGGGAAACTATGATTATTATTTACTTAACTGCAAATATTTTAACTAATTTAAGCTTAAGAATGTTTGTTCCTTATTTCGTCTGATTCATTATCTACCGACATTGTATAGCTTCGAATTTAATTCTTTTAGTTCGACCAATCTTATTTCTCTTACGTTTCGACTTTCCTTAAAATTTATATTTCAAGTAATACAGTGAAACGAGCCATTTACATTGCTGAAGACAATCGTTGAGACTTAGACGGTGGATTCCGTTCCATTACGATGTGATGTGTGGTCATTATCCTGCTTATACCCTAGATTTAGGTAATCAGATTCAAAGAATATTTTAATAACCGTTCCAAAATGGCTACATCAGACTTAAAAAATTGTGAACAAAAACTACTTTGAGTGGTAGGAAGATTAGCTAAATATAAGCTGTTGAATTCATTATGAACTTTTAATTTATCCTGAAACCCCTCCTATTTTTAAAATTTATTTTTGAATGGATGAATTCGTCGTATTATAATCTCACGAAGCTGAAAGATCTTGTATAGTAACTATATAAGGATGATGAGAAATATAAGTAATATCACACCACACAGTTGTTGTGGTATTCAGTCCTAAGACTGGTCTGATGCAACCCTCCATGCTAACGTATCTTGCGCAAGCCTTTTCGATTCCTTATAACTAACACAACCCATATCCTCCCATTCGCTGTTTTTGTTATAAAAATTTGTTTGTACTAGTTTTTGAAATAAATTTGAGACAGGCAGGATGCAATATGTCTCCCATGAGGGCCCCAGACCTGTGGAATTATTTGTAGCAATGCTCCAGCAACATTGCTGACAGCATAGCATCCGCTATATCACGTACTCAGGCTTCGTCTGGCAGGTTGGAAACTTTCCAACATTCGTCACAGTTGTCTCGTGAGGAAAACACATTTCCCCGCAGCGTTATATGTTTTGTTGTTAAATCTCATACTTTTGAAACCACAAACGCTTTGCTATACTCAGACATATTGCTCATTCCATGTAATAAATAATAAAAATTGGATCATCTTTTTCTACTAACTTAATTACTCAAAAAAACATCCAAATTCTTTTGCATTATAAAATTTCTTCAAATCTCTAATAACGCAGTGACAACTTTTCTTTTGGACCATGGGGTCAATTATGTTAAGTTTATTATTATATAAAATTTTCTACTATCATACTATGAAATTTTGTTATAAATGTATTAATAATTTGTTATCGTCCCATTTTAATAATTAGATTATAAGTATAATAGGAACCCCCACAGTGTTATAAGTCAAGTAGAATTAGGTCCAACTAGGGCAAGGTTATATTTATAACAAAACACTATATTTATGAAAGGCACCCCATAGGGGTGGTGGAGGGAAGAGTTAAAAAACGTAAATGGGAACTCGCATTTTTATTGCAGATTCGGATTCTCCAAAGAAATTACTCCAATTTGACTTAAAATTCGAGTCATAGATGGCATTGTAATCGACAAAAGTCAAAATGGGTAGAAAATCGTTGAAAAATGATCACTGGCGTCACATTACACGCCATTTTATACTTATTTACTTCACTGTATTTTTATTATTTAGGCTGAAATGTGTGGGCAATGAACACATTTAAATTTTTTCTATTAAATTTAAGGACATAAAATATATATATTATAAAAATTATATATCCACTTGAAGAGGTTCGGAAGAATGGAAAGATATTCTATGTTATGTTTATTAATATGTATTAAATATTATTTTACTAATATTTGTTTCTGATTAGTTTGGCTGTTGGATTTATTTATTTTAACGAAATAAATAATAATAATAATCTGAATCATAAGATAAGAGCAATATCTCAGTCGCAGGTAATCCATGGTCTGCGTGGCTACTGTGAGCCGCGGCAAATCCCGACGCCATGGGCAGCTGTTCTGCAAATTAACTGTGGTGAGTTTAGATGTCTTGGGAATTACTACCGATGATTTCCTATGCTTCGGTAGACAGTACTACCTAGTCGGATTGTACTGAGTAGCGAGTTGTGGCCGTGTGATTGTTACGAAGAAAATCAGTTTTTTACTCACTTTACATTACATAATTCACGACCTGCATACAATTCTTATGGCATGCAATTTTTATTGTTCTGGTTGTGCCACATCGAACAAATCCTCATTTCCTGCAGACCAACCTCCTTTTCCTGTGAAACATAATTTATGAGGGTGTGTTAAGACTTATGATTCGTCTAAAGAGCAGACGAAATAGTAATTGTCGTTGTTAATAAGCACCGGGAGAAGAAAGTTCAGATAGCCAATGGTCGGTGGCTACTGACAGTGGGATTACAACTTGACGGAAGAAAAGACGTAGTAGTTTCTTCAACTGTGAAATTTATTATCTGGTAAATATAGGATAGTCTTTTGATACAACACCTCGATACATAAGTTGTAAAATGTGAGACAGTAAAAAATCTGCTCTGGCGCGAATTATAAGCCAAAGTTGGAGTCCATGGACAATACCCGCGTTGTTTTTCTTTTTGCGATCGAGTGATCTTGAATGATACCTCGTATATGTTATCAGTGCTATGGTAGTAGGCTATTGTTCTTTGCCTGACACGTTACCCCTGTGCCTGGATCGGACGATCAGACGAATGCAAATCAGTGTGGTGACAGGATGACTCCGGCTGACAAACTGGGCTGGATAGATAAACCGAAAAGGACCAACACAGAAGTCTGGAAGGCGAAAGTTGAGCGATTTAAGACACATAACGACTGACAATGCCGGTGGGATGAGTCCAATAAGGGGCGATGTCCCATAGGTTAATAAGGACCAGTCACCAAGAGTGGCAAGCACGTTGGGACGCAGCCACCAAAGGCAGGTGGACTAACCGTCTCGAACCAGACGTCGAGAAGTGATGTAGACGGAACCACGGAGAAGTGGAGTTCTACACCACGCAGCTCCTTAGCGGACACCGGTGTTTCAGGCAGGGAGTATCTCCACCGCGTCAAGCTGGATGATAGCCCTGCCTGCCCTGGAAACGACTGCCCGCGGTTAATTACCCATAGAGCAAGAATAGAGACGATGCTTGGATAAACTCTGACGCCGGACAACGCTGTGAACTTCAGGCTCCAATCACAAGCTAACTGGGACTTGGTGGCTGAGTTCACCAGTAGAATGATGAAGACGTTGCGCCAATTAGAAAGAGAACGGCATAGTGTTGAGGTGTAAATAGTACTCTATTGTATATAGCTAAACTAGGTGTTAATTACTGAACTTAGGCTAAGTAGTGTATAGATGTATAGACAGGATGTATTAGCTAAGTGCAACACGTGCAGAAATGGACAGGAGTTAATAGTGAAGTTTAGATAGTAATATTAATCAGAGTACAGTGTGCACAGCATCATTACCCCCGGCGAAATATTGCCTAACGGTGGCCGCCGCGGAGTCAGAAAGCGGACAGACGGGGGTGGGAGTTTAGTGGGTAGGAGGTTTCGGCCTGAGTCCTACATAACCTCTCCGGAGGTATGCGTAAATGCATTCTCCCCCTTCTTAACAAAAAAATATATAGAGAGACATTAAAAGCTGTAATTCACTTTATTTTGTTATGTTTTATATTGTTTGTGATGATGTGAAAATGCTGCGTAATACAATTTGCGGCAGTGAACTGTGAGACCACAAGGTACGCCCAAATATGAGCATGACAACATGGAGCGAATTTCCGCGTGTTAGAAGCACGTGGCTGGACCGAAACGCGGGTTCCATTGGTAGGATTCGAACACGTTTCCCTAAGAAGCCAATGGTGAGCTCCCCTTCAACTATCGACGATTGGTAGAGGAGGTCGAGGGAGCCGACAGCAAGATAGACGGAAGGTCACTTACTGAACGGAAGTATACGTACGATTGGGACGTCGAAGCATCCGGAGGTGACGTGGAGCAGCCGTGTCGGAAGTATGATAGGAACATCGAAGTGTACGGAAGTGATCTGCCCGAGAAGCGCCGTGCCTGAGCGAGCGAAGATTATTCCGCCACCCACAAGACGCGCCACCCCCTTATCGCAGAGGGGAAAGCTGCTGACGCCACCGACTGCGAGCGCGGCTTAGCTCGCCAATACCTGAAACCACGTGCTTCCGTGAACGAGAGCGTCCACGCCTAGGAGAACAACGTCGGTGTGTACAACCTGGTTCCTGTGCCAGCTGTCGCTGCCAGCGATAACTGCGAATACCGCCCAGTGCCGAAGAACGAGAACGGACAGCTGACAGCCACTTCGGCATTTCCATCACGCCGACTATCTCCTCGCCACGCAGGATCGATAATAGTAATGTACTGTCATGTTCATTGAGCGAACGATTTTTGAATTAGTTTCTTTTCACAAATTTGAATATTTATTTTCTTTTATTTTCAAGTGGCTACTAAATTTTAATAAGTGTATTTCAAATCTTGAATAATACAATTGTATTTTTCTTGAGGATTGTTATGTTCATTAAAATACCTGTTTTTTCACAGCATACTTCTCACATTGAATTGTTTACCTTCAAATGTTAACCCCAACCTCATCCATCCGTTATAAATTTGGAATACTGACTTGGTGTAGCTGTGGGCATACACTCTTCCCTGATAGTATTTTGCAACTATTCATCCTTGTTTAATTACATGGATGAATGAGTAAGACTAGTTGTGTTAATACAAATACATACATACATACATACATACATATATATATATATATATATATATATATATATAGAGAGAGAGAGAGAGAGAGAGAGAGATTCACAGATTCTCAGCAATAATATCTTCAAGATATACTAATAATTTTTATTACTAAAATAGTACGAATGTAACTCAGAATACCTTGTAACTTATACAAAAAATGTTTATAATGAAATTTCTATTTCATAAATCCATTAACGCCAGTTTTCCACAACAATTCAGTCAGATAAATTTCGGACCAAATTACAGACAGTTTTTATATAAATAAACCGACGTTTTTTCACCATATTTGGGACTTCTTGAGGTAATTATTTTTCACGTAATTAATGAACGTAGGTTTTAATGTATAATTTTATATTTTTCGTAACATTTGAATCGTCGGTTTAATTAAATAAAAACTTTGTCTAGGTTTGGTCGTAAATTTATTAGAGCTTATTATATATTGTTGTTTTTCCGATAGTTATTACTTGATATTTCTGTTAATTATTAAATACCCATATACTTTATGCAACTTTTTTGTAACAATTATATTTGTTCGCTATTATCATATTTGAAATTTTCACGCGAATACGTACAACAGATAATAATACACAATTTAACGATTTAAAGTCATACTTGACTAGTGTATAATTTTACGACTATTGTCAATACGTTCATTTTTAATTTCTTCGAAAGCATTTTAATAATACCAAACATAATTAAAGTATATTTAAAATGCAGCCATATCTGAAACAGAAGTATTAATTTCCTTTTGTTCCTACATGGAATATAACGACTTATTAAATTATATGACGTACTAGCTATATTTCCACAGGGCTTTGGCTATCGTTAATTGACTGTTCAAAAAAAAACAGGCCGCCTGAGAGATTGAGTCTGCTGTTTTTAATGGTAACAATGAATCACCAGTAACTGCACCCCATTAGCATCGAGCTTCCGCTTGTTTTGCGTTGAAGTTTTAGTTTATTCCAACCATCATGTCAAGTGATGATAGCGCGAGCGTTCTAAAGGGAAAAATAATTTAAACTTTATAACTATGTGTATTGGGGTCTTCCGAATAACTATTCGATCGAAACAGAGATGAATTATCATTTCGAACGATTTAGGTGTCAACTTTAATCAAGGACGAATCTTATATTATTATTGTAAACGGCAATTAGATATTTATAGGTATTAAAGTAATGTAGACGGAAGGGAACGGCGAAGGCACGAGAGAATAAAACCACTGTCCGTGCCAACATCAGGACATTTATGATAGCGATATTTCTCACTTGAATCCGAGGTCATATATCTAAGTGCACTTTCATTCATCCCTAAAGATACAAAAAAATAAAATACGAGAGAATAGGATCAGTGATAACCTCTTACGAAACGGTATTGAAATTATTTATGAATTGAATAAATATGTTAACGGGCGGAATGAGATATAATAAAAAGTTTAATACGAATTCTTCATACGATTAGATAGGCCTTCATGATGATTTATCCTCTCACTAGGACCTTTTCAGGCATTAATTAATTAATTTCGGACTACATGCTAACGAATTAATCAGTTAAAATTTATTTTATATAAATCATTTTGATTTTGGAAGTACCAGCATTAGTTGCGGTTCGTGAGTTTTTTAACGTTTTTGCTACATCACCCCAAGCAACACTTTGAAGAGGATAATGGAGCCCGTAATTATGAAAGTGGTCTAAATCAAAGTGAAAAAAAGAGTTTTCAGTTATTTCACACCATATTATTTTAAACTAAATTAATTCAATGTAATTTATACGATATTGTCAAAAATAACAATTAGATATAGGTTGTAATTTTAACATTACATGGAATTCATTTAGTGTGATGTAAATTTATACAATTAATTAAATTGTTTCAGACGTTATTAGTCATACAAAATTATTAATATTTACCTTACGTCAGTTTTTTAAATATATAAAAATAAAATAAAAGACCACAGAAGTTTATTCAATTACGTTGTTTCGTCCTAAAATTTAGGAGATTTTCAGGTATATATGAATTGATTCTGGACTTTGAATTTTGATTTATGGAATTGATAAAAATAGAGGTCTAAATACAAACGTTTTCTTCAAGGACTGTATTTATGGACAGTTGCAACAGAATAATATTAAAGTTTAATCGGCTTGCAAGACCATAAAATAATATATTAAAAATAATGAAACTCATGTGTTTTTAAACATTTTAATGTTCGAGTGTGTGCATCGGGGTTTTCTGGCGTTTTATATTTATCTAAACTTTGTTTGGTGTATTTCAGATATTCACAATAGAAATCATAAGCTGATTGTTATTACATGTGCACTGATCGGGAATAATTGTATATAGAAGACAGTATAAATAATGCAAACATAAATATAAGTTTAATTGCTCTATTTCAATATAGGTTATCTACATCATAATATATTAATGTTACGTCCAATGGTAATGTAGTACTACATTGCGTTTGCTTTGTACATTTTATAACGTGTAGTTGCACGTATGTTATTTAACCTGAGCATACCACGAAACATTCCAGAAGAGCATCTCAAATACCACAACGATTCATGGCTGCGTGAATCCAGGAGAACTGTTTCCATCTACTATCAGACTAAATTTAGGAGCAAATCTCTTGAATTCCTGAGCCACTTAGTGTTGTTACACCATTCCTCAATGCACATTTATCTCTGTATCCGATAATCTAGGAACGATTACGCAGGTTTTATAACTAAAACTTCCAGTAAATAAATAAACATATATATATATATATATATAAATTCCCAATGAATTACTTATTTGAAGAACCGTTTCTTCTTTGTAATGTACGTTGGAGTTCATTATCATGCTATTAAATTACGCAAGTTAACGCTTAAGACCGGTCGTGCCAAAAGAGAATTTAAATAAAGTTAAATATTATATAATGACCTTACCATTTAATGAAATTGAAGTGTCTATCTGTCTGTCGTTATGTACATCTCGAATAGGCTCAACGAATTTCAATGAAAATTTGACGGTTTCAGTTAGATATTTTACAATTGATATTAATGTAATATAATAAAAATATTAATACTTAACATTCTATGGGAAAAGGTTATTGGCAATCGCGCGTTCAAATCTCCAAAATGTGCTTATACTCCGAAATAGCTTTATGGATTTTAATGAAAATTTGAGGGATTGAAACAGCCATTTTAACTTAAATTTTAGTGTATGTTTCATTTAGATATCTTGAAGAGTTCAGAAGAAATTAATATAAATATTTATAAATCCATTGAATTGCCGCGCGGAAGGCGGAGTGAAAACCAACCGCGAGTTTTAAGTCCTATTAGGCGTTCCTATACCATTCATCACACTTACTGTATTATTATAAAAGTAATTTTGGTAGCATGAGAGGGATATGGCTGCCATAATTTGAGATACATGTAATTAATTTTTTCTCTCCGCAACAAATTTGATTTAATTTCTTATTTTTCTATCAAACAGCCTGACAAAATTTGAAAACTCTATCTGATATTTTCTGTATGAAATCGTAAACTATTACGTTTCTATAAGCACTGACGTTATAAATATTAATATAAAAATTCATGCTGTGGCAAATTCACCTATTTAATTTGATTATATAAATTCATGTATTTAAATATAACTTTCATGATGTTTCAGTTGCTTCTTGTTTCGTCTGTATACTGATTGAACAAAAAACACAAGTCTGTTTGAACCTGTATATTACATATTACCAAATTATTATGCCATGATGCCGAAAGCTCTTTCGACAGCTAAATTAAGTAAACACTTGTTTAAATTGTGACTGAATTAAACCAGCGGTGTGGATTGAATTAAAGTAGTTTTAAAATTTTAAAATATGTTATGTCATAATTCATGAGAGATTTACCGTGACTAATAAAAGGAATGTGCGACGAGTAGGTAGAAAAAATTAAAAAATTGTCATAACGTTTGAAAAATTCAATTAACTAAATAAATTGGTAATGAGGTTACGATCGTGATTTTTGGAAGTGGTGGGAACGTTACCAAGAACTTAGTGGAAATGACGATATTAAATGTGTCAATGTAATTCGAATACAATGAGCAATACAATAAAAGCAGACAATGAAAAAATATTAATATTGAAAGAAAACAAGTATTTAACAGATTTTTTTGTATCATTTTGCCACTACTAATGTGGTCATGCGATAACAGTGAATGACGATGTATGAAAGGAACACATAACAATTTATGACATAAAACATCCAATAAAGTCTATTTTCATAAAGTACATGTGCTTATCACAATAGATCGGTTTTGTTATGGAAAGGACCCAGTTTCAGTAAAGGTATAAAGCACTTTCACAAGTTGAAATCAATAATTTCCCACCCGAGGGATATGTTGTGGTTGGGTAGTAAGTATATTTCAATGTTTTATTATCTCTGGGGACTTGTGCAGGCTGGGTCAGACCGGTCTCGTATCAGAGATTTATATGATCAAATACTGTTTATATATATATATATAATACCTTTACTACTTATTTAATTATTTTTTGAATATTAATATATAATTGAAAAGGAGGAAACGATTTTCAGTTTACTAATTACAAAACTGATTTATATTAAAAAACAAATCAAATTTCGCATAATAATCTTTTAAGCTTCAAGGAACACACTCCTGGTGATTTGGGACAAGTAGCAGAGATCATTTAATAAAACATTGGGTCCGATAATGCACTTGAAAATGGTTTTGATAAAATAGGTGTATCTCACCAGAATCCTTATTTAAAATATCCGTCAATGATTCAGCGCAGTCAGGAATGAGAGGCTTGTCTAGGCGTCGGTTATCGTGCCAGTTATGGTGATGGCGGGTACCTCGATGAAGGTGTGATATACTAAGCCCGTCGGCGTCTCTAAACGCCCACTCATAATAATTTCAATCCGTCGCCATCTCCCTCTAGCGACTGCTCACCATCTGCCGTGTCTTAACCAATTTATTGAAAATGATCTTCCAAGCTTCCGGGTTCTCAAGCCTTTTTTTGTAGGGCTGTTTAGCTTCCTCCCTTGCCTTCAGGGAAGTACAAACCTGACACGGACTGTAACTTTGTCCACATCCGGCTCGAAGACCCAGTGGTTGACGGCCTCGTCGCTATTGTCCGCGACAAAAAAGAATACGTCCACCTCAGCATACGCTGTCTTACTTCCCGATACATTTTTATAAAAAAAATAATTTTTGTGTGATTATGTACGCCTCTATATATACTTATATTTAAACGAAACTATCCTTATCGTCGTCTTAAATTTAATTCGTGGCAGGCTGGGATAGTCGGAAATCTAAAGCACAAAACAGAAATTAACGAAGTTGTATTCATGTGAATGAAATGTAGAAAGAAAAACATTTAAAAATTCATGGGAACTAGTATAAAGTCAAAAACATTTCCATGCTCGGACCGACGTTCGCTCCTAAAGACAGCCTTGCAAGGCAGGGCTGCAGTCAAGCACCACGTCCACCGCAAGAAGAAGGAAGCTCCGCTCGCTGTTCGAGGAGTGCTTACGCCAAGCGCTTGCTTCCCTCCACCTTTCCTCCTACGTCACGGAGCAACTCTGCCCTCTGCGGGCATGGCGATATCCTGTGCACTACAATAACGGCAGACAAATGATCAGAGATTCTTAGGCAGGAATAAAATAGCGGACTAATGAAGGCCAGGTGGATGTAAGACGCGATTGTAACGTCACAATATATTACGTCTCAATAGATGAATGTATAAAATGCATAAAGGATTATTAATTCAAATTAATTAACAATTACAAACGTTAATGGACAGGTCAATTTGATCGAATAATACAGATAAAATTTAGCTGTTTTAACAATTAAGACAGAGTTCCCATAATTTCGAACGAAACTTGGAAATTTATATAATGTAATTGTTATGATAATGATATTTTTGAAATCTTATTATTAGTTTTTCGGACTTTTTCTGAAATGCCAGATATTTTATAATTTAAATTCGTTATTTCTTTTTCTTTTATGTTACATTAATTATTTTAATTTCGAATAAATTGTTGTGGAATGATGCTGGTATTAATAAATATTATATATATTCGTAGAACATACACAGTTTGCTTTTCTCGTTTTATATATTAATTTTAATTTTATATCGTGTTTTAGTTTATAAATTTTGCTTATCACTTTCATGTGACAGCAATTGAATACAATTGTCACTAAAGAACGTATCGTATAAAAGTTTCGCTCCTATTTCGCCATGAGAAGTTCATTAGCCCTTCCGACAGCTTCTAGGCGATGCTTGGAATCAATTACGCAACAAATACAGAGCAGTGAGCTTCACCTCAAACCTGAAAGTGATTAAACTTGAGTGAATTCGAAATCAGCTGTAATAACTTTCAAACAATGCGAGGCTTTTAATTTTATTAATTTAAAGGTGAATATGGCTGTAAAGTTCGTACTCAGAGGAACTTCGGAATCTAAGGAAGACGTGAATTACTTCTGTTTCAGAGTTCTGTTTCATAATTAACTTTGTTGAATCAAAGAAATAATGTCTCGGATCCAAAAAGTGAATAATTACGTCTTTATTCTATTTTTTGTTCAACATTTTTAACTAGATGCATTGACCGGTTTAGTGTTTAAAGCAGAAGCCGAAGTATGTTAGCAATGAGCACATCCGTTACCTCAGAAATAATTATTTACAGGTATACGAAATATATAATTATTTAGAATTTTCTGTGGCACTCGACGTAATACAATCCCGAATGGATAATGTTTTCTTTAGTCGATGTCGAAATGGTGAGTATAAAATAATCACGCCCATAGAAACAAATGGAAATAATATTTAAAACGAAATAGTTTTTGAAAGTTGTTTTTAAACACCCAATCAACTGGCGAGAAATTCAGTGCTGCTATAAATCGTGAATCATTGTACTAAAATTGAATTTCAGTAGTAATAAAAGATCAATGTCATAATAAGACGCTTATAATGGTACTATTACTGGAACAGATTATATAAACTTACCTTTAGTTAATGAAATGAGCTCAATGACTGTAATAAGAGTACGCTATATTTAATTACATAAAGTGATACCTTGGATTTATTAACCATTTATTATAGTTATTTTTATTAACCATTTATTATAGTTATTTTTATAATTTCCTTGAATATTATTATTAAGTACGATTTATTACATGGTAATGTAAAAATCATGACAACGATCCGCCACGATACTACATTTATATGAATATACGTGGCAACAAGCCGTCATTTTGTGAAACGATTGCAGTTATGCGTGGTTAGTTTATGACTACGCATTATAACTATTTCACAACATTAAACCTCATCTGCTAATGGTACCAGTGTTGAAAATTTTTCGTTGACTCATAATTCCATTAATACTTTACGCCAAGTCGAATCACAATGAAAAATATAGACCTACCTCAAGTAACGTCTCAGGTTTAGTTTAAAAATAGGGTTTATTTTATCTAAATATGTAATTATTTATTGAAATTCTAAGGATCGAAGGTTTGAGTATTTGTTAAAATGAAATTGGTCATTTTTAACTGTTCCTTGGCACTGATTTCGCTTTTCAATGCAACGTTTGTGAAATTGGAACTGAAATAAAATTAAATGTGCAAAACACATGTTGAATTTCTTCGTTAAATAATTAATTTATTGAATAACTTTATATAATAAATAATTAGAACCCACGTAATTGGTGTATTTTGAGAATGATTTGAAAACAATTTGATTTTGGATTACTCTAATACAGAACTTAATATACTGTGTAAACGCTTTTAATTTTTGTCATATTTTGTTACTGAAACTAAACGACTGCTGCTGATTCCTTCATGGAAGGAGGATTAAAGTCCAGTTCGATGAGAAAATTACTCAACACAGTATAGGACTGTGTTTCGTCGTAAAAGAATAACACGTCTGGAGTGTTCTTTCCGACGCGAACGAATGTTGTTTAATAGTCTTATTTATCGTACCACAAACGAGCCTCAGGGTACATCAAATACGGCAAAACATACAATTGTAACGTTCTGCTTCTTGTTTTACGTCTGCCTGAAATAACAGTTCCTAGCAAGTCTTGGAGGTATGGCACTCTTGGAAATATATTCAAATAATATCATCTTGCCTTCTTTATTAAAAAATATTATCGTACATCATGATATAATTATAGAATGCAATGATCTTACCTGACTTGTTTTATTCTTTCGAGTAGGTCGTTACTGGTGACCGATGATGCAGTATTCTATATTTCACATTTATATAATTATTATAATTGTAATAATTATACTGTTTTACTCTTAAACCATGACATTCTCATTCTTAGATGTAACTTTTACTAAATGAATAATACTTTTGATCAGGTTTTCCGTGGAACATACCCGATTTCTTGTCTTCATCGCCATTCCACAGAGAGTCAATGGAAACACCGATAATAAACAGTAAAATTAACTATTTTGTTATTATTACAATCCCAGAGAAGTGAATACTAGTCAAACAGCAATGAAATGAGCACCAAAATTGCTGACAAGAAATGGACGATAGTCAAGGAAAAGTGTAAATCTCTCTTTCTGGTCTGTAAATAGATAGAAGTTTACAAACAATCCGTGCAGATTTTCTGAAAGTTCACACACGTACGATCTTTTTGTATAATTTTTGTAAACCATCTACTAATTTCTTAAATGGAAGTAGGCCACTAATACAGGCTGAATATCCACAATGCACCTCATTTATGAACTTTTGAAGTTGACCACGATGTTTTGGATTCAATTTGAAACAGCTCATGTAACGACGTCCTTCAGTTGTCTATGAGATGGAAGGAAGTGTAGATGACTACCCCAATTATGAACAAAGTGAGTCGTGAGTTAAAGATCAGTCAGCAAGACTGCTTATTCCGCCGTAGAACGGATAATTAGAAATGAAAATAATTGCCAATAATTTAGGACATGTAAATTTAATTCTACAATTTACTAATCGCACTCTTCACAGTCTAATTACAGGAAACCAGTGAAGCATAGGCATTATGTAAGTTGATCAATGGGGCATGAGTTTAATGAAGTCCATTCTTCATTCATGTCCTAAAATTGGCCTGTAAAGAGTGTGATTATATTCACGCCCCTCGCGTTTACGCGTGGAGGAGGCTTGGTTGCCACATACCAAATAAATGTTATACTTCTTCCATGGTCACATACCTAGCAGTATTCGGTGTTCGCGACGTTGCTTGATCCACCTTTCATTTCAAGCAATGTAATTGATTCATTCAAGGTCACACCCCTCGGTGTATCCAGCTGTTACCGAACTTCTTATTTAAAACAAAATATAGGAAACTGCAGGTAAACATGAGCAGGTGAGATGGAAGGATTTATCAGCGGCCACTATCTCAGTGGTAGAGCATCCGCCTCAAAGTGGGAGGTCCTGGGTTCGATTCACGGTCCAGTCGAACTTTTTCCATTCTGATCTTCTAAATTAAGTTTCATAACATTTTATGAGCTTCAAATGGAGTCAGTTCTTCAGTCTTTGATATTGTCATCTGAGTTTGGGGTCGTTACTCTTGTTTAAAAAATTGTTTAAAATTTAAATTCTGTCATCATCCCAATTAAGTTCGAGATTTCCTTCTAATTCATGGATAGTGACAACGATATGAATTAAGGTTTTATGATTATTACTGTGCTCTATTTAACATTTTTATTGATTATGTTGACCACAATTAATATTATACTTAATGTTATGTAGAATTTCTTTTTAATTGTAATTACCCCTTTAAGTAATTTTAAGTTGGTTACTAATTCTAAAAGTGACCTTAAAATTACAATTTGTAAATTATTTTTAAAATTTGATTTTATATCAGTACAATACGGCATTATTGTAAATTGTTTAATAAATTTTTATCAACATTATTTTTTGTTTAATTACAATTGTATTTATATTTAATAATTCTTTTTGAAATATGTTTTATTTATGTAATTTAAAGAGAAAAAATTAATAATTAAAATATGTATAACATTTTTTATTCGTATAACGGATTTTTACGGTTTTACCCCTAGGCTAATAAAATACTATCTCATGATAGGAAATGGATGTTCCATGGCAATATTTAGGAATAAAAGAATTAATCTCTTGAAGTGTTTTTACAAAATTAATTTTATTATATATAAATTATTAAATATTTTCATAAATGTCCATAACATTGCTTTAAAATTTATAAAACTGAAAGAAATTACGTTTTATATTATTTGAACCCAAAGAGTAGCTGAGAAAAATAGATTTTACTTAACGTAATTATTTAAATCATATTGTCGTGTAGAATATTTCCGACAAAATTCACCAATTGACGTATTCACTTGAAAGGTGCACAATGTGAGGCAAAAGCAAGGAGGTTAAGTTTTTATTTTATCTTCAGCTTCTGTGGGAATCAAGACTTGCAGTACGTGCAGACGTACGAATATGGGTAAGAAAATTTGCATTGCGACTGTGTAAACTGTAGAACTGGATGAAACAGAGGGGCCCTAAAATTGGATGCTCTATTTATAAAGACGGAATTTCTTCCTTTCGCAAGAGATGTTTCTCTTCTTCTCCAACGTACAGGGTTATCTTATATCTGTAGGTACCCAAGTATTTAACAATATAAAATAAACATAACGAAAAGAATAACTCATAATAAAGAAAACAATTTGAAGTCAGTATTGTTAACACGACATTATTGATAAAATCGTGAATTTTGAAATACGTTAGTGGGCAAAATTTATATATATTTATTTGGGCCGATTAGGTTAATCCCTATAAGAAACTGTAAGTTAATATGATCATAACTATCTATCTTGATTATCAAGAGCTTTCTTTCCAGCTGGTTAATATGCCTCAGAAAATTATGTAAATAACACGTTACACGCAGTTAATAATAAAAGAAACCTATTAATCAATCATAATTTTAAATTTTCATGACGACAAAAATGATTTCAGGCTCGCCGTACGTATTCTCCATTCATGTGAAAATATTAATAATGCCATGGACGAATACGAGTTTGATTAGTTTTGATGTTAATTATAATTCAGTTACAAGGATAAGTTCGAAATCGAAACGTTACGATATACGAATGCTATTCTACCAATTTTAATAAAATAATTAAAATTCGTATATCAGTTTGCATCAATATGTATTATATTAACTTAGATAATTTTCACCATCCAATACATATATGCCCAATCTGAATTTGTTTCCAGATTTGAAAATGGTATCAAATAAACAGTTGGTATTTTACCCTCATTAATTCTGTAATTAATTATGTAAATCGCAGATTTTACGTAAACATTGCTCGTTCAGGTGCTCAGTAACTGTACATACAATAATGGATCATTAATGCTGGAACCTTTCCTGCATGCGGCTGAAATTATTCATTTGCACGATACAAGCTCGAAATTTACATCTCTAATGGAAGGCAATGCCATGTCAGGGGCCAAAACGATATCGGAAAATGGATTTTCTACCAATTGATTTCATTTGGCTTGAATCCACTGGCTTGGTTTCAACAAAATTCCGAATTCATTCCTGCGGGAAATCTCTCTCTCTCTCTCTCTCTCTCTCTCTCTCTCTCTCTCTCTCTCTCTCTCTCTCTCTCATAATAATAATAATAACCCTTCTTTTTGGATTGACGTTCGCTGTCACGCGACTGAGATAAATAGATAACTAGTTTCAGATATAGGGAAAATTTACAATATTATTTCTTAATATTAGCGATTATAGCATTTATTATGTTATTATGAAGTCTCTAAATTCATCTGTAGGCTGCTGATACAATTACGACGCCATCCTCTCCGCCTGAAGTCAACCCTGATTAAGTTGCAATTATTCTTGTTTGAGTCCCAGTTTATTACCATACGTACATAGAAATTGAAATTGGATGTTCGCCTGTTGTGTTCAACTTATCGGTAAGCCTGTTGTAAAGGTTAAACATTTATTTTATTTTAAACATTTTTCTGATTAAGACAATTAGTATTTTAGAGAATGTAGATTTTCCCGACAAAGATGCTGGATGAAGACTTCTCGGGATTCCAGATGGGTGATGTTGTTTGTTGTCCACGACGTTTCTATGGCTGACACCGCCATCTTCTTCAGGTGAAGAATAGAAACGTTGTGGACTACAAACGACATCGCCCGACTGGAATCCCGAGAACTCTTCATCCAATTAGTATTTTGTGACAACGCAAAAGCGTAATCCCAAATATTTGAATTTATACTGTATAGTTGTGGTTGAAAGATGGAATGTATAAAAGATAAGAGGAAATATTGCATTATTATTTTGATAATGTAAGTAACGGAGCTGCAAAGAGAGCGGGTATTATGGATTGTCAGTTGTTTCCGCCGCTTCGTGTAAGTCGTACGAAAACTTGGTTGTTATCAGAGAATAGTTGGGAATATTGACAAAGCTGAAAAATAGATTTTTTTTAGTTAACAGGCTACATGAGAGTGATCCTGAAACAGACAACTCCCTTTTAATAGTATAGGAAGGAAATTGAAAAGGAGGGGCTGTGGAAGGTAGCCAAGGGTTTACTAGGACCCCCGGGCTATAGTTTAAGGATCCTACCCGGTGTTTCACCTAAAGACATGCAGGGAAAACACTAGAAAACCTGCATCAGGTAGGTCGGGCGATTGGTAACTATACTCACGCCATTCCGAATGACGGGAGATGAGTTTACATCATTCCTCTGTCCGTGTTTCCACCAGTTTTAGTAGACAGTTGGCCGACTGACCTATTCGGATCACGCGGAAAAATCATACCGTATACCCAAAGTCTTCAATTTACGAATTCAGTTTAGTCATATTAAATATAGTGATAATTAGGCATAATAATCGCGGGATCGTCGCGGCAAAATGCAGTGGAAAAGAAAGTGAAGCGGTAAGAGTAAAAACCAGAGCTCAGTATATATTAAAGAAATAGTTTTAAGTGCATGGATAAGTGTTGCGTCAAGTAATTAAAGGGTCTGGTCATAAATATCAATGAAAAACATATCAATAAAACAATAAATTTTCCTATAACGAAATTATACACATGCGAACCACATGCCTAATTATTCTTCCCACAACAGACGCTGACTCTATTGAATATTGTAACTATTTGTGAAGATAAATTTCTAAATATGTTTTGAGTAAATGTTAATGGCATAATTTCTTTGTCTGAATTAAATAATCTCATAACAAATTGTGAATGGGTATAAATGATTTCTCTTCAAATATTCCCTAAGACACTTAGTGTGAGGTGACATATTAACTGTCACATAAAGGTACACCAACGAGTGACATATTTAGCTGTCACAATTTATGTTAAATGCTGACTGAAGTATTATATTTAAGTGTACATAGCAACAGCCAGCGTCATTAGCGTCAAAGATAGAAATTAAATTATATTTAATCATTCATCATAAATGTTACGGGATTAATATAATACAGAAATAAAGTTTCCCAATCATACTTAAAATTAGCACGTGAAATCCATTCAAATATGACCAATAAAGTTTAATAGTGCTATGAATTAATGAGTGCGTACACAATTACCTATACTTAATTTTTTATTGCATCGTACGTATTTTTCAATAAAATTACAAGAGTAATTTCACATTGTGTCTGTGTTGAATGACGAGTAAACGCGCTGTGTACCAGTCCGAAGATATTGATGTCGGATATGTAGACACAGGGATTGTGTATTCAGGATGTAGTTCATCAAGCTCCTGACCCGTGGATCCTGAAACGTCCATAAAATCACATTATGTCTGCTAACACTTTCAGCCCATTACCATTTTCAGAAATTGCTCTCTATATTATCTGAGTAACATAAGAAAATATTTTGTGCGAATAAATAGTTAAAATTTAAAAATTCAGTTAGGGCATACTTCTATGGTAAGAGATGCAGAAAACTGATTATAATTTAATATTTGACGAAATAATCAAACAACTATTTCAAAGAATCTATATTAGGAAAACCACTTGCAATAATGTACTCTTAGTTTATTTTCATAGAACCTTGAATAATTTATTTTAGGTAATTTTTGAATAGTTTTATAATTAGAACGGTTAAATCATTTACAACGCTGTTTAGAAGGTGGATCATTTTATCAGAAGATTAAAACATTGTTTGTATTAGCAAAGTTTAGTTGATTTGAAGTAACGGTTGAAACCAGAATCATTTCCATAACTAAAGATGACATGTGACTTTAGTGAAGTGAAGTATAATTGAAAATGGCTAACATTCATCTCAAGGATATGCATCACTAACAGAAGAGAACCATTCTTTATGATCGATACAGAGATTCGTTTCTTGTCCATTAATAAATACCCTCTTCTTCTTCCTCTACAACCCATTGAGGGTCCTGGAATACCTGGTCGACAGCGGACTGACATCTAACATGTCATATTCCGATTTTAGAGTGACACGTAGTCAGCGTATCGATTCACATCTGTCAATAGAGGAAATAATCAACTTTCCCAGTCCTGTATAACATATTAAATAATAAGTTTTAATGTAATAATTATCTCATGTATAGTGAATACATATTTTCTAAATTTTTAAAGAGGTTATTTTTCTATTATAAAAGAAATAAAAATTTGTTAAACTAAATTTTACGAGCGGCGAAACTCGAGGGTTTGCTGCCCCTTCAGGTAAACGACCCGAAAGCCTGGCCTATGAACATCAAAACATCTATTGAAGGAATGGTCCTTTGAAGGATTAAGAAGACGATTGGCAAAAGTTATAAATGTGTCGAGGTCTCAATATTTTGTCCCGTTCAGACGTTCCCATAGAAGGTGCAGTAGCCTCTGGTGCGTGTTCTTTTGCGACTTTTCGGGCAGACGTATGAACTCCGGATTCGCGAACTAGAAAATGTAAGAATGTTCGTATTGTCAAGAATTTGAATCTGGAAGGGGAATCATAGGTTTAGTGGTTTGATAATTGTTGAGGAGGAGCAGTTGCGGAGTTATCGTGGAGATGGAGGAATGAGGAGTTAGTTGTGGAGAGTCGTGGAGGAGAGAGAGAGAGAGTTGGACAGTTGCAGCCTACCGAATTCTGGAAGCTACCACTTCAATCTTCCAAAGGTTCCAGCCATATGTACCTACAAGTTTCGGTGTCGGTAACGTACCTGCTCATTTAATTTAAAGTAGAACCCTTATCCCTTTCAAACGTTACAATAATAAATTATACAGTCCTGAGGAATTATCAGGTAATTTTACTGTACAATTAAATAATAAAATAAAAAAACGGTTCAATACTAGTGAAAAATAAAAACCTTCCTACTTTTTTATAATCTTTGTTACTTTTCTCAGAATTACGAAAAACTCCCGACACATTTCAGACAACGTAGACCAAGGCAAATAATTATTAACATAAAGAGGTCAAATTTATTTTAAGGGGTTATAAGTAATTATTGAGTTTCATTGGATTAGTTTGTACATTTATTATAGTGGTATAGAGCATTTCGTAAATATTTCCAGAATATTTGTTGGTCAACAAATAGGATTTTTGAATTCTGCCGATCAAAAGAATATTTGGAGACGACAGATCATTTATTAAAGGGAAATAGATGTATTGATTCGGGATTTTAATGATTATTAATGTAGCAGGAGCTAAATATATTTGTGTTATATCTGACAAGTGGGTGCTTTTAATTTTATAAAAAAACTATGTGTTCGACCTTTTCCTTGTAAAAGCACCCAAAAATGGCGTGACGACAGGATTCGGTCAGAAAGCTGTTAGTAAAGTAAGGGCACGACTGGAAGTCAACCTTGTCAAATTTGTAACTATTATTAGCATAATGTATATAAATATATACAATTGATTAAAAAATTCCAGTATGATGTGGAATATGCGAAAATTCATTATTGGAAATGTAAAAGATAAATTTTTTGAGAAGCGGATATTTCCGATTGCCGTTTGTGGCACTCTTTAAAACCTCCAATAAACTCTTCAGACAGTGGTCTGTGTTGCAGAATGAGGACAATAAATTTTTATTTTCGCCTCGCAATCAATACGAAGCGGAGAGCAGCTGGATCCCGATCAGATTTTTATTAAACTCGGCTATATTGCCCAGTCACAGAGCTATCAAGCCAGTGCGTTACAATTCGAGGACGTTTTCCTCTAAAGGTCAATGATACCTTTTATTATGTACAATTGTTTGTTAAAATACAAATCTGTAAGAATTGATTTGATATCTCAAGTAATATATATTACTTTTGCGAGTGTGCACAAAATCAAGTTAAGAGACAACTAAAGGTGTCAGTTTATAAAGTACTTAAATCCTGTCAGGATTTCTCATTGCACTTAAAAACTGTAAAAATGATATACTGACCAAATTTATCCTTCAAATATTACCATTAATATATGATTTACTCAATTAACGATGCTACAGACCGACAGCCCACAACTGCCGTAACCGCAGTTTTTTTTAACGGAAGCACCAGAAATGGTTTTCAATTAGGAGCCGTTCAAGCTAATAGCAAATAAGAGTTGATAAATAGACTTAAGTTGCTACAAGTGACAAGTCAATAATGAATGACAAGAAACTGTAGGCCATCCGCTTGGAAGATAATATGTAATAATGCTCCAAGATTTTGAATGGACTGAACAATGAGAACTTCAAGGTTAAAACTGCTCCTATTCGAAAATAATCATAGATCGTCTGTAAAACTGTACTTTTCAGACTAAATTTGGAAGAAAATGTCGAACGGACCCAGTACTCGAACCAAGGTACCCAGGACCTCTCACTTTCCGGGTGGTAACTCTACCACTGAGCTAGCCCGAGTCGACGTCCTAAGGACCGATTCGACATCCCTCCATTCCTGTAACCTTAGTTAGGCTCACCTACATTTCATAAATTACATTCTTCACAACCTAATTTCTAGGAATTCAGTGAATAATAGACATTGCGTAAATTGATCAATGGTGCATGGAATTAAATTCAAGGACTCGGACAAGCTCAGTGGTAGAGTTCCCGGCCGGAAAGCGGGAAGTCCTGGGTTCGCTCGACATTTTTCCAAATTTAGCATTACGCTCCTTATGTGAGCTTCAATTGAAGCCTTTTTCCTTGACTTGTACTTTCCAGACTTTCATGTGCTTCATTAGAGATCCTATTTAGTCGTGAGAAGCATGGGAGATGACATCTAGTTTCATCACTTTTATTTATTTGGTTTTGCAATTACCAAAATTTTTATTATTATTTCTTTAATTGGCTAAATGAGGGTGATCCTGAAACAGGCAACTCCCCTTTAACAGCATAAGAAGGGAACTGAAAAGGGGTATGCGGAAGGTAGAGCAAGGTAGCCAACGGTTGACTACCGTCCCCGGGCTATAGTTTAAGGATCCTACCTGGAGTTTCACCTAAAGAGGTACAGGGAATACCATAGAAAACCTGCATCAGGTAGGTCGGGCATCGGGTACTAATCTCACGTCCATCCGAATCCTGGGAATGAGTTTGCTGTGGAGTAACAGCATTCCCTTCTCCGTGTCTCCTCCAGTTTTAGGAGGCAGTTGGCTGACTGATCCAATTATATCAGTGGACAACTCTTGCCCTATGTCCAAGGTCTTCGACCCCAATATATTTACCTCCCAAAATAGTTGAAGCTGTCTCGGCATGTGAGAACTTTGAAAAAACCGAGAGAGAGTACGAGGCATTCCCGAAGTGATCGGGTGAGCCCCGCAGTCACTCTGGAGAGAAGCGCCTGCGAGAGAAAACTCCCACAGGCGATGTATTAATGACGGGACACGACTTTGCTGTGGGATTTTGAGTTAATAATTGTTTGTTCTTTTCTGCAGGAATAAAAGAAGACTCGCGCCAGAGTTGAAATTCTAAATGAAAATATTTTATTTTATTTGAATATATATGCTTTTTATTCATTGACCAAAGCGACGTTAAAAATATAAAAGTGGTGGAAATCCTTATGATTGTGTTATTTCACTGTATGACGTATTTTAAGATAATATTCTAGATGTTTAAGTTATTGGCGGACACCGACATTGGGAACAACTTAAATGCGAGAGGCAATCTGGATGATATAGGTTTGTGGAATCATAGCTTTCCCCTGCGATTTTCGTTTGAATTATTTGATTAAATATATATAATCTGATATAAGGGTCTCGTCGTGACGTCATAGTAACTTGTGCGATCAACCTATGGTTTTGGTCGTAAATAGAATCATTGGTTCCTATTACGGGAGAATATGCCAATTTAGTAAGACAGATACATAATTCAAGCAAGCGACCGACGTTAGGTAGTTAATTAATAAGTAGATTGTGCATTTCAGTTTGCGAAAATAAACTCCATCTTTCTTCAAGAACTATCTTCATTTCAGAAGTGAGCAACTGTCCTCATTAGTCGGGAAATGTACCAGAGCAACCCCTCACCCCAAACTATTTACTTCGTGTCCTCCTTGAACGACACTGCTGATTAATAAAAAGACCGGTAGAAAATTGATCAGCTACCGCTGTGTACCACTAGGTAAAAATCTATCATATATTATTAATATTAAGAATTTAAAAAATATCGACACTTGTGATATTTATTTGAAATGATAAATTTCTCGTGTGTATTAATTAAGGAATCAAAATCCACTGGACGGGTATAATTTATTAAATGTATAAAACATTTAAAGTTTCTTTTGGTTCATATTCATTTTATAGAACACCACGGTTTTCATAAATTTAATACATGGATGCCGCAAAGAAAAGAAATAAACTTTAAGCAAACGGAGCAAAGGAAGTTGTTATTCTGAGAGTCTATAACAAACTAAAATAATGCAGTTTGAGGGAAGCGAACTCATTAGGGAAATGGAGTCGCCGGGGAAGGAAGACAATTCGACCAGAGCTGACATGCTTAGCTTAGTCTTAATTATCCATGATTAAGTAGTGTTGGATGCGTCTGGTTTCAAAGCAATTTTTTTCAGTTTAATATTCCCTCACCATTCCTCTTTCAGATAATAATAGTTCTTTTAATTTATATTTTTGTTGTAACCCTTGTATACGCACAACGCTTCTGATTCTTATTAATCACATTTTAATCTATAAAGAATCTGAACAAAATTATGTTAATTAATTTATTTTTACGATGTAACTTCAACTGGTCTACCTGTGCCATTATTCAAATGCTTTTTTAAAAATTTGCTATATATACGTGATACTTCAAAATCATTTTAAAACAAAAAAATCAGCTTCAGTTACAGAAAAACTTTAATCTATACATTTCTCAACAACGTAAATAAAGACGATGACAGATGGAAATATTTATTAGTCAATATAAAGAAATAATAATTTTTTGTTTGCTATTATTTTATATAAATAGAGATTTGATATGGTTGTAATGGTCCATTTTAGTTGCTGTGTTTTTAAGTCCACGATTATCCCTTTGTATTCAATTTACGAAAGATGGTTGTTCTTAAATTACACTCGCACTTAATTGAACAAATCAAAATAATAATGCTAGTAACTAAAAAAAATCTATAAGGGTGGGTTTATGTTGAAATGTTGTTTGTGAGATCTTAACGAAATTCCTTTTTTAATTGAATAATTGTAGATAATTTTAATAAATGTTTAAGTAATTAAATTAATAAAGTGTTTTATATTTACATCTAAAACTTAAACTTTTTTGGTTGATCGTAATAACTGAATACAGTAACTAATTTATATTAGCTCGCTGCAGTATTTAATTTGGCAGTTACTACTTTATCAACACGTGATTAAACCTTCAGATAGATCGTCACAATCTTGAAAATTTACCTTCTCATGCCCCCTATCTCCGAAATTGCATAAATGAACGCTGAAAGAATATTTAATTTAGGATTTAAAGTGGAATGCCGTTATACGGAATGTATCAGAACTCGTCAATCCGAAGTCGAAATGTCAAAACAATGTCAAGCTACGACGCAATTAAATTGAGATTTTATTGATGCGTAAGTCAAATGCCACAGATTATTCAAACAGTCAGTCTGAAAATTTGGGATTAAATGTCTAATTGTGAGAAATCCAATATATATATATATATAAAATTAATCAAAAAAATGACTAGATATCGACAGCAGCGCCACCTACCTGGTCCAACTGTAGCTAAGAACCATCCATGTGATCCCATAAGTGCAAAAAAAATCAAATTCGGTCAAGTCATTTAGGAAGAGAAGAATTACGAACGCACACTGGAATTATATAAATAAATATGAATCATTAAAATTAATTCCTTGAATTACTTTTAATAAGCTTATATATGTTATTCCAACTCTTTCTAGAATATATTACTCGTATTAGTACGCTCACTCACCCATTCCTGTAATTAATGCCTAGACAGAAAATGTGGACTGTTTTAAAAAAATGCAACGCACAGATGACTATCGTGAGGAATTTTTATTCAACTATAATTTGGCATGTAATCAGACAATTTTTAATAATCCAACGAGTAATTTTTTTATGTACAATAATTCAATTATTCACTTGCTTCCATTGTTCTCATTTTAAAGATGTACATCATATTTGGAAAATGCTTAATGTAATGCAGCATATAAAATTCTTAAAGCCAACTCGACAATACATCAAGTTTATTCCATTTAACTCTCGACGATGGATGGATGAGAAAATTAAAAGATACGTAATTACGTGTTGTATATATCACAGTAATTCGACTATATTATCGATATCGTTATACTATACTATGTACATCCTTAATTACATATGTGTGTCCCAGAGAAAATATACACGCAGTAAACTTTATAATTTATACAGATATTTAATTATCAGTATTTCTTTGTCACTTTCATAACACAAGCTATTATCGTGTATGGAATATGTGTAAATTCAATGTTAAAGGGAGGTGACAGATTTAGATAGTGTCCACGTCATTTTCATTATGCACGTCTCTGAGCTTGGTGCTTTTCCCTCTGTCTTAATGTCAGCCACACTCCCCCGTAATGTGGTTTCTGTGTTACAGTGACGGGATTAAAATCTTTCGTTGGCCCCACGCCCACGCCTTGCCCGTTGAGAATATTACAAAACCTCCAAAATAAATAATGATTCTTAGATGTTCTAAAACAATTTATTTGTAAATATTTTTTATTTAACACGTTGAATTGCACAATTCTGGTTCTTAATGTTTATAAGAAAATAGTTCATAACGAACTTGCGATATAGGAATTCTGTTATATTATCCACGAAATATATAATAAAAATTATTTATGTAAGTTTTTATATCAGAATGCTTGTTTGTAATTATTTACATGCGTGGACATATTGCAAACAGAATGTTTTACATGACCCAATATGGCGGTAATTTGCTTACAGTCCTTCATTTTATTTCTTAAGTTCTGAAAAATAAGAGCAGAAGGAAAGGTGATGATAAATAATACGAAATGTTTTTTAAGTTGTAAGTTTGTTTATACCTTTCAAGAAATTTGGCATATTGCAAATTCGATATTTGCCCAATACAAAATTAGAAAATTTCCAAGGTTCATAAAAAATAGGAAAGATAGTCATTATAATTTAACAGATTTGTTATCAATTGTTAAGACTGACGAAATAATTAACCAGTATTTTTAACCAAATTTTGAGGTTACAGGATCCGTTTAAGTGCAACATGTTTTGCTCATTTACGAATAGCTATCATGGAGTTATTACAATAATTTTCCGCTATTAAATATTTAATTAAGTTATTATAAATTAAATAAATTAATAGACACAAGGGCAAAATGCTTCAACAGACAATGAAATCAATGTATTCTTACGTTATAAATTTCAGCCAATAATCCTTTGTTCAAAATAAAACGAATATATAATTATGATATATATATATATATAATTCTGTGAAATTTCACACATAAATTTGACAACAATTATATTTTCAACATTAATGAATTATTTTAATATTTATAAGAAAATTCAAATATTCATAAGCCTCTTTGTTGAAGTACCTACAAAAATTAACATATAAGCCATAAGAGTGTCAATTCTTAAGAAAAACGTTACACTTTATACATTATGAGCCCATTTAAGATATCGGGAATATTCATGCCTCCCTTATTGTACGGGGAGTATTATTTATTTCCTTATACTCTATTTTGGTAACTTAAGGTACCGGGACTATTCTTAACTATCGTAATGTAAACAACTCCACTAAAGTACCAGGAATATTTCTCACTCTCTAAAAGGAAGATGTTTTTAGGTTCTCTTAAGGTACTGGGCTTATTTGATGTTCCAAGAGAATTATTGACTGGGTTATGGTAACGTCTCCGTTAATTTTAAGCCAACTGCCTTCGGATCAGTTGGGGTGTGTTCATAAAGGGTTTAATGGTCCAATTAAAGTGCCAGTTATATCACTTTTTCATTGAATTAAATCATTTTCCGGTTTAATGTAAAAATATATCTGAGTAACCCTGGGAATTTGGCTGGTATTCAAAAAATACGTTCTAACACGAATCTTGACGCTCGTAACAACAGTCCTCATTATGAATCGAACAATACGTTTAGCTCAATAATTCAATAGTCTGACAATAAATAAACAAACCGTACAGCCAATTTGCCATTAAACAATTTTATATTCATTTAATTCATCTACAACATTTTAGGTCTTCATCAGGTAACGAAACAAAAATTTAGAAAAATATTTAAAATTTTAATAAAGAATATTTCCGTACAATATAAAAGTAAATATCATGTACATTTTATTTACATAAAACAGGTTTACATGTAAATATACTATATTTGAAAACTATCCTTTTAGCATTTTAACTAAAAATTCTGTTTACAAAATTAAATTTCTTTTTTGTAAATTTTTGTTTTTTACTCAATGAAGTCCACAATAATGGACGAAACATCGTAGATGTATTAAATAAATATAAATTGGCTGTATTGGTTTTTATTTATTAATGTTCAACTGTTTATTATCTCTTACTATGGTGTACGTTCGTTCTTGGCGTTGCTTCTTATAGTTACAGATCCTCTAAGCCCACCTATTCTATGTAATGATATTCGAAATCACTATCATTCTCATATTTCAATCATGGTAATTACAATGTATCACTTTTACAACTCTTTATAAACATTATTTAGAACTACAAAATGATTCGTTCAAAAATAATCCAGGGTTAGTTATGATATAAATTAATATATCTTCAAAAAGCGAAGGTTTGTTAAATTCAGCATTAATCTTAATATCTTCGTATTCAACAAATCATCTCTTCAGCGAACTTGATAAACATTATTCTCCGCAAGTAGTACAAAAAGATATGCTTTTCCCAAAACGAAAATGTGCCAGATTACTAATCGTGGAAGTATTATTTAACGAGTATACTGAGTGAGTATAAAATGAGACGGTGAAAAATATTTATCCGGGAGGGATGTAGAAAATTTTCTAAACTTCCTTTTTATGTGATTATATTGCTAACTCACATTTATTCGTTCAAATTAGTAGAAGCGAGTATGTCACAAGCTGGAGTTGAGGATGCTTTCCAGCTGACGAGGTTTTGTAACAAGAGCAGTGTGTGTGTGTGAGTGAGTGTGCTAGAAGCTGTCCGCGGTGGATGGAGGGTGAGAAAGCTCAGAGCAAATGAGGCAGCGGATACGACTTGCAAATTACAGGTGCCGAGTCACAGCGGTTGCCCTTTATGGCTTGGATCAGCAGCGGAAAACTTTGCTGGCAAACCACTCGGCTCCCTGATGAAGTGGTTCCTCGACCCTCCTTGTCTAAAGACCTCTGACAGAAGCCCGTGAAAAAGTATTCCGCCACAAAGCGGATGCGAATTGGTACAGGATAATGAAAGTCCAAATTACTAAACCCGTTAATTTAACAGTTTCCCAGTTTAACACTAATTATATACAAATATTGTCATGGAATATCCGTTCGAAAATTAAATAAAGGAGATATTTTGATATTCTGAAAAAAAGGTATACTAATTGTTAAAAAATAACTCCAAAAAATAATGTCATTTTTAATCACGAAAACGCAACTCAACAGAGATGGCCAAGAGAATGTTGCCTTTGGAACACTGTACAAGAAATACAATCAGCTGCGGTAACATTATTTTACTAAAGAACAATTCACCTACAAAAGTCAAGCAGTTTATATTTCTGTAAGAATCGCTCATTACGTATTATAGGAGGCTTGTAATACGCTTCTATGGTCCACTCTGACATATTCAGGAGATGGAATATTTGTGACCCAGTATTTGAAGGTATAGCTTCTGATATATAGCATCAATTTAGAATCGTCACTTGGAGGGAAGCTGACGTAACGCTACTATCATTCTTAAAAATATTCATTATAGATTTACGAACGGGATATGTGCAATGGGCAAGGTCAATATTGTTTGAATTCTGCGCCATAATCACGCTATTAATTATATATTTAGTCAGTGGAATACTGGGGGCTATCGATTTGAAAGGAGGGATTGCGAAAGAACCACATTAGGTAGCAGTATAAAAATTTACGCAAGTGACATTAACATGCAATAATCAAAGACGAGTCCGGAGCGGCATACAAATCAGCTGAATGACCAGGCAGCAGTCACTCCTCGACTAACCCTCCCTGTCTCCTATTCCTGCTATGTGTCGTTCGACCGTCGCCATAATACTCTCCGCTGCTGCTAGGTTTCTGCTCACAGCGTAACACGCTTCGCGGGTTGGTGGATGAGAGTGAGGGAGGGGAGGAGTTGTTTTACAATACAAAGGTTGCAGTAATAAACGTTCGTGTTGAAATGAGTTCCGGTCTATTCATACTAGAATCCCAGGTCAGTGGACGACGACATCGCATTAAATTTTGAGACGACTGGCTATTTTTCTTTAGTAATATAATACTGGTTTCATTGGACCAAAATATGAATGATATTATTTCAAGAATAACCTGGTAATATCTTAAAAAAATTTTGAGATAAACCTGGATTAGTATATAACAGATGTGACACAAGTTTTACAGAAAATACTATTTAACTTCAAATACTTAATTTTTCCTATGCGAACAATTAATTAGTTAGTGTAGGTTAGCTGTTAACAGGAACAGGAAGTGGGATTGGAGAGAAGCAATCAGTGTAAGGTTGAAAGTTGTAAGAAGGAGTAATTCATGAAAAGAAAGAAGACGATTTCGATAGTTCAACGTAAACACCAAAGCTGCATAACAAAGTACAATATCCCAGAAAGAACTCTGCTGAGACGTGAATGACTCCGCCAAGACGGAAGACTGGTATTTCTTCGACAAAATCTCAGTTTCCGACGCCACATAACACCCTATGAGAGGAAGGAATCTCGACAATCTGCAGCCTGCTTTAATTAATGAGGTATTTCCGGGAAGAGAGAAATTGTCTTGATCAACCACTAGAGTAACCCAAAGAAGATTTAAACAGGCTTGTTCTAATGAAAAAAATCTCTGTTACCAGTTTTGCCCCACAGTAATTACCCTGAGCTAGGCTGCTGCTTTTTAAATATTTATCTTATTTTAAATAATGTATTTGTTGATAATTTAAGTGCATGACCAAACAAGAAAATTGTGTTTTAATTTGTAAATAAATATAGAAATAAGTAAAACTAGTAACCTTCGTTAATAATTAAAATAATTATAGAATCCCACTTTCATTTTGCTGGTATTACTCCCACGCCCATTCAATGCCGGGAGACTGGCTTGTTGTGGGGACGCAAAAATCCCGACTCCATGACTAGATAAAATAAGTTAAACAACATGGGTGACAGACTGCATTCTTGTCTTACTCCTTTCTTGATTTCTGTTTTCTTTTCTTCATCTTCAATTCTAATTACTGATGACTGCTTTATGTAGAGGTTATGGATAACTCTTTTTTTGCTCGATATTTTATTCTTGTCCCCTTCAAAATCTTTAGAAGTGTTTTCCAGTTTACATTATTGAAGGCTTTTTAGAAATCTACAAATGTAATTTTTTTCACTTTCTTATAAAATTAGACGCAGAGTCAATATTGTTTCTCCTGAACTAAACTGATCTTCTCTTAACAAGAATTCTATTTGACGTTCTATTCTCCTATATATTATTTTCTTTAATATTTTTCACGCATGGGATACTAAACTAATTATTCTGTAGTGTTTGCATCTATCAGCTTCAGTCTTCTTACACATATCCCCTTTTCAATTACTTCCTACGCTATTAAATGGGAGTTGCCTGTTTCAGGATCACCCTGTTACCCAAAAATAATTGAACTATGGCAAGCATCATTTTTTAAATTGAACTGAATAATCGTTTCCTATATCTTCTTCTTTATGATAGTTGCCATAGTTATTCAATTCTATTAGTTTAAGAAATTACGTTACGATTAGTTGGTGAAGTATATGTGCAAAAGAAGTTGGGAGTGAGTCGGACATATGGACGGGAGTTCAATTTTACTATAAGTTATCACCTGAAAACGCTTTGCTAGATTATACGTTACTTTGGAAATTCTAGTAATTTTTGTGTATTTACGGTGCATACGTTTAATATAAGGATATGAGAGGCTGTGCGAGATGTGCTATATTAGTTAACTCCTTGTAAATGTATTCAGTAAACATTGATCATATATACTTTAGCGATGAATTCACCTTCATAGAAATTTGATAAGCAGAATTTATATCAGTAAAAGTATTGGTCTTGATCATGAAACTTATTTTCAATCTTCAGATTAGATTATTATTCTTTGCGCAAAAAAACATTTCTTCGAAGTTAGTGTTTTATTATGTTATAATCTTTAGTATCATAATTTTATTAAAACTATTTTAATTGGTGTAGCTTACCTTACTTTTATCTCAAATTACTTTTTTTCTTCCATGTTGGTTTATTTATCCACAGTGCTGGAAATTTATCTATATTCTTGGTTCGTCTTTAAAAAAATCAATGTAATGGGGTATTGATAATTATCGTCGTTCGTCAGCTGTTTTATATTTTTGCTATGTGTCGTGAACACCATCACAGATTATATCACATATTCTAAAGCTTATTTCGGAAACCTATTCCTCAAACGTTCTACTCTGGTATCACGGACTGTGAAAATTATTATCCATTTCGGGATTTTTGAGTTAAGCTCGTATAGGTCATTCTTTCGTATTAGACTTTGAAAATATAAATAAGCATCATAAAAGCCTGAAACTTCCACTATCTTTTAATATTAAATAACTTATTACAGTTCATTCAGTTTTTATATCAGTTATTTCGTTCAAAAGCCTCAAAATAATGTTTAGGTTTTGTAAAATAGTAATCTTCAATTATTTATAGATTCAATTTATTTTTAAACTATTAATGAAGAATTACGACGTTCAAAAGAATAACTGGATGACTAATCTGTTTTGGTAAAGTGAGAGAAGCTATTTTATTACTCTATCGCTTATGTTATATTGCCTCCGATTTTAACGGGCCGTTGTTTTTGGTGATTATAAGTGCGATCGAGTGTGGTATAACGAGCCGAGAGCCAGATTTCTTGTTGGAGTCAATCCAGGCCATGTTGGTTTTTTACGATGGGAAAAGGGCGTGGCTTCCATTTTGCCAGAGCCCGATTTTGCTAGACATTGTTAATGGAATTGTTCGTTTTCACGTTGGAGGAAATGAAACTGTATTCTCACCTTGATAACCACGATCAGTATACATTTATAATAAAGCACAAATCACTTGAATCATAAAAATAATGCTTGAAGCTGGAATGCATTAGAAAGTAAATTTTAAAAACCCCTTATCCACAGCTGGGAATATAAATGTGTATATACTTTCTTCTTTTCTCTTCATAATAAATCTATCGGACTATTGATTGATAATTATAAAAAATTAATTATTTTTATCTTAATAGTAGAAAATTTTTATGCCAAAGCTTAAGATTGAAGCTTGGGGAAAATTGTTAATTATTAAGTTAGAAGAAAAAAATTCGACGGATATGGGAATTGAACCGGGTTGCCTGAGGGAAAAAATGTAGATATGAAAATATATTTAAAGATATTCGTAGTGAGTCCCAAATATAATGAACCCTGTAGCTCAGTGATACAAGAACCTGTGTTCAAAACAGTGGACAGTGGTTTGATTCCCGACTTGGGTGAATGTTTTTATATCTTCTAAACTGAAATAAAATTTTAAATATATAATTTATGTTTATATCGATTGCATATAAGAGGAACGCATAGGGTCAAATCACAAGACTAGCAGTGTGTTTGAACAGGCCCGGTTTTCAAATCCTGAGGAGTTGTTTTGTCTCAAATGTATAGGCAACTGACTGTGCCAATTATTGGAGGTGCTTGCTATGATGTCGCAGACCTTGGGATTGGTAAAGTGAGAGAAGCTATTTTATTATTCTATCGCTTATGCTACTGTTCGTATTGGGTCAGTCACAATACTGCCTGTTTTTTAAACTTTTTAAAACTTCGTCCCCACTTATGCGACACCTATCACCAAGGTGTCAGGGATGGATATTCTCCAATAATAACCCTTGTTACATTTGGGAAACGCACACCACCCGGTCACCAAATTCTCAGACAGATTAGGAAATTCCGAAACCGGCGACGAGGTGTCTGAGCTTTATAGCCCAAGCGTCAGCTGCTGTCTCTTTGTTTTGATTCTGAGTCGCCAACTCGTCGCGCGGAAAAACCCCTTCTTCCTGGCCAGTGACATGTTCATACCGAAATATTTATGCAATTATAATTTCCATAAATAGTAAAAAATTGGACCGGGTTCTACTGCGCTATAGATTTTATCTTAATACATTTAATTTTTTTCTTTCATGTATTATTTTCTCACCGGTTAGCAGTTATTGCAAATAAATCCATTTTCTCTTCTGAATAGGACTTGTAACTTGATGTTCGCCGTCTTAAAAATAACCTAGTATTGTTCTCCAGTCTTACCAAATGTCCTGAATTTTATTGTTTGATAATAACATCTCAGCTGTGGATTCATTCTTTGGATGCTTGACCACTTCACGTGCGAGCAGGATTGCTCGGACAATCGTTCAACAGCGTTGTTCATTTCTAAAACTGTCTGCGAAATGAGCATTTGGATGGATCTAGTTCTTATACTGAATGTATTTATGACTATCTGGGTGCCCGGCTAAGCCCCGGAATAGTTATGATCCAACGTTCTCCAGTGAATTCAGGAGACGGTCACGACTTTCAGCTTAACTATTTATCTTATATTTCCTGATGAAACTTATAATTAAATTTATTGAATCCTATTTTTCTACTCTATTGATATATACTTTTGAAAAATGGTTATTCGGCTAAGGAAAAATCAACGGCTAGTATGTTACATAATTCCGCAAGAGGGGATAAGAACAAAAACAGAAGGGGCGTTGAATATGAATTAAAGGATCAGTAGTGAAAAATATTGAACGGATCGGGAATCTAATTCGGGACCTGCAATTGTTACAGTCCGTGAGATTCTACATGGCATGTTTAGATGCGCAATAGGAGAAAGGAAAGGGGAGTATTGTCGTTTGAGAAGGAATTTCCCCTCCAACCGGCCTAGGGAAACGGTACAAACATTGTTAAAAACATTACTTAAAACTAAATAGATGTTTCGACGAACACTTGTTGTCCTTGTCAATATTTATAACAAACTGAAGTATTATGAACAAAGATAATTCAAATCAAACAATTACCAAAAGATGAAGGTAACAAAGACAACTTAATAAATCATCATATAACTTATTTAATTGAGGAGTGTCATAATTATTGTTCCAATTTTAAATTTACGTTTGAATTAGGAAAAATATTGCAGTCTACATTTCTTTGATGTGTCGGTTTTGCGTCACAAAAATAAGTTATCTTTTACTTGGATCTATAAATCTATATATTCTGGTAGAATCCATCAGAAGCAATTAATTTTGTATTGTCTTATTCAATGTATTTTAATTTTACTTGAAAACTATTTTTATTAAGCGTTCAACATTTTCAAGGGAAAGGAGAATATATCAATAAATAACTCAGTCTTTAATTAGTACTTCAAACAAAATTTTCGTAATGCTCCTTAGAATTTCTCTTGGAGATTATTATCTTCATTAGCCAGACAACATCTCCCGGGCCTTTGAGCCGAGGAGTGTTTAATTTATAATGTTATTTTACACACAATAAGGCGTCTTATACCGTTGCCCACTTGTAACTATAACCGGAATGTTACAAATAGTATTTGCTGTTTAAAAATGTCTCAAATAACATTGTTTTAAGAAACTCGTACTTTATTTCGTCGAAAACAACGAAGACACGCCGGGAAATTTGATTTCATGAGATTGTTGTAGTATAGAATTATTGTTGCTGATTTAGACCACATGTCGAATAATCGAGAAACAATTACGGCTTCACCACAAATTGCTGTAATTTTAATGCCTTCAATTATCGGACGAATAATCTGGATGCAGTTGTTTGATGAGATTGGACTGCTTGTGTTCCATCACATCAGTTTTGTTTTCATAGCTTTGTGGATACAGTAAGATTTAATTGTTTTATCATCATTTTAAGTTTGCATCTACTACGAAGGTTATAAACAACAAAAATGTATTTGTTAAATTCAGTTTGTTATATTAGATTCTTATATTTAGTTCAACAAATACATCAAACAATTTGTAAATACATTTATTGGAAAATTTTGGTTCACCCCACACGCGTAAATTATTAATGCTATACCGTTTTCATGTAATTTCATTTTTCTTTTGAGGTTTTACGAGTTTCATTAATTAAATTTTATTATTGTTAAAATAAATGTTTTCTTTGATTATAAATTCATTTATGACATTATTACTTATATTTACCTTCAAATTATAATGTCACCAATAATTAAATGTAAATTCTTAAATAATAATTATTAATAAACAAATCACTATTTATTACAAGCTAATAAGGAGATATAAACAAATTTTTGTAGCTTTTTAAATTTTGAATGTGTGTAGTTTTATACAATTCTTAATGCAAGGCTGTAGATGATAAAACTGGGAGGGGGATAATTTAAATTATTAACAAATTATTGCGTTGTTAGGAAATGTCATTTTATTTATATATCAAAACAATGTCTTATTGGGTCCTGCGCACTATTACAATAATAAATATTAAGGAGAATTACTATTTAAATATCCAAAGGACTCTCAGGATTAATTACTGGAGTAACAACCTGAAGCAGAAATTTAGGTTCTTTCGTTACGAACCTGTTTCATCTTTTAAGCGTAGTAGAATTTTCCTGCTTCACTCTCCAACTTCCTTTACCAGGTTGTGGATTTACCTTCGGTCGACTGAAAAGGTCCTGAAAGGGGTGTGCCCGGCGATTGAAAAAAGCCAGTTTCCCTCCTTGAACATGTTTATATTCTAGACGGTAATTTTGTTAATACGGCAGATTTCTGATTAACTTTTACTTTCTTCGAAGAAGCTATGAAAATGAATTTGTTTCTTTTTTCAGATTATGACTATAACTGCTCTTCTTTTCAACTACTAAAATTCACTGACTATTTAATTGCTCATTTGTTCTTCTTACCTTCGAGCAACACTGACTGCTTCCCTACTTCCTCGTTCTTTTAACGTCTTGATCAACTCTGCATGATTTTTCACCTTCTCACTTCTCAGCCAAACTTCTTTTCCCGTTCTTCAAGGGAAAATGCCACCCCACGCGACGTGTTTCCACAAATCGTTTTCAATTTTTTGTCATACCATGGAATTTTGCCCTCACGAAGGGAAGGGCGTCCTTGGGGATTTATCGGGGGCATTGTTCCTGGTTCTAAAAGAACCCTAATCCATTGGGCATGCAAGGCGACATATTTTATACGCGACACCTTAGCGAATGCCTGTCTTTGAATATTTTTACTGAATTTCAACCGTTTAAATTATAAAAATTAAAATTACAAGTGGCGAGGGTTCCTACTACGCTACATAGCCCACTATTTTTGCGTCATATTGTGAAGTAATTATATCAGCTTAAGATGTTTTCTCCTACCTCGCGAGTGAACCGTCTGCCTCTTCTACTACGCTGTTATCTTCCTAACTTTACAGTAAGTCAATAAGTACAAAAGGGGTCGATAATTGACTAACATACTTATACAATATTATCAACGGAAGAAGAAGACTTTTAAACCATAATAAACGGCATGAACGTGGTCCTGGAAAAAGAGTTCAATATGAGGATTAACAGAGGTAAAACCAAGGTAATGGAGTGTAGTATGGGAAATAGTGGAATAACTAAAGGTTTTAGAATGGGAAGTGATATTTTGAAGAAGTTAAGGAATTCTGCTACTTGGGCAGCGTAATAACCAGGGATGGTGGAAGTATAGTAGACATAAAGACTAGGATAGCACAGGCAAGGAAGGATTTCGTAAAAAAGAGGAATTTACTTGCGGGTTATATAAGTATTAGCAAATCATTACTAAAAAATTTTTATATGCAGTGTAGCGTTATATGGGCGTGAAACGTAGACGGAGTTGCAGAAAGGAAAAGAATAGAAGCCTTTGAAATGTTGTGCAATTACATTGTATCAAGGATTATGTATAATTATTTACATTCAAAATTTTCAAAAGCTGAAGAATTTTTTATTTATTTATGAAGCCACTGATTTGAAGTACTGTCTGTAAAAGTGGTTGTCTGGCTTACGTCTATACAGTATTCTATTAATTCCTTTCACGCTGATGTATCTTAAAATCATGTACACGTTTGATACACTTTGTCTTCTATGAAGGTAATGGTGCATTGACTTGTGTTTCCACATTGGGGGACGAATGGAATGTATAAATAATATAAAATAAAAATAATTGGCTATAGGATTTATGGAAGAAACAATTAACACCAATATTTGAATTTATAAGTTTTTAAGTTGAAATTGTACCAAAGAATGAATTAAATTTGTTAAAAATTAAAATATCCGCTCTTGAAATGTGTACTTCTGTTAATATTATAAATATATTGACACCTTCTTAGTGTAAAGTACGCCTCCTTATCATGACATGGAATACTAGTGATTTCTAAGTGTATAGGGTAAATTGGGATATTAATCATTGAGACGAACAGATCGAAGTTAAAAATAGCAGCATTTATTCAAGGGTATATTTGTAGTTTTACATTATTTGAGTTGGTTGTTTCTGGGATGGGGCACTCAGAACATCAGCAGTAAAAACGTGGCTCTTGCATTCATTGTTAATAAAGCCTGAGGCTTGGGCGCAGCTTTATGGCCTCGCCGTCGGAGGAAACCTCTCCACTGCGTTTTAAACTTGTACTTTTGCTTAAAGTGCCCGGCCAAAAGCGAGCAGTCCAGGTTAAGTTCTGTTAAAGCTTTAGTTGGGTGACGGCGGAGTAACAAGTTCCAACTCCGTAGAAACATGCGCCAGATGTCACTTCCGATACTTCAATAAGAAAAACCAATTATTAATAACGCAGAACTTAATACTGCGTAATATTAAAAGATCTCCGCAAAACGTTAAAACATTAAACTAAAAATTAATTTATGTTTAATTAATTTAAAATAGTTAAGATTTATTCAATATAATGTTTAAGAAACGCGTAAAGTCATCTGCATAAATATCAATATCAAAATTCAAGATGATTCGTAATCTCCGTCGAAAATGTCAAGAAGTACTAACATTAGCAATGCAGATTGAAATATGTAAATACCCAGATAAATATGCATGATTTTCGGAGACGAAATTTTGTTCACGAATCTCATGTATGGCAGAACACCTTCATACTTAGGATTGAGTGTCATCAAATTATTCATTGAAATACAACGACACTTTGCTCTCTCCCAATCGCTCTAAAAATGATAACTGAAATTATGTAAATCCTGGTACTACTATTATGAAATGGTTTTATCCCAATTTAAATGAAAAAGAAAATTATTATTAACCGTTTTGATTCCAAGTATTAATTTAATTCAAAATGTAATGGGATTTAATTTCCTGCAACTATTGTTATGAAATCAAACGCATGTACTATTATTTGTGTGTTATTATTTAGTTTATGTGCAGATTTGATTACCGAGGATTAATTGCAACCACAAACCAACCTTTTCAGGTCGTGTTCTGAACTTCTCTGATCGTATTGTTACACAGATAAAAGCTATATTTGGCAATTTGTCGACAAAGCTGTCTTGTTGTCTCATTATGTCCATCATAATCACTCGTAATAATCCACAATATATTTTCCAAGGAATCCTCTTCTCTTTTAAACGTATTACATCTGATTATCTAAGATTAATTACAGTCTCACTCATAATAAAGTTATAAGTGTTATAATCAATTTATGGTCTTGTGTAGTCATTTAATCTAATATATTTATTAAAAAGACAATGTATTTCTAAAATATAACCCAGGTGCCTGTGAGAGTTTCTTTCGCAGGTATTTCCCCCAGAGTGACTGCGGGGCATACCTGATTATGTAGGGAATGTCTCTTGCTCTCTTTGGGTTTTTATCAAAGTTTTCATATGCCGAGACACCTTCACCTATTTTATGAGGTATTTGTACTGGGGTCGAAGACCTTGGGCATATGGTAAGAGTTGTCTGCTGATCTCATTCGATCAGTCGGCAAACAGACTCCTGAAACTGTTGAAGACACGGAGAAGGGAATGCTGCGACCCCACAGCAAACTCGTCTCCCGTCATTCGGAAGGGCGTGAGAATACCCAGTGCCCGACCTACCTGATGCAGGTTTTCTAGGATTTTTCCTGCATCTCTTTAGGTGAAACACCTTAAACCACACCCCGGGGCCTTAGTCAACCCTTGGCTACCTTGCTCTATCTTCCGCATCCCCCTTTTCAATTCCCTCCCTATGCTATTAAATGGGAGTTACCTGTTTCAGGATTACCCTCATGTAGACTGTAAAAACTTAAATAAAAACCTTCGTTTTTTGTATTTATCAATTACAACAAACCACATAGTTTTTCCAGTACCAAGCTCCTGTTCTATTATACAATTGACTACGTTTGTAAGCTCCGTTTTAAATTATAAACGTGAGAAACAAATTAGAAAAAATTGTACACGTGTTGTTTGCGACCCTAATACAAACAATGTCGGAGTAAGATACATCTACTAACCCTAGGGGAAGGGATGGAGGAAGAAAAATATTTTAAATATGCAATAACGGTCGATACTTGCATTGAATAAATATTTTTCGCGGTAATTGTTTTTGTAGTGTTTTCCCTGAAATTATTGACGATTTGAGCAACGGAGGGGAGTATTCTTAGGGTGTCGATGAAGGGTGTAATATGACTACAAAGGAAACATCTTTGCCTAAGACGGAGGAAGAAAAGTATATCACCTTTGGCGGTTGTTTCTGGAGATCAGATGGCGGATATTGTAACGAAGCTTATCTGATTTGAAAGAAAAATATATGGGGAGAGACGAGTCTTCAACGGCAGAGATTGATGTAATATTAAATAACAATCACTTAACTAAAGGTTCAAACGTTGATTTTTTTTAGTGTATCGATTTGTGTTGGTTCATTGAAACTTGTTTAATATATTTGTAAAAATTCATATAAACTTTATTCATTTGATAGAATTTTAGTTTATTTGGTTTCTAGTGAAACCACGTTTTAATCGTAATATTAGATATTTTATTTCGGATACGTTACGTATTATGACGTCATCGGTGTCTTGGTTATAATAGCATTTTTTGGGTTAACAGCTACGTGAGGGTGATCCTGAAACAGACAACTCCGCTTTAATAGCATAGGAAGGGAATTGAAAAGGGGTGTTCGTGGAATGTAGAGCAAGATAGCCAACGGTTGACTAGCCCCCCCCCCCGAGCTATAGTTTAAGAATCCTACTCGGTGTTTCACCTAGAGAGGCAGGGAAAACCCTAGAAAACCTGCATTAGGTTTGTCGCGCATTGGGTACTATTCTCACACCCTTCTGAACGACGGGAGACGAGTTAGCTGTGGGGTCGCAGCATTCCCATCTCCCCGTCTCTACCAGTTTTAGAAAACGATTAGCTGCCTCATCCAATGGGATCAGCGGACAACTCTTACCGTATGCCCAAGGTACATACCCCAGTACATACACCTCCTAAAATAGGTGAAGGTGCCTCGGCATATGAGAACTCTGAAAAAATGAGAGAGAGTACGAGGCATTCCCGACGGAGTCAGGTGATCCCCGCAATCAATCTGGGGAATAAATGCCTGTGAGAGAAAACTCCCGTAGGCATTGGTCTTTCTATAATAGTATCGAGCTGGGCATAGGAATAAAATAAGTAAACGATTAATATTGCTACGATATATAAATATTATATTACAAGGGGCGTTCCATAAAAGTATCAAGAAACAATCTAGATTGGTGCCGTATCTGATGTTATGCGAGTCTCCGAGTTTAACTGACATTCAACATGTGATTTAAGTTGCAGTTCATCTCCTAAAAGAGGTGGCTGGGTGGAAGAGAGAAAGCAAAGTTCCACGCACAGTAATTAACTGGTGGTGATATTCTTATCAAAATTTATTGGTATGTTCCTTGAGACGCGAAAACAAATTTGTGCGAGTATAACACGACTACCACTCAATACCGCGGGCGGAGGAGACAGAAATTTCTAAATATGCATGAACGAGAAATATTAGAGTGAATATTTTTCTGAGTTAACTATTTCCATAGAGATGTTCTTGGTGTATAATTTCAACCCCGATTAGCATAGGAGGGAGTACCCATGGGAAGGGGGGGTGGAGGGCCATAAACCAATGAGATTGGTTATAAAAGTCGCTGAATTTAATCATGACATTAAATATAGCGTTTGAACAGTATTTTTTATACTCTTTTTAAGATACTGGGTATAATTACGTTACCAGTAGATTTCTTGACTCGATTATGGTGCTGTGAGTCAACACACCAGTTGTAAGGAAATTGACATATTGTCAGCTTTGATAGGGTAGGTGGCGTGAGGAGCTAAGGCTTCATATATGAGACGACTCTCTTGATGTCAATTTCATCGCGTGTTGACCAAGAGATTATTGTCGAATTAAATACTGTGCCGTGCTAATATAATTGCGTCGGGTACCCTGACAGTGTTGTTTATAAAATTAGTTGTTATAATTGTGGCTTTTGTTACAACGGCCAAACAAAATGGACTTTGAAGATAAGAATTAAAGAACATGAATCTAATTTAAGAATTAAAGAACATAAATCTAATTGTAATCTGCCAACCCTATTATTATACACTGCATTAATTTATTCATAGTTTTATTTACTTTAGACGGAAAACCTTATTATAATACCAGATTAACGTCTGAAAAATTAACCAAATACTATTAATATTAAGCGCATTACTGAAATCTTAACAACTTATATGATTTGTTATGGTAAATTGTGAATTTGTTTTGATTTCAAGTCTTCAAGTTTACTGCTTATAAGGTCGAACGTATTATTATATGAAATATTGTTTGACGCAGACTATGACTTGTATAATGTGATCCATAATATTTTTGGGTGAAATTTTGCCTAATAAATATAAGCCGAAACAGTCGATTTTTCTGATTGGTTTAAATTTTATCTCTTGCTTCATAAGAGATTTTGTAATTGGTTAAAGACAGAGAAATCAATGGAGTGCAACGGAGAATCATCGAGGAAACGATGAACGATGTTGGACGAGGACAGTTTAGTTGCGTGTCGCTCCAGTTAATTAAAATCCGGACTTTTAAATAAACGTAATTGATTTAGAATAATTAGAAATTCTTTTTCTGGAGTCTGAAATTGCGTTTTAAGCAGAAGGTAATAATTACACGGAGTCTGGACGAAAGAGGGAAAGATGCTGTGGCATGACAAGAGGCGAATGTTCAGAAGAGTAAACTATTTCAAAATCTAATAAGACCCATCCAATTTGAAAACCTTAAAATAACCAACTACAATTCTACGTATAATTTTCTCGGGGATTTTTCAATTAGGTTTCATAATTCCCTTGCATAAATTTAGAGTCTCATTTATTTAATGTCTGTTGATGTGTTTTCAAGTGTCAAAATATATTTTTTGATTAAGCTTTTATGCATCAAGAATCCAACTATTTAATTTGTATGATTTAGTAATTTCATTCCGTCTGCTTTATGAATATAACGAATGAGAGTGGCCATCATCTCAATTAATTATTAATTTCTGAGCATACGACTTTTTATTGAATTAATAACACATTGCAATATGTGATCTTACAAATTGACATAAATTTCTTTTATAAAGATGGGATTTTAACGGGGTTTCAATATTTTTATTATTTATCTTTTGAATTATTTTAGCCAACTCGTTGAACGCCATTTCTTTCTTTCTGGTTAATTTTTAGAATTTTATATTATTTTAAGTATTTAACTAACAGTTTAACGACTAATTACATAATACAAGCTTACCTTTTCAATTATAAAATAATAGTTTGCATGGAATCTTTTTTATCAATGTTAATTAATGAGGGTAAATACGAATAAGATAGGAATTTCAGGTACGTTTTCATTTTCTTAGCGTATGTAGTATTAAAGTAATTTTTTCTCAAAACAGTAGCCGTCATCTACACTGCTGTACTGTACTGCGTATAACGAATTACTGTCTTTCTACACCTGCGTGCACCATTAACTTCATACAAAGGTGACTGAGTACTGGGAATTTATTCTCACAGAAAACTTAGGCTAAGACAAACATCCTTCATAATCCACAATGCAAATGTGAAAATTAGTCTCAAGCCCGTAGCATTCAGCTTGTACAGAGAAATTGACTCTGTAGAGTGATAAAACAAACAGTAGCAGGGGATCTACTAAGTCTGCAGAAAATATCTTCGAAGATAATGAAGTTGTGCTGTAAAATCGTGAATATTCATAGTTCGATGAAGGTTTTGATCCTTAAATTCTGAGGAAAGACGACATGCATTAAACTCCTTAAGAGAAGGTTTTGTTGTAGTAAAAGTACTGAAATTTTAAATATAACTGATATTAAATACCTGTTTATTTGTAAGTTAATTTAAAAAATTGGACAATCACAGACAGAATACAGAAGAGTAATTAAAATCACGCCGCTACATCTAACACTGGAGCATTTGTCAGCTGGTGATAGTTGTTGTAGTTCATAGATTAAAATGGTTTTTGGTAGGAAGAAGATATTTTTGGGTGACCTGTTTGGGGAATAGTGAAGAGTCGTTGGCAGAGACTGGCGCTCGTTTTTTTTGTATTAAAATGTTAATGTAATTAAATGAATGAATAAAGTTCACTATAGTTTTAGTAAATAAGAATGTTGATTATTCATGCCAGAGTACTATAAGTTTATTAAAATTGATTCATATTAAAAATTGAACGGAGGTAAAAGTTGGTTGTATTAAAATAATTTCCATTATCTTGTTATTTCATTTGCTCCATATTCGCTAGTCAGTGTATGCAGCTTACCTTAGTAAAAGAAAGTATAAGTCAGGACCTGGCCACTCCTTACCACGAATAAGTCACGCCCATTACTAACGGTAACGTCGCAAATATTAATAAGCGCCATTTGTCAGGAACATTTTATCATAATATTTATTTCTGAAATATTTCCAGTTTAAAGGTTTTATCATCCAAATATGTATAATTTACTAAAAGATTTTCTATACGACTCTGAAATCAATCTATTTCATTACAATACCTGTAATCTAGCAAAAGATTTTTCTTCGTTCTATACAGCTTTCAAATAAATTTAAAGAATATATCATTCAATTTAGTAAAATATTTTCCTTAATTTCAGACGCAGTTTTTACATTAATCTTTTACATTTTATTATTCAAATGCTTCAATATTTACAGGAAAAAAATGGCTTACGACTTTGAAAAGCGATCTTGAAAAGATTGTTATTAGATTGTTGGTAGGAGAGTAATGTCATATTTAAATAATAATGGCAGATTCACTGAGGGTTTACTTTTTTTGGTGCATTTTTCATTGATAACATACAATGACGTCACTACTTGTGCACTAATATCGTAGTAACTCCACCAGCTCCGAAAATTTTACTGCTGGCTCTCATTCCTTCGTAGATTATACAACTAACAAACTTCATGATATTGAGTTTGAAAACTTAAGATTATGCAGAACTGTTTTATTGGATATACTAAATTTGTGATGAATTGAAGTAATCGTATTCTTCTACATAGTTTGTAATCAGTGTAATGGTTAAAAATACGAAAGTTCGATCAAATTTTTGAATGAATATTGTATGAGAATTAAGTTATTACATAGAACATTAATTAACTTCGTTTTGAATTAATAGGTCAGTATTATAAGAAACATTTAACTAAAGGTTTTACAAACTGCTCTTAAAAACCACGAAATAACACTAGTCAAAAGTGTTACACTTATAAATAAATTTATAAGAATCATTTAAGTGCAAATCATACTAAGGACACAGGGAATAAATGTCTTTCCTGTAGAATTATCCCAAAAATACAGTTTTTTAATGAATATATATATATATATTGAATACCGTGTGGAATTATTGGTAGATATTACTGTCGGGGTTTTCGATGTCTAGTACAGATAAAGAATAAACTTAAGTTGGAAGGAATTCTTAGCGAGGGAGATTTGTAGACAAGTAGAGAAACGGATAAGATTGAAGAAATAAGCCAAAAACAAAATGTAACAAGAACAATGAGGAATCCAGTGTTTCCAATAGAAGACTATTCCACATAATGATAGATGGCAATAAAGGCATTAATTAAAAATTGCAATTATAAAGTTTCGTGCATTAATTATTAGGTACTCCATCTTAAGTCTTTGATGTTAAGAATAGTCCACGCATAAACATATGAAAAATTAAATTTACGTATAAATAAAACGTGGACATTGACTGAAATTAGATTGCTGCGATAAAACCCAAATACTAAAATACATAAAATATTAGTTTAGCATAAAAATGTATAGGAATAAAAAAATGCAATTAAATGCTAGAAACGTTTCTTTGTTGTTTAAAGCATTAAATTGTACAATATTTCGTATGTAAGGAGTCTCTTGTAAAGGAACAGCAACGCAAAACAGAGAAACAGTTTCGTGAGACTGTGTGTGTGCCTATATTGTTGGAAACTTCGTAGAGAGAAGAACTAAGGCAGGAGAATGCCTTGAACTTGAACTATAGCTTCTCTCTTGTAACTAGTAGTTTCATAATAGGAAAAGGAAACTAGACCAAAGGATATAACAACGAACAAAAATAATTGCGTATTTAATTAAGATGAGTCCTCTAGATATAAAATTCAAATTTCACAGAGTGGAAAATTTACAACCCTATTACAGTAGAGCTAAGGAAGAGGGAGTCGTTGAACTTTTTTTCTCACTCGTTAACGAACGTAAAGTTCCCCAGATAAAAATGGTATTACAGTATTTATTTCCATACGATTGGGACCTACTTTATCTATCCCCAGGTTTCCCCAACTGTGTTCCGTGGAACCATCGTGTTCCGCGGGGCCTGAACAGGTGTTCCGCAAAAAATTGGAGTGATTCTATCTATATTATGGAATATAATATCACTTAATCAGTTCGTAAGACAAAAAATCCGTTTGCATCGAACGAGAGAAAATCGAATCACAACGTTGCGAAACAAAGAAACCCATTCCTTGTTTAAAAAATTTATTTATAATGGTCGCATCGACTGTCTGGTTACTATTTACATATTGTTATACAATTATATACACATTATTTACTATTATGAATTTACATTATAAAACGCTGGTAATGTCCGTTACCACTAAGTAATTATTTATTTTATTTACAATGTGATTTTTAAATTTTAACAAAAGAGAACGCAGACCCGCTACAATAGGAAACACGATTAACAATGAACAAGTGTGAACGGTGTTCAGTCAACTAGAATCCAGTACGAGGGAGATAGAGGTTGCCATAGCCCACAATTACACAATTAATATTTTATTTAACTTGACAATGATCAGCTATGACCAAAAAATAAGCTACGTCTTCGTTTGTGTAATTTAATTCAACTGCGCATAATTGCTGTCTGTCAGGACGATTCAGTGCAGCGGTTCTGAACCGGAGGTCCGTAGGAAAGTTTCAGTGGCCACGTCAGTCCAGATTATTTAAAATTTTGTGCAAAAACATGGCTGGTGAACTCAAAAAAACGTTTATTACATACTTAAGTGAGATGGCTATCCAGAAGAAAAGCATTATTAAGACTTTTTGAACTTTTAATGAGTTGTTGCTCTTCTTGAAGGCACAAAATAATTCCGGGCAACATTTTGTTGAAGTTTTACCAAACCCTTCATGGTTGATTAAACTCGCATATTTGGTAGATATTTTTACAGAGTGAAATGAACTTATCTTTGCCTGGAGAAAGTATTATAATTTTTAATATAAGATATAAAATTGGATCTTTTGATAAAAAATACACTTTTGGATTTCATGATTTGAATCGAACGATCTTAATTATTTTCCTGCCTTACATGAATTTTTAAATGAATTAAAGTTTATAGTAGATGAAGAAGCTTTCAGAATGTTATTACAACATCTACATAACTTGAAAGCAACTGTTTTAAAATATTTTCCGAAAACTAGTAAGGACGATCCCTGGGTTCAGGATCCATTTTCTGTGGCAGCTAAACCTATAGGTTTAGGTGCAAGTGATTATGAAAACCGAATTGAATCAGTGAAGAAAAATACAATGATCAGTCTTTATGCGATTTCTGGGCAAGTTTATCAGAAGTGTAACCCAATATTTCAAAACAATCTATTTATGCGAAGATGGATTTTCTTATTATGTTTCAATGAAGTCAAAGTGCAGAAACAGGCTTGAAGCCACACCAGATATTAGGATTCAATTCACAAATATTGTGCCTGATATCAACAAGTTATGCAATTCAAGGACCAAAAATAATAAAATCAATAAGCACTTAATTTGTATCATATTACAAATCCATATTTAAAAATAATTACTAAATTAAATCTTGTTTTAATTTCTTTTGGAAATATTGTTTTATGTTTGGTTGTGTGACCGAGATTGTGATGATGTAACTTACATTTATTGTTTTTGTTGTTAATTTGTATTGTGTAAATGTATTCCAGATAAAAAATATTATGATATTAAATTATTAACATTCATTTACATTTGAAAAGTTTTCCACGAGGTATATTTCGTTACTGGTTCTCCATTATCGTATCTCCTTTTTACTGCGTGTGTTAATACCAATAAATGTCGTCGATTTTTTTATGAGTTACTGCTGAGTTGTAAAAATTTACGACATATAAAATTTTAAACAAGATGAAGGATCATAAAACAAAATGTGGGTTCAAGTCAGCTTTTCCGGAACACTATTAATTTACAAACCAAAATAAACAAACAAATGTATGTTCCAAAATTTAATTTTCACGCTTCGAACAATGAAACAGTGAATTACAATTTCTATAAAAGTAATTTGATGTGATAGATGAAAAAATAATATTTTTTGGAGGTAAGTTATTAAGAGATTTCGAAGGTAAAAAGCAGTTACTGGCATCTATTTGATGTAAGGAAAAGAACCATTAAGTAAACTGAAATACAGTCTTAATAGATTATATCTTTAATGTTATTATTAATGATAAGTGACACAGGGAATTTATGCGTAAATATAAAATTGTTTATTTTAATATCATCTTAAATTTTGGAAACTTGATCTTACGTAACTACGATTACGAAATTCAAAATAATGAAGTAGTAAAATAAATTTATTGAAATCCTAGGTAATTGTGTTATATTTATTACAAGGGAACTACGTAATGTCATATTGATATAATTCTAAACCACCTGGAACAGAATTTATTTTCGAAATTACATTTAGTTGGCTTGGGACTAAGAATGATTCACATAAATGCTGACAGTCAAGTTGTATACGACGTTATCCTTCAATGAAACATATTCGACTCATCTCCCGCCCTTCGGAAGGGCGTTAGAATAGAACCCAATAGCCCGACGAACATGATGCAGGTTTTCTAGGGGTTTCCCTGCATCTCTTTATGTGAAACACCCGGTAGGAACTTTAAACTATAGCCCGGGGGCCTAGTAAACCCTTTCGCTACATTGCTCTTCCTTTCACAACCCTATTTTCAGTTCCGTTCCTATGCTATTAAAGGGGAGTTTCCTGTATCAAGATCACCGTCACGTAGCCTGTTACCCAAAAAAACGATAAATGGTATTTTATTTACTCCACATAAACAGAGCACATTAACAGCATGGATTTTCTCTACACAAGGGTATAATCATAATAAAGCACAAATTTCATTTCTCGTCAATGTATTTTCAGTACCGAAAACAAATTTTCAACGAGATTGAGCCTTGAAAGTTGCAAGTTCATTGTATTACGGACTCGAATATTTTTCTTTACAAATAAAATTAATCCGGAACGAAGTATTGATTCAGTATGCTCTTTTAAAAACGGGAAAAATAAATAAAATTAAGTGTTGGTGTGATTGTGCTTCTTAAATACTGTGCTTCAACCATCTGCACTTCGACATATACGACTATAAGTATTTTATTTAGTAATTAGAAAGTATAATTACTTAAATAATGTTTTTGTTAAATTTAAACACTATTTCATGCTAATTAGACCAAAGAGATGTTTATGCTTATAAAACTAATTGATTCTGTATATTTTTGTGTGTGTTTCGCATACATATTTAAACTTATGAGCATTTTCGACTAGAGTTTGAACAGCGTTCCATGAGATCCATAAAAACACTATAGGGGTAAGAGACATCTACCAACCATAGGAACGAAGGTGGAGGGGGCGTAATTATAAAAGGTGCATGAACAACCGATACTTGCATCCAATAAATATATTTTTTGTTCAGTTAGTTTTATATGGGTTTCTCCAGATGTTGATTGTATATAATTTGAGTGTTGTTCGTAATGGGAGAGGAATATCCTTGGGAGTGAACTGAAGAGGCGTCATATAAGAGTTACGCGAGAAAAAAACGAGAAGTATGACGTTTTAGAGGTTACGGAAGACCTCAAATCTTACTTTCAGCATGAAACTTAAATTGTATTTTATCCCCAAGGGGTAGTGTGGAAGAGGAAGGAGGTCAGTAGATTTTACATAAAAATAATGCGGAAACAACCGAGATTGGTTTCTATTTCAGGATTAATTATGACATTCAAAATGCAAAACTAGTAGGAGCTGATACATGAGAAGAATGCGAAGAAACCATGATTAGTGCGATTATTCTTGGTTCTATAAGTGTCCCGGGAATTTTTTTAAACTTTCTTGAAATTCCGGGATTTTTTTAGTCTCTCAAAATATCGGGAGTATATTTGACTCTTTTAGGGTCTGGGTAGTATTGGAAAATTAACTGTAAATTCCTCAATCATTTTAAAATTTTTGTTCTTATTTAAGGTAGCAATAGATTTCTTCACTCGATTAAGGTATCGGACTGGAAGTGATGTGGTTGACATTTAGGGAGTAGACTTTCAAAAATGTGACTCTATCGCTGCTGGTTAATGCCGATTTAAATACTGTAGATTATTTATATTTATTAGTTTCTTTAGTCCTCTGATGAGGAAATAGGACAAGTCAAAATGATACAGTTACAAATATAATCAGAACATTAATATAGTAAATACTTAGAATATACATAACTACTAATTCTAACACATTACAAAAAATAAATAATACAGATGTAAGAAAGATTAGGTATTATATGTAATGTAAGAATAAGAATTATTCAGTCATATTCACATCACTTCACAAGTATCTGTTTGGCAGTTCAGACAGTTGTGCAATATCAGTTGGAAAAAAACATAGAAGATAAATTTATTTTGGAACTCGGTAAAATAACCAGTATTTTCTAGTGAAATAATCTGCCGTTAGTCTCAGATCGATTTACAAATTCAGTAACAGAGTAATACGCGCCGTTAATAAGTAGTTTTGCATTTTTTAATATGTTTTAAGTATTTATAGTTTTGATACTTTATACTTGTAGAGGGCTAATATAAATAAATTCTCGGACGTCGCCGGACACCCAACTAGTTGATAAATAAAATTCACATCCAGAATGCATGTAATATAAAACTTATCGTTGCAGTTCTCATATCACTATTCTCTAGCGAGTGAAGTGGACAAACCGTGTGATATAATAATAATAATAAATAATGTAACTTTAAAAGAAATGTTTATCAACTTTAAACAATTAAACTGCTAATGGATTTCACTTTTGTGGGTTTGCATGATTTATTAATTGATAATTGCATAAATTACTCCAACTTGAACAAATATTAGGGACCATTATTTTTCTCAGAGAACTTTCAGTCCGTGCAGCGGAGACACATACGAGAAATTTAGTAATTGTATTTTTAAAAAGTTTTCCAGGTTTAATTATGAAGTTTACTAGTGAACGGTAGGTATGTGCCAATGTAAGCTGTTACGAGCTCTGAGCAGTGAGGATATATCAAGGTTCCTATCACGTCCATTTATGTTGCACTCAAGAATGTTCCTATGAAAAACTCAACAGCATCGAACACATTAAATATTGAAGTATATCTTCGGATAATGCCAAGGAAAGATGGAAGAACAATTTTTCGGATGATTACGAATGGTGGGGTATGTATTATGTATGTATTTAATTAATCGACTAATGGGCAGATACCTGGTGGCAGATACAAATCTTTCTCCCCGTTTCATGAAATTAATTGCATCAGTATTCGAATTGATAGCAACTGACTGTGGTGTTCGTTGGTTACACCATCAAAAATATTGTTGTACAATCAAACGAACAATAATGATAGTAATAATGTATTTAATTTGAATAGAAATATAACTCAAATTAAGTTATAGTGGAAAACATATAAATTTACGATCTCAATTTAATCATTAGCTCAGTCGGTAAAAGCAAAAACAATACTCTACGCAGCTTCTTAAATGGCTGCTCCCGGGAACGCGGGTAACGAACGATATAGTTGAAAATTAAATTCGCGAATCAGACGAGAATGGTTTGTGTGGAAAAAGCCGGGTAAAATGCCGTTACCAGATGACGTCGTTCTTCGTTTTTGTTCGTATGCCGGTTGTTCCTTTCCTGGGCCACGTCTTCTTCATATTAAGATTCTCTAGTGCCTCTCCTTCAGATCAAATGTTGTCCTTTTATTTTCTGTACTCCCACCAAATGAATCTCCTTTCTTAAATGTGCAGAAACTAAATTTTATACATGTCGCGTTGTTCTGCCACTGCTTCGTCTCTCCCTAGCGTCTTTCTCCAGCAGCCTCTCTGCAACGACTGCCTCATCTCATCTCTTCCAGGCCATCAACAATGTTGCAGACGGTGACGTTTTCCCGCCGACATTTCCCGCCTACTCAGCCCCACCAAGCCATTCTCGTCTTCCGTCCTGTATACGTAAATAACAAAAACTAAATTATTTTTGCTTTACCCGACTGTAAGGTAATGAATCACCACACGACTGATTCTTTAATTTTAGTACGCATATTAGTGTTATACTTTAACGCTTTCGCCAAGAAACTCTGTGAGCAAAGTTTTATTAGAGGATTCAGGTGCTGCAGTAAGTGGCTGTTGGGGAAAGCAGCAGCTCGAAGGCGCAGTCACCCCACCCCACCCTTTTCCATTCCATATTCCTTTGGAAAGCGGGTGAAAGCGCCTTTCTTTCGTAGTGCTTGGTTCGTGGGCGTCACAAAGTAAATGAAGTCGCGAACTCGCCTGGCGATGGACCGTGGGGCAAATGAGCGGCTGTCTCCACTATATTGGCTCCGGGGAGAAATGCGAGGACCGCCTGCGCAACGCGAAAACCTTACCCTGCCTCCTCATCAAAGAAAACATTTTTAATTAAAATTTATTATTATTTATCTTTCTTTTCTCCCTGCATCGTGTCGCTTAAGTTTGCAACTTGTAATTATTTTCATATCTACGCCAGATATTCTACACAGCAGTAACAAACACGATTTAACAAGACAATATATTTTTATTTTATAGCCGACTTTGTTGTGAGTCAATTTCTAACGCAAGTTATGAATTTATTATGTCAGGGATTCGTAAAGAAATATATTTTTTGAAAGTTAATGCAACATTAACATTTGTTTCGAAATTCACAACAAACGTAACTCAACCATGATACAATACTTAAAATGATAAACTTTAGACGCGAAAATAGTATTCTAAAGTGTTCGCTTATCAGATCTCTTCACATAAACAAACAACTATATAAGATATTTCTATATTCTCGATGTAAAAACATTTTCCTAAATACCCGTGCCCACTTTCTTGTACATAATACACCTGTTTTAGTAATGTATCCGGAGCTATTATGTTAAAGATAACGTGAATCTAATAACCTCTGTATGTTGTTAAATTAGTTTTAGTGGGTTAAAATTCAAAGTACTAAATTTTGCGATTGGTAGAGTGCGGCTTCGGCGATTTCAGGAGTGAGAGTCGGATCGGAAGTATGGCGTCATCAGGTGACGTCAGGACGATCACCCAATAAAATCCTCGTTTTACAGAAATTTATAAATACTAAACAACGTCAATTGTAAGACATTACTGTACATAGTTCCAGACAAACAAAACTTTATTTCTGAATAATTTAGATAATACAGCCTGTCATAAGGAAACAAATAATTGATGTGAATCCACTTTGAATTCACGCAGTTAACAATTGCAAGGGGTTAACCAAGTTGGAATACAATAATTCGATATACAATAGTATTGCAGAAAAAGTGAGACTGAGAAATAATCACATTTATTGATTGGACCAAAATTAACTCTGCAACCAACCTTATTATACATGCTTCATACAGAACAATAATTTCTACCGCCAGATACTTGAGCCATCTATGGGTTCTTTTTTATCTCTGGTTCTTGCATAGTTGGTAATGAAAAGACTTGGAGAGGTATTATCTTGAAAAACTTAAATACAAACATTTCAGAGATTTGTGGATAAAATTTTTTGTATTGTTACTTATAGGTCCTATTTACCTTAGAGAAATTAATATTAACACTCATTTAAAAGTATTCTCAGTGGATTGTTTTATTAATTTTATTCATGCGATTTAACTTCTACTATTACCCCAAAATTTTCACAATATAATCGGTAGTATATTGCGGATTCAATAGGTGATATCTTTAAAATAAAATTCTGTCTCATAAGGCTTTTACCTTAGAATCTAGTTTCCCGTTAATTGACACGGTAAATTGCCTGCTGGAGACGGTGCAATTAAGACGCGGCCGTAAGTAAAGTCTCTGTTAATAGCGTCGAGTTTCGTCGTTTATAAAGCAGCTCTATCGGCTGCATAAAAATTTGCTTGTTCGTGACTTTAATATAATTCTTCTATAATTAACACGAGCCAGACTAGATTCCTTGATTTCACTAATAACAGTCTTAAAATTAATCACTTGTGAATAGCGGAGAGGAACTGAAGCCCAGTTAATTTAATATTTGAAATAATTAATGTTTTCAATCACAAACAGACTAATGTTCGAATTGTCACTGAAAATATTTATTTATTTTTTGATGACATTTCTGTGTTCTTCCATGATAAGCAGAAGTTTATTGATGAATATTTTCCTAGAACTGCATCCGATCGAAGATAATTTCCGGGAAAGAATGGGGACGTCAACGTTCGGAGAAGAGGCTTATGCCTTATTAGAAAAGAAAAAAGAAGGAATCGACGGGAAGAGGAATACGTAAAAGGCTGTTAGCTGGAACGCTTCAAGATAAGCCTTACACGAACGGAAAATACTTAGAACATGAGAAGGAATTAAAATCGGCAAGGATAGAATAATATTAACGAAAATAGTATATAGAATGACGGAACGTTAAATAGAATGCGAGTTAGGAGATGATCAGGTTGGTGTTAGGAAGGATGTAGAGAGGGAAAACCAGGGCAATGGAGTGTAGTATGGGAAACAGTGGAATGACAAAGGGTGTTAGCTTAAGAAAGGCTATTTTGAAGGACGTCAAGGAATTATGCTACTTGGGAAGCGTAATAACTAGGGATGGTAGAAGTATAGTAGACATAAGGAGTAGGATAGCACAGGTAAGAAAAACTTTCGCGAAAAAGAGGAATTTACTTACGGGTAATATACGTGTGAATATTAGGAAATCATTGCTAAAAATGATCGTATGGAACGTGACGTTATATGGGTGTGCGAAACGTGGACGATAGGAGTTGAAATGTGGTGCTATAGGAGAATGCATAAAATCAGATGAGCGAATAGAATCACTAACGGGGAAGTTCTATATGGAATAGAGGGGAAGGGTGAACAATATGGACGACGTTGACCAAGAGTAGGGACAGATTAATAATCCACGATTTAAGCAAAGAGGGTCTTGCAAGTGTGTGGGATAAGAACAGAAGAGGGAGGAAAGGATGGAATACGCTAAGAAAATTAGGGAGAATGTGGGATGATGTAGTCATGCGAAAATGAAAAGGCTTGCGCAACAGGTTAGCAAGGAGGGTAGCAACAGATCAGTCTTAGGAGTGAATACCACAACAACAGAATTATATATTTGAAGGTATTACACAGTTGTTTATACAATTACCTACATAAGATACAGAATAATGTAATTATAATGTTATGATATTAAAGAAAATGAATATATAATTGTGAAATTGGATTTATTATAAGATACTGAATACTTTAGGAATCATTAAAAATGTAAAACGGCAAAACAACTATGAAACAAAATTATATATATGAATATTTTTCAGCCTTCATTCAATTGTAAAAGTTTCATTCATCGTAACGTCTACGATAGCGATGGATATTATCACAATGTTTACCCAATTTATTTTTGTCTAGCTGCACCCGCGACTTCATTTTTTCTTTAGACTTGACTAAAATACACAATTGGATTTATTTACCTAAGAATTCAAATCAAAGTTACAATAAAAAGTAATATAAATAATTCAATCTATATAGAATGTAACATTTTTCTTAGGAAATTAAATCGACTGTTGAGAATGAAATAAGGAAGAATCAAACCACAGACTATAAAAGCTTCATTAGACAGCAGCTGCAAAACCGGGCAAATGAAACAACTGTCAGTCCCTGAGAATTTTCTACTCCAGCCTGGTATGGCGCGGTACGTTAGCTGCCAGTAATAGTTTTTTTTACAAATATATATTCTAACTCCTGCAAGACATAGGAAATGAACATACACTAAAATTTAAGTAAAAAATCATGTTTTAATCCCTATTTTCATTGAAATCCGTTTAGCAGTTTTGAAGCTTATTCGAAGCAAACTTTATGACTGACCGACAAAATATTTTTAAAAAAACAATCATTTATGATTAGGAATCGTATAAATTGCAGTTTTCACTTAATTTTTTCATTTACTGCAATTTTATTTATTGGCATTGATTCACGCTTCTAATAAGTCTGATCTTCCACAAATTTTGTTTGCCAGTGTTATTTTCAAATTGTAGAAAAGCCAAGATTCAGGTAATTGCTACGTTTTCCTCGTCAGTTTGAGCAGAAGGTTTCAATTTAGTTGGTATTTCACCACCATACTCAATTATTTCGGCCCCATAGTAGCTGACTTCCTTTCTTATGGTCCAAGAATTCAGTTTATCCTGGACGAAGCGATTGAAAGCGACTCTGGCATAGGAATTAATAATAAATACATCGAGTATATATTGAGTTGTATAATTGAAAGAGGTAACAACATGAAATAGTTAATGTTATTATATATATTCACACATGAATAAAGATTAAAAATAGTAATATCTTAAGTAATTTTGAAGGACTGTTGTCATTGAGTACAAAATTTCCTCCTCCGACAAAGTGAACTATAATTTGTTCTTTAAGAGGATTTACTTATTCTTCTAAACAGTAACATACTCAAACTTTTGCACGAATTAGAGATGTTGAACCAATAATTTAATGATAAGATATAGAAAACAACACGTCTAGAAAGCCTTGTAAAAATACTTTTTTTTTGTTCAGATACGAGTATTATAAATGTGTAATAAATCATTTGTCTCCTGTGAAGCTGTAACAGAGGCGACCTTTGATGTCCCTCTAGAGCTATCTTAATTAAGTACATACATTCTCTAATGTGGGATACAAATCACAGAGGTAAAATTACGCAACAGTAGACAATTCTCGGGGGTTCGTGTTATATTTTGTGCTGCAGTTTGGGGCGAGTGCGATATACTGTAGACATCGTGGCTACAATTCCGCTGGGGCGAGGCAAAACATTTGTTAGTAATTGGAAACCTCTATGGCGGACTACAATTGTGCTTTCGCGTTTACCTCGTCTCACAGATTTAAATATTTTACTGCATGGGACTCAAAATTTCAATTCGATACTACACCTAAAATGATACTGCATTTGCTACTGCAATGTTATTATTTTTTGATACCAATAATTTTAAACGAAAAACTGATGTTACTGGACTTAATAATCACCCATTTACCAGATCATCCAATTTTTGATCTTCTATATGCGTTTGTATTACAGTAACAAATATACTAATAATAATAATATTGGCAACAAGGCGAAGTTTTCATAAGAAATCATACTCGAAATGTTAACACGTTTTAATATCGCGGTGCATTAAAGTTTTATCTCTCGACCAGTGTTAAATATTATAACTCCAAATATGTTTTTAAGACTTTAATGCAGTTGAAACACTTTAAACTTCTTTAATGTTAGTCAAAGAAAAAATTAAAACATTTCAGTTGAAACGGGCTTTGAGTTTAAAAGATCTGAGAGAAGCTGCGATTTTAATTGCTTGGAAGCACAGGAAATTCCTGAATATAGAGATTACGTGGAATAAATCAGAGACCTAAAATTAAAAGTAATTGGATTCGTTACATTATTACAATTCGCTGCGTAAATTTTGAAGCCCAATATAGCAATAATGTTTTCTACTCCTTTTCTCTGTGTTTCTGGCCTTACCTTATTACAGGAAAGGCCAGGAAATTAGGTAGTTTGAAATATCTCTTCCGTAACTAAACATAGAAATGGTAAAATTAAAAGCTGTGTTGCATGAGTACAGCTCCTGAACAATTAGTAATAAAGAACAAAGTACTGGATTTAATAAAAGGACAATGATGTGTTATTGTATTACGGAAGAAAATTCGAACTATATGAACAGTATAAGAAAAACTGACGTCTGTAAGGAATATAAATTAGAGAAAAATAACGACCCGTATAATGGAAAATTATAAAAATTTTGAACAAGAATTTAAAATTTAATACTAAATAGACGTTGTATTAGAAAAAAATTATTCGTTTTATTTTGATAATTCTGTTATTTTAGATACGGGAATAAATTTTAGGTAAAAGTTTATCTTTGAAATGTTACTTATTAAATCCAATAAAATTTGCCGTTAATATAAAAGTGACACTTTTCAATTAAATAAATTATAGGTTTATAAATTTGTCTTTGTTAGTTTCATCTTTTGGTTATTCTTGCATTATCTTTGTTTTCCTTACCTCAGTCTGTTGTAGATACTGACAAGCACCAAAAGTGTTGGTCGAAACATATATTTAGTATTAAGTTTTAAATTCCTGTTCAATTTTTTTTATAATTGCCTATAATATGGGTCGTTAATTCTTTTCTAATATACTAAGAGTATTTATAGCACGACGGTTTGTTCCTGATATTGGACATAATATGGTGTAAAATAAACAAGAAATTACAGATGAAAATTTAGGTGTGTTACAGCTGCTGTTTATATAATTAATATTAATTTTTTCTGACTTATAGATTGTTTATTATTTCAAATATATTGAAAATGGTAAATAAATATGGTAGTCATGGGGTTGAAGAAAAGTCAAGTAAATGAGTGGGGTTAAATTGAGGTTTATTCAAATATGAGCTCGAAAAGAAAACCAGAGGAAATTTTACCTCTCAGGAAAAAAAATGTACGCCAGTAAAATAACGTTCTCAGTGACGTTGACTCTTTGCGACTTTGAATGAGAGGAAATGTGTCTTTTACGAACCTGCGGTGTTTCCATCTGCAGCAAAAAAAATATGCCAGTTTAAGAAACAACGGTTACTTTGTCAGTGTGCGATATTTCAGTTTAACGCTACGGATCCTAGGATTTAAATACAAAATGGCAAGCCGGGTGGATTTTTTTTTGTACACAAACGCAGTTCTTGAGGGAAATGTGCAGCTTGAAACACAGCGAGTTTCACTGGCATATTATTATTTATTTATACGAGACTCGGATGAACCAAATTTGTAATTTAGTTATATAAATAATGGGATAAGGCTGGGGTCCCCAACCCCATGCCCGCGAGCACAATGGCGCCACAAACAGTTTTAGATGTGCCCGCCGCTTCGCTATGCGATTGTTACGTTTAATGATTATTTTTACATATACGATGTTTTTACCTTTTGGAGAAGTCTTTGAGTAAAAAAAATTCATTCTGATTTTTGGTTAAACACCTATTTTGACAGCAAAGACCGATGGGCCATATGTAAACATGTGTGAAGTAAGGCATTCGCTAACGATCGTCGCGCCATTAATGTTAATAAACATTGACAATTTATTTTACATAATATATAAGCAACGATTTTAGTATGTTAAAATTGTATTTTTTGAATTAAACATAGTTTTTGCACATTTCCAACTGTAAATATAGCTTGAAAAATTAATGTTGCCTGCCGCCTCACCTGCATCATTGCATGTGCAAAAAGGTTGGGGACCGCTGGAATAAGGGAACGGTAACCAAACAATAATTCTCAACCGGTTTGCGCAGGGCGTTTTTTATCCCTCCTTGCAAAACTACAAATATTTAAAATACGAATTTTAGTGTTTTAATATTCAGCCAGATTCTTTCATATCATTGATTTGTGAAACAAAAGAAATATACAATCGTAGATTAGAGTAGCTCCCTATTAATTAAACAGATTTTGAATTGATTAAATAGTTAAATATTTTATTAATAAGATGGTTATGTTAGTTTACTATTTTTTTGTGGTATAGCGGTTAGTGTATTCGTCTCAGAACGCAGATGTACCGAGTCAACGTCACGAAACCTGGGGTTAAGACTCAAAGAAACTTACCATACTGACCACGTGACACTTCAAAAATCCGGAATGTATCATGAATAGGCTAAGAGCAAGGGAACAAATTGGAAAATATTTTAATTCAATACATTAATTGCAATTTTAAATTATATAATATAGTATTATATAGTAAATAATTATTTTTGATGTTTGGAGGTCATTACATAAATCAAATAAATGAATAAAGTGTGTAAAAATGACAAATAAATTTTCTCGACAAAGATTGTTGTAATATATCTATATATATTGCAACACAAGCCTCTATATCTCGGTCGTTCTGCTGCAATGCTAGCTCAGCAAGTTGAAAACTAAATTCTTGGAATTCTTTATTACTAGGCGCTAGGTAATTTTTGAATTAACCATGATTTACTTACGTAGCTCAAATTTATTTCGAGCAATGAGTAAAGACACGTCACAGGGCACATAACACAATCTCCGTATTCCGCCGCGCATCGCCGTTGACTCTCATTTATAACACACAAATCCGTGTGGCGTCTCACTGCCACTATTTCGGTAGAGTGTTCTCGCAAACCCGCTACATCCTTATCATGGCTTTGTTTCAGCACATTCACCCCGTTTCGCGCCCGTATCGCCGCGACTCATTAATTCCTCCCGCTGACGAGTCTCAAAAGAGGCCGACAACAACCGAGTCTTGAGCGGCTTGACTGATATGGACGGAGCCGTCACTACATGTTACAAGACATATTTTTTAGTTTTACAAAATAGTAATAGCATAAAGCTATCGTTGCGGTTAATATATTAAAAGTAACTGAAAAGAAGTAGGTTTTATGTCGTCGTAATTTAGTTCGAACCTATCGAGTTACCACTTGGCAGGCAGGGATAATCAAAAACCAAAACCACAATACAAAAATTAACAAAGGTTTATTCCCGAGAATAAACGAAAGATAAGAATCTTTTAAAAGTTCATCGAAACTAGTACAAAGCTGATACAAAGGGCTGCTCTCGACCATCGTGGCCGACATCCAAATCTCTGCTCTGCTCGTGCTCACGCCACTCACTTGCTCCTCTCCACCTTTTCTCCTACATCACGGGTACCACGACTTTAGGTCGCCAGAGAGCTACAGCCGTGTAATATCGTGGCGACGGACTAAAGAATACTAGATTCGTAGGAAGGAATAAAACGGCGAACAACAAGGGTTAAGCGGACATGAGACACAAGTTTAACGTCACAATATTTATATAATAAATACTTCTTGTTTCTGTAATAAACCGAAATTGAATATCTGTTTAAAATTATGCTGCCTTTCTTGTTTTGAGTTTCTCAAAGTCTGTATTTGTGACATACTGAGTAATCTTGATTACAGCTTCTCAACAATAATATATTTGGCTTTTTTACGGGTCTCTCATAATTTTACCAATAACAGATATTTTAAACATATCGGAGATCGATATCAGGTGTGGAAGCGAGGTGATGCCGTGAAAACTTACAGGTCTTATGTGATAAACATGAAACTGATAGACGGAAGAGAGATGAAAAGGTTAACATATACTTGACTTTTAATTCTCACTTATAAAATAAAGTTTTTGTTACATTGGCCAAAATCCAGAGGGTTTATATAGGTAAAATCAGAAGATATTTTATGTCAGTACAATTTCTCAGTTCCTGCAATGTATTTAAAAGTTGTTTGAATTTTATAATGGCATTTCCGAAAGCATCTTCGACTAAATAAATGGTTTAAAAATTACAATATTTTATTTGCTGTGACTCATATAAAATATGGGTCAACTTAATTAATAGTGAGGTTATAAATATCAGATTTCATAAATTGAGAAAAATGTTTAGAAATTACATAGATATTTTATTGTTCTTAGGTATGGAGGTTCAAAGGATTGCATCGTTCATTGTGTTATAATTCTGTGAGAGAGAAACCAGCAAAGCGTTGCGGGAAAGACGATTCTGGAGCCGAAGGCATCAGGAGGCGTAGGCCTTTTAAATTGACACTGTTATCGGAAAAATGACTCGATACAGCGTATGAACGTAACATTATGAAGGATTTTTAAAATCAAAATGTTTAAGTAGAACTTTCAACGCTGTAAATGAGTTTAAGAATATAATTGTATTTATAACTGAAATTAAAAATATTTGGAATTGTGTGTAAATATTTATAACGAACTATTGTTAGACTTTCATTATTGACGTTTTTAGAGATAAATTAACAAGAATATAGATTATATTAACTAAAATTTAATTTCAATCATATTATAACGGGAAAATCAGGATGTTTTATTGTCTGATTATAAATTATTTTTATTTCAATTAAGTTGTTAATTAATTAGATATAGATATGAAACAATGTAAGTTGGGAATCACAGCTACTATTATAGAAATGCGCAATAATACAGGCCGTTTTTCCACTGGATTATTCTTGGAACGTCGAGTCAAATATTCAAAGATGTTTTGTCATATAATAATTTCAATATTACTATGTAAAAGTTGCTGAATTTGAATTTGACTGGAATAATAATTGAGTACAGAATAGACAATTATTAAACTGTAAATGCTGGGAAATATGTTAGAAAATCTTTATTAATTAATATTGATAATGATAGTAAACAGTTTTTGTAGATAGATAAAGTTAGAAAAAATTAAATTTTATGCTAACAAAGTTGTGTCTATTAAAAAGACATTCTCATACTCGAATTAACCTTTTGTAATTGAAAAAAATTAGGAAAGATAAATATTTTCTTCACTTTGATTACGCTTTTATGAGGAAATTTCCGTCTGAACAACATTTTACTGAGTAACTGAGGTTGTTTACCCAAGGATTACCCGCTTTTTCTGGTACAGGGCTCTGGATTACTAATTAACCTTCCTAACAAGATGGGCTCATTTCCGGGACGTCGTCAGGATAATTTGCCCTTAATCAACCGCGTCGTGGTAGCTACGTTGATTACATAAACTCTCAAAAATAAGACAGTGTAAATATATTTTTTAAAACGTATTTTAGGACTAGTATTGCACAAAACTCCGTATGTCAATACGGAATCATTGGCAGTTATGAAACAGCATCAACACTGAATTTTGACAATAACAATGAAAAGGTCTACAAATAAAAAACGTCAGTTTTAGTGAAACAATTTTCTGGTAAACTCTAATACTTTGTAAGTTTGTAGTTAATTGAATTACAGATATTTGAGAGCATAAGATGAAGATAACCTGCTTCTCTGCCACGTGAGTTTACAATAGCTGCTATCTACCCACTGTTATTAGTCCTTGGATAGCGATTTCAACCAAATCACTGTATATTACAATTGTAATGGGCATAATTGAGGATAAATGTAATTTTAAGTTTTTATTAACTATTGGAGATGTTTTTGGGTTTCCAAATCTGATGGCGTGCTTTAACTCTTTAAGTTTCGTCGGGTTTCCACGTCGAAATTTTATAGTTAAATCTGGCGCAGTTTCGACTAACGTAAGAAATGAAAACCGCGGAAATTCACCTAGAAAATAAAACATAGCTTCAGTTGCTTAATTTGTTGACAGATTACTTTAAAACAGGAGTAATAAAAAAGGAATCACGTGAAAGTGATTTAAAGATATGTATAATTCAAGATTTTTAACTAATATTCTTATATGGTTATACACAAGAGAGGCTTTCCTGTTGCACGTTCTTTATTTTCCTGTGGAAAAGGTTGATGTATCGGCTGAAACCAAAGTGAGTGAGGTACAGTTTCAGCATTCCGTAAATATTCAAGCGTTTGGGAGGTGGTGGTTTCGCTTAAAATGCTTTTAGCGAGATTGGTTTTTCGGTTGGGAGAGATTGACACAGGTAAATAGCACAATAAGGTCTAATCGCCAATGAGAGTAGTAGTCGTCACAAATTTATCTATGATGAATGAAGAATATTTTGGTGTAATCGCTTGACGTGTATAATTACGGATGGCCGAAATTTGATAATCTCTGAGAAACGACTTAACTTAAAAGTTAAGGATAATTATCTGACAACATTTGACGTGGGAGTAAAAGGTCAGAACGAAAAATATTATGATCTGTCAAAGCTGTCATCTATAGTCATGTGAACGGAAATATTTAACCTTTCTGGACTTATGGGGAAAATTACAAATTAAAAATATAAGAAATGAATTGTCTTGTGTGAGATGGAAACACATAAAAGGAAATTCAGAGAAAATATTCAAGGCAGGTAGAGAGAGAATCATGAAACAGCCATGACGATCTACCAAAAAGTTGACGCTGCACGCTTAACTCAAAACATTTCAGAGTATAGGACAGCATATAAGCATAGAAAGGCAGACAATCATTATCAATTTATGTGAATATGAATCTCTATTTTGTTTAAAATAATTTTAATAACGTATACAATCTTCTGATTCACTTCCTCTTATAATCCTAAGAACAACCGTTAATACTTTGTAAGAATGAAGAAGTTATAATCAAACAATAATATTATTTATAAAAATATTCTTCAGAAATTATTTGACCAAAAATACAGCTATTATTTTACGTTTCACTCCAATACTAAATGTTTAAGTCCTTTCGATCTGAATTTTCTCTTGGAATTTATTACCTTGTAGAGGCTTTAATGTCACTATATTAATATATATATTACTTATATTTGAATACGATTTAAGTCATAATATATCATTTTTATTAATAATATACTGTACTATGCAAATAAAGGTATCGAAATTTCTCTGAAACCACCAAGTTTTCCCGTCTGTTGGCCACATAAATTATTCTCGTTCGTTTGCCAACGGTTTCTCTTTTTTTGCATCATTTTACTTGGTTCCTCAGTAGAAGCAAAATGTAAATTTTCCGCTTGCATTCATCTTCTAGGGCCATTAGTGGCACTGAAATGTAAATTAGAAGACAAAGATACTCGACCAAACCTAACGCTGAAAAATTATATATTCATTGAGTCTTTGTCTTGAAAATAAGGACGTAAATAATTGCGATTAAAGTCACTAAAATGATACTGTCGCCGTAGTAACGTAATTGAATGACTATTTGTGCGAGAGGTCTGGATCAGAACTTGGTTATTTTTCTCCGTAATGTTTTAATCAACTACGAATTACTAAAGTTAGTTACATTTACAATATTTTAATGATTACTTCTAAATAGCATCACATTGAAGTGTCTTAACGTATGACGAAATTAGGTTTATACTATGTTTTGAATGTCGAAATATTTTAGGGGATATAAATTGGTTCGTAACACTTTTGGTGGTAGATGGTTTCAGGGAAAGTCAAGACATATAGCGTAAAAATAACAAAATATGAACATATATAGTTTTAAAACATCGTTTGGTCTTGCAAAGTTGGTTTTTCCATTTATTATGCTTCAATGTATTGCAAATGTCAACTGTGGATCTCGCTGGGAGAAATTTTCTGTTACTTATTCTCCGTCGGGGAGAGAGGAAGTAGTGAGAGACAGTAGTTAGGATAGGTGCAGTTGATACATAGATAAGGCAAGTGAGTAGGGATGCAGATGAGAGGTAGTTTACGTAAGAAGGGAACCGGAGTGAAACAACGTTCAGTAAATGAGAGAGAGAAAGATCGAACTGGAACGTCGGAGAGAGTGACGAATAACTATGAGAGCCAGTTCATTAAGTGAAAGTGTTAGTTGACCAGGAAGGAATTGTGCTGCTCCAGGAGAACTTGGCCATCTCTGTACCTCTGGCATCTGTCTACGTTGCACACAAAAACCTATAGGAAATTCCATTCAGTTTACAAGTAAAGTGGTAAATATTGTTAATCCCTACCACATATGATTGAAGCCATAATTCACAATAGAAGTAGAATATTTCAACACATGGCATTGGAAGTATAATTTAAATTGGCATTATAGTTTGTAACAATTTAGATTTTTATTTTATTAATAACATGTAAAGTTTAATTAATGTTAATAATTTAAACATTAATAAAATGATTATATGAAATGTATATTAGAGAATGCTAGATAATTCTAAAATAATTCATGTGAATTTGAGAAGACAGTCTATCGGAGAAAATCTTAGAGGAACTTTTTTTAGGTTTGTGTAACATGCGGCACACTCTTGAACTTTTTCCTTCAAAATACGGAGCGGAAAAATCTTGTGAAGGAAGGCTGCGTTGTCAATGCAATCATGTTTCCGTTTTATTAAATATATTCAGGAGACGAGCTGTATCTTCAAAGGAGGTATGTGTAGAGCCTCTGCTCTCAGGTTAAAATGTTGTTTATATCTTTGAATTACATCCCCACGGGTTTCCAATCAGTTTCTATAAAATTAGAAACTCATTTAATAAATATTCATTTACTACCTTTGCTAAAAATTTCAAAAAACGAGGAGCTTTCGGCCAATATTTTTTTCACACTCATATCTTCAAAAAGAATGTTTAGAAAAAATATTTCAATTATTAAATTCTATATATATACATATATATAAGTTACAATTCAATAAAATTAAAATCAAACAAAATTACCTCCATTTTAAATTACATACCTCTAATTAGCATAAAAATTCTAATAGTTTTATTGTCACAGTTTCTAGTTAATCTCAGCGTATCTACTCCAACAGGAAACGTGTATAAATTACGTAAATCCTCTTGGAATAAATGAGTACGTACATATGGTTCTGATAAGCTTCGATTTTACCTCATCTTACGTTCGAACATCGTCGGTTTATCACAAAATCAGAACATCACTTTAATTTGGCTTAATTAATCTGAAAAAATATTAAGTGAAAGCTCCTTATTGAAAAGTTTTAACAAAAGTAATAAACGAAAAATTTTGAATGGTGATTTTAATATTATTGGGACTATTGATATGAGATATGAAAGTTGTATCAACATCACAATACGGTAGGAGACGGCACAATATAATACAAGATACAGAAAATATAAGATTCACAGACTCCAGTATAGTCGAAAGACGATTTCAAGCGGAGGAATGCGAATGGATATAGGGAAGTTGGCGAGTTTCATTCTGTACGGTTGTAAGATTAAATTTCTTTAATAGAGAATGAATAAAAACTACAAATACTTACACTTTTCAAATTATTCATTATTTAAAAATTTTAAGTAGGAAATAATAATTATTTGAATAACCGAATTTTGACCTACATTTGATATGCATTCAAAAGACAATAAAATCGAGAAAACATTCGGTTATCGATGAAAGATTATCATGAAGTAATTCAATAAACATATGGAATCCACTTTATATTTACTTCAGTAAAACGTAAATGGAAGAAGTTCAAAAATATACTTTATAACCTTAACACGAAACCGTAACACGTAACGCAGAGAATTATAGTTACATATGTTATTTAAGTTTATGTTGGATTTGTTTCATTATTTGAAGTATTCAGTCCTAAGGCTTTACATTTCTACATAGCTACCTCATCCCACATCCTCCCTAACCTGCTTAACGTATTTCATTCTTGGCCACACTCTTCTGTTCTTACCGCACAAAAATCCTCTAATAATATTTTTTTCAAGACCCTCGTATCACAAAATGTAGCCTACTTGATATTATTAATTTTTTATTTAGTGACTCAGGATTTTTCCTATTTCATTCAATACCCATTCGCTAAATAATGAGCTATACTACGATTCTTCTCTCATTTGAGACTTCTTCAGATATAAATAATTAGTTGTTGATGGACTTCATTCCATGATTCCTACGGTCGAAAATTAATATAGCTCATTATTTAAATAAAATAAAAACTGACAAAGAGGCTGTTATAGATAAACTATTGTTTTATAATTAAATGTCATTGACTACTCTTAAGGAAGTCGTTTTGATCATACCAGAGTTAATATATTAACCATAAAAAATAAAAAAATTATTTTAAGATCTTAAAGGATGCCTCAGTAAGCAAAGAACGTCCGTCAGAACAAATATGCCATGTTCTCATGAAAGCGATTTGACGAAAGTCTGCAATCACATCGGAATACTAAGCAAGAAAGTTTTGACTGGAGTTTATTTCTGTATTAATAACAATCTACAGTATACTGCAGTGGTTGGACTCCAATAAAAATATTTTATTTATTTACTGGATCCATTGAAGAATTAAGTAAAATTTACGTTTATTTTTACTTAAATAAATAATAAATTGATTGTTGTGATTTTCAGTGTAAGTAGTATCTAATAATAATTAACGAAGGTTTACAGAAATTCTTGAATTTATAACATTAAAAACAAAACACTGAAATGTTACAATAATTTTCAAAGCTTTGTGTGTTCTCTTTCAATTGAAACTTTGGTAACCTAAAGCGAATAAATGATTCGGCGTGGTCAAGAAATAAATCTTCGTGTATGACCTTAGCATACTTCTCCTTCTTACTCTTGGTATCAGCTGATATGTGTCAATGTAGGAATTTAGTATTCTACTGAAATGCAAAGACTGCTTCCGGACGTCAAGCAACTACACTACGGGTTATCAGGCGATCTCATTGTAGTTTGTGACGTGTGAAATAACTTTCCCCCTCTTCGCCCCTTCCAATATGAATAAGATATTCATCGAAACATCGGTTTTAAATTCTAATATAATCCATTTTGTAACCCAAGAAAAATATTAAAAAATTTTAAAAGTTAACAAGTACACAATTGCACAATTACAAGTTATGGTGTATAGAAACCAGTTAAGTAATAATTAACTCTTAATAATTATTGATGGCGTATTATATTAACAGAAAATGGAAATTATACTTTGCTACAATCTCTTAGTAAATATTGAGCATAATTTGACGTCTTATAACAGCCTTTTTGTCAGTTTATATTTTATTTAAATAATGAACTTTACTAGGTTGCTCTCTCATTTGAGACTTCTTCAGGTAGAAAATTTAGCTGTTAATGGACCTCAGTCCATGACTCCTTCGGTCGAAACGTAGTATAGCTCATTATTTAAATAATATTTAATATATCATTTAATATTAGATATATAGATAAACTAATTATTTATAATTAAACGTCATTGATTACTCTTAACCAATTCGTTATGATCATATCACAGTCAATATATTAACTCCAAAAAAATAAAACAAACATTTTAAGATCTTAAAGGGATGCCTCAGTAAACAAAGAACGTCAGTCAGAACAGAGATGCTCTGTGTTCATGAAAGTGATTTGCCGATAGTCGGCAATAACATCGGAATACTAAACAAGAACGTAATGCCGGGAATTTTATTTCCGTTTTAATAACCAATCTAAAGTATACTGCAGTGGTTAGACTCCATTAAAAATATTTAATTTATCCACTGGATCGATTGGAGGGTTAAGTAAAATTTGCTTTTAATTTTACTTAACTAAAGTAACTATCTACAGTACGGTGTCTAGAGCTGCTACCTAGTAGTGACAAGACGAACCTTTAAGTATTAAAACTTAACATTTAATTCAGCCTTTAGTATCGATGTAGCCAAATCAGCAGCTGTTGGTGAATCACGTATAGCTTGGAATGTATCTGCTAGCACGTCTTTTAGAAAAAATAATATTCCTGAAGTGATAGTGTGTAGCACATTCCCAAGGCGCTTCCCCAGCTGGGAGTGTTGGCGTGCTCCTGTAATCCAGCTACTTGGAGGCTGAATGTTGAGGACGGTGTGAGTCTGGGGGCTCTGAAGCAGAGTGGACCACGTTGACGAGTGTCCGCACTAAGCCTGCCATCAACATGGACTCGTTGGAGGAGTCCGATGAGTTCAGGTTGCTAAGGAGGGGCGCACCAAACTAGGAGGGAGTCCAATTCGCCAAGTCCCCGTGGGAGGCAGTAGTGGGATAGCATTCGGGAACTCCTTCTCTACTTCAGCCCTGGCGATAAAACCGGACCAACATTTTTACCCTCTCTATTCATTCCGCTAATCTCACATATACAACTGTATATTAAAGAAATCATTCAATCAAATTTTTGATTCGATTTCCCCACTTGCCTTACTGCAGAACGAATATCAGCAATTATATTTATATCATTTTTATCAAATAATACCACATAACTGAACCACTTTCGCCTTCTTATGAAGATAAATGAATGTAATAAAACATATTAAGTGAAAATTATGACGTCGAAGAGTTCGAATTTATATGAATTAAATAAACAACCCGTTTTTACAGACACAATTTAATCCAAAATAGTTCTGGAAACATATTGAGACATACTAGTACTATCGAAATGTTGCGTGACACTTTCGGGGAAATAAGACAAACGACTACCCATGGGTGAACCGTTTATATGGTGGTAATTCATGGTGTTGAAAAAGCATGTAGACATAGGTCATTTGCCTTGGTGGACTGACGCATTCCGCTTGCAATACAGGTGAACAAACTCGGCAGTCGCGGAAGAATGATGAAGAATACTGACATATCAACGGACCTGCATGCTAGGGCAATAACACCAACATCACATCTTTAAAAGCCTCTACACCACGACTGGTCTGATGCGACCCTTCATGCTAACCTATCTTGCGCAAACCTTTTCATTTCCGCATAACTAGCACATCCCCCCTAATCTGCTTACCGTATTCCATCCACGGCGTCCCTTTTCTGTTCTTACCCCACACATGTCCCACTAATTGCATAATATTGACTTTAATTATACATATATCCAAAACTAAATATTTGGGTATTAACTGGTATACACCACTACCTACAGATTTTTACCTGATCAGCCTCAGGTGTAACTACCTACACTACCAAAACTTTCCTGACCTATATAGAACATTTACAATTCTTATACATAATTTTCACATTTAATTTCCTTTCTACGTTCCGAACCAGCGTCGATTGAAGAGTCAAGACCAGATTCTGCAACATCGAGAAACTGCAAAGGATCCCTACATTTCTTTCCTGATGAGCTACAATCTCTGGCGAACACGTAACTGGAAATTGTTGATATACTTAAAAGAAATTTTTACACGATGATTATATTCATCATCCATACATTTGATGTTTATCGTTAAAAGTTGGATTTTTTTGATAAATTTAAGAGAATGTTTTACACAGTAATCTTATTTATCAGTGATACATTTGGAAAGTAAACTATCTTAAAAAAGTAACTACGTTGACAATGAATGCTATAATTTTTTGTACTATAGGGTGTTAGTAGAGACGATGAATTAAAATAGGTACATAAAAAATTTAATTCTGGTTCTACCTCGTCAGTATGATTTTGTAAGTCAGTGATAAATATTACTATCAGCTAAGATTAAATTAACATTGTTTATATATGCTCCACGTACCACATCCCGCACTTTCAATTTATTCTCTACTATTAAATAAGTGCTAGTTACAAAAAATAACAATAAATAGTAACGGCATATGCTTAGTTTATAAATGACTTCTGTAGCCCATGCTGTAGAATATCAAAGGGTGTTCGATGCGGAAGGCATATTTTGAAGGAAATTGATGAATTCTGCATGAATATTTGTAAATTATTACTATAAATGTTCGTGTGGTGTGACGTTATATTTGGGACGAAACGTGGACGATAAGAATTGCAGAAAGGAAAAGAATAGAAGCTTTTGAAATGAGGTCTATAGAAGAATGCAGATGGGTCGATAGAGTCCCTAACCGGGAGGTTGTAAGTATAAGAAGAGAAGAGAGAACAATATGTAGGACTTTGACCAAGAAAAGGAATAGATAATTAAGAGCTGAAGAGGGAGTACAAAAGTGGAACATGATAAACTGATTATGGAAGATGTGGGATGTGACAGTTATGTAGAAATAAAACGCTTGAGTAGAATAGGTTTGCACGAAGGGTTGCATCAGACCGGTCTAAGGACTGAATACAACAAGTGACTTCTTGAATTTACATGTACGTTATAAATTAGTACTAATATGGCCTATTTAACTTTCTTTACGTCCTTCACAATGAATTTTATGTTTATATATATATATATATATATATATATATATATGTGTGTGTGTGTGTGTGTGTGTGTGTGTGCAAATAAATATTAAAAATTTTAAGTCTGGATGATTGAAGAACAAAATTAATTTAATAAAGCTGTGTAGTAACCTATTTATATATTATCAAGATGTTGTTCTTTTTATGAAAGAAATAATATAAAAATTATTTAATGAATCAGTAATTAAATATATTAAGTTTTAATGTCGTTTTTTGGTATCATCTTAAAAATTTTATTCAATATTTTATTAGAAGTTGAATATGGCTTAAGGTCGAAATCTAATGAAAATTAATGGAATTTCGTTAGAGGAAATCAAAAATTCTATATTGAGACTAGTATAATGGGCGCTATTAAAATTTAATATTATTTCAAGCACGACCGAAATCAACATATATTAATCATGAGTTTGTTATGAAACTTGAGCATTTGCTTAACGTAGCAGGACGAGTAGTTCCACGTAATACTCTCACACTCACGGAGTCTGGAGGTTGACAAGGACTATTCCACTCCGCGCCGCTCTACAGAATATTCACTGTGAAGTGCTTTTCATAAAGTGCTCTAAGCATTAACTCTGCTATACAGCAAACTTGAGAATACCGATGACATTGTCTTCATAAGTGCATACCACACTCACCAAACTACTTCAAAACAACAGCGGCAATTTCTTTCCCTAGAATAAAGAAACATTTATTTATAAAAGGTGAATGTACGTTTCAGTTTCTCCGCGAACAATTTGTCACAAATTAAATATTTAACAGAAAATCCATATATAAGTATATGACTCATGTCTGTATATTTCAGCCATATGTGGTACAAATATAATATATAAATGATATATTTAAATTTTACCGAATAACACATTGGATAATTGCATGGAGAACAAGAATATTCTGCACAGCCCGGGTTCGAACCTGGATTCACATGAAATAAGCTATGAATTCCCCACTTGAGCCACGGGGTGAGATGGTCACTTCGGCCAACATGCCGAGGACAACTTACCAAAGATAAACAGTCTTATAATTAGGTTTTGAGGGATGGACGGAGAAGAGCGGTATAAGAGTTTGGAGCATCCATTTAGGACAAATTACAAATGAATGATATATCTCAAAAGTGACGAAGTCGCACGATATTTGGATAGTGAGTAAAGATACAAATTTTGGAGAAAGGTAGGGAATTCATTTTAAATAGTATAAAGGTATAGAGGGATAAAATAACAAAAAAGAAAAAGACTGAAAATATTCGGCACAGGCTGAGCTCTAACCTGGACTCACTCGAATCAGCATAGGGGATTCTGAAGAATTAATCTAATTCAAAACTGCTAACATTAGGCTACTGCCCAATACATTTTTTAAGATGCGTCTAAATATAATAATAGTCTCCTGGTCTAGTATAATATGTAATTAAGCGACAACCGCACGGAACGGGGATTGAATGAAAAAGAAAATTCCCGAGTCACTAAATAAATATAGAATAATAACATAAAGGCCACATACTGAGACATAAGAGTTTTGTAAAATTATCACTAAACGAACGTTTGTGGGGTAATAACAGAAGAGAGAGGCCAAGGACGAAATACATTCACCGGATTAGGGTGGATTTGGGATTGTTAGTTCAGCGGTAATGAAAAGGCTTGCGCAAGATAGGTTAGCATGAAGCGTTGCATCAGACCAGACTTGGGACTGAGTACCACAACAACAAGAATTGGGAAAGGAAAGGAAGACTGTTAGAGTGAAAAGTAACAGAAAAACGGACGACAGCATGTGGCCGAGCTGTACGTAATCGATTTCGACGAAATCGTGGTGTAGGGGCTTTTAAAGATGTGATGTTGGTGTTATTGCCCTAGTATGTAGGTCCGTCTACATGCTTTTCCAACACCATGAATTACCACCAGATAAACGGTTCACTAATGGATAGATAATAATAGTCTGTTTTAGTATGTTTCCAGATCTATTTTCGATTAAACTGTGTCTGTAAAAACGGGTTGTTTATTTAATTCATATAAATTCGAACTCTTCGACGTCATAATTTTCACTTAATATGTTTTATTACATTCATTTATCTTCATAAGAAGGCGAAAGTGGTTCAGTTATGTGGTATTATTTGATAAAAATGATATAAATATAATTGCTGATATTCGTTCTGCAGTAAGGCAAGTAGTTACTTTAGTTAAGTAAAATTAAAAGCAAATTTTACTTAACCCTCCAATCGATCCAGTGGATAAATTAAATATTTTTAATGGAGTCTAACCACTGCAGTATACTTTAGATTGGTTATTAAAACGGAAATAAAATTCCCGGCATTACGTTCTTGTTTAGTATTCCGATGTTATTGCCGACTATCGGCAAATCACTTTCATGAACACAGAGCATCTCTGTTCTGACTGACGTTCTTTGTTTACTGAGGCATCCCTTTAAGATCTTAAAATGTTTGTTTTATTTTTTTGGAGTTAATATATTGACTGTGATATGATCATAACGAATTGGTTAAGAGTAATCAATGACGTTTAATTATAAATAATTAGTTTATCTATATATCTAATATTAAATGATATATTAAATATTATTTAAATAATGAGCTATACTACGTTTCGACCGAAGGAGTCATGGACTGAGGTCCATTAACAGCTAAATTTTCTACCTGAAGAAGTCTCAAATGAGAGAGCAACCTAGTAAAGTTCATTATTTAAATAAAATATAAACTGACAAAAAGGCTGTTATAAGACGTCAAATTATGCTCAATATTTACTAAGAGATTGTAGCAAAGAATAATTTCCATTAAATAAATATTAAGTTAAGGGTATTCGTTTGATTTTTCTGTTAATATAATACGCCAGCAATAATTATTAAGAGTTAATTATTACTTAACTGGTTTCTATACATTATAACTTGTAATTGTTCAATTGTGTACTTGTTAACTTAAAATTTTTTTTAAATATTTTTCTTGGGTTACAACCTGGATTATATTAGAATTTAAAACCGATGTTTCGATGAATATCTTATTCATATCGGAAGGGGCGAAGAGGGGGAAAGTTATTTCACACGTCACAAACTACAATGAGATCCCTGAAAACCCGCCGTCCAATCAGCGTTTGACACGCAAGAACAAGCGACGTCAAAATGAAAACCTAGATGATACGCTCAGGCATTTACCTGATAAAGATGAATGAGTTATTCAACAAAACGTCGGTTTTAAATACTATGACCCTGATTGTAGCCCAAGAACTTTTTATTCAACAAATTCAAAGGGAAAACCTTCGACCTATTTTAAATGTTGCTGGATTTATCAGTTTCACCTATTTACGATATTCTTACTCATTAAACATGCATTATGAAGACGGTCTGAAGAATACACTATTATTGAGTTAATATAGGATGTTTTTTAATCTCCATTACACATATCAGAATAAACGATTAATAATAATTGAAATCTATATTTTCATACTTGGAAACTCAACATTTTCATTGAATATCATTATCGAATTGCTGTACGTCGCAATCCACAACATAGTTGGATACGAACTCTGAATACGTTAATGCCTGTCTGATTTACAGTTTGACCGCAGAATACTCTGGTGATGAATGTGCAGCTTTGAAGCTTGTGGTGTGTCACGTGGCTCCTGTATGACTCGTCCGTATGTATTTTAGTCGGCCACCAACTCCTAACGGGATAGATATATAGCTGAAACCTGGAATTCATTTTAAATATTGGAATATTATAAAAAATTAAATTTTTGGTGAATTTGTAACTAAATAACTAAACACAAAAATAACTTTTCAAAATTTTATGGTGGTATCCCTTTCTTTGGCAGTTAGTAAATAGTTTTTGGTGTTAAAGGTGAGATTTGTCTCACCTTAAACATCGACTCTCATAATATGTTCTTGAATATTCGTCAATAAATATTATACATTGATTCTATAACTATCCAGTATTTTGAATTAATCATTAAACAATATCCCATTTTATAATTACTACAGTCATACATTTTAGTAACAATTCAAATTTCTACTTCTCGTCGTTTTCGCCGAACATTAGAAGTTTTACAGTCTCTAAATTTTCCCCAAGCTCTAATGTCTTGAGTCGTTTGCATATGCGAACTTGTAAACACTGTTGCAATGTGCTAAAAGATCGATGTGACGTAAGTTCGGCTTGTAACTTAAACTTCCGCGCTGAGCAGCTGTTAATTACCCTCCCGTGATGTACTTGATTGATGACACGTATTTGATACATTAATGTTTGCTAACACGCCACAATTATAAAATACTTTCACCACTTCACACATCTTATCGCGACAGTAATTTCTTCTCTTTTCCTGAATTTTTCTGAAGACCCATATTTATACAGACATCGCCTCTTGATTCCAGTTTAGAATCAAAAGAAAGCGTAATTGATTTTTAGACACTCTCGCACCAAATATATAATGATCGGGTGACGCGTCATCAGCCATGGGCGATGTGAGAAGATTAAGCAAACCGGGCTCGATGAGTGTACAAAATGACGTGTAAATTATGTATTTGTGAGGATAGAAATAATTAAAAACCGCGAACTTAGTGTAATTAATTAAAGTTAGTCTTTTTATTCGGTTTGTCCAATCTATGTGATCCATCGATGCACGATAGAAAATCTGTGAAAGTAAGCTACATAATGAATATTTTTCGCTATTCGGGTATGAAAATGATTTGAGAGCGTTTATATATATTTTTCCGGGATTAAAACCTAATAATTCAGTAATATTCAGATAAAAATTACATTTTTGCCTTGAGTAATAAATTGTATAATAGGACAGAATTAAAATTAAATAATACAATAGTTAAAATTGATATTTTAGTACCAAAAATATGTTCTTTTTTCAGTAAAACTGACTACCGGCTATGTACAACTTACACTATTTCATAACGGTTTGCGGAATTAAATTATTGTGATCGTAAATAATGTAAATGTGGACTTAACGGGTTTGGGGGCAATATTGTTTTATTACTGTACTGGTGATTTCCGTGCTGCTCAGGTAGCTCATGTACCAGGAAGACAGATGAGCTGCTTATCGACCTTCTTTGGTCTGTAACCACGGGCCTCATTGAACTAGTAATTAATCTGAAAACTGTCAAATACACTAAACACTATTCTGCCTCATCACAACAAATTAATTGTATTTATAAGATAGTTTTACCTATCATATTGTTTTTAAAAGATTGATGCAAACCTACGTTGAATGTTCCTAAAACGTTCTTAGACCATTATTTACAACTAAAATTTATTGAAAGTACACAATGTTATTGTGAAAGTATATCTGGTGCAAATTAATAACATGAAACCTGTATATGTGATGTTGGTCTATGGATGACGATCAATATCGGTGATAATTGGAACGTAAATTATTCAGAGTTACATTAAAATTAGATTATTTGTGTGGAACCATATGTTAAAACTCCCGATGTACGAAAATCGTTATACTTATTTTGTTGATGTGGAAACATCACAGATTATAAATTCAAGAGAAAAAAATTTGGAAGCCACTAATATTTTGAAAAATATTAACTTTGTTCTAAATAATAGGCAAGATATAAAATGCTTAAGTGATATTTATATAAAAATTATGCAGCAGCCTTGAAGTTAAAATAATGATTACGGCAACAATGATATTTGAACGTTTTATAACCAAGTTAAACACTCAGTTTTTAATAAATTTAATTATATTTACTCTATATGTTATTCAGACAGATCAGTCACATTTTAAATTACCTCTATTTAATATATTTCCATTTCCAGTGTGAATAATTAGTGTGGTTGAATGAAGGGGGTCGGTGGATTGTGGAATCCTCATCCTCCTTAAATACATACGCAGACGTCTCAATTCCTGATATTATATTAGATGCTCGAGCAGCGTCCGCTTTAGTAAACCCTGTTAACGGCGTCGCAAATTACCCGCTCTTTCTCTCTTCACTCTGGGAAATTCTATGCGCATCCCACACGTGGCTACAGGCTTGCAGCATGCATAATTCACAGAGCACTGGCCATCCCTGATCTCTGCTAAGTTAGCAACAGCATACCCCCTTCCTTGAGCGTAATCATACATTCATTAGTTAGACCTCATTAATATTAGATTTTGGTAAATCATGTTAAAACCAATGGAATACTTAAACACTATATTTTCTCCTAAATTTTATCTTACTGTTTAATTTACGCATTTCTAAGACTTCAATTGTGCCAGACTTAGAAAACTATAATCAAATTTAGCAACGCGGAGAGAGTTATACCACATTGCACGAGTGACGCGTTTTTGTGACGTCTGTTGGAAGTGAAACTTAAAAGATAGAAAAAATACCTGAAACGTTAGTAATAATATTTTGGTTATGTTGATTACACTCATAAAATCCTACGGGTTACATTTTAATGATAAGTGCATTGATAATGCTGTATGTGTTCATATTTATTTATCTTTGACAGCAATCAACGAGTAACGTAACTGTTTCTACCTGTAGATGACGTAGTGTGGCTACTGATTGATGATCATCCGTGACGTCACATGTTACGTTTACGCCTGTAGTTCCCAACACGCCTTCTTACTTTACCACACCAAAAAACATTTCACTTAAATACAACTTAAAGTAAAAAATTTGAAATAATTCGAATAATTGCCAGTTTAATGGTTCTTAACCATCACATTGATTTTCAAATAAAAACTATTATTTTAAAATAAGATTAATTATACACACTGTATTCGTGCTTGTTCATCGAATAAACAGATTTTTATTTATTTTATTTCACATCAACCCAATGGGTATTAAATAAACAGTGTTTATAAATAGAATTATATTTGGACGTCACAATAGCAACATTTTTCATGTACCTACAATCAAAATAGCCGAGGATGGAACTGAAATACTTTTGCGAATTTGTTTTGTCCAAAACACGTCCAATGAACCACATTTTTATTTGGTGTCACATTCTCTTCTGAGAAATAATGCTCAAAGTAAATTGTACAACAACTTTAAAGTTAAGAGTAAATGACGTAGTTGTTGAATTCAGACTTTAGACCGGTCTGATGAAACTCTCCATGTTCACTTATTCTATGCAAGCCGTTTCATTTCCACATGACTATCAAATCCACCCTAATATGCCTAACCTATTCAATCCTTGTCCTCCCTCTTCTGTTCTTAACCCCACACACTTTCCTCTAACGTTTATTTAAGAAGATCCTCATGTCTCAAAACGTGGTATATTAATCTATCCATTCTCTTGGTTAAATTCTTCCTTATTGTTTTCCTTCTTTTATTGTGTTTAGAACTTACCATCTGCATTCTTCTATAGATCACATTTCAAAAGCTTATAATTTTTTTCCTTTCTGCAACTCTTACCGTCCACGTGTCAAACCCATATAACGCCACACTTATACGAACAATTTTAGTAATTATTTCCTAATAATCATACTTATATTACCGGTAGTTTTTTTGCGAAAGCGTTTCTTCCATGTATTATCCTACTTTTTATGTCTACTTCCCTAATTATTATGCTTCCCAAGTAGCAAAATTCGTTAACTTCCCACAAAATATCCCTTCCCTTTTTAAATCCTTTGATATTACACTCTTTACCTTAGGTTTCCTTATATTAATCCTCTCGTTGAAAATTTTATCCAGGACCACGTTCATGCCATTTATTACGGCTTCTAAATCTCCTTCTGACTACCATAATACCACAAATTCATCATCAAACCTTAGAGTAAGATATTTTTTCTATATTCCTTTTTAAATTTTTTCATATTTAAATAATGAAACCGCCCTTCACTAGGATATAAAAAATATGTTCCACCTGGGAGTTTCCCTTTGAAAACAATTAACCGCTAACTTATTTTCCACACCGATAGAATAATTCTATTAGAAAGTTTCTCGCCAACTTCCAGATTGGTGGTCATAATGAAAGTTCAACTCTAACAGCATAATACTTTAAATTACATATTCGGTGGACTGTGCTATAAATTTTCACAACGTTTACATATTTTATTTTTATTTCAAAGATCTTTCTAGAATATCCTCATATTGATGACTTACTTTAGGTTTTTCAGTATTGAAAGAAACGTCATAGAATGGTTCAATTATATTACGCTGTTTATGTGCAATTTCAATTAATTTCTTTATGTATTATTGTCATAACGGAATTACTGTTTTTTTTTGTGAAAAAATATCATCCCTCTCCCGTCATACGGAAGGGCGTGAGACAAGTACTCAAGAACCCGAAGTGCCAGATGCAGGATATGTAGGATTTCCCTGCATCTCTTTCATGTTATTCATCGGGCACGATCCTAAAATTACAGCCCGAGGACTCTAGGACTCTAGTCTCTACCTTGCTCTACTTACCAGCCCCCCCTCCAACCCTTTTCATTTCCCTTCCCTTGATAGTAAAAGGGAGATTCCAGTTTCTGAACCATCTTCAGGTAACCCGTAACACAAAAAAATAAAGTTTACCAATATTTTAACATTAGTCGCAGATAGTGAAGCTAATAATATTTCAAACCATTAATTTTGTTAAAAATCTTTTGGAAGTATTATCATTAACTTAAGTTTTCAAAACTCATTATTTGTTTGACTGATATTTGAAAATTTAACGAATAAATGAAATACACAGTTACAAAAATATTTACAGTACAATTTAGTTACCTTATTTAGTTAATTAAATTAGCTTTATAACCATGGCTGATAGATAAAATTTTAGATAGTATAGTACTACTAGTTGTAAAATAGGCTTTTCAGATAAATAATTGAAATGATTACAAGATTTGTTATTCAATTTTGAGGACAGGCTGTACACTATTAAGATCAATCAAAACCAAATTTCTAAAATATAATTTTCATTCCATGTATGCCTTTTATCTCTATATTGTGAATTAAAACCAGAAACCTAGTCCTGATCCTATGGTAAAGACAATAATTTGAAAAGATAGCTTAATTGAAATTAAATTCACTAATTAACGTTTATACAATGTATACCAATTAACTCTATTGTGTTTTCTATCCTTGGACGTCTGTTCCATACTCGAACAATTTATTATATTTTTATAATTTTTAAATGTCAATGAAAAATTAATCTTTTTTATATACATAAGATAATTATGGTACACTATGAAGAAGATTCCAAAAATAATCTTTTATTACAAATATGAATATTTTATTGAAACTGAAAATAAGGTGTTCCTCTTAAATAATTTATATATAGTTTTTCTTTATGGATTTTTATACATACCGTTTTGCGAGACCATTTTACATATCATTTTGAAATCTGTTTGATCACGCAGCACTAAATAGATAATTACGTACCAAATAGGGGTTATTATGCTCACCTTTTCACAGAATGAAATATACTATCTAAATTTGGCTTTGTTTACGTTACGTAATTAAGAGGGGATTAGATGGGAACATCTGCGCTTCCCAGAGGTGGAGCCAGAAATAATCGTATATTTTAGTAATGGTCCATAGCACAGTGTTTGAGGGAAGGGGCCTAAACATCGTGTAAATTATATGATGAAAAAAAATGGAGAGCATATTTTCTATTGGAGTCAGTTGAGATTGAAATTCCTGATTTAATGAACAGTATTTTTCGAGAAAGGCTTATAACTACTGTCAACAAAATCAGTCCTGGTTTTTGTATTTTATTAATATTATTCCTATGAAGGAATTAAACAATTGAGTTTAGTTACTACTTAAAAAATTACTGAAAGGGAACAAGTGAGTTATTTACAACAATTTTCGATCGTTTATAGGAAATAAGATGTGACCTTAAATTTTTTAAAAAAAATTTCACACATTGTATTTTTATAGTTGAATGGGATAATTTACAGTTATTGAAATCTTATCTACAGATAAATATTCAGAAACTCATTTATCTTGGGAAAGGTTCTGAATTCACTCTCATAGTTGCACTATTTTTCATTTTATAGATACTACTACTTTTAAATGTTTCTATATACAAACGTATACAAATATTGGTTTCAATAGTTTATGCAAGCATATAGAAACCTAAAGAACATTTCTATTACAATTGACAATATATAAATAAATCCAAGCTTTAATATAGTAAATAGTGGCATGTTGAATCTGAATAAGAATTTAGAATTATTATTTGCAATGTTTACGTTGAAATAGTTTATAACGGTCTTCTATGCAACAGGTATGGCGTATAAAACAATTTATAAATATTGAAGAAGTTCACATTCATAGATGATACATCTTCATTATAGATGAATCACCTTCTCTGTTCAAATGTCGCATCGACAGTGTAACACGTTTCTATGGGAAGACTGTCGTTTCCGATGGACGGGAGGAAAGAATATATTCCGACTGAAAGGAATATTGAAAGTGCCCCACGTTGTCGTCAATATGTTATTTCTACTGTTAAATTGGTAATCTTATATCAACGAAGTGGGTAGATGAAAAATCACAATTCTAGGTGGGCGTTCGCTTCCCTAAGTGATCGATCCCGTATTTGTCATGTCCGGAAAAAGGAAGAGAGGAGAATAGGTGGATAGGAAAGTCGGTAGCGGAGGATCGCTGTCACCTGGATGACAGATAAAGTAGTTTATTGTGCCTAAGGCAGGCAAAATAATAATATAAAGAATAGGAACCATTGAGGGAAGGTGTTCATACGACCAATGACTGTCGTGGACTCACTAGCTGAAGTAGCAAATGGTGAAGGTGGCCGAAGGGAAGTTCCCCTCCCCCCTTCACCAGCTACTAGACAGTTACCAATGGAAGAGGCAGTCATTAAAAGATGGCTTCTCTTTCTCTTTGAGAGGATTTGCTGATCTTTTGGTTCCCACACTCTGGAGTTGTGATGAAAATTCCTACACGTGCAGAGTAACTGGAGATGCTGATCATTACAAATCCAGAGTCGCCGGACGCATAACGCTAAAAATTTATGAAGCAATCCTTATTCAATAATATATATGAAATTAAACACGCCAAACACTTTGCACCAATTTGTAATATTCGAATTTAATTTCTTAAATATTGAGAAAATTTATTTTATTACTTAGCGGCGAAACAAAATATTTTAAATGAATTTGTTGGACAAGTTATTTTATAAATAAAGATTTAAATAATTAAATAAATTATTACAAAGCAATATATATATAATTGGTATTGGGCGCTAATTTAGATATTATATAGTTTTGTAAATACATATGGAATTATAAAAGGTGTTGGCTTGTATCAGTGAAAACTAAGTTGTATTAATTTAGATACCGTATCCTCCTTCTCCGCAAGTATAAGTTACAATATAACATCTAATCTGAAGAAAAAATAATCAAAGCACTACTGAATTCAACGTTAATCATCTAATCAAAATATGAATAATTTATAGTTCTGTGCCCTTTTTTTAAAGGTTCGCTCGTCATTGAAATTCCCCATTTCAATGACTTTTCAGCGTCTCCAATGATAGAGTTTGTGCAACCCTGGCTGCGACGGTCTATTGTCAAAACCTTTGATCGCTTGACCATGCACAACAAATTTTAACCCAAGACCTATACGCATTACATTATATATTTTGATGTATAATTAAATAATTGCCAATTTGTTAAATTTTCTAAATTATTTAAGTAAAATTCTTGACTTTACGATGTTTTTCTACGTTTTGTCATAGTGATGTACCTTTTATTTAATTTCTCAAAGAGAAACACTTTCAATATTTATACATGCATATTATTTCACACTTTTTAACAGGTTATACGTAAAATGATACAATTAACTCCATTCTCAAATAAGGAGGATAATTGTGCAATCTAACGAAAATAATATTATAATCTTCGTAATTTAATACGTTATAAAATATTCCAATTAAACTGTTTCAAATTAAAGACCTTATCAAACGAGGCATGTGCTTCATTCTTTGCGGGCGCGAGTCTTGAAACGTTGGCAGAAGGAATTTCCCAATCTGGAAGATTTCTCTGCGAAACACGTCGATGGTGTTAGACATTGGAACGTTGCTGTTCCTCGCCTAGCCAGACTAACACACCAAACCAAGGTCTGAATAAATCACAGGCGATATAGAATTTATATTGTAAATTGAGAATATTTTTCGCATGGAGTTTTAAAACGATTAATTTATAAATAAAAGATATTTCAAGTCTAATAATGTATGCTTTACTTACCTCTTTACAATGTTGCAGAAACTCCGTCTTAATTTTTTATTGAAAAATATGATTCGCAGTATACAATCAATAAGGTATATATCTATATATATGAGCTTTAACTTATCTGTGAAATTGACATTACTGAATATCGCCCTTGTTGGAAAATTGAATATTTCATGCTTCTGTTTGAGAATAATATATTATACTGAACATGATATGTTGTACTACAGTCACAATGTGGCCTAATTCTTTGCAATAAATACAAGCCTGTTTAATAACAATATAATAAATAAATTATTGTTGATAATTTTTTACCGAAACAATGATTGTCAGGTATGCTATTCAAATTTTATATTTAGAATACATATTACATGAAATCAGTAAAACGTAATAAAGGCTCATTGAAATGTACTGTTTTTAAAATGGAACGTATATAATAGACAACTGATAATACACCAAACACTCTCCTCTCATGTCAAAGTTATGAAAAGAGAAATATTCATAGTCAATAAATAGCAGCCGGAATTCGTGAATAAATGAAAAATGAACATTGTTCGATTCCAAATCAGAAAGAGCGTTGTTGTATGTTAATTCTCTAACACAGAAAAGCAGCAATGCATTGAAGTAAATTTCAACACTGATTGTGTGTACTAAAAAGTACACAGAGTAAACACATCCAGTAAAATTGATAATTTCACTTATATCCGCAGATAATTTAATAAATTTTTGCACCTTAAAGTGGTATGACAATTTATTTAATTAATTATTGTAAACCAATCTATGTATGGAAGAGTCTACAATTTATTTATTTGAATTCAGTGTTACGCGTGTGATGTGTACAAATTTTATCCTATTATATATTGACAGATGTGTTTGAAAATGCATGTTCATACTCTAAAGAAAACTATTTACTTGATTTTAAAATAACGCCGCGCATTCTAAAATCATAGTTTCTTGGCCTTTGTTGGGTTTCTTCTCTCTGTGACAGGCAGATCAACGTAAACACAATCTTTTTGTTTAGAGCGAACTCCATGCCAAGTGCAGATGCTCCACAAAATTGAGGAAATCTTGACGAAAAGTTTCTTTTAGCATCCACCGTTTATACTATGGTCACACTAATACATTTCGAAACATCTTTTCATATTACCCGTCAATTACATGACACGAATAATAAGAGTTATATATATATATATATATATATATATATATATATATATATGGGCAGTTTTCTTTTAATGTGGTGTAAGTACATTTCTTATTATATGAAGATAATTAAAAGTTTGCATTTGAGGGGGTTAAAAATATTAGTATATGTTTATACACTAATTTTATGTTTTTTAAATAATATGTGGTCATTATTAAAATATTAATTAAAATATATTTATACTTTTAATGTTCTCAAATCGACTTACAACACGTTAAAATCAAGAAAACGAGACAATCATACACTTATGAAATATTAAATATGGATTTGGAATTTAAACGAATATTTTTAAACAAAAATGATTAAATATGTGAAATAAAACAAAAGCAAAAGGCTTTCTTTCGATACATCTTAAGTTGGAAATTACTGAGGCTGCACTATGAGCGCGGAACAGTGCGCGTAATTATTAATAGTAGTCGACGAACGGGTCGGTGCAAGGGTGAAAATGGGTCCGCGAGTATTCGCGACTGTAGGAGGTATTGGGTCTCGAACAGGCTATCGTAATAGTGGTAGTGAGACGCCACGTGGATTTGGATTGGATTTAGGATTCGTATTTTAAGTTAGTCGACGGCGAGGAGCGGCAGAGTGCACTGTGTGCATTTTTTCAAAATATTTTCCTTATGGCAAAACAGGAAAGCTCATTCAATTTTAGATTGAATAAATATAAGAAAAAATTTAATTCACATTGTCGCTATTTTTAAACCATTATTGATTAGATATATGTGACAAAAATACACACGTACACCAAAGGACAATTGCTAAATATTTTACTTTTAATGGTGCTCCTTTTTATTTCATTTGTGTTGTGCTAACTAAAACTTCTGATATACTTTTCTAGGAAGATGCTATGACTGATTAATTATTGCATTTAAGTTTCGCTAAATTATTTTGGACAATGTGCAGCTTCACTTTGTGTTGAATGGACGCTTACAAATGAAAATTTGCCATTTTCTTGATTGTCTGGTTAGTACTTTCTTCAGTTATTCTAGGTTTTATAATTAAATGAACCATTATTTTTACACTTTGTGGTTCTAATAGTAGTTAATAAGCTTTTACAAGAACTGGAGAATTACCTTAGAGAGGAATGTGACACCGCGTTTCAGATGAACGCTCTCTGCGGTGATCATGTCTAATAAATTAAAAATGTGGTAGACTCGAGGGCGATCTATAAATTACTGCTTGGCGAATGGTGTAACTGTATAATTGAGAGTTCTTGGTTTACTGTATATTAACGCCATAAAAGGTGCTAACAGTTTTCAATTAGACATTATTTAACTATTGTCTTATTGTTTGATATATAATTCTTGAAATATATAATGTATTTTATAATATATTTCTAAGTTCTCTTTTACTGAATCGTGTTTATTTAAAACATGTTCGTCATGTAATCACACGGCCTCAGAGAACAACAGAATATTTTAGGTAAATATTGAAATGAGTGTAACTAATTCCTTAAAGAAATAAAACCTTTGTTTCTATATATTAATAATGAATTATGGAAATTTTGTCTCTTAAAAAGAAAGAGCTACGAAATGCCTCTTCTCATCTGATTATTATAATTTTGGTTAAATGTCTTCAATATTTTTAAACAGAACTCTATATTGCGAAAAAATAATTTAAGGTTGTGATTAATCGTGAACTGTACAAAGACAGATGTGGTTGTGGAATTGTGTTTTCGAGATACGTTTAATAAAGCAAACTCTTTTATGCGAAAATGTATACACTTTCCCACTTTTAGTCTTGTTTAGTCAGTAGGAAATGCATTAAAACCGTATATAAAACGTTTTGCAGCACGAAAACAAGAAACCCTCTCAGTAAGTAAACGATAATCGTTCCAAAGAACTGCGCTGTTATGATAATTTGAATGTACGCAACTCATCTGCCAGGCTGTCTCCAGATACAAAAAACTGTCTGAATAGGCGTAGAATTTTATTTAGAATAAATGTAACTGTATTTAATCATGAAAAGAAATGGATTTTGATATGCAGGCAGTGCTTGCTTTATTTATACATCAATTGTCGTATAAGGTTCATCTATGTGATTCATGCAGTATTCAGCAAAAGAAAAGTGCATTTATACTGATTATATATTGTTTATCGTTATGAAAGCTATCAAATTTTAAATATGTTAAAGGATGGTTTTTAATTTTATTTAGATAGGGTTTTATTTCAGTTATTATTGTACTTACTGGAAGAAAAAATGATGTTATTTTCTAATAATGAGATACTGAATTTTCAGTTAACATAATATAATAACTCATGAACAGTTTAGTCAGAAAAATATAATTTGGCAAACGGAAATCGAATTTAATATATAATGATTTACATTGAAACTTTTAAGTGCAATTAAAACTTTCAACGATTAGTTCTGACATTCAAGACCTCATCAGTTGTAACATAAACATTGTATAAAAATAAGGACTAAATATGTTGCAAAACTGTGAATATATGTAATATGTATGTGTGTACATATAAAAATTATATTATATATACATTCTTGTGGATATATAATAAAGTGATTCAATGTTCAAACAGTTTAAGAAAATGAAAACAAATAATTAAATAAAGCAGGTGAAAAACTACTCTCAACTTTCATAGATGACCCCAGATAAATAAATTTTAAAAATAATGTACAAAACTCACATTGCAGATATGAAATTAATATTATTTATGTTAAGGGATTTAAAAGAAAAAGAATGCGAAAAGAAGTGTGATAACAAATTAAGAAGAGCAAACATGAAATTTAATCAGAGTAAAACAATAAAACATTCAATTTAAAATTTGAGTAATATTTTTAATGAACGTAGACGTTCCGGTGAATAATTCGGGTAAAATATTCACGGTTATCCCACCAGGTAAGGCTTGTAAAAACACAACATTTCTGAGGACATTTTCTGCCACCGCCATCATTAGCCTGATGACGGCGGCAGAAAATGTTCGCAGAAACGTTGTGTGTTTTTACAAACCTGACCCAGTTGGTTAACCGTGAAGATTTTATCCGAACATTTTAAAATTCAATTGCATTTTTCGTGGAAATAATTTACTGGTCAGAGTGCCGAAAGCTTCCTGGTATTTAAGATCGATATTTTAGATTATTTTTAAACATGTTTGTATTGAAATTTACAGAATCAATTGTCGTGTTTAATATTTGATATAAATAACTCAATTCATTTAATTTGGCTATGGTGGTTACTGTGCCAGAAGCATGCTCGTTAAGCTTATTTTTTGTACAGCCACAATTACACTTTAAATACGAATTTAATACAGATTGTACGTATAGCGCCGTAGTACTGAATTTATGCAGACATTTTGTATTGTGAAGTCTTGCAGTAAATGATTTGAATACATTGTTTTCATATTGGCTTTTAGCAATGGTTAAACATTATTACTTTAATTTGCAAAGTATATAATCTTCTAGAGTAATATTAAATTGAGACGAAACAGAAATGAAATTTATGTACGACGATATCCATTCATTAAAACAGAAAAGAACGTAACAAATCTTTAGTGAGTGATATACATCATATGGTGAAAGAAAGAAGAAACACACTTCTAATATAATAATATGTTTTGTACGATTACAGACAATTATAATTATTTAATCATGCTGTAACAGTTTTGAGCAATATATATTCAGTATTGAAGTCTTTTTCTGATCGGAAACTTTCAGTAGTGCGGGTCAGTCTGGTTGGTTTTGTCAGGGAAAATGGTTCTAGGATTTGTGGAGAGTACGGGTCGTAAAAGTTTACGTTACGAGAATTGTATGTCGCACGACTGCCACGGATTACTTTACCGTTTTTACGAAGAGCACAGGCCGTATACTTCCTTTGTTAAAGAACATTGTTGAAAAAGTTAGAATGACCAAATATATCCTTCAATCAATTTTAAAAATTAAGTTGCTAGAGTTTTATAAATAATTTACGAAGAATTCATAGAAATTTGCATGTGTAACAAGACACTAACGTACAAAATTATCTGGTCGCTTAAAGGCATCATGAAATACGCATATTTGAACGTTCTATTGCAATATGTATTTTTATATTTATAATGTAATAGACAATTTATGGTGAAAGGCTAATAATTAATACTAGCTGAGTGCCTGACTATGACCGGGAATTCATTTATATTAAACCGCTACTGCATTTAATCTCTGATAAAACCGTCAGCGAGAGAGTCACATTTTTAAAAAAAATTACCACTTCCCGCCAACTTCTTTATGAGACATGAATTTAATCATAACCACCGCGAAGAGTCAGTATCTAATCAGTTTCAAGTAATCTACTCGTATGTTTAATAAGCATAGTAACTTAAAATATTCGGAGAAAATGTACAATACCAAAAGAGACACTATCAATCTCACAAACTGCGAAATATTTATTCACATACCCATAACTGCCCTTTATTTACTTTTTGAATTTCCGTGCTCTGTTCCCCTGTCCCCCGGGGTAATAGGAGTGTTAAGACCTTACTTCTTTTTAGAATTAAAGAACACGTGTACAAAATTTGGTCGAAATTGCTACACGCGTTTAGATTTGTATGTGGTGTATGAAAATACAAAAATTATCTGAAACAGTGAATTATATTTATAAGAGAAGATACTTGAACCAACTCTTTCGTCTGAATCTTGTGAAATAATGTGCGACTAAAAAAATATTTTGAATTCTTATTAACTAATTATACAGTATAATTACTTAAATAAACTTTACTTAAAATTAAGTAATTTTTTATTATCATATAATAATATTCAATCAATTGCATACTAATTATATAATTTTAACAACTTTACATTTACCTAGGAATTTTATATATGTAATTTGTTGAAGTTTATGTGGCTTCAAAGAGAAATTTAAATTTATTCCCTGTTTCCAGAGATTTTTTAAATTCAGGATTTCTGATTATGCAAACCCAAAAAAAAATTATCTGTCACAACAACTATTTCCTGAGCGGCTGACTGTGACAGCTACATTTAGTTACAAAACAAATGCCCCGACAATACGGTGTAATGATTCACTCTGCACAACGGGAAAATGATAACATTTCGTTACTTTATAATCGTAAAATTGCTAAGGTCCACTAATTGATGGAGAAAAGGTGAGTTTAATAATACTTTTAACAGTTTCGTTGGCCATATAATTATTGTTTTATTAAAAATTTTGAACAGACATAATAAGATAATGCAATATTTACATTAACCCTGTGTATAGGAAAATAACACCGTTTTGCAAAAATGTATGAAAAAGCAAATAACCGCAGAAATAGAAAGAAAAAATACTAAGTACAAACTGATCGCAATGAAAATTTTAAATAATCATGCTTAAAAAATAGGATGTGCCTATTTAACGTGGTTTTAAAAATACTTTGCATTGTCAGAAAATTAATGAATGGCACACCACTAAAAACAAAGAAACAATTTATTTAAATAGTAAAGTATTAAATCTCACGTTGATTAAAAAGTGAATTCCTTGAGACACAAATATAAATTTTCAGCATTGACAAATTATTTTAATTAATAGTTTATAATTTACCGAATAATTCACAAAATATTAATATTCAAAATTATTTATAGTAAAAGAAAATAGAATGCATATAGTCAGAAATGTTATAGTGATTGACAATGCAATTAATACAATTTTAATTATAAAGTAACAATTCGTTTCGTTATTAATTTTGAAAACAAAATATAGACAAATTGATGACATCGTACAGACTTTATTATATAAATTTACTCGTAACAACGTTTTATAGAATTTCGCGAAACTCAAACATGTTAGATTATCGTATGGTTTTCATTCTAGTTGTTGTTTTCATATTTAGTAATACATACCATGAAGCAAGTATAATAATTTTGTTGGACCTTGTTAAACTTATAATATTTGCAACACTGCAATTAAGAATTAATAACGTGAGAATCGCAATAAAAACTCAATTCTTCAGTGTTAGAGAATAAAAAAATTGACAAGAGTTGTTGCGTTTTTATCGTGCTGTTACGATTGCCTTTAGCAGTCATACAAGAGTTATTCTATTTGCAGGAGTTTATTTGTCCACGTTTTTTCTGCTTCTCCTTTGTTCTACTACTGAAAGTTTTTACGTCCAGTGCTCAACACATAAAGAATGTTTACGCTAACTGCAAGGGTTGAAAAGGGACTTAAAATTCTATGTTAAACAGAACTGTCAATGGAAGATTATCCTTTTAGTTTATTTATTATTTACTAACAGAACTTTATAATTCATTTATTATTTACATACTACTTTATGTAGATTAATATTTACATTTATTAATAACAATTCACTGATATGTATTGAATTTCAATTGCAATTAATTATTTTGCATGTTTTACTGAAATATTATTTAAACATCAACATATCTGATGGGTGCACACAATCTCAATTTTCAAGTAACTGGGAACATACTTTGGAAAAGTCTCTGACAATATTTGTAATAATTAAATAAAAGCTTTAAAGATTCAAAAATTATTTGTAAAGAGTTGTAAATCTCTGTTAATGAATGGAGCGTAATATTCACAGAAAGAGTTTGTAGATAGGAAGGACTAAAACAATTTGCTGGTGTCCTATCAAATTCTCCTATTATTTTAGAATTATACTCTACTAGAATTTAACTGCTGACTTATTTTCTTTTCCATGTTCGACGGGAACCTACGAACGACCTTCTGCTGCCTCCTCCGTCGACTGAAAATTGAAGATTGAATTTTATCTTTCCTCTTTTTGTCCTTTAATTCTTAATTGTAAATTTTTTGTATATTTATTGTAATATTATATTTGACGTATCCTATTTCCTCAACCGAGGATTAATGGATTGAATAATAATAAATCTAAATCTAAAATAATCGCAATGAGATTGGACCGAATATATTTCACTACGTATATAATAACAGTAACAAAAGCTTTTTCCTTTTCCACATATTGCTTATTGTTTCAGTTAAATAACTGTCCTAACACTTGAAATCATTTCAGTGAATTGATTTATTTCGATTATGGTTGTGGATTTACTGATCTTAAATAATCGGACCATTCGTTTAGGAAAGTTTCAGTTTTATGTGTGAGGTCAAAGAATGTTTTATTATAAGGTTTAGACCACGCACAGAGTTTTAATATTGTAGTAATTGTTGGCATACCTTGTTTAATAAGTCCGCTTGTGGCTGGATCCGTAGCAAACAATACATTTAGCGTGTTTACATTTGGGCGTTAAATTAAATTTTTTTCCTTATATCTCCTTATTTCTTTAGTCTTTACATTATGTGTTGCTATTAAGGCATTAATATCGTATGTTCAACGCCTAAGGGGAAAAATAATTTACATTTAAACGTATGATATTTCACATTACTTTGTGAAACGAAGTTTTGACAATCGTTTTGATTATGTGTGTATTTTTCTACTTGTGACAACATTTAGAGCCACCGTATTTATTTAATTCAAAGTCGTAATTAGTTCCCGCGTAATGTTGAAAGTCTTTGTGTGATGAATCTCTTTTGTTGACTTAGTATCTTAAACTGCGAAAGAGAAATATATTGTTTACGCATTATCAAGTGAACAACTGTTGGGAATTAAAATATTGGCATGTTTAAAGACATATAAAATGCTAAACTTTTGTAAAAATGTTAAAGCCGGTTTTGACGTAATTTTAATAAGTTTTGGTAGCTTGTTGAATGAATAAAATAAAACCAAATTCGTTTTTTGGTTCGATAAAATACGAATGCATATTTAATTGTCCGATTTCTTTTATTATTATGGAGCGGTCTGTATTGTCCTGCTGGGGAACGAGTATCAGGGCATGCGTACGGCCGTGAAGTCAGGGGCTCCAGGGAATAGCTCTCAGGAAATTTAAGTACGTAAAGTATTATTAAAATTTATTCCGGAGTTTATGATTATAAATTGATAATATTCTTTAACTTTGAAAATTTGTGAGATTAATCAAATGTATCCAAGTTTCAAGGTAGAATTAGCGTGTTGCTCACAACTCGTGTGTTGATATTGTTCATGCAAAATAAAAAGTAATTTAATTAATAAAAAGTCGCTACTTACAGTGAAGGGATTTAATTATTAATCCTATTAATGATGTCTGGTAACAACTGATTTATTGTTTTTACTGTTAGTTAATAGTATGTGTTTTAATGTACATTGATTCGCATTGGTCGAGCCGCGAGATATCACCTAGTGACGTCATTCCTGTTACTTCAACCAAAGTTGGTATCTAGTTTCAGTGATGAGTATTGTTGAGAAAATTCAATCACAGGAAAATAATATTAACGTCAGCACAGGAAACTTGCGAGACGGAGCTGTTTTGTGAGTGACTGGGCATAAAAATAATCAAAAGTCATGGTTGTCATATGTCAATAAGAATACAATGGCTTATTAGAGAGAAATTGTAACTAATTATTTGATTTTGAATTAACAACTTATTTCACCATAAATGTTTATTTATATACCGTGGCGAGTGTCTTATACAAGTTAAATAAAAGAGATAAAAATGCATTCTCCCAGTTACAACGATTGGCTTATCTTTTTCTTCAGAGGCAATGGAATCTGAAAATGAGTTATTTCCGAGAAATGTTCTGAGGAATGAAGAAATATAATTCATAGTTTGAATTATGATTCGCTGTATTAATTTCGAATTGAAGTGTCAGTGTAGATGAAGCCGTTACTTTGACTTTTAAAAACACAAAATTCTGTTTTTCAATTTCATAGTCTTTATTCTTATTTTAATACTAAATGTATTATCACACGGAAATGGATTTAGTCTGTTATGAAATGCTGCATGTATGATAGAAAATTATACAATAAATTGAGCATTTGACTAATTCGGCAGTATAAAGGGTTTTATAACGACGTGGAAACTGTGATAGTTTGTGGTTTCTACTTCATTATTCTGATTATGCGCACGTAGATCACATATGTTCGTATAAGATTTAAATCTATTTATCGACTGCATTATAGCTTTGTTTTGGAAATAGAACGCCAAAGGATGTATAACAATTAGTTAAGGAAGTCTTACTTGTATTTACATGAAACCAGTTACTTGCGTCAATCGTTGCAACTAAATTGAAAATGTTATACAGGTATAACACATAATCATAAAAAAATAATCATAGCGCCGTCTAGGTTTTGAAATCAGGGTCATAGTAGAGAGAATAATTAACAGAAAATTTGCATTTGTCAATTAATGGTAATTTAAATTTCTAACGCTTTTAGCAAAAAGTGTTTCCCTTTCCACTTTTGAAGTCATGTAATTCAGATAAAACGAGATGTAAGAGAAAGGACTGTAATTTTCTTTCCTTCTATCGTCGTTTAACAGGTGAGAAATAATACTTTCAGACCCGTTCTATTGTGCCTTATAATTAAGTATCGATCTGGGCTCTGCAAAAGTTCAATTGACGAAGCTTACGGTGATTAAGCATTTAGCGTTGGATAATTCCCTCTCACATTTTGCCATCGCTTTTGACCCAGGATTAATTGAAGATTCGTTATCTTCCCGCTACCGACTGCCAAGGAACAGCACAGCAGTTCTAAAAGTTAGTTAGTTTTGTCGTTGTGGCATTAATCCAAAGGATTACTGTACTCAAAGTCTGATCATGACACATTTGAATGCAATATGTTTTCTATCAGTATATAATTAGATTTAAGAGACGAACGAAACAATTTCTAATCGACGTTCAATAAACACTTCTCAATTTAATATGATGAAGTTAATAAGATCATGAAATAATATGTAATTTTATTTTCCGTTGACTGCTCGTTTACAAATGACCGTTACACAGACGTTGCAAATGGTATTATTAAAGTAGCGTGTTTCAACAATAAGTAAAACACTTCTAAAACGAAACAGTCTCTATGAAATTGCAGGGATAATTTATTAATTATGTAGCCTCACACTTTTTAATTACACGGCGATTGCCATCTTAAGTTTCATAATCCAAAAGTTTTTAATAAAAGGTCTGATAAAAATCTCTTTACTTTGATGTGCTTGATAAAAAATACGGTACATAATTATTTAAAATATCACTTTATGGACTTAAGTAATCTAGCATGCAAATGAAAAAATAAAGATTATGCTTTTCAAGAATTACGGAAAGTTATGTTAATGATGGCAAATTTGAGGAACAAAGTTGCAATAAGATTATTATAGTACATTGATAGAGTTCTTTCGTTCTACGTCATAAGTAAAATGTATATTTTGATGATAACTATTGTAAATTTGGATTAAATTATCTAATTTAGTTTTTGTAATGATGCAAAAAAAATATGATCAACTTATCTGAAGTATATTAATGGTTTAAAATCTAATAATGAGATACATAAGGTTTCCATAGCTCTCATCACAACCTCTACAAAGAAAAAAGGGACAAATGATTTCCCATTGGAGATCCACTTATTTGTTTTTTGTTTTCAAAAAAACGATGGGAAAACTATTTTTAATGTCTTACTAGCATTCCTTTGTCTGTTTTACTCAATTTAATTTTGAACTCAACTTGCTTTTCATTTAATAGTTCTTCTTATTAATTAATTATGATCATCCATGTAACAAATAATGATAAAAATATCTCTATGTTTTCTTTGTTTGAAAGATGTTTCAAGGAATGCAAATATATACGTAGGATATTTTAATAAAGTGTCCAGAATTTATTACATGATTAACTCAAAACTTGCATATTAATATCAAAAACTAAAATGTTAAAAAGATAAACGCGATTGTGACCTTTAGATGTTCTTGAAATTGTCATTAATAAGCGAAGATAACAGTTGTGATCAATTCCAGGGAAGCACCAATAGTTTATATTTTCCCTCTAGAGCGGCCAACCGAGATCTAATCAATTACACAGCATTAAGGCGCTAATCCCTGATGGAGAGGAAACACACTTAATGGCTTTGTCATTCGAGAAGTGGCTAATCCTCAATGCAGATCCTCTTGTAAGTAGTTTCAAATTTACGCCGAGAATCCACAGTATTGAACGAAGAGAGCCAGATTAAGTCCGGAAGTCCTACATTTCTCGTTTTGGAAGAAGCGAACGCGTTGGCCGTAGAATTACAATAAATCTCTGAATTTGAAAAATATCATACAGTGATTTCGATTAAAGCCAACTTTTCTTAATGAATGAACTCTACTTTTTGCTGCTTTTATTAAAGAAATATAAACGTTTGTAATTTACCTATTCAGCAGCTTAGAAAGTGCACTAAAGTAATTAGTGTCCATAAAAGGGATGTCATAGGTTAAATGGTATACTATATCAGTTTAATTTAGACTATTTTGAAAAATAAAACACCAATATTAAGGTTGTTTTTCATACAAATATGTGCACCGTTAGTTACAGGGCACACCACTTCATACTAATTCCACTTCATACCACACTTTGGTTAACAAGTCTGGTCTAATGGAAACTATTGTCTCAATTCTACAAACCATTACATATAAAGCCACAAAAGAAAAAAAATAATGAGCAGAATAATTTTGGGAAAGGATCCTCGAATATTGGCTTTACCTGGCAAAGTTATCTCGTTTTCTCCAAAAGTCGATAAGTAACAAAAATGACTTTTTTCAGTTGCGCAAGTGATTAACTAAAACTGTTTTACTTATTTATTAATTTTTAATATTGAATCAATACTCTAAAATGCATACAGTTTCTTTTATAACTGGGGCATGCTCTTATGGATACCCTGTACTTGAGTGGCAACTCTGTTACCAGGAGCTTTTAACAAGGAGACAGATCATAAAAGTAAAACGGATATATTAAGGGATGACGTCACCAATGAATTGCATGAAGAAAAGGTTATTAAAATTTTAGAGCAGTATTGGATGATGTAATTTCACCATTGAGGTAACTGAAGAGAACACGGTAAAAAAGAATATAAAATTCATAAGTTATATTTTTGAGAACCAACTATATCTAGTAATAATAATGACAATTAACATGGTTTTACGAGTAGGATTCTAAAATTTTATTTCTTTCATTAAGATGCGTAATTTTCAGTAATATATTGTAGCCGATCCCGTTGTTTCCGACCTGGCTCAGCTCTTCCTCGATATACAACTTAATAACTTTTAGGGCGCCAGGTATTTTTTGTTCATAAAAACACTAAATATCACTTTAATAGTTTAATTTTAATCAGAGCATGAAGTTTGTAATCTACAGGGCGTGGTTACTTATTCATTCTCTGCTAACAACTCTCAAAATTTATTAACACTTAACGATGGCTTTAAATACTTACCGTCGTATCACCACCTAAATCTGGGGTTGATTTGATAGCCGTAGATTATCACGTGGCCGCAAGGATTCGCGGACCACAGTACCTCCGTCTGTCCTGGACTGCCCTGTACGCTTCCGCTTTCGTCAACCACGTGACAATACATATACCCGACAACGATGTCTGTCTGTGTCGTGGCGCGAAACTTGCTCAACAGGTCGCAACTCGCAAGCTACAATCTTGCACGTATATTGATTTTATCTGGGACTGTAATTTAACATGTTACAATAAATAAATATATATTATAGATTATTCTTATATACGCTTTGTAACCGTCTGACTTTTGGTGAGGATATGACTTGTTTGGCTTATATTTATTCTTAATGATTTAATATTAAGGGTATTCATTCATTTCACAATTACGTGTCCACTTTGTAAATGATGATTTCATGTTGTCATGTTCGAACCCTGCCATCTGCATGGTTTGTTTGAAATCACGATTCATCAGACCTCATTCATCTTTTGTTCAATCCCTGTGCTCCTTTGCCAACTGAAGACGTTTGCTCTTGTTCAAGGCAGACAGTAGAGACTTTTGAACAGATCATCGACTTCCATAGCCCACATGGCGTAGTGTGCAGCGAACAGTTTGTTCGGAAACATTCATAGTTAGTTATTGATTAATATTCTTCATTATTTGAGGCACTGTTGCTCTGAACAAGTCTGGAAAGTCTCACTTGAGATCGATAATTGAGTAGCCTGTGACGACCACGAACCTGATGTTGATGCCCTTTTTTTTTGCTTTGAAGTCCATTCTCTGTAGACATTAAAAACTGCTTCTTTCAAACATTTCATAAGCGCAGCCGTTTACTGATACTGATTCAGACGATTCGAACTATATATATATATATATATATATCCATATCCTCGCCAACAACACAGTACAACTGAATATTTATTTCTCCTCCATTCACATTTTATAGCCCTCTAACGGCATCACTGTGACGCTTTCATGTGGTCATTATAATTTGTCTATAATATATATATATATATATATGTATATGTATATTATTAGGATAAGGGGAAAATGTAAAGTGTTATGTAGAAATTCTACAAGTAGATATAATCTTCATAGCCAGGCTGAGAAATATAACAACATGGTAAGCTTTGCAGTAGGAAAACAGCCTGAAATAAGTTCCGTAACATAGGCCTATTCAATATATCTTTTCATTAATATATTTCATTTTAAAATAAAAAATGTTTGTTAATAGATCGTTAAATACATATTATTAAGCAGGAAAAAAATTAATTTTTACCAAAATAATTTTTATGTGTATTAAATGAGCAGAGCATATTATTTATAATAGTTGCGTGTTGAGAAAATGGTACAATGCGAATATTGGGTCCTGTTTATGTAGTCTTAAATTAGAATCAAACGAGTCGTAAAATCAGCGTCACTTACACGTTAGTGGATTTCGAATCCCTAGCATTAATTTCACCTAATCAAGCCTAATCTGTACGGCTGTGTTGTGGACAAACCATTTGCATACTAAAGCGCTACATCGGGTGATGCGTAACTTCTCTTGTAGGTCATTTTCCATCAACCACTAAGCACGACTCAAATCATTTGTTATAATATTAATGACGTTGAAATACTTCAACATGGATCCTGAATGGAATTAACTTTGTTTTTTCCTAATATCTGGTCTGAAATGGAAGACTACCTTTACTTTTTCTAATACAAAAAGAAAAAAGTTTAATTGAGTCATAGGTTGCGTATCCGATGTAATATTGGAATCATGATTGTGCAGAAATCTGTAGTAATATTTAATGAAATTAATATTGATATTATTATTTACATTGCCTGACATTTCTAGCATATGCATTATTCCATCTTAAATTAAACAAGTTAAGAAAAATTCTATCTATAGTATAAATTTGGGAGGTTAACAGGCTATATGAGGGTGATCCTGAAACAGAAAACTTCCCTTTAATAGTATAGGAAGGAAATTTAAAAAGGGGGGAAGCGGAAGGTAGAGCAGGGAAGCCAAGGGCTATAGTTAAACGATCGTACTCGGTGTTTAACTTAAAGAGATGCAGGGAAAGCCCTAGAAAACCTGCATCAGGTAAACCGGGCATTGGGTACTATTCTCACGCCCTTCCGAATGACGGGAGACGAGTTTGCTGAGAGGTCACAGCATTCTCTTCTACGTGTCTCCGCAAGTTTTAGGAGGCTGTTGGCCTACTGATCCAATGGGATCAGCGAACAACTCTTGCCTTATGACAAAAGTCTTCGACCCCAGTACATATGCCTCCCATAATAAGCGAAGGTGTCTCGGTGTGTGAGAACTTTGAAAAAACCCAGAGAGAGTACGAGACATTCCCGACATAATCATTCTTTAGAAATATATTCACAAACAATATTTTCAGTTTTAACTGCAGGAATGAATAGTTTATGTAAAATCCTCTCTAAGCAACATAAAGGTATTAATGCTAGAAATATGTCGATCTGTAACAATGTAGGAATATTTTACTCGTAACGCAAGTATATAATGGAGAACCATCGGAATGTGCCGCAGTCACAGGATTACAATTAATTCACCCTCTTCATTTTCTGTTAGTATAGCCCTCTAATTATTCCCTGCGCCATTTTCACATTTCGCAGTGTTCTGTCATGTTCTATTGAGCTCCATTGGACAAAACGTAAGTCATCCAAATATAGAAGTGATATCTGTACCGGGTTTGGTTAAAATGGCTTCAAATTAACACAGTCGCTCTCCTTCTCACTTTCCTGCCCATAAAGATTACTTAATTTATCAAGCTTTTGTCATTTTTAGTTTACTATAATATAATAATTATTTATTTATTTATTTAATATAATGAGTATTCAGCGATTAGGGCCTTCTTGGCAGTAGTAATACTTACCCGCCAAACACGTACAATCTCAAAAACAACCGATTCGTTGATACTGATTTGATTGATTTATTTAATTGAAATGGGCATTAAGATACATAAAATTAATAACAACTCAAACTAAGGTATAAAAGTTACATTAGAAAATAGGGAGAAAAGGAAAATAAAATAAGATAAAAATAAACAATGAAATATCGTATTTATTATATAAATATTCCACTTCAATTCACAAAATTTTCTTAATACTAACAATATTTATTTTCTTATATTAATAATTATCAATAATAAGTAGTCATTTTGAATACTAACTATATTACTTTTCCTATATTAATAGCTATATGATAATTAGTGATTTTTGAATTGTTCACACACTCGAATTGTTCAATTCAGATATGAAAAATTTCCTATATATATGTTCTCTGAATAGTGCACAATGTCCAGCCCATTTCCTTCTCTCTGACAAAGTTTCTACCTCATTATTTTCTGAATTTCGTCCAGTGCGTATAATGGTCCCAACATGCTGTTCCATACTTTAGAATTGGTTGCACTAAAGTTCGACGACCTATCTAAATTCTATAAAAATAGTATCGATTCTTCGACCTTCGTCAACTTTATCGCACAATTCTTGGCATACCGTCACTAACTGACTTTCGCAAAAGTATTTAGGATGAAAAACATTCTGGCCGTTGAATAGAAATCAATTTTCGTCCCAGAGGTTTCTTATGAAATCCGATAAGACTTAACACGTGACTAACGGTAAATTTAATGGTCTCATGTTGCTACTTTGATCTTGAACCCGGTTTGTAAATAGGAATAACATTAGCATTTTTCAAGTCCTCTGGAACTACGGAATTATTACTTTACATTCAAAATAGACGCATTAGGTTCATTGTCATGGCTTCCCCGCAGAACTTCTGCTGAAATACCAGCTGGACTGACCGATTCACATGACTTTGAAGGAAAGAAAACTTGTGATATAATTATAAAATTAAATTGAAAAAAAAACATTTTATCGAAATAATTTCACGAAAAGTTAATATTAAAAATATGTGGTAAGCACTTGAAGATTGTAATAACCCCTATTGAGTGTGTGGAAAGATAAGGGTGAAGACAGTTTTGTCTGCAAGTGAAAAATAATGAGAGAATAGTTACAGAGAGAGTAAAGTGCGGAGTCAAATAGAGTGAGTCAGTTGTTAGTGGAGGGTATAATCGCTGGATTAGGGGTGCATTAACATAATAAATATCTTGAATTATATGATTGTGACAAGCTTGTATTTGCTACAATTCGTTGATATATACTTTACTGCTTAGCATGAGTGTGTTATTTGGCCATACGAGCAGCACAAATTCAGCATCCGTTGGAATCGTACGGATCATATAATTGAGGTGATAAGCATAAGTAACCGTAAACATAAAAGAATCAAGTATGTTAGTTGCACAATTTCATTGATTTGCAAGACAACCTTGAGACGCGAGTCAGTGACGCCATTGTGAGGTTATCTGGACGACTTTTCACTTGGTATAAAAAGTATGCCACTGGCGCCCTTTTCGAGTTACTACTTATTACTTTAAACGAAATAAATGAGATTAAGATTATTTTACGATGTAGTCTGTAAATGAATAAACAGTAGCGTCGCTTTTACTACAGAATTTTATGCATGGTTCACTAATGCATTGTAGGTAGGTTTTAGCTGTTGAAAAAAAAACAGAGATGTGTTATTTACCGCACAAAAACGTACCAGAGATTGAAAGATTTTCAAAGCAGTAATTAAAGCGGTGGATTGGTAGCATACACTTTAACGGCAAATTTATCTCCTCACTGATGGTGAGATTTCTGGAACAGTCCTGAAGCAGATAACAGGTCGCAGAAATTTTTTTAGAGAAAATAATTAAATTAAATGAGTTATTTATATATTGAAGTTACCTGTTAATTATAATATATATATATATATATATAATGACGTATACGCTGTCCTTATTTTAGAACTGATGCAGCGTAACAAATTCGTCCCTCCCTTCGTAAAGTGAGAAATAATGTTAGGCCTTTTCTGTCGTCGCCAGGAAGAAAAGTGCTGGATGTCGTGAAGTTCTTTATTTTCGTCGTTTCTGTTAGCGGAAAACAGTTCGTTAGATAAACAGGGCTTTAAGTCTGAAGCGCTGGGGGAGGGGCGGTGGAAGCGTTTTCACTTCTGGAGGAAATTCAAAACTTTAACTGTATCGTTCCCTCGCGGAAGTAGTTGCTCAGGGCCGTACGCAGTCACGTCCGCAAATAGACCCATTTGCGGTTAGCAGAGACGACGAGATCTACCCTATAAACACGAAACGACGCCAATTATTGTTATTCTTCCTTCTATAACATCAACATGACTGGAAAATTGCGTACGATGTCAAGGCAAGGCTTCCTTCAGAAGGAAGTTCCTAGTTGGTTCTTTCTAATTCGTTTAGAAGTTTGTTGTACGTCTCAGTACAAATTTATACAATAATGAAGATGACAAAAATTTCCAACAATAACTTATATCATATATCTATTACCAATGATGATCATTTCTAATTAATTTTGTTAAAATTTATGGTCGACATTTTTTTTGTGGCTGTTAACAAACGATGAAATGGATCCAGTGAAAGAAACAGGTGAATAAATAGAATTGTAGGTATTATAAATGTTATGTAATTGATGAAAAAAAAATTACTATTCTATGGCGGAAGAGGCGACATCCTGTGATATAGTGGCTAGCATCGCTGCCTCACAACCCAGGGGTCCCGGGTTCGGGTTCGAATCCTGTCATGGGTTTGGATGTTTATGTCGTCATGACCGCGAAGTACGGAATTAAGGCTGCTGGAGAATCGATACGCTGACCTTGTGTCACTCCAAATTTGGAATGTGTCATGTAATATGACAATCGACTCGGTAGGCCCAAGCACTAAATGGGTATAGAAGAGAGAAACTGTTTGATATGAATTAAAGTCTTATTAAAAAAGTCATTATATTTTTCAGTATCATTCTATGACTCACGCTAACCACGTGGCTTTCGGTTCGATGTCGGTCATTGATGTAGTGGGCTGTGACACACCAACGATCTACCCGTCACTTCGTTTAAGCTTCTCCCAAAATCCTGCCTCTTCAGTCACGTAAAAGGTTTTCAAATCCCCGCCTTTTCTCCTCAAAGAGGAAGAAAAATGTGGACGTTGTTGTACAATTCTGCAAAAGTATTGAAACTAAAATTAAGCATCTCTCGTCGATATGCCTCGCTACATATCATTGTTCACGGCGTATTAAACGTAACTAATGATACCAAAGAACAAACATGAATCTGGGACATAATCTTGAATTATTCCCAAAAAATTATTTATCAGAGAATGTTTATGAATAATGGAGAGCTTAAACACTAAGCTCAGCTTATCCTAGTCATGAACTCTACTTAACAATAACATTCTGTGGCTAACAATGCGCGCGGCATTAATCCCTTAACCAATATATTCAATTAGAAAGCCTCTGACAGCGACATTTTTTAGAAGCCAGAACAAAAAAAATAAACTCTAATCAAATAAATACAATAAAACATTCAGCTTTTTATAAAAAAAATGAAATTGAATGGTAATAGTACCGATAAAGACTAATAATTTTTTTAGTAACAGGTTACATGATGGTTATCCTGAAACAGACAACTTACTAATGGTAATGTTAAGGTATCTATAGATATCTTGACTCGATGAAAATGCTGAGTCATCGTGTTGGTTGTGATGCCATATGGTAGAGGGTGTCAAAAGGTAAAATTTTTAAAAAGTGGCGCTGTTGCTGGTGGTTCAGTCAAGTGTTGACAAAATATTACTGTCGAATTAAATACTAATAAATTCGCATGGCACCCAGCTAATAGTAAATAAAACGAATTAGTTAATTGCTAGATAAATGCACTGGAATATATTACATTACAGTCAAGCCTTTTCCAAATGAATTAAAAACAAACGTTATAAGAAAATAATAGTAGGCCTATAATGTCACAATATCCGGATCATATTTACAAAATGTAATTAATTAGCTAGATGCATTTATTTAATGATAATGTGCTTGACTAGTCTGTGTTCACAAGTGAAGCGTTTATTGTGTTATCTTAAGGGTAAATCTGTAATAGATTTGATAACGAAGGAGAATTAACGGCCTTTATCTGGACGAAGAACTCCAAGAGCGCGTTGTGCATTCACCTCCATGCAGAATTTCCGCCTCTTATTGTCTGTGGCGGAGCTGTTAAACTTGGCTCCGCGTCGTGAGAATCAATTATTGTGTTCGCGCCAACAGCTCTCTCCGCTCAAGCACAGAAAGCACAAGCAGCTAAATTAGCTTGGATATGGAAGCCTCGCGCTGATAATGAACTCAGATGTAAGGCGGTTGTACGAAAATGTTCGTGTTTTCATTTAATTTGGATTATATTATCTCACGCTTGTCTCGAAACTCAAACTCTGTAAATGTTGTAAGGACGTAGCACAGAATACAACGCATTACGGCGAGAATAACATAGGATGGACCGCCATTAACACTTTGAAAAGAGAGCCATGATGAAGTGATCATTGTTTATTCTAGAAACATTATTTCAAACTCGCGGGAACAAGAATAGGCATAAAATCAGTGCGGATCCAGGGATTGGGGGGGGGGAGAATTCCGCCCCCCCTCCCCCGTTCCAAGGAAAACAAAGTAATTTTTCAAAAATTAATGCTTATTGTGAGACAATTGATACTTAAAGGAAAGCTAAAAATTTCGTGATGAATTAATTTTCTTATACTAGTCATAACTGTAAATGAGGCAATAAAATAATTAATACATTTATATATAACGTATCGTTACTTAGTTAAAGATACAAAAGTTGATTAAAAATGTACTGAACAATAGTATAATATGTCGGTTGTTGTTTCGTTTGTATAATCACTATATATAACTCCATTGACATCCTTTTGATTTTTAATCCTTTAAATTTATAAAATAGATGTTTGAAATCACTAACTCAGCCAAAGAATTACCCTTTAATGAACAATTTAAAATGGTATTTTCAACAACAATTGTTATATTATTTATATTTATATAAACGATGTTCATTCTAATTACGTAATACTTCTACAGCCCATTGAGGCTCTGGGCCTACCGAGTCGACTGCGGACTGTCATCTTGCATGACACATTCCGAATTTGGAGTGACACGATTCTCCAGCAGTCACTACATCACATGAGGTCGGTAATTAATTAATACTAATAATTGTTAAATAAATATTTATTCACAAACCATTATTATATATTAATTTTTAATACAAATTAAATAGACAAGTAATTTAGAGTCGGATTAATTAGCTACTATACTAATCAAATATAAATTTTACCAATGTACGTCCCCACCCCTTGTCCAATATATTTCTCTGGATCCGCTAATGATAAAATAACTATATAATATTTCGGGAAAAAGTATTTTACCTTTTGGAATAGGTTTATTTCATTCCTTACGTTGAATCAGTTTTCGCATTCACTACCATTGTAAATTAGATGTAAATTTGAAGAATATTATTAAACTCATAAGAGAGTAGTTTCAGAGAAATGATCATCCATTTAAAATTAATCAGAGAAGACAACGAACGGACGTGGGTAAATACTCACTCGTAAATAGGACCGTAAAAGACTGGAATGACTTTTCCGAAAAGTGTAAAATTATTTAGGGACAGAATTAGGGAAATGGTTTAACTTAATTTATTGAGGCTTAGAATTAGTATTAAAGTATTTGTATATTGAATGTTTACATTAGTATATTTTTATTATATTTTATTATTATTATTATTTTATTTCTTTAACTTATGTTCCTTTATTGGAATATTAAATGTATGTTGCCACCGGGCTCAGCCCATTGTAACGTAATAAATCTATCTATCTAAATACAGAACATAAATTATTGGTCGCCCACAGTAATGTTTGTCTTAGCAGATTCGTAGGGCCTCGTTTATTGTCTGCCACACAATATTTGATTGTTTTAAGCAATGGATGCGAATTCCCCCTGAGTAGAATCTAGCTAGACTTTGTTAATAGTTGGACTGCGACGTTTCTAATGAAAGTATTGTGTTTCACAAAAAGTGACCAATTTTTTCCATGGTTACAAATTCACCGAGAACATTCATATTTGATTGCTGTGCAACAAACAGTAAAAACTGTAGCATCTTTAAACTTCAAAAATATGCTTTATAATAGGCTTATAATTTTAAGTCATAGAACTTCTGTATTTGATTTAAATTACTTTCCCTTTCGACTTTTAATAGAATAAATAATTGAAAAAAAATTTTTATGGAATGTATCTGCCGTCCAAAGGAGAAAGGCAGTAAGCCTAAAAATGATTTAGGGAAATGAAGGGATAGAGGTTTTTGAGCTTCGACATTATCTCTTTGAAAATAATTTTATATGTACCAGGAAATAAGAATTTCTCTTTATATATGAATTATAATACATTTATCTGTGAAATATTTTCAAATATCGAAAATTTTTAGTTTTTGCCTTTCTCCTTTGGACGGCAGATATATGATTTACATAAAATATTACCATGCTTTACTGATTTTACAGCAAGGGTCTGAAGAAGCTACCAAAACTCTTTTAACCTTAATCGCTTATTGATAAATACACTTTTAATATTTTCCCTCAGTGCTCTGCTATTATTTTCTTTTATAAGAACGCGTTCAAAGATATTCGTCTTTTCCATCTTGCTTTGACGGCCCTTCGCTAAGAAGCCGAGTAAAGCGTAATCGAAACTGTTTTCCTTTTTCCCCGGAAGAGTTTATATTTTCCTCTTGCCAGGGATCTCTCCTCAACCAACCAATTTCTGAGCAGGTTTGCATCCCTCCCTAAGCTTTGGCTTTATACGGATTACAGTTACGTTTTCCAGTATTATCAGCCCGATTTTTTTAGGAATTGTCCTCAGAGAAAAGTATATCTTCACAACTGTCGGGTTTTAATAGCAATATGACAATCGCTATGTCGTTAATGAAAGCATGTGTATTAGTTAATTTATTTTTTTCATGTCAGGCGTAATTCTGTACCGAAAAATCTTCCTACGAATCTTCGACATGAGAAGCAGTGGGTGAACAAGGACTGCTATATGATGGTGTGTCTTGGTCTCGAATAGCAACGATGTCTCCGTTGGGAGCCTTGTTGGCTTATCGCACTAGCTAGAAACCTCAACTCCCCGAGCTATTACACAAATTAAACGCCGTTACAAACAACGAAGGCGCGGAACCAACGACCGAAAAATCCAGTAGAAGATAAATTATAAGAGATTAGGACATTATTTTAGAAAAACGTTTGCATGCGAAATTTATGGGCAAGTTTTGCACATGTAGCCATTTTAAAATTACACAATGAATTATGTTTTTCTATTCGTAATTACTCAAAGTCTGGCACGCAATATAATGCACAACACTCTGTAATTTGTATACAGCACGAATAATTTGAACTTAATACGGAATTAAACCTAATGGAAATACAAATAAAGGATTACAAAGTTTTGACACAAATTTGAATCAAGACTTAAATCATATTTTTTCCCATGGGTAGGTGGGAAATCTTCCAAAACCACTGCGAAGCCCGTACTTTACGGCGTGTGGAATTTTTCCCACTAAAAGTCACGTCCCTAACTCAAACTGGTCTATAGAGGCCAACCATTAGTTTCCCTTGTTAATTAATTATATCTAGTTACTTATTAGCTAAATTAGTCCAATGAGATCCTTTAATTTTCATTTTTGTCCTACGACTCAGCACAGCATGCTCTATTTTTTTAAATTTATTACTCATACTCATACTCAATCTTCTGATCAGGTATTTATCGTGCTTGGCCGCAATTTTTAAAATTTCTTCTTTGAGTGTTGGAATAGCAAGGTCTTTATGGATGTCTGTGTTTCTAATGTAATATGGAACGGGGTATTCACCATAGCGTGAAAAATTAATTTGGGAATGTCTGTATTTGGATCATATTGTTTTCTTTTGCGCATCCCCATAGTTGAATACCATTATACTAGGTTAGTTAAATAATTTGATTATACACCAAAGTTTTGTTATATTAGAATATTTTACAATAAGCCGTTTATACTTTCGTTATGTTGAGTTCCTCTCTTTTTATTTTTTACTCGTTGTTTCCACATTAACTTGGTATGTAGTGTCATACGCAGATATTTGGCTTTATTTTCGTATGATACTGTGGTTCCGTGTATGTGCAGAAATGGAGGGTCAATCAATCTTTTATTCGTACCGTTCAATTCATTCAATATAATTTTTCATTGGCTGGTTCATTCATATATAATATTAGTAGTACTTCTGTAGATGTTTTCCGATTGTGCCTCATTGCTAATATCGCTGTATCGACAGCTAACGTGGCGAGTTTCACGACTTCTAATTTTGGAATGTCTTAGTAAAAAGCAGACTTGTCCAAGAAAACTTCCTTGTGGTACCCCTGCTTGAATTTCTTTTAACTCTGAGTACTGTTCTTTTTGTCTGAATCGAAAGAGCCTATTAGAAAGGTTGGAGGTTATAATTTGCAGCATTTTGTTCAAGTTATATATTAATCCTTGATGTAAAACTCTGTCAAATGATTGCGCAACGTCAAGAAATATCGCAGAACAGATTAATTTATCTTCTAATGCATTTTATATTACGTCATTTATATGAAATGGAATTTAATTGATTTGTTTAGTTGTCCAAAAACGGTGTTTTTTACTAAAAAATCTTCATTCTTAAAGAAACGGTGGCACTCACTTTTTGTAGGCAGTAATAACTTATTTATCAACAAAATTTTTATTTGTTTAAGTAATAATTTGTTAATAAATTCATATTTATACATAATTCAAAATATTTTATAACAAACCCATCAAAAATGTTTTGAGGGCTGTATGTTCCGGAGTGGGAGTTCTTGGACATTCAGTAAGAGTTATCTCTTGTTCCTATTGGAAAGAGAAGTATCAAGAGTGTGCCTAAAATATGAAGGCTTTGTATGATTTGCTGTGAGGCTCTGACTATCTTGCTGACCCTCTCCATCCCCTTTAAATAATCCTTTCAATTGTATTAAATGAAATTTTTATGTCATTATAAATAAACGCCCATAAATGTCAAGTTAAAATGTATAAAATTGTTAATTTAAAGATCAAAATGTAATGGTATTGTAATTTCGTATAAGTCGCTAATGACTACTTCGTTGATGCGACTATAAATAAATTAAATAAAAAATAATAATAAACGTTATATACTTCTCTCTCTGATCTCTACATTATAAATGATTGACAGCTTTAACTTTTTCCTTTCATTACGGGTAAACCTGCCACTGCGAAATTATTTCTAGTTTTCTAATTAATTTAGAATCCCCATTGACCAGATATTTCAAGGACCAGATTCTATGTTTACCGACCCTAATTTCAGATATGGGTTTCAACCATTTCCCTCATTCATTATCAGCAGGACGAAATTTAAGCTTGGTTTGTCACAGTATTTTCATACTCCGAAAATACTTTGAACTAATTATCTACACATATATACCTTTCTTTTGTGACTTTATATACAATTTAATATCTTGGGTGACCAACCGTCTGTCAGTGTGTTTCATAATCCTTTTGAGGATTTTCACATTTTCATCCCAAAATAAATTCTCACAGGAGTCAAATACAATTATAAATATTCATATTGCATAAAATAATAAAACATTCTAATGTCCAAAAATCATACGCTAATAATTGATTATGATATAGAAAAAGTTTTAAAGTGATGTTACAATTAATAAAGTTGAGCTGCCGGATATTTAATCAATTCTTTCTTTAATAAAAACTGACTCAGGTTTTTACTTTAAAAAAATGAAGAACAGTTCATTTCTTTATATAAGGAGAGCTATGAGAGAATATATATATATATATATATATATATATATTAAAGGATAGTTAAATGAAATATGTATCCCATAGTAGAAATTGCCTGGAAGTTTTAGGTCTACGTTACAAAACGAGTCTTTAGTGTTGTTGATTGACCACTCTGTGGCATCATAACGGATTCAGAGTAATGAATCCTGTTGCAGTAGTGAACCACCAAATTGATGTAAGGTTGCTCGTCAGTACACTGTACATTATGAATCCTCATTTTCCCCTTCGTCATTAACCATCACCACAACTGGTGTCATATAAACGCTTCATGTTCATTACTAGGATACGTCCCATCCCCTTAACTTGAACTATGGTGATAAAGTTCAGCTTATAACACAGGTACATGAAATTAAATTACGACTTATATGCAGAACACACGTAACAGTATTGAAGTTAGTTACAGATTTTTGAGAATTAATAAAAGTTATTTAAGAATTACGGTCTCATCCGCACAACATGCGTACATGGAAAGGGTTTTCTGAAGTTTATGATGACACAATTTGAATATCCTATGTACAATAAGTAGACCTAAATAATTTATATATCTTATATGATATATTATATATGAAATGTTGTAAATTACCTTGTATAGTAAAACTAATTTCTTCTACTTATTAAATAGAATTGAGTCTGGTATATAAAATTTCAATTATATAATTGACTTACAAATGTTTGGTTACAATTATTATGACTACAGCTGTGTGAATTTTTATTTATGATCACTCATAACTGAATTCGTATTTTCTGTAAGTTTTCTGCAACCGTTGACAATTATTTTTATATACTTACAATTTACAGTGCGGAAAAATATTGTTTATAATTGTCTTTGTATTACGTGAAGAATACTTGGTTAGCTTCCTTAAATGTACAAAGGTTGCAACGAAGTTTTATTCTTATTGAAAACTACAATTGTAGCAAATTAGTTCAGATAATTTATTTCATATAAGACAGAGACCATTATATAATTTTCTAAAATTTAATTACAGCTGGATTGTTTCCAGCATTACATTTTCTTTTAAATTGAAATATTATTATATTGAATCATTGCGTGCTACCCATGAATCTTGAGTAAGCTAATTTATGTCCAGAAATAAATTACTGTAAGTATTGATAAATCAAATAAATAACGTTATATAGTGGATTTAATGTCAAATGACTTAAGATAAAAATTATTAAAATTTCCTATGATCTTGAATGTTAGGGATGAGTGTGGAAATAGTCAGCTGATAGCAAGTACATAAAATAATTATATATAGAAAAATAAATTTATTTTTACAATAAGTATTATATTAAATCATCCCATAAAAATATTGAATATGGTTTTATTGGAAAGAAGCTCAAAATAATTATTTTATGATGATACATTCTTGTTTTTTAACAATTATATGAACTTTGGTTAAAGAAATTTCGGGTAATGAAAATCACATACGAGTTTGAACATTATATACAATATATTATATAGTCACTTCTTTGGAAAGTTTTCTAATAATAATTATAAACCTCAGTATATCTAGAGAACTCTACTGAGTTCATGAAACTTACCCTAACAAATAAATATATCTCTAACGTATCGTGGCACTAGCTTTAAACGACTGTTTTACTTCTGAGTTCGAAAGTTTCAGCGCCATGTAGCGCTGCTGGTAATGAGAAACATAATTATCGGGGTGTTTCATTTTATCTGTCGCAAAAAGCGGCGCCGAAATGCTGTTAACGCGGAACAGTTGCTAATGAGCTCTGCAATTCCAGTTTAGCAATTTAGTTCTGGAATACCAAGTCCCGTCGCTCTCACCAATTGATCAGAAATAAATAAAAGAGCCAAACAACTGGTTGAATGTATGGGCGTTACGTTTTAAATGGCGTACTTCTTCACATCTGAACGTAAACGTTAACTGCTTATTCGGAAGTTATTTCATATATGTGATTTGCATGCATGAATAATAATGAGGGGCAAATGGATATGTATAAGTAATACAGTAAATAAGCATTGTAATATTTTAGTCATTTGACGACAAACATCATGAGGTTGAAAAGTTCATGCTGTAAATCTACTGACTTGCTATGGAACACGCAGGAAAATTACTCAATAAAATATATTTTTGTCCACTTCTAGCCTCTCAAGGTTTAGAATTGGAGACGCTCATCAAGCTGGATGGATTACGCTTGAATGTTATTGCTACGAGAATGTATGCGTTAGAAGTCAAGATTATTGGACATTACATTACAATCCAACCAAACAGCAGCATATTAGCAATGATGTACCATGCATTATCGTGTCATAAAAGCTCTTGATTGAAGCCTTTTCGGTCGCCTTTCTTATATTTCGACCGTCAAACATAAAATAGAATCATAGTGAGTAGATCCGCATGAGGATCGAAGTCTCAGGTATGTTGTAGAAGCATACGTTTTCCAAGGTTGGGCCTATAATTATTAAGTTAATGTTAAATATTAAAGCATATTGCATGAATTATTATTTAAATAATAATAATGAAGTACGGAGAATTGTTCATGACTACTATTTACAATGTTGTATCATTGTCATTTGGTGTTCTACCATATGACAGGTTTCTATTTTCATAACTGGCGCCCAGAAAGTTTCTAAGCTCAAATTTTTCCTGACGTAAGTGACATAAGCCCAACACAGAAGTTGCAGCTTAAACTAACAACTTTAAACATATTCAGAATTCACTATTTTTATTAATCCAGTATCGAAGCTTTAAGGACGGAAAAATGTCACATTTGAAGTTGATTTTTTTATTTAATTAATGTAACCGCATCGAATTACTTCTTTAATTATTAATTTCACGTTTAGAAGTCAGACTGAGCGGATACTATTCTCGTGGTTGATGGAACGTTGCTTCTGTTATTGTTGTTACACTGTGATCTATGGTTTTCAAGCACTACGAAAAACGGCTAATCTGGTAGGATGATTTTATTCCACGTTTCATTTGAAAGGAGGACTGAAATATACGTATTTTGGAAGTGGCAAGATGGACGCTGCATCCATACTATGAGGTCTTGATGGAATGCTTAAGTTATAATATTGTTACGGGAAAAAATTAACGGAAGAATTTATCCGTTGAGCATCTGTGTGTGAGGGTTGCTATAAAGATTTGTCTGTTTTGTAAATTAAAACTCATAAACTTTCTAACAGTTCGTTGACTCTTTGGTGCTCATACGGAATTGTTATATTCCTATGATCAACAGAAAAAAGGATATTAGAGAGGCTTAACCAAAATTACGAAGGTTGGAGAATCATCCTGGTTTCTACTCTTGGAAACGTGCCCTGACTGATAACTGTAGAAGACTTTCCCCCGCAGCCCGTCCATCAAAGGACATCACCACAGGCCGGGGACTCATGAGTCTGTGAGAGATAGTATTTCAGGAAAGTAAACCAGAAAGTATATAAAAATACATTACATAGCTCCCTTGTGCATTCATAAACCACACACAACCTATCGTTAGCTCTGATCTTGAGTTCACTCAATCAGGCAGCCCCTAACGATTGTTTCTTGCTCAGTTAATTTAAATCATTCTATATTAAAGTGGCATATCCTCCAACTATGGTATATCCTTTTTCTTGCATCTTTTTGCTGGCGTATTTTGGTTTATGAAAACAGAGATAAATTTTGCTCTACTATATAAAGAATTTGTGTCTTTTAATTGATGTTCGTTTTAAAAAGATTATGCCATAAATTACTAACCGTTAGGCCCAGAATTCTCCAGTCAATTGTTTACTACTAACATGTTCTGGCAGCCTTGCATCCAGATAACTGCGGAACGTAATTAACTGATGTTTATATAATTTATGTAATTTATTTTAATGTTTTTTAATTTAATAAAATAATAACATTTTAATATGTTTATTCAGCAGAAATGACATTATTAAGTAAGTAGGAGGCTGACTTTAAAAGCTCAGTCTCCTTAAAAATGACAAATATTTCATTTATAAAAGAAAAGGAAGTAATTGCAAATCCATACAAATTTAAGCGTTGGGTGCCTTTTCTGGTGTATAAATATTGCCTAATGCATAAAGTGATTATCACAGAGTCTTTTAACACCAATAATCTATTGTACCTATATTAAATGAGAAAAACAATCCTTTCGTATAAGGGTATTATAAATGTTATCTCTTTGATTTGAAAGAATATAGAACAAATTTTGGCCACTATGTAGAATTGAAGTATTAGGTTATTTCACAAATTAGTTTAAACTGTTTGGATCTTACTGAGGTTTTAAAATTTTCCAGACTGCAGAGCAGCAAAGGTTGCATCAAGGTGATGCTGCAGCTCCGGTACTAAAACACACGATAAACGGAACCCACAGGCGATGCAGCCAAGACTCCAAAATTTATTCTCCTTCCTCACAGCAACAGCTTCTCGACTTGGTCGGATTTGATGTAACTGATACCACCAGCTTAAAACCATTTTCATACTTTCTTTGTATCCGTGCAAATTAAATATCTAAATAACAGCTCCAAATATTAATTGGACAGAGATCTTTACTCTGCTTTGTCTAGCAGCTTTCTGTCTTTCTTGGGTGTTACTCCAACGATATCCTATGATTTCTCAATCATAAATTTACAAAACTCCTTACTTAATTCCGTTTTCAGAAAAAGAGAAAAATAAATACAATCTAAAAATTATGTTATCAGACAAAAATGTTACATGCATGATGAATCACATTATAAAACGATTTCTCTCAGCCTGCATCCATATAGATTTAATTATTAAAAAGGGTAAACGAATCAAGAAAAACGAAAATCCAGATTAAACATAGAAATAACACATTTAATTTCGTTCATTTCAACATACATTTCAACGGCACTGAACGGGTAAGCATACATTTTTCAAGCTTCTTTATGAACATGACCTAAAATTACAGATGCATACTTTACCTTGCTACGGGTACAAAGGTAAATGGACCCTGGTACTTTTTATTAAATAATAGAAGATTCATTTTATTCCGTAGAGTATAATTTTCCTTTAAGGACTTATAATATTTTAATTCTAGTATGAATTTATTAATTTAAAAGTAAGTTACATAATACGCTGGAAATTTATGGAGATCCTCTTTACCGCACGTGCAATTTACTCTTCCTTGGATTTTCACAAATATTACTTTCTTGTTAGGCTTCAGGCGACCATTTTTTTTGAGTTGACATGAGTGCACCAATTTTTGTCTCCAGCGCCAATTTATGATCTGTGTTGTTTCCGAGCTAAATAGTGACGATAAAACAGAGAAGCATAAGTGACCACACGCTGATTTATGTTTTTTTAACCAAAAGCCTGCTGGAACTAAAATCTGTATTTTTTCACCGTAATTATGAAATGCAACTTTTGTAAGAATGTTGTAGTAATTAACTGTAGTGTCGACTGACGTGCATCATCGTCAACTAAAGTTTCTCAGAAGATCTCCTTCAAAACATGACGCCTTTTATGAACGTGGCGAATCAATCAATTCAACGTTCCCTTCTCTTCTTGTAGCGCTGTCTCCAAATCCTCCCTGCAGACGGCACAAATGTTTCTACCAGCCTCTGTTGCATTTGTCAGTCTATTGAATTCAAAAAGAAGAATATGTCGGAAATGTTCTTTTGTGGACTCGTTCTTCCATCGTATTAAGTTCAAATACGTGAAATCATATTTACAATCAAATTATTAGAATAACGAATGACATGTGAAAATCTGTAAAAAAAATTAACAGCGTAAGTTTTAATGATTTGAAACAGTTTTAAGAAATTAGTTATGAAAATGTACGATGCATTTTAGTATTATGTCATTTTATATTTACAGAAAAGTGAGGAATACTTTAAAAGAATAATTTCATTAACTAATACCGAAATAACTGAAATGGTAAAATTTATCCATTCCGTTTCGACTGTCAAACACTTTCACGCAGTGTTGATGAATTAAAATAAAAACTGAGTGACAATATTTTATTATTTATATATAAAAAAACATTTCTATAATAGTATATTGGTTTCTTTCATTTCAAATGTGCGTAGTCAGTGTTTCTGGATGTATTTTGGGATATAATATATTGAGTGCATTAGATTAATTTAAATTAACCATTTAATTATATACCTAGTCTTACAATAAATACTAACATAATTTTTCGAGTGAATTATTAATAAAATCTTAAAAATAACTTAATTTTCTTATTGTACGGGCTACTTACAAGTATAACGAACACATGACACCAATCGTGCTTCTATATGGCCACCTTTCTTCCTCACACAGTCATTAAATATACGATGAAACTCAGCCACTGCCTTCAACAGCGATCGTTTCAGACTATCGATATAGGACTCCCTTTTTACAGGCCATGCCATCAAGCACTTACTACAACTTATTGTTCTATGCGTTGAGATCAGAGCTTCTTGCAGGCCTGTCACTTGGAGCAATCAGATCCTGAGCCAGTCCTGGGTATGTAGAATCACCGTAATATATTATAATTTGATTTATAAATTAACTAACTTTTGTTCTGTAGAGGAAGAAGAAGAGCTTAATTGTCTCTGGCGGAAGCGAGGGCATCTTTGGAGGACTTGAATCTTTGGAGAAAGAGGAGGCTTTGCGAAGCGGCTTCGTCGTTCAGGATAAATAAATGTTTTATTTCACGAATTGTATTAGATTTTGAAGTGCATTAACCATTGAGTTAATAAACCATATCCACAGCCTCATCCATTGTGTATCCTTATTGTACATTCATTGGTTTGGAGAAGGGCCGACGGACATGTATTGGAGAGTAACTGCGAGAGCAAACCCATCACAGGTTTGCGTTATAATATTGGTCATTTATCGCACTGTCATAAAAGCGATTTGAGAAATTTCTTGGGTAAAAAGTGTTGTTTTACTCACGCTAAGTTGAATTTAATTGATATAAAGTTCTAAGGTTATTACTGGTAGGGTTTGCCTTGTGGGCTGGTGAATCCTGTTGGAAACTCCGAGTGTTGGTTCCTGAAGAAGGTTAGTAACAGTTTATTTCCATATACATATACTCTGGCATACATTTTCGCCCCTTTTTCACAGAAATGAAGCGGGGTGGTGTCATCATACGCTAATTCACACCATATTACGACTGAGGCAGGATGATGATGTTCAGGACTTTCCTCTATGAGCTTCCTGGGATGTTGAAGCATAAACTCGCCCATTTAGTCGATTGAAAGCTTCCTTGATATTGAATATCGTTTCATGTGAAAATAATTCTCCAGTTCAACTCACAAATGCCCATTCCACCGTCTTGCACGGGAAGGTTGACTGCGACTGGATACACAACCTTTTTCAAAAGTGGTGACAGTATTTATGGTAAGACTAGGTAAATACTAAAAAGGAATTCGAAATATGGAGATTGCGTTCTATTAATAACTACTCTTAATCGCAGTATTATTTATAAAAAATTATTTTAAAATTTTTGTGAAAAAACGTTTTACTTTCTTCTAACTTAATTCTTGGGTTTTTGACAGGAAACAATTGCGGACAAAACAGTATTATTAAGTGTTTTGAAGTTATAAAGAGTTCGGACGCAACTCAGTATCATCGAGGAACGTTCTCAGCACTTCATTAAAGCTTTACTCTTGTTCACTGTGGAAATAAATGTTTAAATTTATCGTTTTTCCTTACTGAACCATAGTAATATTTTACGTTAGATTTAATAAATAGTTTGCGCTTTATGAAACCGGATCAAATTATTGTCAGAGCACGACACGTCACACTAACGACGGCGATGGTGACAATTACTGTTATTATACAGTAGTAAACATTTAAAGGTGTAAATTTAAAATTGATGTTTATTTAACGTTAATTGTAAAGAATTCAGTAAATCGGCGAGACATTGTATGAGAAGTACTGTCAGCATTGTGAAATCTGCAAATATCTGTCAACCCTGTAAATTCAATTTTTATACGTCAGTGAATCCAAATTTGGTTTCAACCACGATATGAAATGTTGTGTTGTATTCCACAGATTTAATTTTGTCTCATTTTTTATTTTTATATAAATATACCAGCTTATGAGGTCTCAAAATTGGGTTGAAACGTTGTTCTCCATATTTTTGTACTTGATTGATGTAATTCTCCAATTTAATGATATCAAGATCAAACTCTTCTACCAACATGGGTTGGTGTACTTATTTTTACTGAATTAAATTTTTGATCTGTGAATTTACGAATGGCTTTTTTAAATGTTTTTTATTTTACTTGATATATACATACATACACACACTCACATAAACCAGGCAGGGTAACTCTAGCTGTGTCAAGTATTTTTGCTTTAAGTATTGTGTCAACGCGATTACAGGTTTAAAAGCAATAGTAAGCACTAGTAAGCCTAATAACATGTGTTATTATTTTTTAAATTGTAGCTGATCTGTCTCTCATGCAAGCGTTGGTATAGATGCCAAATACATATTGAATGCATCATAAAGGAAAACACAATATGTTAATCAGAAGAATTGGTATGATGAAGTGTAGTAACCTTTTATTAGTGGGAAAATGTTAACAATATGGGACATAACTTGCTTTCTAACAATATATTACGTCAAAAACTGTCTGTTCCCTGGAAACTGCGGACCAGCGGGGAAGATGGGAAGAAAATCCACGAAATGGAATTGAGATACAATGAAAAATGGAGAGCAAACAAGTTTTCGATCTACTGTGAGACACTCCGAAGAAGCGCACGGGCGGAAAGCGTCTGTTTTCTCTCAGAATTTTCCATGAAATTGGAATTAAATATAATTGAAAGCAAAGTATTTCTCTTTTAAATACAATTAAATACTGGAAAATGGGGACGGAAAAATATATCATCAGTAGTTTAACTGCTTCTCATTAATGAGATACGAGCTCGCTTTTTAACAACAATTGAAAATTTGATGACAAGTAGACCTATATAAAATTGATATTTGCTTCGGCATTAAAAACATATTTTTTCTTGTGTGGTAAAATAAACATCTATTAACAATGATGAAAACTGATTTTAAATGAAAATTTTAATGAGACATAGAAAAAACCATTTCCTGAAAACCGTGTCTCCGAAGAAAATAATGAAAGGTTTTTTTTTTCGGAGAACCTTAAGCCGGCGATATTGCGAGACACTTTAACGGCGCGCGCATTGTTTGTTCAAATCCCCAAGACAGAGCTTGCTGAAGAGAACGTTTCACAAAACACGATGGCGAACTATTGGAATACGTCTGTTTCTTAATCTTTTTAGAACTTCAAGTCGACGAAGTAGAGATTTTAGTACTCTAAGAATTTTCGCCTGTATGTGTTTATGACAAGATCTCTTGTTTGTAAATGCTAATTGGTAGTCCATTTAATGTTTTTAAGTATGGTATAAGGTATAAAAAAGAGCTTCTTTGCAAATTAAATTTGATTAAATTATTATTAGAAAAATTAACGCCTGTGACAAAAAAAATCAAATGAAGAATTAACGATACATATAACATACTTTTAAACAAAATTTTGAAATTCTTTAAACACAAAGTAGACGTTTCGACCATCCATGGTGTTCTACTTTATGTTAAATTTCTTTAAAAAATTGTGCAAAAGGGTCGTTAATTATTCATTTTATTTTGATTCAGTTATTGTATATTGTCATTAATAAATGTTAAGTATATGAATTCCCATTTTATATAATAAATCTTCATTTTATACTGTCATACCCCTCATATCAATTCCACAGCCTATTTTATATTTAAGTCAATTTTGTAAGATTGATAAGCTAAATAATACTTAATTTGTTCAGTATATAATAAAAATATATAAACAGTTATTATCTAAAGGGTGGCTGAAGCTCCGATAGCATTAAAACAATTTTATTACTTTGCCAAATGTCCTGTTGCTTTAAAAAATGCGTAATTAGTAAATATAGACTTTTATGTTAAACAACTCCACGTTACAAATAGCGTGGGGTGAATTATATTTCTATGGACTACGGGTTGAGGAAGTTCTTTGCTCAACAAAAAGTGAAAACTTGCCAGAAGTAAACGAAATATCGACCTGTACGATACAGAAGCATCAAGAAAAATATTGCCTATGCATAAGAATGAGTCAAGTAGCGAGCTACATAGCTCATAAATATTTAGCTGACGAAAAAGAAATTCAGTGATTGAAACACTATCCGAAGGTTAATTTTACTTTGAAAATTACTTTTTAAATTTACTTTTGTGAGTTATTCCTAAATTTTAATTGAGTAAACAAATTAATACACATTTTCATATTGAATAATTTAAGTAAATATTATATATTATATTTGAATATTGGAAAGCACAATGAGGTTCTTTTATAATTTGATGAGAAGCACGGTTGGGTGGCAGAGATAAGACACACTATTCGTTGAACCTATGCATATTTAAATTTCCCATGCAAGTTACAATTTTAATAGTGTGGAAACACAATTGAAATTTAATTTTAACCTTCTCGGTATTTCCATCCCATTGAATATATTTGCAATCAAATGATTTTCTCCGTAGAGTGTTACTAAATCGTATAGGGACAATTAAATCATTTTACGCAGAAAAAATGATCATTTTTCAGATATCCTGTTCTGTAATACTAAATCGTACAGAAGTACCAGAAAAGTCGAAAGAGTCGAAAACGAAATAATGTACAGAAATCCATGATTCTCTAAAATCAACTAGTAACGATTTCTTTACTGATGAAGCTGTTCCAATTATGTTGGGTATATTTTTAAAAAAACTGTTAGCTGCTAGTAAATAGTTTTATGGAATATTTAATGTAGATTAGTATCTATTAGTGACAAGTACAACTGAATTAATTAATTGGATTTTATTTTACAGCTGAAATAACAAAACATTGCCGAAAATTCTACTTATGATAATAATGAGATAAAACAGTTACGTCTTTTTTATATTGCACAACTAGTCTCAGTTTTTTCAGTTTATACTTTAAATGATTTAATTTTTTGAAATATTTTTAATGTATAATTTAAAAATTACTTCCTTGCCTGATCTCTGATTAAGTGTTCTGTGTTTCGAAAATGCGTCAATTTTAAATAAAATTATTTTTTGGAGACTTACATTACAAGTTAATGGTCGGTTTGATAGGGCGCTGACAGATCTGAGCAATTGTAAAGAGCGAGGAATTGATAACATACCAGCAGAGTTGATAAGGTCATCAGGAAAAGAAGTAATATCAGGACTGTTCAGGATACTTTGAGAAATGTACGAAAAAGAAATAATATTCTAGGGTTTCAACCCGGGTAAAAGTCTGTTTCCACGTTTCAACGGCAAGCTCCGCCATTGTCGTCAGGTAGACTATGTGGAAACAAACTTTTACCCTGGTTGAAACCAGAGAATTTTATTTAAATTGCTATAAATGTTCGTATGGAGGTTGGCGTTGTATGCGTGCGAAACGCGGACGGTAGGAGTTGCAAAAAGGAAAAAAATAGAAGATTTTGAAATGTGCTGCTATAGGAGAATGCTGATTTCAGATAGGTGGATAGGATCACTAACGAGGAAGTTATAAACAGAATAGGGGAAGAGCGAACAATATGGAGGACGTGGACCAAGAGAAGGGATAGATTAATGGGCCAGTTTTGAGACGTGATGGTCTTGTAAAATTAGCATTTGAGGGGAGTGTGTGGGGTAAGAACAGAAGAGGGAGGCCAAGGATAGAATGAATTGTGCAGATTAGGGAGGATGTGGGATTTGGTAGCTATGCGTAATGAAAGGGCAGATTAGGGTGGATAATGGATGTGCTAGTTATAAGGCTTGCGCAAGATAGGTAAGCATAGAGGGTTGCATGAGAACAGTTTGAGGAATGAAAACCACAACACAACAATGGCCATTAGCAAGAGAACATTCAAACCATTAAAAATATAACAGAGGGTTATTGGATAACTGAGTGCAATTTTTGAAATAGTACATTTACTATTAAGAAGTATTAAGCTTAAACTACGCTTTACCTTAAAACATAGATTTCCTCTGTGTGTATAAAAGGTGTAAAGGAATCTAAGTAAGTATTTTACCAATTTTTTGTTTGTGTATTAAAGTATCAATCAAATTAACGATTGTTACCAAAGCATAGTTGTAAAATTCATATATATAGTACCATTTTTAAAATGAATAAGTAAATAAATTTTATTCACAATGAAATAATTCAAATTCCAGAATTATACTATACTCTCGTTGGCGTTGGCGATGGCGAGGAACCTGCATACATTAAGGGTAATGAATGGATTGTTACAGCTGCACGACATTATCATTCATCACACACGCATTTGTCAGAGGCAAGCAATTGCCAGAACACACGGTAGTTAAGACATTAATAGTTTGCATAGCGAGGCAGACTCTCCGACATGAAACCATTGTACAAATGACTAATAACGTCATTTACATTCAGTATCTCCTATGAATACGAATGCTTCAATACAAAAGAACTTGACGATGATCACACCTCGTCCGGTTTGTAGAGTTATTATTTTGTGTTATATAATCCTCCAGGATGGTAATGTCAATGACGGACAGTAGCTGAAATTACGTGCAACTTTTATTGTTTTTCTATGAGTATAATATAACACGAGTGCTGTAATCATTTATCATTACTCAGTTTCTTCGAGTATTCCATTGTCTGAGTAATTGAGAGAAAGGCAGATGAGACAATGAATACCTGATGAAAATGAATAATGATATTACCTCACATTTTCAATTAACTTCAAATCCAGCTGTCATGGCAGACAATTGTCAAGGAATTCTAAATACCATAATTATCTGTCTTCTTACTCTAAAGACTCGTTGCCTACGTCTTAATAATTGCAACAAACTGTACACTATTTAACATAAAAATGAAGCGTAAAACCGAATACAAATTATCTATCAACTGACTTTACTCTAACTACATGTTTTAAACAATTAGGAGGATCATACTTATTCATTGGCTAAATTATTAGCAAAAGCAATAGTGTATTTAATGGGTAAGCGTTCTAAAATTTTGTCGGATAATATTAAATGTAAATGTTATGTGTAGTATTAGTTTAAGAAATTGAAAATGAATTGTAAGTAATTTGCATTGCATAATCATCAAACAACATTGTAATTCGAAATCATACTCATTCCATTTTTTACCTATTTTACGGCAAAATAATTTACAGACGACTTATAGAAATTTAAATAGGAAAAAGTGTTTCGTATAATTCAACAGAGACATAATTATACATAATACGGAATGTTTTGGTCTTTCCTGGAACCTTTCGAAGACCTCGTCAACTGTGTAAAAACTACAAGTAACAAACTTTTACAATAAAAAAGATCTGAGATATTATGTTTAATATACCGTTTGGAAAGTTGATATGTTCGTAAATTGAACTTTGATTTCAAAGAGGATAAGGCGATATTTCTCTGTTTGTTTTTCATAAAAATGTATTGTGTTGTGCACCTGATTTGTGCCAATTTATGGCAAATGCACTGAAATTACTCCAAACGGACTTTAATATTTCGAGTGTAAGGTTAAAATACCTAGGTTTCGGAAGCAAAAGTTTTCAGCTTGTACTCCAATCTCACGGCTTGTGTCTTTAGTTTAAATATTTGCAGTGCGAGACGGGAGCGACCCCAGTTTGCTAATCCCTAACACATTCCCTGATACAAATATCCGTGGTGGATTATTTTTGTGGTATTAATGTTATTTTTCTGGACTAATACTCATGGCGGACAGCAGATTGAGCCAATATTTACCGAAAGTTTAATGATATGTTGGTCTTTATTTATTATCTATCTGCAAACCCGGAAAGGATGCGCTTCGTGATGAATTAGCAACACTAGGAACTGAGTTTGTGGAAGCAGCAAAAATAATTAGTATTTTAGTTTGTTTGGGATGAGTCGGGTGAAGCTGATTCCTTTGAAGAGGAAATGGAAGAAGAGGGGAACATATGTAATAAATCATATTCATTAAAAACTTATTACATATTTATGTCTAAATGGTTTACAGTAATCAGAGTGCTTATTGATTTTTGGAACTTAAAAAATCATTATTTTTTATATCTTGCACCTTATTACTAGTTTTACTTATTGTATCCTTATGCCCAATAAATACGTAAGACTCTTAAAACTTGTGCAGACATGGAGAAGGGAATGCTGCGATCCCACAGCAGAAACTAAGGGGCTCCCGGGATTGATTGCGGGGCTCATCTAACTCCGTCGGTAATGATTTGTACTCTCTCTGGATTTTTCAAAGTTCTCACATGCCAAGGAAACTTCACCTATTTTGGGAGGTGTATGTCCTGGGGTCGAAGGCCTTGGGTATACGGTAAGAGTTGTTTTCTGATCCCATTGGATCAGTCGGTCAACTGCCTCCTAAAACTGGTTGAGACACGGAGAAGGGAATACTGTGACCCCACAGAAAACAATCTCGGAAAGGTGTAAAAATAGTACCCAAAAGCCAGACCTACCTGATGTAGGTTATCTATGGTTTTCCTGCATACCTTTTAGGTGAAACACTGGGAAAGATCCTGAAACTAACGCCCGGGTGCCCTAGTATACCCTTGGATACCTTATTCTATACCCTCACTTATCAATTAACTGCCTATGGTGTTAAAGGGGAGTTACCCGCTTCAGGATCAGTTACGTGTAGCTTTAATAAAAATAATTCGATTATAATCAAAACACGATGACATCATAATATGTCTGTGTCCAAAATAAAATTTCGAATCTTTTCCTCAGGGTTAATACGTAGCTTTACTTGCAACAAAATAAATTACTATGCTACCAAATGAATAAATCTGACGTGATTTTTCACAAATATATTAAACAAGTTTGCATGAACCAACACAAATCGACACACTATACAAATCAAACGTTTTCACTCTTCGTGAAGTGATTGTTATTGAATATCTACTCTTATAGGATTCCCAAACGAAGTATCTCTGCCGTTCAAGACTCGCCTCTCTCCACATATTTTTGTTTCAAATAAGCTAAGCTTCATTACAAAATTCGCAATCCGATCTCCAGCCGGCTCACACTTCCTCGCCAAAGGTGAGATCCTTTCTTCCTCCATCTTAAGCAAATATATGTTTCCTTTGGAGTCATACTACAAGGGGTAAATATATAATAAATCATATTCATATTAAGTTACTAAAAACTACACATGTAATACAATAATACGCCATTAATTAAATTGTTTGGAATAAATAACATTGATTTTGTAAGAATTGTTTAATTATAAAACACAAAAAAGATATGAGTCCTATTTATAAAATAAGTCAAGTTTGGTATGAAACAATTAACATCGGTTTTCTGTTACGTGTATCCAGACCAAGTTCAAGTTTAATTTAAAAACAAAAAACAATTATCAGGTGAACAAAACGTCAGAATATTTTTCCACTATCTGCAACTGAAGGTGACTAGGAGGTTAAAGTGATGAAAATTTGAAACTAATTACAAACGTTTGCTACTTACTTAAACTTTTACAGTAGTATTCTGAAAAAATGTGGAATACCCGTCTCTCGATTCCTAGTCGGAATAAACTTTTATTTTACTCGAAGTAATACTGAATATCTCATCGTGTATTTATAAGTTTTGGTTGCTCATTAGCTTAAGACCTACTAATCTTGAATGTATGCTACTTCTACGGTCGTGCGGCTATCGTGCTAGCTACATAAAGATTAATCTGATGTTATGAAAGGATCTGGCCTAATGTCCAGAATTTTTATGCTCAATCTTTTGACACCCCACCGGGTGAAGAGGGTGCGCTCCGTATATGCAGCACATGGGCCTTATTAAGTCTGACTGCTTCTTTAAATATAAATTGAAATGAGATTTATTGCTTGATTACTGCTGAGCTTTATGAACTTCAGTAGGACGGAATTGGGATATTAATTTCCGAAACAAATATTTTAAGTAAATTTAATAATGAGAAAAATTATTTAAATAAAACATTTTATAACAAGCTCTCTCTAACTGTATAATGGAAAAATTTTCATCAGTTAAGGGGCAATGTAAATTTTAGGCATAAAATTACAAAAAACAGAAAGTCTTGTGCGCCATACATTTTTAATTTTAATATTTACTCCTAAATTCTTCCGCACCTCAGCGGGAAATATACTAACCAATCTTGGCTTAAAGAATTTAATAAATTAACAAATGAAAGCATAAGCCTTTTTTGTTCTTTGAGCCTTTTGTTTTTATACCCTTTGTCACTGGGCCATTTGTTTGCACTCATTTCCATTTCTGCGACAAAAAACATAAAGCACGTTGGTTCAGTCGCAAAACATTACCATTAAAAGAATGAATAAATTCTGGAATTCCAGCTCAAATATGTGCGTTGCTCAGTGTAGCAGATCGAGTTCCCAGAATCTCTGAAAGCTTGGCACAAAAGATGCGCTGTTATCAGAAACATTGTCATTGTATGTTACAGTATATGATAATACTAATAATTACGAATTAAAATATTCTTATAAAAACCCAAAACAATTAAGGTACTGAGCATCATAAATTAAATATTGTCGACATCCTGTGGTCTAGTGCCTACGCATGAATGAAAAGGAATATGAAAATGATGTCAGCACATAGAGATTTATACTGGTAGTCCGTTCTGTATATTGTAAAAATAAAGCAATATATAATTTTAATAAATGATTTAATCAGCCTCTTTGTCAGTATTTTTATAATGTTATTTATATTATAAAAATACTGACTAAGAGGCTGTTTAAATCAATTGTAATATATTTAAATGTCATAAAAATTATTTATTTATATATTATTTTATTCTTCTGATTTTTCTGATACGTGGGAAACATTGTGTAGCGTAGTAGGGCTTCTACAAAATTTTCATATTGATATATTTTCAACCATTCAAACTCCGAGGCAGGTAGGCAAGAGATAGGAATCCCAGGTGTCAGAGTGTCACCTGGAAAACGCGCGTATCTCAGCAACAAGAGATTCGGGTTGTTTTGCAGCAGGGAAATTTACAAAGTATATGCTTCCCTTTGTCAGCGCAAAAATTCCCGGGCTTAACAGTAGACGAATAAAGATTGGTGAACACACGCCACTTGGGATGGCGCTTTCGCTTGGAGAAGGGGAAAAGAAGAGTTTAGCTGGGAGGTGAAAAGACAAAAAATAACATAGTCGATTGGACGCTGAAAGGAAGTGGAAGCAGATAGGAAGCAGTGTTGCTTGGAAGTTGAAGGGAATAGAAAGCAGAGGAAGTAGAAGATAAGAAGAAATAAATAGTCATTGTATGTTGGTAGTTGAAAATAGGAGCAGTTATAGTCATATTCTGAAGAAAGGACAAGATATAAACATCGTCAAGGAGGAAAACTTTTTCGCCAAATATCCGGGCAATCCAAGAGCTTTTCCCGACAAAGGAAGCCTGAGTGATAACGGTAAATACTACTACGCGGTAGTTCCGGAATCGCCTAGAAAATGGAACAGGTTCGTCACTAAAGAACGTAAAATCTCTGTTACACGTTGTTACCCCAGTAATTAACCCTCAGAACCCCCTTGATAGTTAAATAGTAATTCTCCTTACTATATATAGGTGTAGTGGTGCGCAGGATCCAACAAGAATTTTTTTTTAATTATAAATAAAATTATTATTATATTTTAAAACGTTAATATTTTGTTAAATAATTAACCCTCAATTTATTTAGGGTATTTGAGTTTTAAGAACATAATTTATTTATCACTTTTTAATGTTTTTTTACATATTTTTCTCAGTTGCAAAACAACTCATTTTTATTTTAGGAACATAACCTTTGTGTTCGGAGGTCATGAGGTCACATTTGTTTATTTATAGTTATATGGAAGAGATATCTCTAAAAATAATGTAAAAATTGGAAGTATGTATAAATATACTGAATAATTAATTAAAGAACTTAGGATTTCGCGGTGAATCGATTATAATGAATGATATCTGACCGAAAATCTATTTCAATTCGGCCCCCTTATTGGATGGTGACGACCTAAACCATCGACCCATATAAATACGAGTATATCGGAAATGACAAGACATCATGCTACCTGGCGACGCTGATGATGATAGTCGTAGAAGTGTTGTGCACTCATAAAACTTGATGTGAGGATAATGAATATTACTATTAGGTTACATTCCAGTATAGATACATAATCGGTGATTGAATGAATATAGCTTTCTATCTGAACGTTTTAGATATATACGTATTAAAATAATGAAATTGCTTAGGTTTTATATAAAGAACTCGTCACAACAACCACATAATATTTCGTTCAGTTGTTAAAGCGAGCATTATACTATTAATTAAACAATATCAGATAAAACAATTTTTGGAAATATAATGAAGTTAAGAAAATTACATGTTAAAGTTTTTCAGATTTTAAAAACATCACAATCAATTATAGAATTACAAATGAAACAATCACCAATTTTGAATGATTCTAAAATATAAAATACGGAGATCTACATTTAATAGTACTATTTTATTAATTATTCAGGAATATTATATTCTTAGGGTTCGATAATAAAATATTATATGTTTAATATTGATACTTTAGTTTATTTTTAGTTTAATAAATAATTATTTATTTTTATTCACTGCAAATGATTAGATTGGCTAGTATTTATTTCGTAACGTTTAATAATTGAATGCAGGTGAGTCTATCTTCTTAAATTACCATTATTTATTTGAAAGAGGTCAAGGTAGGAAACTCAATTAGTGATTTTATTTTTTTCTCAACGATACGGTGGCTCGTGGAGGCAGCCTGAATGATGGATGCTGGTCGCGACACAGGGATCCACTCCAATACGTCACATCCATTGATTTCCGGAATAGAGAATCACGCTGTGCGTACCGCAACAATATGAGGTAGAAAGAGGTCAGTTCATGGCTATGTTTGTCACATTCCAGTTCACGTTGTTGTGTTACGGGTCAAATGCCACTTCCATTACTATATGACCACAATTACGAACTATAGGTGAAAATTATTGGCGAAGTATATTAATACGAAATAGTTTCAATATATGACTGTCAATATACATAGAAGGGAATTTATATTGAAATTAATTAAATAATTTCTTCTACCAGTTCTTAATTATTAAAAAACAAATTATTTTTACAAATAATTTTTCACTGTACAATTCACAGACTCGTCACATAAATCGTGTAAAATAATTGGTACCTGCAATGATTTCATTGTTTTAAATCATTCTTCTTCTGAAATAAAATAGTTTGTAAATCGAGAATTTATAGTCTTTGTATATAGTGTTTGTATAGAGAGCTCTTTGGGTTTCTATAAACTTAGAAATTACGAACTGGTGATAAGAATATTTTTCTAATCTTTATTTACATGTCGCTTCTACCATGCTGGTCATTAGCGACAGACAATATTAGTTACATTTACAAACAATATAAATTAATTGACATTTGCTTATATTTACATATGATGTTATTTCAAAAAGTTCTGTTCTGATTGTGAATTGTATCAAGTCCATGCAGGTTTGGCTGGACCAGTTGAAATCCTCCTTTCGAATAACCTCCTATCCACTTATTTCTAGCCGCTTTAAGGCTAGGGAATTCAACAATTAGATGTGGGATTGATGAGCGTATTTTAAAATTAGAGAGCTTGGAGGGGGATTCCTGGAAAATAAGAACGTGTTAGTCATGGTAGCACCACTTGTTGTCTTATTTGAATGTCCTTAGGATGAATTATTTTAGAATCACAGTCTTTGAGGAAAATTGACATGAGATGTCTCGGGAAAGATCGTCGAAGAGTGCTTGCGTCGTAAATTGGGTGTCTGTTGACTGCGAGTTAATATAGATGATCAGATTTAAGGTCAGTTGGTGTTGTTGTGGTATTCAGTCCTAACACTGGTCAGATGCAACCCTCCATGCTAACATATCGTGCGTAAGCCTTTTAATTTCCCAATTATCTACTTAGCGTAATCCATCCTTGAGCTCCCTCTCCTGTTCTTACCCCACACACTTCCCTCTAATGCTAATTTTACAATAACCTTATGTCTTAGTTGAGAATTATAAGCTATTAATTAATTTAAGGTCTATTGACACTATTACACAACGTCAACGTTCTGTCACGTACCATTCTGCCTATTAATAAATATCAATTAACGTAAACTATGATATAATTTGTGAATTATTTACTTACTCGACATTATATAACTCAGAATATAATAGCTGGGTTACTACCACTATTTGCATTAGCCCTGTAGAAATTTAGCGTTTCAATGATGAGTTTGGTTACTCCTTTAGACATGGAACAAGCTTTTTACTTATACGGAGTCCAACCAACTGTACATAAAAATGTAGCTGGCTTACAAAGTACCTTATGAAATAAATTTGACTTATCAGACATTTCATCGCCACATATGTTTTGGGTTACCTGAATATTAATATTTGTGCTACAAAAAGAGCAATAAGAAGTTGTTGAGCGTCATCCTGCTAATATTATGACACTTTTCTCCAAAACGCCTCAATTAATATTTGAACGAAACTCAGTAACAACTAAAGACGTTGCAAGTATTAGTGTAATTTATTCGCACAGTTAAATCTAGAGTAAAATGTCACTTAGCTTCATCACTGACAATATTAAGGATTTTCACTCAAATAACTATACTCAAATCACTTTATATAAATCCTTTAAAAATGATAAATTTTCTTTTTATTCATCGCATAGTATATATATATATATATATATATATATGCAGATGTACATGCGACAATGCATCAGTAGCTAGTGCTTTTTTCCGTTACTATAGTGTATATATATATATATATATATGTGTGTGTGTGTGTAGTATACAACAATACAACAGTTTATGGAGAAGACGATATGTTTGTAGGAGCAAAGAAACGACGCGACAACGTAACAGCGACACACTATAGAAGTTACGTCACGTGAAGTTCTGTTACTATAGTAACGGAAAAAAGCACTAGCTACTGATACTTTGTTGCATGTACATCTGCATAGAATAAAAGTTCCCTTTCTGTTAGACGCACGTCTTGAATTATTATTTAATTACCAGGTTTTGAAAACAAAACCTTTGTAAAGTCCAATACTTTCAAAGAAACCGTCTTTATTTCTTCACTACAATAAATAAAAAGTAAAGGAGCTTTCGAACCCTGGTCCATAGCTACCTGTAAGAGGTTACAAAAATATTACCAATGTAGTCATAATACACATACATAAAATTAAATTCACACAATTGCTATCTTAAATTACCATCGCATCTAAATGGCCACAAAACATTGTGGTTTGCCATTGTTTACCTATTGAGGTTCAGCGCTTTACATTCACGGTTTATATAACACTGAACCCTGATGTGTGTTCTCTGCAACTACAAACTAAAACTTCGATCAAAATAATTACTTATCTAATTGAGCCGCCTCATACAATCTTATTTATCTTTGTTAATACATTTGTATAATTTATAGATATTATTTTGGTTTCATTCCTATCATTCATCACATTCATATTGCTATGTATATGTATGCCTTCCAGCAACGTTCTTTTAATTACATTGTTCTCACTTTAGGCAGCCCCAACATTTTCTCAATTCATTACATGCTCTTTATTTGTTTAGATAGGACTGTATTCGTGTTTGATTTATGATTTTAATTAGCGTTATGATGGTATATTCTATTCTTCAACAACAGACGTATGACCTACATGTCTTTACTAGGTATTATATAAATAAATTTTTTATATTAAATGTATTAATTTTATCTTTCATATTATGCAAGAGATTGCCTATTTTATTATCAGATCTACAAGTAAACACAAGATCATTAAGGCTATTTTTTTTAAAAAAAACATTAATGTTTAATCAGATAACCCACCAAAGCATCCTATACATCTACAGATATTATTTTCACTTTTTACCTTATTAATAACTCCATTTTCATTACCCTTACTATCTCTTAAACAAGCATTTTCCAATGATATATTATTATTCGGTAATATATTATCAATATTCTTATCTCCTAATACATTTATATTATTTGTAAATCTATTATATTTTTATTTTTACATTTTGTACATAGTTTATTAAAAAAACATACAGGATATCAGTTATTAATACATATTTTGAATAATTTCCTCTTTACCTCATTTATAAATCTCATCTGTTGTTTTCATACTACAGATGAATAGATGAATATGTACCAAGTTCTGAAAGCACCTTTGTTTCTTATTTGTTGATGTGAAGAAATAAAGACTGTTTCTTTGAAAGTATTCGACTTTACATAGGTTTTGTTATCAAAATTTTTTTAATTGATGAAGTATTGTGTGGTGAATTTTCAGTGTGTTTAATTCTAGTGTTTCATTATTTAATCATTGAAATGCGCTAAGTGTTAATATATTGTTGGGACGTTAGGATTTTTTAAGCGTTCACTCCTACTCACCTTCGGGATTCTCAGTAATCCTAAAGTTTGCCTTTCACTGCAGTGAGCGCTTAATTTATATTTATAAAGGGAAGATACATAAACCATATCTTCGGTCTAATTAGAGTGAAATAACGTGTATATATATATATATATATATATACGACACATGAATTGAGTATGTATTTTTTGGTTTACACCAAAAATTATTTTAAGTACAAAACTCGTATGTATGCATGTCTCCCATATAAATTTATAGGCTACTTTTTGTGCACGTGTTATTGGCAATATTGAAAAAAATACATTGTGTGGGTATGAGGCTATTACCACCCATAGAGGCACACGTGACAATAGCATCATAATATACATAGAATGGCAATGCCAGCGTGACTGTTACCTCCACTTCTGTCTTGTCGCTACATAACCGGAATGTAAAATATGCACTATTTTAATCTAGTAAACTCTATCTTAAAGCAACAAAAAGCAAATTAAAGTGGATTATTTATCTACACAATAACTTATTATTTTAAAATATGTATAGCATAAATACAATTTTATACGGAAGATTGACCACCGTGGACTGTTACAATCGAATTTATGTCAACAAATTTCTCAAAGAAAAGTTAAAATAACTATTTTTTTTATTTGGAAATGCTGGAGGTAATAAACATTGTTTCACCTTGGATCTAAAGTCTTAAAATAAGATTTTTTCATAACTTTGGACAGAATGATTTTTGGAAATTAAAAATTATCTCATTTAATTATTTAATTGTCATCAAATTCAATTTAAGATAAAAATTTTAATACGGAATTTAAACATTTTGATAGTAAATTAATTACAAATGCTCACATTATGTCTTTTATCTGTCGGCGCGATGTTTTTGATTGAACAATAACTATTAATGTGCTTGAATTAATTTATGTGTGGTTTTATTTACTTTTATATAAAATTCTGACAAATATTGAGATTTATAATTAACATTCAGTTAGCTTAGTAGGGCTGGGTTGTGAAAGTTCATAACCGTGGCACTCCCGATTTCATTTTAATTACCTATTTTTCAAGACAATATTGTCGACCGGGTAAATACTCTGGCAATTCGGACACCCAGGTAGTATGAAAAAATGTGGTTTAAAAAGGAATTATTTGTTTAGTTAAGGACTTGAAAAATAAAGTGTTGAAATTACAATATCCACATCGTAACGGCATTAAACAATTTTTCGGTCATCGTTTTCTTATTGGTTTCACAAGAAGGAAAAAAGCACAAAAGAGCTTAAATGAAATTAGAAGCGGGGCGTAAAATGAATGTGTGTTGAGGGGCACAAAAATCCTTCCAGAAGAAAAGAGTTGAAAGGAATGCGGCTCTCCAGAGGAAATATGGATCCACAGGCGTGCGAAACTCCGCCGGCTGCGTAATTGCATGGAGGGTGCTAAGGGGCAACGGACACGCAAACGTCACGCGCATTTGCTGTTCAAATTAAATGACGTGTTTGGTTTAGTTCTGGACTATTATCTCGGAAACATACAGCTCAACAACAGAACTAATTGTTAACGGCAAATACAAACTACTCTAATACTCATTACAGAATGAGATTATTCAAATTCCAAGACCAGTTAAGCATAAATCCCACGTGATATTTAACAAATTAAATAGCATTTATTTAAATTATGAATAATAATTATGGGGTAATACCAAATTCTCTAAAAAATGTAATTCACTGTGTTTGTATTTTATCCTCATTATATTTATAAGCCATAATTTCATTTTAAATATAATTTTATTGTTAATTTTTATGGAGATTTTCCCAATACATAATTATAAGCAAATAAAAAATAACAATTTTAAACTACTGCAATCGTATATAAAAATATTTCACATTTTTACTGAATGAATTAATGACCTATGTAATTTTTATGTTTATAAGCAGATAATATAATTGTAAGTGATCGAATAAAGTGTAAAGAAATAAAAAACAAAATATGTTTAATTTCTTGATTTAATTTTGCCAAAAAAAGATTAATATCTAGCTGGGTTTTCGTAGTTGCCCCGGTATTTATTTTTATTATCCCGGTAGTGTATTTATCTAGCCAATAAACTCTTGGTCAGCACGTGATTATACTAGAATAATAATGTAACATTTTTTTATCATTACTTCTATACCGACGTGATGTTAATTTCATGATAACCGGCCTGAGGATTCACAGTACCTCATTCGAATATAGTAATCTGCTGATACCAAATAAAGATAATATAAAGTGTAAACCGGTGGAATTAATACTGCCGATACCCTAAGTGAGTGAAATATAATCCTGGAGTCAAAAACATCTATTGTGTCCTAAGATAGTGTAAAATATTACAGGCGCAAGGGGAATGTTATCTATCCTTTTTTGTCCTTTATCATAAGTAGCATGTGTATAAAGTTTGATATTAATTGCAACAATTTTATGCGGAACTGGGTTTCAACCGCTCTTAGACCAAACCTTTTTTTAAGTAAAATCTTGGCCGGTATGTTTCATGTCAGAATTAAAAGCCCTGTTGAATTAGGAACCATTCTCGGTTGTTTTCGTATTACAATTATTTAACAGCTTTTACGCCCTTACTTCCCTACCCCTACACTTACGGATTGTAATATAGTTTAACCAGATTTGTGAATGTCAGAATTAAGCTCAGTGATTTCCATAGACCCAGAATCGACGCCAATCTTGGATGTTTTCGTGTAACACCCCATCCAGTTATGGGTGCTCCAATCCTACCCAAAATGAGATTCATATTTTACACAAATAATAGGGAGACAAACAGTATCAAACTCGTTGACCCCAAAACTATTTATCAGACGTAAAAATCGGCCATTATTTTAATTTTTTTTTCACCCTTGCCTTTTCATACAGTCTTTTCTTTTTCCAGCCGCAAGTTTCCAGAGATGGGCGATCTGATCGAGGTCTTATTCAAACAGCTATCTCCCTCTGCGGAGTGACGATTATTGGCTGAGAAGAAAGATCGATAGCTCTTTTGAGAGATACCTCCTGTTCGAATGACTCCCTCATGAATCAGATCGAGCGGGCCGAGATCCCAGAACAGGTCAGGCTCTCTTTCTTTCTAAACACGTTATTACTGGGGGCGATTGTATAGGCAAAATTAAGTTAAGTTGTATATTCTCAAAATATGGTATTCAAACATTAATATGATTTTCTCGTAAATGATTGTCTAGAATATAATAGTAAGCCATTTTTCAACGTATTCTCGCTAAATGTTATCCTTTAACTTCTCCAAATTTCTGCACTCTATACTATAATATTATTAAATATTAATTTATTTAATTTGTTATATCGTAGTAGAAATCTTATTTATTAATAATACGGAAAAAACAATAATTTTGTTAGTAAATTATATATGAGTGGTGAAATATCTTTCTACTGAACGGGGTTCCGGTCCAATCACGAAAAAAGAACGGTTTTGCGCATCTCTACAAGGACGTATACCAAATAGAATTGAAAATTCTCCAAGTCTTTAAATTTGAATGCGGATTATACACGCATGCATAGTTTTAAACACTCAATTTTTAATAACGAATAGTCAGATTTGTTTATTAGAAGATACTTGAACCATTTTTCTTCGGTCTATTTAGTGTGACTTATTTTATAAATTCAAGAAGCATTTTCTTTAAGTAATAATAAATCCCATTTAGTAGGAAATAAGCAAAAAAAAATTTCTCTGCACACGTAACTTACACGACGCCCAGCATATCAAGGAATATCAAGGCTGCTTACAGTCAGTTTTATTTATTAGAAGATTAGATTAATAAACGATCACAGTAACACAAGGAAAACATGAAACAATTACTCTTCATGACGTTAATATGTATCATAGCAATTGAATGATTCCATATAAATATTCACGAGTTACAAGTCCCATAATGTTTGTAGCAGAAAATAGTGGATACATGCTAGAACTTCAAATTTCCTTTCGTACCTGAACCCTTAGAAGTTAATTTGATGCTCAGAATTTGAAAAATTTGGTATTGTAGTTAAAAAATTTAAGGCGATAAATATAAGGGACAAAAATGTGGAAACTTGTTCACAAACCTTGGGAGGCAAATAGATACACGTATTAATAATAAAATACCTTTAAGCGGCCAGCTCGTAAAAATATGGTGGGATACCCAAATCAAACATGGCAAGCATTTTAAAAATATTTCAAATCACTTGCACTAGGATATTGTTTCTTCAATAGGTTTGTATATGGGATGAGCAGTAAAGGCGAGATGTGGGGTTCTTAATAAGTGAATAAGAAACAGTTTGGATAATTAAAATAACAATTCACTACGAAATATATTTAAAATTATAACTTATCTAAATGCTGAATTGTGACTTCAGTGAAATAGATGAGCAACACCGCCATTTTACGCGAAAGTAAGTTAAGTTCAAATAAAAATTACGTTCTACAATTTTAATTAAAATTTAATTGAACGTGATACACATTTCTAATTGCATAATACCTTATTTCAATCTTTATATTTATTAAAATTCCAGGTGACAACTTCCTTCTCTGAATGAAACATTTGGACGATTCTGAAAATTAAAAGCACTGTTCTTTATAATTCAGAGTTTGAAATAACGAAACTTATCTTGAGGCCATTTTACAGACTATACTTTATATGTGTGTAGACTAAATTTCGTGAAGACATCGGCTCGATTTCCGCTGAAATGTTACCGCGGGGTCATGAGGAGCCGCCATCAGTAAATCAAGAAGGCTTCCGGTGAGAAAGTGGCCATTTATTTCGTCCTACGTCTCCAGCACCCAAAGTCGATGTAAGCTGGACTGGAATTTAACGAAGGGAATAAGTAACCATCACTTTTAAGCCACAGTCAGGTGGAGAATACTTCAATATGAAGTATTTCATTATAATAGTACGTTATTTACGAAAACGGAATAGGAATGCGACTTCTCTTCTCTAAACGTACTCGACTCACTTTAATAATATTATAAACTTTTCAAACGAATTTAGCATTACAACGTTTGGTCCAATAAGTATAAATTTAAATTCATATACACAATTTATTTTATAATAGACGTTGGTTTTTATTTTAAACAGAAAATATTACTTTGAATAAATTATTAGTTTCATTATGAAACAGATTATATCGTCCACTAGGGGGGGAAGACATACTCGCCATGATTGATCTTGATTGGTGTATTTAAAACACTACTTATAGATATATTCTTAACATCTTTGAAATAGAAAGAAAAGAGAAAGGTGAAGAAGTAGCCAAGTGAATAGATAAAATAAACTAATAATATTAATACCACAAAACGCTTCAGTTCTCCTCACGTTTAATTAAGTTAGATCAGTAAAAATTGACTCAGCACCACTGAGGTGTTGAAAGACAGAAGTCCTGTAACAATTAAGTATTTAATAAATTATAAATGTGAATTGAAAAACTATTTAGAAATAAATTCATATATATATATATATATATTACATCCCAGTTGATCATTTTTTTAAATCAGAGGTGATGAAATTCACCATGTGAGATATATATTGTAATATACTTTTTTGTGCATAAAACATTTATTAATTTAAAGTACAAATATGATCAATTTTAATATTTTTCATTTATTAATTTAAAGTGAAGACACGGGCTTAATCTCAGGGGATTTTGGGTTTCTCAAGAAATGGAGTATGCAGTAACTGAAAATAGAAAGAAAAATCATTGAATATTAATTTATCCAGAGCAATGAGCAAGTTTCACAATTTTTTTTATTGCTTACTCACAATTACTGGGCCAACAAACACCCACCCCTCGAATGTTTGTGTGTCTCTCTGGCGTCTTGCAGGATTTGATCACGTCTGCTCACGTCCGTCCACTCGCCTGCCTTCTGGGGTCGAGCCACGTCCTCTCCTCTCCTTGTTTCACTTCTGCTCGGTCCACGTCCGTTCTCTGCTCCACTCGCCTGCCTTCTGCCCTCTGGTCCACTCGCCTGCCTTCTGCCCTCTGGACCACGTCCTCTCCTCCACTCGCCTGTCTTCTGGGGTCTGGTCGCGAGCCACCCATCGGCTTCCCTTTTAAACCTTCCGACGGGAATTCCCCTATTTCACAACATTTCGGGGTTCCCCGCCCTCATTTTTTAAACTCGTTCGGCGGGGTTTTCCCGCTGGGGTTCACCATCGTCATTTTTTATACACGCTCGGCCGGCCTCCCCCGCGGGGAACCACCATCTTTCGGCCGACTAGCCATTGTTGTTGGCCGAACTGCGCCTCATAACGCCACAACCTTACAAAATCCGCCTTTTTATCACAATATATAAGGATTGTTTATGTATAAACTTGAACTTAATAATTTAAAAATAATGATTAGTAATATGTGCTCCAATTGAAGTACTTTTTTTTCAGCTGATATTAATTTAAGTCAGTTTTCTTTTCGTATTATAAATTAAAATTTGTTATTAGTCAAATTATTCATACGTAATCAAAACAATTTCTGAACCCAATTTCTCATTCCTGAAGACCCTCATTCATGGTTAAGTAGGTCCAAATTGTGATTTATATTCTTTTTAATTTTAGTGGTTCTTCATGTTGTTCTCCGTTCACTTCCTTCGCTTCACTAACCTGTATTTACACTTACAAAGCAGTATCGTGAGAGGAAATCTATTGAATGGCTCTCCTGTTCGTCCTATATCTATAATAACGCACCCTGGGGCTGTGAAGTTCTCTATTAACGCGAGCTGAGTTGAAAGCATCGAAGGAATTCAGGGCCACTGAGGGTGGAATTTCATATGAACCATCACGACCACCAAGGAGCAGGCCAAGCACCAACGGATCTAGGCGATGAACAGCGCCGTCTATTACAAAGAATATTAGGTCGCACGAGAAAGAAGTGAATAGAACATTTGGTTATTATTTACTTCATGTACCGAACATCAACTTTACTTCGTTATGTACCACTACGTTAAATATGTGTCAACTTTTTTTGCGATATTCTGCTATTAATATATATACGTCACTATTTATTGACTGCTGCTCTGAATTTAGGAGCTGCTGCTGCCCTCTTCCTATCCATGAAGAAATGGGGGCTACCACATTCGCCTTGATAAATCTGTGTTCTATGTCATTCTCAATCTGTAAAAAATATAAATTGCTAAGCTTTCAAATTCTAACTGAACAGTAAGAAAGAAAGAAGTTTGACTTGAATAATATATCAGACTGCAATAAAATGACTATACAGTTTATAAAAAAATAACACACGCTAATATTGACATTTATACTTCTTATACTACAAGAAATGATAAGAGGAACATGTTACTATAAATTTAATATAAATGACACCCACGTTAAAATGATCATCACAGCAGAAGTGTTGAATTTGGTGAAAAATCATTTACGCTTCTTCTCCATGCTTGCAACCACGTTTTTCTTTGCAACCACGTTTTTCTTCTTTCGCCACATGAACGAATAGGTCGGTGTTCAGTGCGATGTGTTTGTGCATAGATACACCACACATAACTCTTCTTTTTAGTTCCTAATGGAAGACTACAAGCCATTGCTTTCTACTACTAATGGTCGGTGACTCCAAAAAACTCACAAACGGCCGGATTCCTTATTCTTCTCATCCACTACGACACGGTCTACAAAGAGCGCGAAACGTGAATTTCTGTTCCATTAATCAAAAGAAGTTCTGCCGTCACGTGCGTATTTCAAATTTTCGGCCAAAATGATGTGTCGTTTTACAAAAAAAAATATGCATAATTACTAGTTGGCACATGCTTTTCTGAAATCCATGAGTCATACAAAATAAAAACACCCATGTAAAGTAGAATAAGAAGTATCAGTATGTTCCCAGGTTATCTTACAAAGATGACGAATGTGATTGGTCGTACGAGCATAATTGTGTGGACACGAAAGGAGAAGGATCTGAACAGATATACGTGACGACCAAACTGATCGATGGCTTTCGGAAGTATTCATTATTCTAATTTTAATTTTAAGCATCGTTACAGCGAAAATAAACTTCCCGCTTGGAGGCAGATAAGCATCGCAGCCGTTGATATTAGGAGCCAGATTTCATCCAGTCAACAGGAACGAATCCACTTGGGAGAAAAGTTGCGTGCTTGGAATTTTACCTTACACATACAATTAAACGACCTTCATCGCGGTATATATATATACAGACTGTGCATCGTTTCTTCGTACCAAGTAAACGTCCCGGGATCGATACCCAGTCCGCTTACGATTTTATCATCCAGAGCCTTTAAATCACTTTCAAAGCCATTATGAAAAATTATACCGATCATGAATTATTTTATTCTTGGTAAATATATAACAATTTCAAAATAATAGAATAGTCAATAAAAATTATTTATTTAGTTATCTTTTCATAAATTGAAATGTTTCATTCCTTACTTTTGGAGTCCTCCAGGTAATATAGAGTAAAAAAGTATATTGCTAATTTTAGGAATAAAAGTCCTCTTTGTAAGAATTTTTAGTATGGCGTTCATGACCGTAAGAAGGGAAAAAAATTAGGAACATCAATTAACGAACAATCTACTTTCTCTTAGAGCTCATTGTAGTTACAGACTTTGAACCATTTATAATATATTGAAAATAAATAACCAGAACAAAAATTTTAATACCTCACGTATTTACCAACTTTTTCATAAATCGACGAAACGTTAGGCTGTAATAACATTTTTGTGATTTTGAGCATTCGTTCTTATTGTTTCAATAGTCGTACGTATTCACTATTTGCTTTTAGACTGTCAATTTAACATGAACTAAAATAGTACCTATTATTTTTCAACTTGGACCTCTCAATGTACTGTAGCTCCAATATGTCCAATAAGCGTCGTGAGTCATATGTTACTGTAGTATTAAATCGGTTTTGGTAATAACTCCACATCATGAATTGCTCTTCATGATTTTGATCAGTATGAAAATTTCTCTTGTTCTTATTTTTAGCAACCATCTTTCTGTCAGCACAAATATGATGTAAAACAATAAAAGGGATAGTGACAATCTATTTGAATGTTTTAAAGGGAAAATTTTCAATTAAATCATTCCAACCTTCGTCTAATTCCTGATTATTGTTTTAGGAACCTCAGAACCCACATTTTCTCCTTACACTTCACGTTTCTCCACTGTGTATTCAAATGGAGCACTACGAAGTATTTTTTAATGTCTGGGTTTTTGTTAGAAACTGTGTTACATTTATGTCTGCCAATGGGATTGCGCTGCCCCATCGCGCGAGATAAGACACTCTTCCACACCATTTGTTACGCTGCACTTCAGACTGGGACTGCTTCGGGCTTTAGTCGTTCGTATTGTTTCTCTTCTCTTTGTTTCAAGCTGCACACACAGATAAGTACCATTGGGACGATTCGTTTGCGTTAATTTATAGATAATGATGCATAAAAAGGGAAATTACGCGTAAAAATGAAAATCACGCTTAAAAATGAAAGTACACTTAATAATAAAAACTACGCATAAAAATTAAACTTATGCATAAAAATTATGCATGAAAATCAAAATTACGCAGTATATATTTTCGAGCTTACTAAAAACTCACAAGTCATTCGGTCTTTATGTAATTCGAAGCTATATTATTCCCTTTATTTAGTAGTTTTACACATAAATTTCGCGGTGTTAAATCACAGAGGAAAATGCCTTTCCAAGCATATACAAACTATAAATTGAGGAAGTAGTGAACGATGAATCTTAAACTGCCTGATATGAAGCAAAGGGTTATAATATTAATTCAACAACATTTATAATAAAATAGTAGGTTTTTAATAGTAATATCAAATGAAAGGCGCCTAAATTTCTTTGAAAAGGAAAAAAAACTTTGAAATGTGGTTCTGTATGAGAATGTATAGAATCAATAACGGGAAGCTCCAAGCGGAGAAGGGGAAGAGCGAAAAATATGTAGGACGTTGACCAAGAGAATGATAGATTAATAGACCAAGTTTAGAGACATGAAGGTCTTGTAAAATTAGCATTAGAGGAAAGTGTGTGGGATAAGAACAGAAGAATGAGGCCGACGATTGAAGGCTCTAAGTATATTGCGGAGGATGTGGGATTTGTTCGTTATGTAGTAAAGGTAAAGATTGCGCAAGATAGTTTTGCGTGGAGGATTGCATCAGGCCAGGACAGAATACCGCAACAGCAATAACAACAGATAATTAGACTCTGAATTTACGTACGTCATTCTGAAATTATAATAATGTGTTTCAGAGAAACAATTAGTCCCATTGCTTGATATTATCTCTTTCCATGCTGCAAAGTCATAATATTTAGGTTAATATTTTTATGTTTCGACACAAATTATTGTTTATGAAGTACTTTTCCGTATCAGCTTTTCATATTGACCTCAATATTACAAGTTTTACTTAGAATGCAGTGTTAACAAGATTGCAATCCTAGGAGATTCAGACGCCTGTACAACGGAAGGAAAATGTAAATAGCATTCCTTCACTGATGAAACGTCGCTGTTGAGTTTTTACAGTAGCAACAGCCAGAGTGTGAAACAAAAAATAACGCTGAACACAATTGCACATCTGAGAGAATTGTTGAAAAAACTGTCAGAGCACCATTATATAGTGTTAAAAAAGACATGTTATAAATTTCAAAAAAAAATTGATAAAAAATTATTTTTTTAAGTTTTCAATTCAAAGAATTTGGTTGAGTCAAGTAACAACCTTTAGGGTAAGAAACGCTTACTAGTGATATATTATTATTATGCATTCAACTACAACCATTCATTTATTAGCAGTATTATAATCACGACAAGACGCTAATTAGTATTTAAGCAACAGTCAGAGAGTGAAACAAAATATTTAGTTCGTTTGTATATTTATGTGTGCCAAAATGAATAAGAGTAGTGAATGTGTGCATCAGTTTGTACCTAATTTCATTATCAAATCTGAAGCCAAAAATATTGGATTTAGATACTATTTTGAGATCGCCGACTATTATGAAACACTTATATTGGTCTTCAGTTCAAAATTAGAGTTTAAAATCCTCTTTCCTAATCCTAAGTCAAAAACTAATCGGTTAATCATCTTATAAGCTTATAATAATAATGTTTTAAAATCAAACACAGAAAAGTACCGTGCTGTATGTTTATTTGAGGTAAGCCAATTCTGAAATAAAATTACTGGTATATATAATATAATATATCCATTTCCTGAGAATTCTCAAACACACACACACACACATATAAACATTATTTTAATTTGAGGAGAGGTAGTGTTTGTATTGTCAACTAATTTAGTTCATGGCCTATAACGGTTTATTTGATTTGAGCATATTGCTCCCTGATTCTATTGGATTCGTTGCTCTAGGCGGTCGGTTGAGTAGTGAAGTTGTGTGAGTGGAATGTTCAATAATGGAAATGGAAATTGGAGTAGTGAGAGTGACTAAGTAGCTTTTCATGAATATATATATTGCACGTCCAGTATAAGGGTCTGAATTCGTCACAGTATTTACACTGAACCAAATAGAGAATAAGTAAGGAAAGGTAATTTCTTTCCCTCGACGTAATATAGTATTTAGGGCAGAGTTATCTGTACAATTTCTTCGTGTATGGTAATGTCATATTTCATTTTATTAAAGAAATCATGAACGGTAGATCTATTTTTTTCTTTTAATTAAATACGTCAAGTAGGAGCAATATCCCATGTGGTTTTCCTTCATAAAACTTAATTAACTGTAGAGATTTTATTTTAATTATATGGATGAAGTGTCATTTAATTTCTGTAACTGAAACTGCAGTAAAACCTTTCCAACTAAAAAATTGCCACTTAAAAAGAATTGAAAACATGGCAGTTGTATTTATTGGCAAAGACTTGCTAATGGTGTACAAAAAACATATTTTGAACTAGAAAATCTGAACTGGGTTATGTTTTGCACAAAGAAATTGACGTTTCAAAAAATATCCGTGGGAAATTATCGTCGAGACCTTTTCAAAGGTAGAACAGTAATTTAAACCACATTAGGGTCTGCAGAAAGGAGTGATGGTGATTGAATTACGACTATCAGAGAGTGTACTATAGTTTTGACAGCGACGAGAGAGGAGATAGTGAAAGAGAACGTTATCATGAATGGGAACAATTATTTAAGGATGTTAAGCACAACGTATATTTTGAGTAGATAGATATTTGGAAACGGTTTAAGTGCAGTTGATGTTAATGGCGAGAGAAAGTGTCTGGAGATGAAACGAAGTCTTTGGAAAGTCGTAAGTTTTAAAAGTATTGAAGTAGACTTATTTTGTGTTGTATTGATTTTGTTTTATTTTCCTAGATTAATTACTGTTTAAAAATGCTAATTAATTATTATTACATATTGAGATTAAACTCATTACTTGGACTACATTGTTGATTTCCTACATCAAAAACGTTTTTAAACCTTTTATTGTTACAAGCTGTACGAAAACAACGTTCTAATCATCTGAGGAAAAACGGATTGGTATTGGCCGTGAGTTTACGCATCCTGAAGAAGTGTAGAGTTTTAGTATTTTAACATAATGGATAAATGAAATTATAATTCAAAAATAAAATAATTTACGACCGCTTTTTTCAAACAGTTTCTATTTTTTATTCAAACAACGTTTCGGCGCATATTCGCAACTTCTTCATATTTACCTCCTTACAATCAACTTATTGTTACATCCAATTATAAACAATAAACAATAAAACGCAGCCTGCCTTTGACCTCTCTTTGGTAAAAATAAACTGGCGTTTATAACATTTTTATGCCATAGTTTAAAATTTATATCTGCACAAAACACAATTTTCGGATCTAAATTAACTGACGTCCTGACGACAACATAAAATTACTGTCAGAAAAGATAACGATCAACAATGATGTATTTTTGAAATTATTGTATTTTGAAATGTTCTTCATGGTAGTTTGTCATTTGATATTTTCAAGTAGCCGGCGAGATTAATATACCAAGTGCCTTTTGTGCAGTCGAAGTTTGAACTCCGTGGCATATTGCTGCTTTAATTGAAGCAGATTTTCTTAATGGACAAAGTTTCGCTAGAATAAGTCGAAATTGATTGCAACTGTGCGACACAACAAACGGAAATTCTCTCGTGTTAATTTGTCGCATTATTTTTTAATTTAACAACGTAACTCTGAAAACTTGACGTGTCACTGACACGAAATTACCTTATTCAGCATGATACGTGCAGTCACACCTTATTGTTAACTACACATTTTATTGTAAATAAAATTTACTCGTACTTAAAATTAAGCTTCAATTGATTATATTTACTGAAGTTGCGATATTAAATGAAGTTTTTGCATTTCATGTCATCAGACAAATATATGTTCAGAGATTAATAAAAATCAAGATTAAAGGAAATACGTAGAAGATTTTTTTGGGATGTGGTGGAGGGATGGGTTGGTTATGCTGTACAAAATGGGAGAAAGATCTTTAGAGCTTCTAAATATCAAGATATACTACCATTAAATTATTTAAAATGCATATTATTCAGTAATTGTAAATAATTGACTTACATTTTATATTTTAAAGGATTCGTAATTAATAGATATAGAGACACTAATGTAAGGACGAAACGTTTGTGTGTAACAAATTTATCCTGACTTATTGTACCAGTAACCTTTCTATATATCATACATGAATTATATTTAAATATAGAATGTATAGGCCTGAATGTTCATATGATACACCTTTGCCACGTCAGCGCACTAGTTTATTGTTTTATATTATTTTTTTATCTACATATTTTCGCTATTTTATAAACGTTTTATTATGGTTGTTAAGAATATACCTGTCAACATTCTTACAATTTTTATGGTTCCTATGTTTTAGAAAAAAGGGTTTCACTATAGTTATTCATAAATTTGTAGAAGCCTCCTTTTGAGACAGGCTACATTACGATTATCCGCTTTGTAGGAAATCTCTTCAAAGCGTAGGAATGAATCTGAAATAGGAGTTGTGAAAGGGCGGCCGAACGCAGATTAGGGTCTGTCGGCTTAAGGATTCTACCTGACATTCACCTAAAAGTAATAAAAGGCAAACCTTGGAAAATCTGCATCCAGGAAGTCGGGAATTTGTTTACTATTTTAACGTTCCTTATTTGGGAACTGCAACTGGGAAAAGTTTTAATCAAATGTACTCCTTCACGATATGAAAAAAGTGTGGATTACCGGAAGGATGGTTTTACTGATATATTGTTTGATTCACATAGTATGATTATAATTTTACTAGGTTCCGCTGAGGAAGTAGAAAACGCAATTACTGATGTTAGGTTAAGGTTTTATTATTTTAACACAATTAACCAAATATTACAAGCCGAATAACTAGAGCATGTACGATCCTGGACACGGAACAAATGCAACGCAAATATTGAAGCAGAACGATCTCAATTACGTGTTATCGATCGAACACTTCATTAAACGCGCAGTGTAATGAATACACGTGAGGTACTGAAAGGGGCTCTTTGAAAAGAGTTTGTACAAACAAAATATCAAAGCCAAAACACTCATTTTTGAGGTTGACAAATGAGGCTGTTAATAATTAAGAAAATTGTCTACATAGTGAAGTGTACTCTCATATAGCACAAATTCTGGAATTTCAATTCGTTTAACAAAACGAAAATATTAGGCAAAATACTTTGAACTGAGAAAATATCATTCATAAAATTATAGAATAAATTAATCTTACTTTTACAATAATTGTAATAGTTTTTCTGATAGTATTTAGATTTCTTAGTGTTTCAATACCAGTTTTGACCCTACAGTTAACGTGACTGTAAACATATAAAAAAGTACTACTTCATTAAATGAAATATATCTCCTGCGAATATAAGTTGAAAGTGCGTAAAACTCGTACCTCTATATTTTATGGAACAGAGTAATTATTCACTATTTGTGGACATTCTAATTTTTTTTAAATATTTGACTCCAGTTTAAAATCTTTTCTTTTCTTTATATAAATTTTTATTTGTCAATCTTTCTATTAATCGATATCGTGTGTACAAATAAATAATAATAACGTATTATTTATAAAATTATTGAGATATACTATTAAAAAGAATGTAAATACAAACTTTATTTAATAAAAAAAGCGCAATATTTGTCTCCGACTGAGGTAAGCTCTCATTTCGGACGACGTCTAGCTTTCAGATCCGTGTGTTTCTGACAGCTAAATGAAAGTAGCATGTAATTAAGTTAGCAAGGGATTTAACTAACATCAACAGCTGTATAGAGGAAATGGGGAAGTTTAAAGGTCAAAGTGATTCTATAGAGCCGGAGTTTCTCATTCATCATCCGCACTAAATCTACGTAAAATAAATGTGAAATTGTGAGGACTGTCATCTATTTCTTAAGTGTCAAAATATACGCTTTAACTGACCATAGCAGTCGTTAATCTAAGGTCTATGATATAGCTGTGAAAAAGAATTAAGGATTATATCTTGGAGTAAATACGTTAATTATAACCTCAGTTTTATATGAATCATTGACGAAAACCAATAGATTTGGAGTATATTACAAGACAAAATATATATACAAAAAAATTAATAACGGCACAATTCTAAAGAAAATTTATATACGCCTACTTAGAATTATTTATAAAATGCATAGATTACTTATTTTAGTAATGAAGTCCCTTTGGATTTTGTGAACCGTATCTTAAAAGAAGTGCATAGTTAAGTCTGTCGAATAATGTTAAATATCAGAAAAATAATAATCAAAATCTTAAAATGAGTTTAAAATAAGAGTCAATATATAGTATACTGACAAAATTTAGTATACGAAACAAATACACAGATTTTATAAAAATATATTTTCTCTACAACAAATGTTTATAAAATTAATATTTATAAATGTGGTTTTTGTTTCATTGGCGAAAACCAAAAGGACATTTAATACGGGGGCTAAAGAACATTGTTCTTAATTTAAACTTTCAGTAAACAAATAAAAATTACTAAGTATTTTTTACATTTAATAATAATTGATTTTGATTACCTCATCGTTTAACCGCATCATTATAAAAGAGTAATTAAAATTTTTTGTGTAATAAACGTCAAACATCTACTGTCAACATTAAACTTGACACTGTAAATTTTAACAAATTATTTGATAACTCATTTTAAGTTCTTTGAATTTCTTCTGTGGTGTCAGTCTATACTTAAGCATTTTTAGATAAAGATAAAATTTTCCATCAAAACATGAGGTATGTTGAACATCTTCCAGTGTGACTGAATTATGTTTGAAAACGATGGTAATGTATTATTTATTTAGCGTTATTCTCTTTTTATTATTGTAGGATCTCTTAACGCCGTTCACTAAAAAGAGTAAAGAAAATGACATGCATTATTGATATTTCTATTGTGCAATTGTCGTTTAATTAGAAGTTATTGTGTTTATTACTTGCTGCTGTAACTTCTCGAACTTGAATAATAAAATTAGGCGTATATTGTACCATTAATATAATTAATTTTGAATTGAAATTTCCATCTGAAAATTATCTTAGTATGGGAATCAAAGACATATTCACCTTAAAATTATAATACACGATAATCTCATATAATTAAAATTATCTCCGCAACGTGCATTCACATCTGTCGGTTATAGCTTTATTGGTCGGGAAGGCCTCGCACCTCAGCCAATAACGCAGTGTATTAAAATAGTGCGTGATTCCTACGTCGAGGGGCGGATGGATGAATTGACATGGACGGAAATCACGTTAAGCTCCTTCTATAAGAAGTGCTGACTCGTAAACCGCAGGTTTAACCTCTCATTAACTACCGAACAGGTCGTAGAAAGTATGCGTTTCCGGGCAATTTTGTCACGGTATTTTTTAACTTCTCGCAATAGTGAAAACTTTTGTTTTAAGCCATTATGAACAAGTGTACGAAAGTATGCGTTTCCGGGTCTATGTTTATTTGACGTTTTTCTTGTTTGACGGTTACTATTACATGACAAAGTATTCAACGCATTTTTTAACAACCTGTATAATAATTCTTTAATTCTTAATATACAACTACATTAATTTTTTTTTCAACAAATGTTGACAATTATTTAAATTAACTATAAAATAATTAATAATAACATGTGTTTAGAAATTTTTTCCATAGCAACGGAAACATGTGGTCTGAGGTTTCAATTAATTTTTCAGCTCTTGTGTGTAGAAAATTCAAAAAATTCCAACATGTGGTCAGATCTGTTTAATGAGAGTCATGAACTCTAGTGGGGAAATTGTGGACAATGCCCTTAGACACGCTTGACATTTAACCCAACACCTCCATTGTTTATGTGGTTATTGAAGCTCCCTCTAATCTCCTTTGTAACAGGTACTTCCTCTCTTGTATCAAGTTTGTGGACGGTACATAGTCAACGCCTGTACCCTGGAACAAGCCGTCTACTCTTCGAAGCTAAAGTTTCATTTGTGGCTAAACTTGAAGATTATTACCGCAAGACTTTGAGAAATAAATTTAGAGAAGCAAATTTCTTCGAAATTTTATAAATTATCATTCAAAATGTTTTAAGTGACGTAATTCAGAACTGCATTATTAACAACGGCGATGAAACAATGACGACGTTGATATTTTACCTTAAAAACACACTTCTTCTTGTTAGGAATACTTATACGATATTTAAAACATCTGAGAAGTTCAGCTTAATTAAAAAACTTTTTTGTTGATGTTGTAGCACATAAGACTCCTACCTAATTTTGACTAAAATTTTAGAATATTAAAAGTTATAAAAAATAAGCAAGAAAATTTTAACTGGCGACAGGCAGGTAGAAGTGGCATTTCCTGGCGCCAGGCTACCGGACGGGGGACATGTCTGTCTGCAGATTTATAATACTAAGTTTATTTTGATGCAGGAGCATTCAATCTTCAAAATTCCAAAGGACACTATTCCCTGTGTCATGGAAAATTTCCCGCGCTGGACGAAGGACTCGCGAGGATTGGTGGAACAAACATGACGTGGGATATCTTTTCCTTTGGAGAAGGGATATACGAGTTTAGCTAGGATGTGAGAAACTGAAAAATATACAGAGTTGTACAAGACGTTGATAAAGCGAGGTCGAAGGGAGGAGAAAGCTGCAGAGAGGAAAGGATTTTAAAAGGGAGGAGGAAGCTGGAGAGTGCATTAAAAGCTGAAAGTGAGATGTGAATTTTTGCTCTTTAATGAGAAGGCGTTGAGAACAAGGAAGAGCAGAGGGAAGAAGGAAGTAAAACTGGGTTTTCATCAATCACCGGTACACCCCACCGGTTCATCCCACTTTCCTCCGGGGAGGGAAAATCTACAATTCAACCCGAAGGAAGTTCCAGTCGCCAAGTAACCTGCATCAAGATTGGAATCAAGATAATACAGGCTCGTCAAGTGAACTAAATGCCTGCTGTACATGGTTACCCAAATGAGTAATTCACTCTGATATTGAAAAATCGTTCTCTTGAATTTATTTATTTATTTTTGATTGCACGCAGGACTCCTTTTAAAGTGACTGTTTTTTATAAATAAAATATCATATACTAAAGCGCAAGTAATTTTATTAAATAATTTAAATATAAACCCCTAAAATAATTTACTATGTAATACTCATTTTTAAGAAGATTATTAATTAATTATTTATTCTGAATAACGGTAAGGAGTATTAATATATTATTAAAGGAAACTTACAAGCAGTTAAACGAAATGATATACAGTCATTATATTCATTGCTCAATTCTTCAGTTATCAGAAATAAAATGTATTTTATCACCGTGACATATGAGACATGCTAAGATTATATTGGTAATTAAACTTGAAAATTTGGGAAGGATTGTGCCACCGTAGTAGTTTCACTTTTGATCCAACTTAGAATCAAATGCGTTGGTTCCTGACAATATACGGGCCAAATGCTTTCTGCGTTTTTAGTGGACTTCGCGCTTCGAAAATTAAGACGTGAATACCACGATATAGGAGGAACCTCCCCGTGCTTGACTGTAGAAAACAGGTAGGTCGGATCGTAGGATTCTTTTGATGTTATCCATAAATAAACTGCCGTTTGTAGGAAACAATGTAAAAGATGATTCATCGGACCATACCACATTCTTTCTGAAATCCAGTGTACAGATTTTAAGATCGTGGCACAACTTCTCTCGCAGCTTTGCGTTGGTTTCCGTTATGAAGTGTTCCGAAATTGCAGTCCTTCCATGAACTTTGTGAAGCACCCGCCACACTTTTATTGTCGAAACAGTATTGTTCAATTGAGTGTTGAGCTCTGGAGTCACTTTTTCCACAGAAAGTTTAAGTTATCTTAACACAATCCTTTTTAATGTTTGTCTGTCTCTGCTTGTTAAGTTCTGCTTTCGATCACGATTCCTCTTCGCTAATGATGTTTGGTGAATGCTGTAATTACTGTAGATACTGTCACTCGTGAAACGTTAAATAGTTAAACCGTTTTCATCACAGATTACCACGCTAACCACGCATCAAAGATTTGTCCTTTTTCGAAGTTTAAGAGATCTCACATTTCACCGATCACTGGTATTAACCGTCGCACAACAAAGCATATAATATACTGCAAGATAACCTAAATAAATCTATAAATTAATCCTACAATAATGACTCTATCTGTCTCATTCTTTCCCTTCAATTTGTTTACATTTCGTTTAAATAGTCTCTATCTGAATAGTTTTCGTATTGAAACTAAAAATAGTTAAATATTAATTATGTATATTTTATAATTTTTGTTCTTGTGTTTTGTAAGTTCATAAAATGAAAACTAGATATTGTTTTAGGTTGAAATTATAAATGCCAATTGAAAATAAATTTAATTTATTAGAATATAGGCTTTTAAATAAAGCACTAAATTGTAGGCAATTAGCTACAACTTTTAATACAGCTAGTAATCTTGCAATTATGCGAAGTATTTCCCAGTAATAAACACGAAAATCGTAATTACAGATGAATGAGGCTACAATGTTGGCCGTATGAGGGAAACTAATGAACTAATGATAATTGAAGATCTGTAGTTGATTACAGAGACAATAAATAATCGAGATCCATTTTAAATTAACAGGAGGCGTTGTGGAAGCAAACATTGATATATTTTATAAATGTATACATATACAGTAAACAACATTAATAATTCGTATGTTGTTACCAATAAATTCAGTGTTATTTCGATAAACTAGTAATTATAAATTTTTGCGTCCAAATAAGGTGTGTTAGAGTATGTTTTTAATTTGATAAAATTGTAATAATACGCGGTCTCACTTCTCTGAATTAATCTGATTTAGTTATTGTGAATTTATTTTGAGCCAAAGAGTAGTTTAACAACGCTCTACTTACCGTATATCAAAATTGTTTAGTATCCAATATTTGCGTCTGATATTTAAACAGTTTCATAATAACTGAAATTATTGACTTGAAAACAGAAAAATGCTAACAGTTTAATTAAACTTTGCGTTGTGAATTTCAAATACGTAGTAGGAATGATTACTTCTAGCAATACTTTTTTTCTCTCAGTTTAGGCTTTATTTTACACATTTATGGAACAGGGACGGAATTCGACATCCAATACTTTCCAATACGGTTCGCTAGAATTGTGAACAACAAAGTATGTTTAAATAATGGCCAACTATGCAATAATTAATCCTTTCTTTTCGTTTCAATATTTCCATCTCTTATTGTAGTTCAGTATTTGACCTAATTAAATTCGGAATATTTACAGATATTTTTTAATTAAAATGTACGTACCATCATCGCTATATTTGATTCCATTTTACCGAGTAGACGCTTTCATTAAATCTTTTACAGCTCTTCAGTGTATTAGCTTTCTTTCATCAAGTCATAAAACACCAGTTGGTGCGGTGATGGATTAAGATAGTTGTTTATTACGTTTTACTGAATAATGTCTGTTTGAGATATGATTTGGTAAGGAAATATTTGCTGTATTTGGTGTTTTTTATGTTTTATTGTACAGAATATACCACTTTTATGTCATATAGGTGACAATTCTTGAATATAAGGGTACTTCATCCGTGCGATGAATCCCTTGCAGGTTAATAATTAGTTGCCCAACGCCCTCAGCAACACAGTAAATGCTGATGGGCCGGTAATAGGAGAGTAATTACTCGAACGTGATGAAAATAAATCAGTTTACTTTATAATCCCTTAGCAGTTTGCATAAATCGACGATCAGAACATAAAGCACGATAAAATTTCAACAGATAATAATGTCTATTTTTTGGAGTAAAGTGTAATTTTGAAAATAGGTCTTATTGAAAATTATATATAATGTTCTTTCATTATCAATAACGATGTAAAATTTGGTTTTTCCTGAAAGCGACACATATTCGGATATAGTATGTTTAATTTCTACGAAAAAATAACTTCAATAAACAATTACAAGGTGGTATGAAGGTTTCAATAATAACTAATGCTAAAAGTACATGACTTAATAAGTAAAAAGCAATATAGGAAAATATTCATTTCTAAAAATGATAACAACTGATTGAAGCAGGGTTGAGACACATCCTTAAACAGATAAATAGTTTCACAGAGGAGTAAGAAAAAAGAAAATTTCATCGAGCTGCCTCCTGAACTGGTAGATGCAGGGAATGTTTTGTTATGAAAGTTAACCCTACTCCACTCCAGGCAATGGAAGGACGTGGGACAAGTATCAAATGCCGAATTACCGGACGCAGGTTTTCTGCAGTTTGCATTGCATCACTTTTAAGCGAATGCTGGATTGTATCCTTAACCTATATCCTGCGCAATCTTGCTCTCTATGCCACGTTTCCCTTTTCAAATGACTGCCAACACCATTAAAGGAGAATTATCAATACCTGGGTTAACTCCATGGAGCCTATCACTCCAAAAAGATATTGATTTCAATATAATTAAAAATCTATTGCTTAATATATCAGATTATTCTTAAGAGATTAAATTAATATTCATGCGCTACTGATTTAATTATATATTATTTACAAAACGTTTAATATTCCTTATTTCTTTTCTTGTCACCGCAGCGATTAATTTCATTACACATTCTCTGCTCCGGATTTTATCGTAACTCCTCGATTTTGTGTTGCAATATAATTTTGTCTCTTAGTATAAGCATCCCCTAATTAACAGCACGGTAAGGAATTTTCGGGTGAAAATACGATGGTGGTAATAATATCAGTTTATCTCTTCTGGGAATTGAATACAGCTTATTAAATCCGCAAGTTGTTCAATATGCTAATTAAAAGTAAGCCTAGAAATGGAACGTGAAGAGAAACAATTTTCTCCGTATTTAACAATTTTTGGGAATTAATGAATTAATATTCGACGTAATTTTGCTACGAGATATTTCTTCGAATATCGCATAAATTCTTTAATAATGGGATCTGAATGGTTCTTGAATTTAAACGGTATTTTGAGTTAGCCTAGGGAAGAGCGTAAATTTGTTCCGGAGAGCCACTGAGGGGCGGTGTAAAAATAGTGAGGGCACTCGATGGGTCGCTAACTCAATGTCAGAAACCGCACCTGCACGTAGCGTTGCCATGGCGACGGGGCCCGGGCAGCCACGACACCTGCCGATGCTTTTGTCTTGAAAGGCGCCTTCCGAGATTCAATTCCCAGCGCGCGGCATATTAGCTCAAGAATTTGTCATGCCCAAAGTTCAAATGACACCCACCCGAGAGTAAGAAACTTACCATTAGCGACACAGTGGAACTGGTGAACTCGTGACTCTCGAAATTCCATAACTGCCCGAGGTCATGCTACATGACACAGATATTGAATAAAAAATAAAACAGAATTAATGGGAGAATAATCGAAATTAATTTTACACTCAATTAAAAAAACATAATAAATTGGGCGGCTTTATTTACTGCAATTCAATAGTAAAGATGAAAGGATTAAAATGATATAGGTATCAATGACGTCGAATAAATAATGGTGAGGGACAGAGGAAATATTAATGAAGTACTACATTAGAGTTTGAAACTAGATCTTCTGTAGAGGTTAATAAACTGAATGTAAGGAGTAGCTAATTAAATTAACGACCTAACATTTGAACCACCGTGGCTAAACTGCTGAAGTTGAGACTCAAGAGAACTTATAAAAATTTGTGCATCTGATATTTTTAACATGTGGTGGCAATTAGAAAAATCCTGAAGAACATATAAATAAGTACCGAAATGTGTTTTCGTTTTATTAAATAAATAATCTGAAATTAGTCATGAATTTTATCACATTTTTCATTTTTTTCACTATACTTTAAACACGAATGCCGGGAGAGAAAACTGGAAGCTTATAAAAATAGGAATAAATAAGAATGCAGATTGCAGATTGGGGAACCCAGGGTGACATAACTATAATTCAGCTAAATACTAAAACAGATAAATTGAATGATCTCAATACGAGCCTTAGATGATGTATGTGGGACTGTGACGATCAATCACGGAGAAAACAATATTGTTGTATGACTAGTGTCGGCCTGTTGACATGACATTTTAAGTCGCTGTGTTTACGTAATTCAACGTGAACATTGCTAGTTCACGAGCAATGTTAAATATCTTTAGTGTTAATTCTCCACGGTCTACGGTCCAGATATGCATTGTTTACAAATCTATCTTAATATTTTCCTTTCCCATCTTCTCAGACACTCTTCTTCTGTCATGGTAATTGTCCATGTTTTCGAGTCATACGTCTTATCATCGTTCGATAAATAGTCGAGTTTATATTCAGACTACATGACTTAAGAATCTTTATCAGGGCTATTTCCAGTTGCAATCCTTTCTTTATTTTCTTCATTTATGCTGCTATCAGTACTCCCAAGTACTTAAGCTTCTCACAACTCTCATATTGACTCCATTCAGCTTTATGAATTTGTTTTTCATAGCAGTTTTTCTCCTGGAAGAGAAAGGGTATTTTATTTTGGCATTATTCGCTCGCAGCACCAATTCTTCTGCCTTCTTCCCAACCCTTCCTCTAGCTCATTTAGTTTTCTAGATAACATGCACACTTCATCCGTGTATTCTAGGTTCTGGTTCATATGGGCAACCAGAGTGCTTCCTGGATTGTTGAACTCCACTGTTCTCATTACTCTCTCCAGTACTATATTGAAAAGTAATGAGGATAATACATACCCCTGTCGTAAACCTTAGTTTTCACATTCTTTGGTAAGTTTTCCTTCTACTTTAAATTAACATTTTTTTGTTGTTTGGAGTCATTTGTATGAGTCTTATAGTTTATATGGACACTCCACGTTCATCAGAATCTTACACAGTTGTCTCCTTTTCAACCTATCATAAGCCTGTTTGAAATCCACAAAAAGCTGGTGTACATCCACATTATATTCGTAGCACTTCTACATGGTTCCAAGTACGCTTTTAGAAAATCTCTTCCAATGCCTACAAAAATTAACGGCTATATATCCAATTGAACTTCGTGAATCTGTGACGTCTGGTTGTATAGTAAACAGAAAATTGATTTATGTTACCATTTATTGATACTCATAATGGTTGTAATAGCCGTAGAAAAAAAATAAGTTTTAAATTTATAGTCATAATTACGGAGATATTAACAAATAAATTTTCCACTGTGACGTCATCTTTCACTCCGCTAGAATCGCCACAAGTATTAAGTGGCAATACGTTTACATGATGCTCACTCAATACATTCATTTAATTATTACGTATTCCAGATAGAAACCACTAACCTCAATTTTCTCTTAAAAAATTTTGCACTTTTATTCCGATGTGCTTAGCCTATTTTGCAATAATATTGGATTGACACAAAACTTCTTTATTAATTATTCGTAAAATTCTCAGCTGAAATTACGTTCTCCATTCGCAACTGAAAAAAACCACAAAATCAAAATAGACACACAACCATGTTTATATAAAATTCTCACTCATGCTATTGGAAACAATTCTATTAAATTATAAAAATTATAATAGCTTACCCGAGGTTTTTATAACACCCTTAGATATATTAATTTAAGTCTGCTTTTCAATATCTTACTGCGTAAAGGTCGATATTGTGTGTTTCAAAAAGTAAAAGAAGCAGTCATGTTATAAGGCTCCAATATTTTCCACAATTGCCAGTTCCATGCGTTAACACGTAAGTATACTAGAGAACGTAGATTTTCCCGACGAAGATGCTTGATGAAGGGTTCTCGGGATTCCAGTCACCTGAAGATGAGGCGGTGTCAGCCATAGAAACGTTGTGGATTACAAACGACATCACCCGACTGGAATCCCGAGAACTCTTCATCCACGTAAGTATATATTTATTAAAATAATTCCTTCAACACTTATGTTAGTGGTTTCTCACACCAACAGTATTTTTCCTCAGGGTTTTAATAATATACGTACTAAGCTTCGTTACAATATTCTGACACAATTAAATTTGTGTAAAGAATTAAAAACAAACATGATTCGCTTTTATTAAATTCACTATACATGTATTAAGTAAACTGAGGAAGCACAGTATGTAACTGACAACTCAAAACATCGCTCGTCATTTGTATTTGATTAACATTTAATATACTATTATTTAATATATTTGTATTTACAAGCCTGATGAGAACAGAAACATGCAACTGCATTAATTAATTTACAATTAAAGTTTCTGCTTTCTGCCTTTTCTCCATAGCACATTTGGACTTAAATTAAATTAAATATATAAAATCGCATATCGATCAAGATTATGATTACAAAGTATAAAATAATTTAGAGATTGTGAGAGCTCAGTAACTCATGACATTTCATTGTTTATTGTTTCATCCATTATGAGAAGGTATATATACATGGATCTAAGCCCCCATTATCCGGAAGAAAGGATAATGCTCGAGTCGAATACAGATTGCACACTGAAAGGTCTTCTCGCTTCAGGAAGAAATATTTTGCTGGCAAGGCCATTACACCAAACACATGACTACAAGCTTAAGGCCGGGACGGATGGTCGTACACTTTCAATGCCAGGATTAAGTCTGGTTTGAAGGCCTTATCTTCAGCTTTAAACGGCAACACATTAAATCACCGTAACGTCAAATCTTGCTTAAAAAATCATTCTGTCTACAGAATAATGCAAATAATAAAATAAAACAGTAATAGATTAATAGATGAAAAGTAGGCTATATTTAAACATTAATCCATTTTTATACCTATTTTTACATTACAGATAATAAAATATTGTCAAAACATCTGTATGTCTCACAACATAAGTCTGACAAAATACAGGTATCAAATTTTCCTAGCTTCCAAGACATATTTGTTATATAGTAGTATTTAAAAAACTTTATGGATGAAAACCTTGATTATTTAACTATACTTAAAAAACTATATATTATCGGTTCTCCGGCAATACGGTTACCTTTTAGTTGAAGTATTACTAAAATATTAAAACAAGACAGTGACGGAGTAACAAATTGATGGAAATTCAACAACAGTTTTTAAAGGAGGCTACACACTGGAATACGTTCACCTATGTTTTTAACTAAGGTTCCCATAATGCCAAACATCTCCGCCTGCAATAAAATATATACTTTTATACGAATCGGAGAGGAGGGAGAAGATAGATTCGGGTTCCCGGATATCGTTGTTATTGGGTAATAACTTTTTTTTGGGTGAATACGATCTTTGGTGGTTTTGTTGATGATTATAAGTCTGTTGTTTAAATCTTTTTTGTGTGTGTTATATTTACAAACACAAATAATATATTCTTGGACTGACTCACGAAAGCCTAAATTTGTTTTCATGCCGAGATTTCAGGATTAACAATTATATTGTATATAGTAAGGTTTATTGGAGATAGACGTAAGTAATTAATAAAACGATTCACTATATCAACATTTTATTATATTTAAACAAAATCAGCTAAAAGATATTTTTCTCTGAAAAACCTATTGAAAGCAATTTATATGACATTTTTATAAGAGCAATTAATTTTTCAATTGTTTTCTTTTAAGAGTAGTTATAACCAACCTTTAAATTCCTTCCCATGTTATTAGAGGGGAGTCGACACAACTTGAGTAACCCTAATATAGGTTGTCTGTATTTCAGTTTGAGACGGATCGAGAGACCTGGCTACCTGCTGTAGAACTTTATTAGTATCATGTTTAGCTGAAATGCCAGGATTTCAATTACATCCTAATCGCCCTACTTAACCTTCGGATACGTTTCTTTCCCTTCAGCGTTAATAGTGTAGCATATCACCTCGAAAAGAAATAAATTGCCAGTATATCACAATTATAAAAAACATTCCATTCATTTAATTTCAAGAAAAGTATAATTTTGTACTTACTGATATAATATTATCTTCCTTCTTGCTCTTCTTCCGCCTTCGCTCTACAGCGCATTGAGGAACTTGGCCTACCGGGTTGACTGCGGACTGTCATCTTACATGACTAATTCCGAATATGGAGTGACACGTGGTCAGCGTATTGATTTATTTCTCGCTCACAAAAACGAAATAAATTCCATTGAAATAATAGTAGTGTTAATATTTTTCGTAATATTCGTTTTGTCTCATGTATAGACAAACATGACAAATGTTAATAGCAGATAAAAAAACATATTTCTAATTTGCTTCAACGAAATTATTTTTTTAAAATTTTAATCCGATATATTCATTAATTTCAAATTCATATAATGTTAACAATTATTTTTAAGATATGTGGAACGTATCTAATTTTTATGTATTGTGAAAATTTGAAATTTATTTTAGGAGAAAAATTTACTAAACACAAATACAAGGATACGCGGAAAATTTAAAATTATATTTGAAACTTTGTACGTGTCATAGTACTAAATTATAACTAGAAATGTCCACTTGGGAAGTTGGAAAAGGAAATATTGTTTACTTGCGAAGATTTAATAAATAATGCTTATATAGAAAGTTTGGTTCACCACGTCGCTCCAGACAGACAGAAGAAATATATTATAAGTATCAAATTTACTAAAATTATAAATAACGAATAAAAGGAGAATGCATCTTCTCATTATAATCGTGAACAACAGCTACATTAAAATTGACTAGTCATTGATGGCTGAATATTAAATATATTGATAAATAAGCACCATTTATTAACTGAATACTACTCTAACCAATGAGATGCTAAAATAGAGCTGAATATTCATCATAGAAATAATGAAATGCATGTGGACGGAGCAGGGTATTACGAGTGACGAAACTTAACTTCTCCGCGCTGTGGGTAAGTATACCTACTACGCGCTGATGACAGTTTAAAAGCCAATTCTTACATTAATATCTAGATAATACCAGATTATATTTCCCCTTGATAAAATGGAATGTGACCATTTCGGCGACATCATCATTATTAAAAGATGTGTACATATATAAAGGATCACAAACTAATATTTCTTAAATTAAAACGGGATCAAATTTTTATTAGCTTTGTGGATCTTCCTTAACCACAAAAATTTAAAAAATGGGGAACTAGTTTTAGGGCATTGGGACCCTGTAAAAATTTACATGACAACAGACTATAGAAACCTGTAAACCAACCATTGACGAAGGTAGAACATTTATGTGTGCTACAGGGATTAAAACTCAATTACGATACTCAAAAGTGACTGTCAATCAAATGGGACTCGTGTGAATTTAATATCCCCGAAAACTGTAAGAATATCTTACGAAGAATGGAGTTCAACTTAACTACATTTTTAGATAGACATAATTTTGCACACGTCGTTGATAAATTGTAATTTCACAAAGTATGCTTGTTTGCCTAAATTGAGTTATCAATGTCCCCTCTGAGAAATTTCGTAACCAAAATATTAACAAAATATTATTTTATGTAACCGTATATTACTGTTATACTGGTCAAACCAAACCAAACGATCTTCGGAAACCGGTATTAATGAACACAAAAATAAGATGAATTTTAGTGTACACAATTATTGTCTTGTGCAAGCATATATATTTATTTAAAACAAACAATTTACTGTCAAAATGTAAACAAGTATATTGAATTTAGTCTATATTATAGACTTATGAGTGAAATTTAATAATTAGACCACTCCGAAGTATCGTTTCCTTTAATAATTGCTAATTTTCTCAATATTGTTTTCCTCTGCGGCATTTGTGAGCTTATTATCGTCGTTAACTGTGGTTTTGTGTCTAACTTTACGGTAACTAACCTTTCACTAATTTGTTTACCTGCGTATAACTCATAAACAATGCCATTATAATTATATGTTCATTCACAATAAATGTCTCTTCTGCATGGTGTTTTCATTCGTATCAGTTTGTCTTGATACACACCCTATATCATATTAGAAATTTGTTTTCAAGTTTTACATTTTTAATCATACATGATGAAGTTAAACATTTAATGGTTTTACTACTGTGTATTAATAATTAATTATAAAAATATATTAATTACTGATTTGTTGTTGGTTTATTTATTCGTTAAGTGGTCGAATTACTATTTGGATTTATTTAACTGAAATCACGCTCTGACAGAGAAAGTAGTTTTTATGTATTTATTTCCACTCCATATATGAATGTTATTGAAATATAACGGTTGAAACTGTAGGTTTTTAAATTAACGTAACGATTTATTTATTATAAACTTCGTTTTCCAAAAACATTTCTTCAAACACATTATGGAAAATTTCCACGTTTACCCATTTTATTGAAGTAACTAATTCATGATCACGTACCACTGACATATCTTGTCCTCGAGTCCCAGCAGCTTTAACTGAAAGCAATGAATCATAACAGAGGGAACATTTATCATGGCAAGTGACGCAAAGAAAGGAAAACCGATGTGGAACACGTCTCGAAACATTTCAACAAAATAAACATGCACACTATATTTTTCCGTTTAAAATAAGTGTAAATCATGTATGTTTAAGTCATAGAATATTTATTTGCATAGAAACGAAGAATAATTACCTTATATAACTGTTATATACTCTTAAAATGAATAAATTAATGCATATAAACTTGAAACCAATAAAACAATAAGAACATTTAATATATGCATACACTGGATTAATTTACATTAATCAATAGTGTAAACAAAACTGGCTTTCAAGAACTTTGTTCACGTATATATGTATATAAAAAAGGCGATGCAAGTTTTTTTTGAATTTCAGGCATTTGTACAGCTTAACATTTAAACTCCGTCAGGAGGTATGAAAATGAAACACAGAAACGAGAAATAGAATATGGATATAACTTTACTTATGTTGAATAGCTTACAAAATTAGAAGTGAAATACTGTAATGTTAGAAATTTAGTATTTAAAAATGTGTATAGATTTTATTGGGTGACAGGTTACATGAGGTGATCCACTAACTGACAACTCCCATTTAATAACACAGGAAGGGAATTTAAAATGAGGGGGGGGGGGAGATACGAAAGGGCAAGGTTAACCAACTGTTAACTACGGTCCCTGGGCTATAGTTTCAGGATCGAGGTTCAGATTAAAATAACACTAGTTGCCAGATAAATTAATTTCTTTGACCTGTGTAATACAGAAGCTTTTGAAATTTCTTTTAATTTATTTCATTACAATATATTTTCCTTACATGATTTATTGAATATATAAGTAAACTGCCCATACGGCTTCATTGGCATAGTTACGGATATTATATTTTTTCCCTTAATGTAATTTTAATTATATATAATTAAAAATTGTTCTTACCATATGTTGTTCTATGTGAAACCTAAAAAGTTATTTTTATATATTGGATTTAAAATTGCAACTGATAAAATTTTTAATATAAGCAGTCGTTACTATCTAATTGACTGTTAAGAGTGTGTCCTTCTGAAAAGCATTGTAACGAACAATTGAGAATTGTATAAAACATATTTTGAAAGAATTTGAATGGAATTAAAAATCATTTAGAGTCTTCTGATTTTCTTGGTAAACACAGAAATCAGAAGTGGGATAGAATTGTTACATTAAAAAAATAGAATTTGTGAAATATTTTTCTTGCGTTTAACAGAACTTAACTGTCTCACCCTTTAAGGAGTCATAATTGTGGTGACCACTGGTTTCAACTTCTGTCTTCCACCATACATATAAAGAACCAAAGAAAAATCTTGCTACTGTAACTTTCATTTTTATTTGTATATGAGTAATTTAAATCTTAAAACTTAAAACCGCCAATTCATGCATAAAGAAAAACTGTTCAAAAATATTTCCATCTCTTACAATTTCATATGTGAGCGTTTACTTGTGTTACGGATTTAAGCAATCATTATTAGAAGCTTAGACATTTTCTTAATGAGTACTTATCTCGTTCGAAATTAATGAAGGAAGTTGTTAAGTAAATATTTCTTATTAATTTTTAATTTTGTGTTCTCAAATTTGCATGGACTGTTGCAACTTTTGAAACTGCATTTAGAATTAAGATTTAGATTTATTGTTGTTTCCATTAATCCTCGATTGAGGAAATAGGATACGTCATACATTAAAAATGAAAAATGAATAAATAAAGTACATAATTAAAGGCAAATAATCTTAAAATAAATTAATAAAAGAAAATGTATATAGACCAAAGTCAATATAAACACAACACGGACACACGATGTCACACACACACACTGGGAAACACAAACAAGCACACACTGAGGAACACGCAATGGAGTTTTAACTACTTGGAGCTCTGCGACCAGGAAACTGTCCTTGCGTCGTAGCTCCAGGCAATACATGAAACAAACAAACAAAAGAGCAGAAAAAACTGATAAGAAATTTTAAACATGTATGGTGTGCTATTTTACAACACAGCTCAATCAACCTTGATTTAAATACTAGAAGGACGATTAAGAAAATCCAGTCCCGAGTAAAACGCGCCATTTAAAAGAATAGTTTTACTCTGCTTCACGAAGCTTTGGTAGGTACTATTTTTAACCTCTGGCGGAAGGCTGTTGCATAAAATTATCCCGGAATTGTGAATACTTTTCTGGTGTAGAGCAAGGCGATGCTTGTCCGACCTTAGAGCTGAACGATTTCTGGTCGCGTATTCATGAAACTCGCCATTTGTTTGAAACAAATTAGTGTTCCGCTTTAAGAGTAACCATTCTGTTAAGAAAAAGTTTCCAACAAATTGTAAAACATTTATTACTTTGCACACGTACCTTTGGCCACTGCGCAATTTTCTGGCGCAGATTATCTTCCTTTGATGTGTGGAGAAAACTGCTTCCAGTGCCATTCTTGCCTAACTCCATTTTTAATCTTCATGAATATAAGTTTTGATTGTCTCAATGTGTTTTTACTGTCAACTAGAAAAGTGATGTATAATTTTTATCAGAAAAATAAACGTTTAAACCTGGTGTCACATATGATTGCATGACAGTTTCATATCTATAAATAGATTGTAATTACGTTTTTATGACTTATAAAATCTCATAAATTCTTATCATTGAAATTCTGTATAAATATATGTACTAATATTTCTTATAGAACATCATAATGCAACATCAGACTTTTTAAATAAATACAAATGTTATTGTTTGTATTGAAGGAATAAAAAGAAAAGAAAGAACAAAGAGACTACATTTTACAAAAATATAGTGGCGAGGTTTTATTTACATTTCTTGGTAAATTTATTCTCAAAGTTCAGTCTGAAGTTACTTTCATCTCTCTTAATTTTACTGGAACACGTTGTGGTGTTTATTGGTTGTGTTTTCCTAAGAAATTTGTGAAATTTAATTTTTTCCTGTAGCGTAGCTCCAAATATTTTCAAATTCAACGAGCTAAAAAATATATATAAACTGATTTATAAATTTTTCACGTGCGTAACTTTTAATCGAAGTCGGAGGCTGTTCATGGAATTTTTATGTGCTTGCATATATTGTAGGTATTCAAACGCTTGCTTTTATTTTGTAGAAATGGTTCCAATGTGCGTTATAAATAAAGTGATGGTTATTACTGAAAAACGTACTGGTCGTCACATTCAGTGATGCTGAATTTATCTAGATGGGAAACTAAAAGTAGTTGGAAAAATTTCCGGCCTCTTAAATGTATTTTATCTTCTTAGAACTATATATTATTACAGAATTATCTTGTCTACAAAAGTTCTGAATATAGTCTTCAAAAATTCTGAATTATTTTTAAAATACTCTAATTTTTAATAATTATGTTTTGCAAATATGGTTGAGAACTGAAATTTTTTCATAAGGTGAGAGTTTTATTCCTCTCTGGTTTGTCCTATGCAACAAACGTAGTAGTCTGTACAATAAATTTGTATATTAGATTCTGATTACCTGAATTGTCATTATATTTAAAATTTTAATATAAAATTATAAACGTAGGATAATCAATACTGTCCGATTTAAATAATTGCATTAATTTGAAGTGTAGATTCTTTTAAGAATAGAAGAAGAATAATCTCTTTCTATTATTTTTCTGATAACTTGCATCGCACATCTGAGGATGTCCACAGATTGTGTTTTTAGTAGTATACTTTTGTACAAGTAAAACAAAATTGTTAATAATTATTTTTAACTGTCTTCTTGACTATTATATATTTATGAATTTTTTTATAGGTTTCAATAAACATCTAATTTTAACTCGATTTTATTTTAAAGTTTAGTTACTTTATTTTACCAATATTTCCATATTAGTATTCATTGTAGTATGTAATTGTAATGAATCCTATTTCCTCATTTTAGAATTAATGTAAAATCAATCTAATAAAATTTGGACATTGACCGGAATTGACTTCGCAAATTCTCCACCTCTCTAATTGGACAAATTTGATCAATTGATTCAGCGAACAATAAAGAGATTTTTACTACGCGTATTTGTAGTTGAGGTCGGCTAGCAAAATTAATTAACAGTGAGTAAAGTGGATAACTGTTAATTTCGATCATTGTTAGTGGTTAGAAAATCGTCTTAAATTTTACTTGAAAGGTCATTAAAAGTCTGAGCATAGAGGCATTTTCTGCAGATATCTACAAATCCGATATTGTTTATTTATTTATCCCGATAATTTCTAAAACCTACGATTTCCGTTAAGAGTTTCTCTCTGTGGAATAATTTTACACGCTAGATGCTATTTAAAATTAGAGCTCATTCAGGAAAGAGGAAGCATTTAACGGAGGTTGTGTGGCTGAACTTTTGAAGTTGTATTTCCTGTGATAACACAGGCTGGTAATGACTTTTAAAGTCTCAGACTCAAATAGGACAGACAGTACTTATCTCGCTTTAATATTTAATTTACTCAAACTCGATTGTGCGTTACTGAGATGCTTTTAAACTAATATAACCTTATATATAAAATATATATACTAACATAAAGCAATAAAAATAAAATTATAAAGTCATATCAGCATTATGTTTTTTTCAGGCATTTAATACTAATGAAGTTGAAAGTATTTCTCTGTAAAATCTCAGAACCCTTAATAACATTTCCTTTCCTTGTGAAAAATTTCTACTGTTACTCTCTGTGATGAATTTAGCTTCTAAAACTTCATGTTCATAAATGTATCTACTTTTCACAGGAGCTAAATTGCCAGGAATGATTTACAACATCACCCTTTGAATATATTCCACTTTCCACAAATTATCAATTGCAAAAGTAGAAATTCTTGATTTTTTTCTGTATCCGATCCCCATTATTTGATCAAATAAACATTTTTTATTATTATTATTATAATTAAAAAGGTCTCTAAAATTTAACACAGTTCCTAATTATTTAACCGACCAAATTCTGTTCCGCTGGTTTGAAGAAATTTGCGAAAAATGATGGAAGTTATTAAGGTAGTTTTGGTGGTATTCAGTCCTAAGACTTGTCTGATGCAACCCTCATTGCTAACACATCTTCCGCATGCCTTTTCATTTCCGCATAATAACAACATCCTACATCATCCCTATCTGCTTACCGTTTCCATCCTTAGCCTACCTGTTCTGGTCTTACTCCACACTCTTCCCTCTAGTGATAAAGGTGCAAGACACTCATGTCTCTAAACGTCTCCTTTTAATCCATCCCTTCTCTTGGTCAATGTCCTCCATGTGGTTCGCTCTTCCCCTATTCTACTGACAATTTCCTCGTTAGCGATTCTATCCAGCATCCTCATATAGCTTCTATTATTTTCCTCTCCGCAACTCGCACCCATATAACGCCACGCTCCATACGAACATTTTTAGCAACGATTTCCTAATTTTCACACATATTACCCACAAGTAAATTCCTCTTTTTTGCGAAAGCCTTCCTTGCCTGTGCTATCTTACTCTTTATGTTTACGATACTTCTACCATTCCTAGTTATTACGCTTCCCAAGTGGCAGAATTCCTAAACTTCCTTCAAAATATCCCTTCTCAATCTAACACCCTTTGTTATTCCACTATTTCCCATACTACTCCCCATTACCTCATATTGAACTCTGTCTCTAGAACCACGTTCATGCCATTTAATATGGTTCCAAAGTCCTCTTCTGACTCTGCTAATACTACAATATAATCGGCAATTTAAAAATAATAAAGACATTAAATCTCTCACACAGCGAAATAATTACTCTTTTCTGAGCGATAGAATTTGTAGTTTGGAAAAAATAATGGTTATATTGTTTGGAATATTTTTAAATTAATAGTCGCACCAAACAACGAGGTTATTAGTGACTTGATCTTTTAGGTATCTAATTTTCGTTTTCTCTTTCGGGTTAGCTCAGTAAGGGTACTTGAAAACCCACGAAAACACCCAGGCCCTTGCCAGGAATAGAACTCTGGACCTCTGTAATGCGAGTCTGTGACGTTAGCCACAGAGGCGGCCTATAATATCATCGGCAAACCGTAGGGTTTTCATTTTGTCTCCATGTGGAATAATTCTAGATTATAAGCAACATAACCGGCTCATTGAACCGAATTTATAATAAAAATTTGTATGAATAAATAAACAACAAAAAGTTAAGTAAAGATGTTAAGCTTCGTTTATATATACAATTTTTACGCTACAGTAAGTATTATTTGCCAAAATAAGAGTGAAGAATATATTATTTTACAAAATAGTATTGTATTAGAGGTGTTATAATAATTCCATGTTAAGTTGGCTATGATTAGTGGTCTTCCGGAGCAGCCGATTGAGGAGTAGGTCTAACGATGGTTTGTACAAGTTCATACTGAACTTTTGAGAATTTCTTCACATCTTACAGATGGGTAATTTATTTCTGTCTTGCCCCAAAGTAAGTTTAGAGATGTACGTGGGCTGTTATTCGGAGTAGTGGCTTGTTAAAGTCACTACATCCGTGTGCATTCCCGCTACATTTATCACGTTGTGATGAAAGAGACTATCGAAGTCATCAGACAACTTTCATCAATCAACATTTAACAACACTTATTAATATTCATAGAATACGTGAGCATAAATGTTGTATATCCATATCACGATTAACCACTTGTTCCTCTGCTCATTTTCTATTTGAAAATTATATATAACTGTTATAGTTTCTTAGATTATATTAATGTCGTAAATAAATATCATATTATTAAATTTAATTATTTAATCCAAGAATACTGGTGAAGACGTTCACGCTTAAACATTATGCGGCAATTTTAAGAAAAATCAGATCTCATATATAAATGTAAACCCTACCGTTGATACTTTATTATTCGATGTTCACGTGGTTACGAAATACGCCATTATGAAATTGAATATGGTATAAATAAATTACACAATAGCTCTAATATTTTTATTTCATTTAATTGTTGAGTACCATCTTAAAGCAATAAGACTACAATGTTTTGTTATAATTGGTACACGTCAGGTTAACATTTTGTTAATGTCGACTAGATCCAAATATTCTGAATGCATTAAAACGAACGATCAAGTTACTTAATTATTTGTTTCAATATGAATTAATTTCCTTTCTAAACTTTCATGCTCGTATAATACAAGATACAATATTTCAACTTGCTACAATGTACTTCAAGTCCGATTCCATTACTTTGGCATTCAAAATTTGAATAAAATTTGTTCTGTTAATACATATTTTTGAGTTAGAAGTTAAAATAGGTACCTACTAATAATAATATAGATTTCATAAAATTTTAAAATTTCTTTTCAGAAAAAAAGAGGTTAATTTAAGACCTACATGTTTTATAACTCATAATACCCTGTTTTCAGAAAATATTGTAATCTTCTACGTTATTTTGCATGGTGCGTTTTATTTATTTACATGTTTATATTTTTTTCCGTTTCAGGATTTTCACATTTTAACAAGTTCAATATTTGCTTGTCTTTGCTGGATGATTTTATTAGAAACAGTAGAAAATGTTCATATTTTAGCAGTTAGGTAATTGTTACCATTTAATTATGTTACATCTACTTTAGTGGTCCCTAATTAGTTTTACATATTAACATTTGGATTTTATATTGGACAATTTACTTTAATGGAATAAAAGCTAAAGTTTTATTTGGACTGAATTTTCACAACGGTTTAGCGTTACTTAATATGCAACTATTTAACGAAATACTACTTTAGGGGTTTCAAAACAATTTAACAGGAACAATAATCTTTCTTACGTTTTAGCACCATATTATTTTTTATTGAATCGTTAAATATTTTAGTTTTTTGTTTTGTTTTATATTCAACATTCCCTTTACTGCTACATACATGTCCGCTAAATCCATTGTTACGAACATTTGTCGTTAAGTTCTTTTTAAGTATTGAATTCTTGTATAGTAAAATTTTGCATGTTTTATTTAGTGTTCGTAGTTTCATGTGGAGCACTAATGATTAATTTAAATATTTACAGTCATTTGAAATTTTTGTTTGGATTTTTTTAAACAGATACAATTTAAGTAACCTACCTTAAATAAAACCCGTTAATTTAACAACACGAACATATATGGTGGATTAGACTATTTTGCCTTATTCAATTAAAGGTTATATTTCATTTTGAACATGTTCCTACGATAAACAGATTCTCATCTTCGTTTGACAGGATGATTTTCAAGTCAACTAAATACATGGCTGTTGGTTGAAAAAATAAATCTTCAATTTTAAACGAAAGAAACGAATAAACTGTCACGTTGGTCCGGTTTTTTTGCAATGGGTGGAGGCCACACACTAGGGCTGCCAACTAGGCGGTGATGTAATACTCTCTCCTCTTGCGACACTTCTCCCGCACGATGTAGCACAACGCCATGGAGATGAGCACAGCTATGGTGACTCCCATACCGATGCTCACCCAGATAATAGCCTCGTTGATACCAGAGTGGCTACGTCCTGAAACAATGACAGTGTTATGCACATTCAGTCACGTAATAACTGGGATTTCAGTCTAATAGCCATACGATTAAAATTAAAACTGATAAATAAAAATAACCTGAATTATTAATATCTAAGCTTATTTTTAAATAAGGTGAAATGATTCCTAGAAATTTTCTATAATATAAGCTAAGATGAGGTATATAATCGGAGGCCTTAAAACAGCCACTAAACTTGTCTGCAGATATGTATAGAAACTAATATATAATTAAAATTAAAAAATATAGATTGCCTGTTAATGAAAGATTAATATTAAATTAAAATTTTTCCCTTCCATACTGCAACGTCGGGAATACCAATGATCGATTTTAATATCTCTTGTAAACAGTATCGGGAAAATTTACGCGCACAAGGGCGATATTAATTCATGATCGATCATTTCACGTAATAACAACGCACGTGCTGTGTGTAAAATTTTTACAACGCTGAAAATTTGTTTACTTTTGTTATATTCACACAGAGTCCAGAATACCAGAGATAAATCAATGTCGCAGCGTCATTCCGGGAGCTCAAGGTCAGAAAGTATCGATGATCATAAGTAATCAATTCGAAAGAGACCACTCAAATTTGAAACGTCAATAACTACGCAGTGACATTTTTGAAAAGACTTATAATAGTATTATAATATAAATAAAATTATGGATGTTGTTGTTTCAGTATTAAGTCCTAATACTGGTCTAACCTAACATGTGGAAGCCTTTTCGTTTCCGCATAAGTACAACATCCAACATCCTCCTTAATATGCTTAGCGTTTCCATCCTTTGCCTGCTTCTTCTGTTCTCACCCCACACACTTCCCTCTGGTGATAATTTTACAAGACACTCATCTCTTAAAAGTCATCCATATTGTTCGCTCTCCCCCTATTCTGTTTAGAATTCCTCGGTAGTGATTCTATCCACCCATCTGATTTTCTGCATGCTCCTACAGCACTACATTTCAAAGGTTTCTATTATTTTCCTTTCTGCAACCGTCCACGCTTTTCATCCATATAACGTCACACTCCATATGAACGCTTTTAGCAATGATTTCCTAATATATCTGGCATCCTTGCCTGTGATATCCAACTCTTTATGTCAACTATACTTCTACTATTATGCTTCCTAAGTAGCTGAATTCCTTAACTTCCTTCAAAATATCGCTTTCCAATCTAAGACCCTTTGTTATTTCACTGTTTCCCATACTGCACTCCTTACCTTGAATTTCCTCTATTAATCCTCACATTGAACTCTTTCCCCTGAACCACTTTAATGCCAATTATTACGGTTTCCAAGTTTTCTTCTCACTCCACTAATACTAAAATATCATCTGAAAAGCAATGGGTTTTCATTTCTTCTCCTTGAAGTATGATTCCTTAAACATATTCCGTTTTAACTTTCTTCATCGCGTGTTCTATATATAAGTTAAACAGCATGGTCTACAGACTTCATCCTTATCTTACTCCTTTCTTGATTTCTGCTTTCTCTTCTTGGTCGTCAATTCTAATTACTGCTGACTTCTTTCTGTTACGTATATTATAGATAAGATATCAAAAATAATGATTTTAAAATCGATCATATATCTGGCACCTGTAGATAAAATTACTACCAACGCTACATAAACTAGTACAATTTTAAAATAAATAATCAATGCTCAAGGAAAAATTATTTGAATAAAATTGGAATGGTCACCTGTTTAATAATCTCTCAATTATTCAATAAGAACAATATCGTTGCTTGAATTACAAAACATGATCTCTATAACATTGTCTATTTCAAAGAACATTTCATGCCATTAAATGTTTCTGTTACTCTTTAAGTCTTCTTTAAGTGTTAAACAGGATCAGTTCTCAGATAATAAATTTTCAGGAATATTTTATTCTATTTCGATTATGTAAAAAAATACTATCTGAACTGAAACGAAAAATATGGTCAAAATTTGAATTAAAATGAAAAGTTAACGTTTTTCCTTATCTTGAAGTTAGGAATTATATTCACAGTTTCACCTTCTGCTACAAATTTATAAATAAAAAACCAATCATGAAGACATTAATATATAGTTAATTGCTAAAATAAAGTGAATCATTAAAAATAAATGAATTAAGAGGCCATAAAAAGCTGTTAAATTTGTAATCAGTTGTCCGCTAGTTTAAAACGTGTTTCTATCGTGCCCATCCGTTCAATATTGGTCATAATCAAACATATGATCAACTATATTGTTAACAAACAAACCCCAAAATTGAATATTAATACTCAATTCTTAACATTTTCGTATTAATTTTTCTATATTGTTTAAACTGAATATGTAATTATTTATTCCGAAAAGTAAATATTATTTTATGAAAAGTTTGTTTCACAGAAACACGAGTAACACCTACTCGCAAGAAATATTTGTGTGTTGAAAACTTTTGACGATATTTGATGTTCCATTGTCTTACCGTAATGTTGGACCTTTGTTATTCTCTAATTTACAACGATCAATCTCTCTTCGACAATTCTATTTCTCAATCTGCTTGTGCATCTTTTCTGAGATATTTTTTTAATTTTATAGTCATTCTTCTGTTTGGTTTATTTGTTTTGCTTCATCTCTGCCATCATTATGATTCACAGACAGTGCTTTTCCTTGATAAATGTGCAACTAGCAACACACCTTTGTTTAAGTATTAAAAATCTAGATTTAACAATGCAAAAAAGCAAAAGATCACTATATACAAATACACATAAGTGAGAAACATCTAAATTGGGATCTAATTACATAATCAATATTTTGGACACACTAACCTCTAAATTAATTAAATCTAATATATCACTCATATTAGATTTCATTTTCCTATAGACGTAAGGTTGATATCAATCAACAACAACGTGACATTTAACATGCTGTAACACTGATCTAATCTTGACTTTAGCTAACCTACTCAACATAATACTAAGTTAGATACATTAATTATGCAGAAAAATTAAGCGATCTTTGTATATTATTGGAGTATAGAAACCTCATTTATAAAAAAATAATTATTGTCAATTTTTTAAGCCCTGTAAATTAAATTACCGTACCGAATATATACTTTGATATATTTTTATTTTGAATTAAATTTTCCATTTTTGGTACTTAATCCATGCAGTTAAAATTTTCATATGTTACAAATACATTTTTCAATTTCTTGTTTCCTAGTGATAATACTGCAAGCTAAAATATAATTTATTTGTTTACTTTAGATTATTTTCTGAAACCTATGAATTTACTTAACATAACACTAGTAAATATCCTCGTTTACAGTTTATGTTTTAGTTGGAAGGAGCTTTAGGCTTCACGCGTGAGTTTATGAATATTTTATGTTCATAATGATGCTTGTTCGACTGCCAGAATAGATTATAACCTATATATCTGTTTGACTGAAATAAAATAAAATGAGTTTCTATCAACAAATGACAGCGTATGAAACTTTCTTTTTTAAATATCAATGTTTCGGTACCCTATTTACCGTATTCAGGGTTGTGAAGTAACATATTATTTAAATATTCATCATAGCCAGCCAGACTAAGTGAATATTTCCAATTTCAAGTGTCACTAATTTTACTAGAGTGGTTGAAACGGAATAAATAAAAGCTTTTTGTGAGGTATTAACGAATTTCTTTAAAAATTTGGATTACCCATGTAAGCCTTTTCGAATAACAAAAAATAATTTTCCTAATACCTCACAAACAGCTTATTTATTCCATTTCAATATCAAATAGCCCTTTTTGAAACCTATGCTTAACGTTTCTGTCAAGTCACAACCTGAAGAAGGCCAAATAGGTATCGAAACTTTGTTATTTTAAACTGTCTGTTATTGGTCACAAACTAAATTTAATTTTATATAATTAAAAACAGACATAAGAGAAATTTTTTCACTTAATCTTTTAAATCTACCATTAGTATTTGTGTCGGACAAGAGACTTGCTATTGTTAATGTCACGAAGATCAAATCCTTCAATTTTGACCTGTGTTTTTGAATGTAATAGCTGCAGAGAAATGCAAAAATTGGCGTCATTTAGCTGAGTTAGGGAAGGTTACAGACAAAGCAAGCAGACATTCAGTTTAATAGATTTTATTAATGATTAATTCAAACACAGTCATGGAGTACAATTATTTAGTTTTCTGGAATTACTTTTAAACATTAAAAATTAGGTAAGGTTTCAGGATAGGTGAAAGAAGTGTGCATACACAGAAACATTTGTGACAGGGGACAATTATTACGTTTTTAATAAATAACAACATTCAGGGCAACTGTTTAAGCCAAAAGCAACAGCAGCATTGGTTATAAATTGCCATACAATGCTGAAGGTTACATATATTCGTAGTCTCCGTTAACAAAACTACAAGTATAAGATATTTAAATTGAATAAAAAGAGCGTTAACACTATTTGAGAGATGGATTGAAAGTTTCACAGCAAAGGTAAGCAAGCGGTAGTTATATTTTAAATTATTTAATTGAGTTTAAACAGAATAATAGGTTACAAGTGTCTATAAAATTATTAATCACACCATACAGTCTGTGTTAAGCTACAAAATATTTCAAATTGTTACTGGTATAACTTTATATAAACATAAATAAAACAATCATAAATACAGTCAAAAGATAAGGTTTATTCAATTACATCATTTCGTCGTCAAATGTGAGACTTCATCAGGCTCAAAGGAGATTAACCAGATTTTTCTTCATGTTTGGGATGTAACTGCGGATTAAGTCCGAGACGAAATATTTTACATTTGCACCTTAATTCTTTATCATGACTAAATTATTTGTACCTGATGCAGGCCCCTAATTTGATAATGAAACGTCTTAATTGTATGCAATATCGGCATTGTCTGTATATATGTAGTTTATTTTATGTAAAGCTTTTATAAAAATACATGTTAAGTGAAATATTATTGGTACAAAAATATTAGAAAATTGGCCTTTGTTGAGAATATTAAAACAGTTATATTGCGTCACTTTATCCGATAAACATGAGTAAATTTCAGCCCTGCATAATGTGGTTATTTATTATGTGACTTATCTGACTGTTAAGGCTTCTCGTTGACATTTACAGGAAAGTCCAAATATAAAGCACAGGCTCACCATCTGAAACAAAAGAAGTAGAAAACAAATGAATATTCTTCTTCTAATTACCCGACCCGCCAGATTAATTTACTTTAAAATGAATTAAAATGACGACTGAAAGTGTACCAGTTTTCCTTAGTCGTTTGAAGACTATCGTCATCTGAAACAGCATACAAAAATGTATTTAAAACGTTCTCCAAATTAAAATTTTTTCTCATTTACTTAAGGCCATTAAAGTTATTATAATTACCTTAGGAAATCGCGGGCAACCATGGGCCATTAAGAATTTTATTATTCGTTTCCAAACCTAGGTTTTTCTTACAATGTTGTAAACATTTGTCGAATTATTTTAGTTGTGTTTCTTCTGGATATGATCCATAAAGTTGCCTCAAATAATATTATCACTGCTCAATTAAATTTAAAATAATTAGTATATATATATATATTCATCCATTTTTTGTGGAATAACTATTCGTTGATGAAAAACGTATGGAAAAATATTGAACCTTTGCTAATTTAACTTTTTCCATTCTTTAAGTGAATTATTTTAAACAACTAGCTGAACTATAATTAAGTAATCAGAAAATAATTTCATAATTTGCTCCGAATAAATTCTAAAGTAAGTTTAACATTGTGTTCCATATATACAAGTTATGCAGGTAATTTCGCTTACCCCTGAATTTTATGTAATTTTTCCGTCATGCTATGTTTCATTTTGTTGTACCTGAGCGACACTAGTATCTGTTACAACTTAACGTTATTAAAATTTCTCTGTATTTTTTTCTTATTTCAGATATCCATTCACATGTAATGTTTCTTGCTTAAAGCTTTTAATCTGTTATTTCTATTCTGTATAAAATTAATAAGGTTGTATGATGCGATGTTGCACTAGGAAAGTACAACAAGAAAATAAAATCGCAATTGCATCTATCTTTGACAAATATCACGAATGCCTGATTTATTTTCCGGGTTTTTATGAAGAACAGGAAATTTAGAATCGTGTAGAGTCATTTAGAACACGTTGCGTAATGCTTATTTTAAAAACCTGTGCACGCATCACATTTATAAGTATGAATTATGGTTCACTGTATAAAACGAATGGAAAAAATTAGTAAATTTACCAAAGCATTAATAGAAAAAATAATCTCACTTGAATTATTCTGCCAGTGTTTACCCCATTGTAAAAAATATTAAATAGGAACTGTCTAATCGTCAAACATAACTTCAGATTATTACCAATCTCGTTTGTAATTAAATGGTTGTCTTTACAATCTACTAAATTATCTTATCTATTGTTTTTTCACACTTCAATATTTTGAGAAGTTAGCATGTAAGGATAGAATACTTGAGGGAAATTGTAGTTTCCAAGAATACTCAACTGAAATATGTCATGGTTCTAAATGAAACGCAAATATGCAATATTACGTTTTTAAAAAAATATTTAGAACTGGTTCCATTATCCTTCTGTATATTATTCGTTGTGTTCGTATTGCAGAATATAATTGATTAAATATGAGCAGACGGGAGTGCAAGTAAAGAGAGGCCATATTGAAATTAATCGAATAGATCTGACGTAACAGAATTATGGGTGCTGTCTTAATTTCATCTTTTTGACTACAATTTCCTCCACGTTTGTGGCGTTCGTGACGCGGTGTTTCCGTCTGGGATTTTAAAACTATGAGTTCCAGTATTGTAAAAATTTCTTCGCACGATTAAATCTGTATAAAAAATATACAAACTAACAAATCCTTTTTTAATATAAAAATAGATAGGTACGCATTGAACTAGTAACTTTAAACCGTTTACGTTTTTGTACATAAGCTGGGGAAAAGTTATTTTAATTAGTATTAAAAAGTTAAAACATAATATGCGTTCAAATAAATATATTTACGAGGATGCTTTGCAAGAATTGAAATACTTTATAATTGGAGAATGCTTACATTCAATTCAACATTACACTTTTCTATTCATATTCATAAATATCATCACGCTTTATATTCTAATTATTAAAATAACAAAAAAACAAATTTGGACTGACCTTAATATTAATTTTATAGCTCGACTGCTTAATGTCTTTCTCAAAATGTTATTTTATCCGTGTATTATTAAATTTGCAGTAACAAAGAACTATTTGTCAGGAACTACTTTTATCGGTAAAAATTCGTCTTTGAACCAGATAGTTAAATTCGTTATTAATATTTTGGACTAATGCATGCCATCTCTTATGTCATATATATGGTATTTCAATAAGGTCCGGTTGAAGTTGAAATGAAATAAAACAATATGTGTTTATGGTATTAAAAAAATTCCTTATTTATTTTAAAGGCCCATGTATGCCATTATGTAAGTAATATAACATAGTTAAAGTGTCCATCAATGAATTTGCCATATAGATACAGTTGAATTTAAGCGATGACCTGGGTTATGTTAGCTTTAATGTCATCGATAGATTGAGGCTTATTGGCATAGACCTTAGCTTTTAGGAAACCCCACCAGAAATAGTGTAGAGGGGTCAAATCAAACGTTTTTGCTGGCCAACTCACGTCACCTCTGCGATAGATAACCGTACCCCCATCGTTCATGTATCGTGGCGTCCGTTGTGTGGCATGTAGCGCGGTCCCAACGAAATCGGAATCGGTTATCATCGTTCTGCAGCGCTCGCCGTTGACGGTGATGGCCTCACCAACGTTGTTTTCAAAAGAGACAAGCCACTGACGGCCCCGGCCCAAAATCCACACCAAATAGTAACGTTTTGTGGATGCATTGCCACCTGGTGAACCTCGTGTGGGTTATAAGGCAATTGAAATTGTTAACATACCAATTCACCTCGTCACTAAAGATGATTTTTCGGCCGAAATTGGGCTTCGTGTTTCAAACGTTCCGCAGCCAGTCAGCAAACAAACGGCGTTGTGAATGGTCATTCATTTTGCGCTCCTGGGTTAGTTGGATCTTGTACGGGTGTAGGACCTAGTCCCAACGCTAAATTCGTCAAGTTGGGGTCTTCGAAAGGCAGAGTTATTTTGCACTGCGGTATTGACTGTATCAGGTTCTCCTACACACTTTAAAGGACCGCGGTGATTTTTTCCGCTGATCTGTTTTTTTTTGACAAACGGTTTTTGGCCGATTGTTTACCGAATCGGTCGTCTCAAATTTTGCCGCCATACGTTGGGAGTCGACTTTGAAGGACAAATTCATTGCGAAATTATGTTGATAATAGTGTTTTATCATTTGGACATGCTGTTCAATCGTATAACTGGCATGATGACTTAGCATCAGTGACTGAATAATCGACAAGAGATTAGATAGAAGCCGCCAAAACAATATGGCCACCACAGGCTGCAAACATTGACCCACCACAATTGAAACCCCCTATTCATTGTGCTAGAAATATATTCTGAAAATATTTGTTCTGTGGTTACCATGTGCTAAAATGTTATTTGTTCATAACACTGTTCCAGATGATACATTCATCAAACATGAGTGAACAATATATTTTAAACAAAATTACTTAGAATAAATTGTACCATACTTATTAACAGAATTATAAGACGAGCTGTGACTGTAATAAAAATGTACAGTACCACACTTAATACGTCATATTAAATAACGAGAATATTGCAACGTTTGCATTATGTGCACTTAAGAAAAAAAAGTAATGGCATGAAACCGTTTTCCATTCACAAGAGCGAGGGCTATAACGACTTCGAGCGGGATATATTAAACTTTGCTGACTTCTACGTTTCTAAAACTGTATGCGGGTGTAACTGAAGAGGCATAATGGCCGAAGGGTGGTGTACAACTGGTGTTCAGTCCGTCCCCAGTGGATTATCGAATATTACCGCCGTTTTGACGATCCCGCTCGAATTTGCTGAATCCTCGCCGTCATTTTCGGCATACTGAAAAAAGTACGGTCGTTAGTTTGAAAAATGAACTCTCGGATAAGGAAACGCAGTTACCCCAGTTCGTACTATCCATTAGTGGATTGTTTGAAAGTTTGAGAACGCCTGGGGCAGGAGTACAATACACAACTTTAACTAATTACACAATAGGAATTCCTCAGTTTAATTGCTAGGTTGGCCTGTTATGTATGTAATTTGTTTTAAGTGCTGGCTTTATTCTCGAAATGCCTGTAGAAGTTAAGTTATAAAAGTAGTTGAGACCGCGGAAATTCACAAAATTAAAGGTAAGTTGTACGTATAAGTTATAATAACGGACGTTTTGTTGAAATTATAGGTCAAAAGCTTATTAAAGTTCTCTCATTAAACGCACTTTGATTTAAATTATATCATTGTCAAACAATACAACTCAGAAGCTTACGGTTAACAAAAAATAATAATAAAGAAACTAAAACATAGCTTAGAATGACCAGCAAGAATTTATATGTAGTACTTGTATAATACATACACTGTTAGTCGTCTATTACAACCTATTAATTACCAAAATCTTTTATCGTCATCAGTTTCAATAACATGCTATTTATCTTATACTTCCGTTTTGACCGCCCGACAATGTCACAGAGTTACCACTAGAGGACGAGATTGCTAAAAAACAGAAATGCAGGAGAATTGAACCATCAGTTACTGTGTTTTACTTGTAAAGACATGGTTAAGCCGAGTTTGAACATGGGTAATCATAGGCGCTCGGAACGTCGGGACCAATATCAGTATAACCGCTGCACTTATAAAGTTTTCGAGAGCAACAATTATTAATGTTTGCAGAAAGTGGACTACCAAGCAAAAAATCGAGTCTAAACGCCAGGCTTGTCGTCGTCAGAGGATACTCAATGCTCGAGTTGAAGGGAGACTTGACAGAGTTGTTCAGTGCAACAGAAGAGAAACAGTGCGTCAAATAATGGAGAATCATAATCTATAACTAACTGTGAACGTCTGTGAACGAACTGTTTGCCGCACATTAGACCGTATATGCTGTAGAAGCCGAAGATCTGTTCGAAAGCCTTGAACAAGAGCAGATGTCTATAGTTCGCACAGGAGCACAATGATTGGACAGTAGATGACTGTGAGAGGATCATGTGGTGTGTTGAATTTTGATTTTAAATGCATTATGCAGATAGAAGGGTAGAATATGGAGTAAAAAACTCGAAAACATAGACCTCAGCAGCATTGCCACAAAACTTCAAGCTGGTTGTCGCAATATTATTGGTCCTTTGATTCCTGTGAAACAACATATAAATGCCCAAGGGTATTATACAAGATAAGTAAAAATAATGGACCCGATTTCATAACTTTATTCTGTGAAATATAATGAACATATCATAATGTGAGACATGTGCATAAGAAAGCAAAGTCTTATTGCCACATCACAAGTGTTCTATGTGAACTCATCGCGTAACACGACACACGCCAAGTCATCTCCTGCCAGTCCCCTTGTGTAGTGTTCACTTTGGGAGAATCGCGTTGGTGTTCCACAACTTTATTAGGATTAGCAGTTCCCCAATTCCTTCTGTTGTGCCTATTCACTTTCCTGGAAAGGTGAAAAGTCGCTTCATCACTGAAAATTACCCTTTTGGAGAGCCCACCCTCTTCCATAAATGCAAGAAAATCAGCACAGAATGACGCCCGAACATCATTCAGTGTCTTTTTAGGCTTGTATCAGTTGTAATAGGCAGGGTTTCATGTGGCTCATGTGTTTCAGCAGAATTCGCCGTACAGTTTTCTGTGGAATTTCAAGTTGCCTTGCCCGGTAGGTTGACTTGTCCAGTCAACGACATTTTCTTGAACTGCTTCCTGCGCACTTGTAGCGGTAATAAATGAAACCACGAGGAGGGAAACTAAACTTTGAGAGCTTACCTATCTTTGCTCATATCTCACATTACTAAACGTTAATTAGATTTCACAGTATAAATTTATGAAATGGGGTCCACATTTTGGCTTTCCTTATCACAGATCAAGTACATCCTGTTATGTTAATGCTGTACTATACCACGGGTGGATACATCCAGCAGGACAATGATCATTCTCATAAAGCTGGCATTGTCTTCAGATGGCTAGAACATGACGGAGAATTTAACTTGCTTCGTTGGTCTGCAAAATCACTAGACCTCAATTCAAATGAAAACTAGTGTGATGATAACGAACGGGCCGTCAGTCAGCTGGATCAAGTATCATCAAATCTTGAGGAATTGGCAAGTGTAGTTCATCAGATATTGTTTGAAATTATTCCTACCACCTACCAACATCTTCCAAAGCCCATGCCCAGAAGAATTGAATCAGTATTAACAGAAAAAGGTGCCTCAACATTGAATTGAGTGGGTGATCATAATAATTTGGCAATTCAGAGTATGTACACATTACTAAAATCTTTGATAACTAATCTCAAGAGTCGTTTTACATCGATTAGTTTATTATAATTTTAACATATCTCATTGTTATTACATTCTGATACCATTACTTGTAACAAAGATTTACTTTAATTATAAACTCAAATATATTACTTTGACACAATATTATCAAACTATAATCCTGTAAACTATTCAAGGCGAACAGTTCATTTACTGGGTGAAAGACCTGGAATCAGTGTGCGGTGATAGGCAGCAGCAGAAGGCGTGAGTCATCGCCCATCTCGTCATCACCATCTATGGCCATAATTATTAGAAAAAATAGAGGCGTAAAATTTTCAAATAACCTTAAAATGTATATGCATTAATCATACAGCCCATACATCCTTCTTATTATTGATAAATGTCTCCAAATTATTTTATATATATAACTCGTCTGATGCGACCATTTTATACTATAGTACATTAGGTAGGACTCATAATATGCAGAGTTGATTCTGTTCTTGATATTATCAATTAATAATTATATGGTGTAAGTAATAACTGATTATTATTTTTACATTCTGAATCATTAAAAATTATTTTACACGTTATTTTAACTGTTGAGGGTACTACTTGGCAACCGGTAATTACATGAAGAAAAATTTTCGAATTAGCCAAGAATTTATTCATTTAGGAAAGACAAGGACTGTAAATGTGCGAGATGACGACGCGGCATTGACTTCGAGAAAATTTATAAATGTTCTGTGGCTTGGAAAGAGAACCTTGATTGAAAACCGCTCTCCATAGAAAAAAACATTGTCCGTACTTCATTTCAAATTTTTCGTTGAAAATTTTACTATAATTGCCTTATATTGCCTTATAAGTCAATACTAGAAAAACTGGCACGTTTTGGTGGATTCCGCATGTGCTGAGACCATAAACATCTGGAACGCCAACTTAGCAGCGCGGATTTATCTTCCACTGGAAGACGCCGCAGCCATAAACACCAGGAACCGAAGTTACATCCAGTAAACAGGAGCAAATTTACGTGAGAGCATTCGGGTTCAGGATGGCATATCTGTAATATTTGTGAAATAGCTTCATCGCGCAAATTGATATTCAGTCTGCTTTTCATGCATCTTTGTTGTCTTTTGAAATTTTGTATCAACTTATAAATCATCTTAGCTCATACGAAACAATAAATTCGAATTTATAAGAGACAATATATTTTATTATTATTTATTTAGAGTCACATTAACTGATAATGGTATACTATTTTGTGAACTAATTTTGATGCGTCGCAAAGGTAACCACTAGATCACAGGAGGTCGGCGGGACAATATATATATATATATATATATATATATATATATATATATATTGGTGTATAATAACCGTATTTTAAGGACATGTGTGTGTGTGCTGTGGTATTTTTTACTACACACAATTAAGATTGCATTTTATTATGATTAAAATAAATTATTTAATGAGTTTGGATTCATTGAATACAATAATAATTTTAGTACGCCTCTATTTTTTCTAATAATTATGGCCATAAAAGGTGACGACGAGATGGGCGATGACTCACGCCTTCTGCTGCTGCCTATCACCGCACACTGATTCCAGGTCTTTCATCCAGTAAATGAACTGTTCGCCTTGTGGGGTGATAGATAACCTGTATCTTAATTTTTAACCTGATGGTAAGGGAGGCGGATATATTCATACCCAAACGACTTTACCTTTAACTCTCAGAAATTATGTATGCGTTTCCGGTCCAACTATCATTGTACATTTTTACTTGTTTTGATAGTAACTACCACCTCTCAAAGTTTTTTCCACTTTTTAACAGCCTTTATATAGCCAATATACTTTTAACTATTAAACGATAGCCGTGTAGAGCTGTCTGCCAAATAAGAGCTGCAAAAAAATCTCCACCTCACTATTACGTACATAAATACATATCGAAATTTTCACTTCATGTTATGTTTATTTATCTTAAAATTTGTTTACATTTTTCAAGTATCTATTTTTTAAAACTCAATTCCAATTATGATTTTAGATGATAGTTCCTGTTCTCTTTAAAACAAATAATAATCTTTTTCTTAAATATCTATTGTACACATTCTAACTTTCATGTCCCTGACTCATTTAACTCGTTCAAACAAACTTTCATCTCTTTAACCAACTAACAATCACACTTAAACTCGTTTTAACTAAGTGATCACTTTAGTCACACTGTATTTCGTCCGTTGGATGCATGTCATTTAAAGAACTTTTTATCCCTACTACAGAAAAATCATTCTAGCATGTTAGGAGTCTGTGGCCACACTTAGGCGTCTCTCTAAATAGTTTAGCAATTTCAAGATGAATGTTGAGGCTTAAATATTTATTTATAATTATTGTATTTGTAAATAGTAAATAATTAACCTCTCATATTCAAATAATTAAATGAAATAAATTAACGACTAGTCTTAAGAGGCACAATTTTTATTTATATTGACACGAAGAAAAAACCAACTACTAGTAATGTATTCAGACATATTTATCAGTCGTGTGCCCATTATAAACAGCAAATCAATCTAAATAACCGTGTCTGTAAATACTGGTTAATAATTTATTTTATTAAATTATACTATTTTCTTTCATCAAACCGAAAATACACGATTTTAGTTCTTGTTGCCATGTACTGCCGTTAATGCAATCAAATTACTCAAACATTTGGCCAGACTGTTGGTATAGAAACCTTTACACAAACAAACCAAACATTCAACAACTTTAAAATAAAATTGCCTAAGTGTTCATTATAATATTTAAATCTTTCTATTTCACACAAAGAGTGGCAAAAAGTCCAAAATAAAAAAATAATTAGAAAAAGTTTCGCCCCCAACTTTAGAGACTTTCTCAGCTCTTTACTTAAAATAATAAAAAAATTATTGTTGCTCCTGCAACGTCCGAGGCCAAAGTAAAGAATTTTTTGTGAAATATAAAGCTATGAGAAATATATTTAGAGTAACATAGTTATCAGTTTTAATATCATCAAACTTTTGATTATTGCAGAAGATCCGACACGCATTGAAAAAACGTTATGATGAAATATTCCATATTATGAAGTTCAAGTACACAATGTGTTTGTCTCCTTTATTTGGGAGCAGAGGGATCTCATTGGTTTGAAACGAAATAAACTATTAGGTTTTTGATATAAATTTCCCGTTTTACAGTGTCGGTGTATCATTTCGGCAAATATTTTGGAACATTAACTGTACCAGTAATGATGTTTGGATGGAAGAACATGCTATTCTGTTGAGGGCAGTTCGTAAAATTGGAAAGAGGCTATAATTCCCTATGGGACGCTATTAACTTGAAATGGTTACTAGCCAGAGGGATATCATAACACATTTCCGCCGTGGCCTTTGGAAACGAGGTGCCGTAACTCATAACAGGCTTCATATTGCCTCTAGGGAAAACGAAAGGACGTAGTCTCTCATAAAACCGGCCTTGTGCCTGGAATGACCTCACTTTTACTACGGTTAGTCTGCATCTTAAAAGATACAAATACCTAAAATTACACGTCGCGTTACAAGCTTGAGAAATGTTTATTTCTTACTAATAAAACATCTGCAAAACAAATAACTCGAAAAAAAAGTCATGAAAGCATCGTCATTTACATTTTTAGCGAATTCACAATAATGACATAAGTAATACGTCATTTGGGTTTAATAAACGACACATAAATGGTATAGTAAAACCAACAAAACATAGATTTTATCATTTCCAGGTATATTAACGGATATCATTTTAACATACATCTGACGTAGGAATAATACAAAGGAGAATCATGATATATTAACACTGTCAACACCAAAATGTAAGACGGATCGTCCCGTTCTGAAACAGAAATCGTGTTCCAGTTTATTTTATACATTTTGACTGTGAGGGTTTGTTGCGTAATAATAAGTCAGTTGCTTCTCACGCAGGACTGGAAAAACTAAAAGATATATATTATTTTTATTTAGGATTTGGTTTCTTTGAAAGCATTTAATTTAAATTTTTGTACTTAATGCCTGATTGACTCATTTTTAGGAACCGCGGGAGGAATATAGGAAATTAAAAACACGAAAGCTAGAAACCACACGCTTACATTAAAACAGTCATCATAACTCATAAATTGATTGTTTCTGATTGTGAGCACCGGAAATGATCCTGAAATTAACGGCTCTCGCTGGCGGGAATTTTCTTTGATCATCATATCGCCAAAATCACGTTTCTTTTCTCAATAGCACCAGTTAACGTCCGTGAATAGCAAATTATATGATCTTCCCATGGGCTTCTCATTACCTCAGTTTTTTTGATGAAATTATCACGTCTTGAAAACCATAACTTTAAGCCTTTGGCTTCTTATTGGTATGTAGGTGGTATTTTTTTGTATATTTCGTTCTGATAAATTGAATTATTTAGTTTATTTGTTAATTATTGTTCTAATATTAAATTTACGTTTGAATTAGAAAAAAAGATTGTTATTCATGTTTCTGTTGGTCATTTTAATACTAAATTACTTTTCAATTGGTACCATAAATCTACATATTTTAGTAGAGTGCTCAATTTTGTATCTAATCATCCAATAAATCATAAAATAGCTATGGCTTTCATTTTGTAGACAAAGCTTTGCATTATCATTATCATTCAAAGAATCTTAAATATCTTTTCCAAATTTTGTCTGACAACTATTATAATGTAGATTTATTTATAAATGTAGTAAACTCAGAATTAATTGTATCCTTAATTATATTGTTTTTCACTGTTTTGAGGACGTAGAAAGCAGGCAGGGTAGTAGTTAACAAGAGTGGGGGAGTATATAGAACATAATGAATCGGAGAATAAAATGTGTTATTCAGTGGGAGTCAAAAGACTAGCCAGGCGATTGTAGGATCAATAGATGGGGGTAAATACAGACCTATTGGTAAGACGTAAAGGAAATAATCTGATTGAAGGGTTAGGAACGTCCAATAGTGTAATATTAAAACACAGATGGGAAAAATTAATTGATAAGGACGGGAGTGAAAAACACTGTGCAGTAGACTGGCCCGCAGTACGCATATCTGCTGCTGAGGGAGGGTAACGCGTCCGAAATACAATTTCTTGTCCTGTCCGCCAGTGTGACGTAACTAATTTCCCATTTAGTTGTCAATGTCATATCATTACTCACGGTCAGTTACTCGAATTAACACACTAAATATAGGACTCGGACTATTTCAATAATTTATTTTGGTCTTAATAACCTCAAGCATTCTTCTTCATTTGTAAAGTGTACAAATATATATATATATATAAAAGTGTGTGTGTGCTTATCTTCTGTAAGAGGGTCAGTGCAGGTGTTAAAACCAGTATGCGGGCCCTTAATCTTTCACTCTGTCCGAAGACCTTGGTTAACTTTACATTGGAACAAGATAGTTTCGTTAATTCCCCACAGTTAATTAATTAACACTTTCACATAATACAAAATAATTTTTTTAATAAATTATGAACCAAATTTGGTGTGGTTCATTAAGAATAATGAGTAATTAACCATAAAATATTTTCTTATTTCTATTCGAAACATAAGTACCTTCCCCTGACATTAATAATTTAATAAACTTCAAAAGGAGTTAAATATTTTAGGATTAACATACATAATGTAATTAAAAAATATAATAATTTTATTGTGTATTATTTTAAGAACGAATATCAATTTGACTTTGTCTTTTTTCCTTTACAGACTAATAAATTACATTTTATTCAAAACAAAAATAATTAAATAAAACGTTTCTAGGTCAAACACTAATATTATAGTAATTCTAACCAGTTCAGAGTCACAACTTTTATTTATATTTATACTTAAGTCGTGTGACTGTGAACTGGTTTGAATTACTGTGATATTAAAGTTTAATTATTATGTGAAATATTGTTCAGATATTTAATATATTATTCTACGCATTATGCATAAATTAGATGATTTTAAATTGACTTAGCAATAATATTATTATTTGATAAACAATTCGAATTACCAATTAATAAATGGTGTAGATTGTGACAGAATTAAATTGTAGAAAATATCATACGAAGTATTGACTGTTAACGTTTTGTTATATATTTTTAAATAGAAGTTTCTATCTTTCTCCTACATTTTGAACCGTAATCAATAAATTGAATTCATATTGGGTAATAAAGTAATTAATTATAATTAATTTCCACTTCTTACAAAATTCATTAAAATATAATGTCAGTAGGTAGATTAAACAAAACAAAAACTTTCTTCAAATTAATATTTCACAACAGATAATGGTCGATTCTAAGTTGACCATGTTCTTATATGTTTTATGTCCCCTGATAGGAGTTGAAGACATGTCCAGCGAAGCATTGGAAACCTATAAAAACCCAAACAATATTGCTTCTGGGACGTTCCTTTTTTACTAGCAACGATTCTCGTCCCAAATTTATTGTTTTAGTTGAACTCAAAAACCTATAGTGAAATGATCAAATAATTAAAAGTTAAAATGAGTATAAACCGTTCATAAACGAATTACAAATTATGTTGTGAAACTATTAAAGAATACTATTTATATATAATTATAGATAAACACAGAATTTAGTTATCTTATTCTTCGTGTTCTACGTAACTATTATATAAATTTGGATTTTCTCAGAAAGCAAATTATTATTTGATAAACAATTGGTATTACCAAATGTATTATAATATCTAATATAGTATTAAATTGTAGAAAATATCAAACGAAAAATTGAGTAATAACTGTGCGTTATGTTTTTAAATTGTAGTTTTACTTTTACCCAAAATGCATACATGTTAAATTGTAGTCAATAAATTGAATTTATGATAAAGCAATTAATCAAAATTAAGTTCCACCTCTTACAAAAATTAAATTCTTAGTGTCTTGAAATCATTTGTGTCAAAAAGTATTTATTTTCCTAAACCATAATGTTTTACTTTAACTCAATTGGTATTATCGTATTTATGCTATAGAAATTTTATCGTAAACTTAGAATATGTTGAAGTCTATTAAAGTTCGTTTAAATTTTAGGGTATTTTAATTTGGTTATTTATTTGTGACTTTAAATTTTGTATAGATGTCGAATGCTGTCTAGAGAAAAATGCATTTCTAAATTATAATTGTTGAATTAAAATTTTATTTGATGATTTTTAATTCATATAAGTAATTTCACATAATTGACTGTAACTTTTATATTTTGAAGGTGTCTTAATTAACACCCCAACAGGTCCAAACTGTGAGGGCCAACCGTAGTGAACGTCTGTGGATCAATAAATAATTTATACGTATAACAACTGATAGCTTTTTGTATAAAAGAATAAGAGGAACGTGTGTAAAGTCGTGTACTATTCAGGGAACAGCTTAAAAATGTGCTAACCAATAATCTGTTACAATGCTTGTAACCTCCATACATCATTTCATTAATAAACAAAGAGAGTAGTAAATTAAAAACGGCACAAAAATATTCAAATAATGTTCTTGAAGCTCTTGAAGTTGGAGAATCTCAATTAAATTCATAATGACGATGACTCATAACAAAGAGACTCACTGGAAATTTACTAACGTTTAGTTTCTTGATGTCTTACTTAAATTAGATTTGGTAGAGTCCAAAATTTTCTAAATTTGTCTATTTAACTGATTTTATTTTTGCAGTTTTAAACTACTATATTAATTGTGGAAACTGTTGTTGTTAACAAAAGTTGTTCATATTACGCCTAATACAAACGAAGTTACAAACATATTTAATCAGAAGATTCAGACGAAATGCAACTAATATGCGAATATATGAAATTAGGTTTCCTTAAGGTTATAGGAAAAATAATTTGAAATATAACATATCAGTTTTGACTTGACTTGCCAAAATAACTTTTCAAACTTTCAACAAGCGAATTAATGTATTATAAATTAATATAGTTTCCTTGAATGAATGCACGAATGCTCCCATTTCCTAGAGAACATATAAATACTGCATCTTCCAAGTATAAAGACAGATGTTCTTTCTGTATTCTAATATAGTTGCCGAGTATTTCTCACGGGACGTTACTTTGTAATAAGGATATAGACTACTGCCTCTTGGGAAATGTGCTCCAGGTGAAAGGATATTTTACAAAAAAAATCTTCTGCGGACGCTTTTATTTCATCATGAAAAGAACAGCTCTGTATAATCTGTGTGAACAACTATACATATACTTAGAATACTGTCCCCGTCCCAAAATAATAAAAACATCTGTGTAAAATTGTAAGAATGAATTTAAACTAATCTGGGATGTATGATCTGTATTATAACATTATAAGGAAATATAGAAGATAAAAATATTAATCTTTAACATAAAATCTTTGAATGCACGATAAATTTAAGTTCATTTACCTTAAAAATAAGGCACTTTTCTAAAATTATTATATCACGATTCACCTAAAACTAGCTTAGAAACACAAACATGAATTTCATAATTTACAGAAACAAATATGAATTTATGAGTAATAAAAGTCATAAACGTTTAAAAAATGGTTTGTTTGTTCAGAACGGTATACAACCCTTGGGACTAATAATAAAGGCTGATAATGTTTTGAAATAAAAGCATCATACTGGTAAAAATAAAACATTCCTTATTTATTACTTTGTTTCGTTCACTCGAGGAATAGGACAATTACAACTTCGGATTCATTGGTTTAAATAATTTTACAATTACATTTCCTCATTTAAAATTTACATATTTCAGAAAATATTTTCATGATACTGTTGGAATCTTCATGCGTCATTATCTTCTCAACGTTATGGGGCTTCACTATTCTTGTAATTAAAATTTTTGTTCTCTACTAATTAAGATCTTAAAAACTGCAGAAGTACAGGTTCAGAATTTCTGCGAACGTCATCCCAATTGCAACCTAGACAGACGTTATTTCAATTTCGCTCTTATAACTGCCACAAAAGCTTTCTATTATAAAAATATGTACTTAACAGTAGTCCAATCAGTATGTTAGAAGTCAGAATTCCATAATCGCTGTTAAGAATTGACGCTGGGCAGAAATATCTGTACGGATAATGTAAAAATATGTTATGGGTTGAATTAATTCTGCTGAGCATTAAATTGGATGTATTACTAAATAGATCTTAACTTAGACTAATGGATAAATTTCTTATAACTGAACAAATTAAGTCACATTTCAATGTGCTTCAAATAATATACTTATATGTATATTAATAATTCCTATGTAGTATACATTCGGGGTTTTTCGCAGTAACTAAATATTTTTTAAGGATTAAAATTAAACTGCACGAAGGATTTACTCTTTATTCCAACTAGTAAGAGTGAGTATAAAATAAAATTCTATAACAGAAAATTAAATACTTCTACTGTTCTGTAACAAAAATGTTAGCTCAAATCCGAAACTACAGCAACGGAATTCAACGTAGGATTTCGGTGAATAATAGTAAATCTGATCATTATGGTTTGAGGAACAAATCCTATGGTTAAAATACGTTTAATATAGAATAAATAGTATTCAATGTATATTACTTTGTAATTTTACTATGTTTCTGTTGACAATAGTGATCACTTCGTTGTAATTTTTGGATCACAAGTGCAATTGTGGTTGGATTCATTCATTTTAAAGTAGTGTTTTAACATTTGAACTGGCGTCACATTTTGCTGGTCAACGAAAAAGCAACTATTCATTGGTCATTATGACTTTATCCTGGAAACGAAGGTGTCCCTTTGTCACGTACGAGGCGAAAATATAAAAACCATAAATAGATGGTCGAGAATAAACATGAGGCAGTTTTTTTCTAAAAAAAATGCATCAGAGGTACAACGGGAAGGTCGATGTCCCGTCACTATCAGGCAATATCCTGGCAGGACAACCCCACATAACTCAGGCTGGCTTCCGAGAATACACAGAGTTCGCTACGAAGAATTTTCATAAGAATGAATAATGACAGAAACTCTGCTAAAATCTTCTCCTAAATCCCTCTAAATTCCAGAGAAACACATCCCTGTAAATAATTTCAACTATGTGAGGCCCTAACATCTAGAAGCTAAGTTATATAGGGTTTCTCAATGAGGACGGGTCGAGGTTGAAACTAAATAATACAAGTTATTTGTTAAGTATTAACGAAACAATTTTTTAATTAAGAGTGCACAAAGATTGTTTTATTCCATTTTAACATCTATATATAAATAATTTTGAGTGTTAATTATTTCTTTCTTTAATGTTGAAAAGGCATTAACATAATTATTAAAATATTTTATTTCTTAATAAAGTTCAAATGAATGATAATTTGAAAAGTCGTATTCAGTTTCAAATTTGGACCTTTATCACGTATAACTACAGAAAAAGATAGAAATGAAAATTGATAATATTTTGTTAGTATATAAATTATTTAAATTTCAGTTTAAATTGGTCGCGTAAGTCGCCTCTGTGGCTAACGTCACAGACTCGCATTACAGAGGGCCCATGTTTGATTCCTGGCAAGGGCCTCGATGTTTGTGTTGGTTTTCAGGTACCCTTACAGAGTTCACCATACAGAGAAAACGAAAATTAGATACCTAAAAGAGCAAGTCACTAATGACGTCTTGGGTTGGTGCGACTATAAACTTGAATTTTAAAAGAATTAAAAAATGTAACCATTATTTTTCCAAAATATAAATTCTAACGCTCAGAAAATAATAACTCTTTGGCTGCTTGAGAGATTAAATGTCTTTATGATTTATAAATTGCCAATGACATTGTAGTATTAGGGGAGTCAGAAGCAAACTTGGCGTGAACGTGGTCACGGGAGAAGAGTACAATATGATGATTGATAGAGGGAAAACCAATGTGATGGAGCGTAGTATGGGAAACAGTGGAATAACAAAAGGTGTTAGATTTGAAAGTGATGTTTTTGAAGGAGGTTAAGAAATTCTACTATTTGGGCAGCATAATAACTAAGGATGGTAGAAGTATAGTAGACATAAAGAGTAGGATAGCACAGGCAAGAAAGGATTTAACGAAAAAGAGGAATTTAATTACGGGTAATATAAATGCGAATATTAGGAAATCATTTGCTAGAAATGTTCATATGAAGTGTGGTGTTATATGGGTGAGAAACGAGGACGTTAGGAGTTGCAGGAAGGTAAAGAATAGAAGCCTTTGAAATGTGGTCCTATAGGAGAATGCTGAAAATCAGTTGGGCGGATAGTGTCATTGACGAGGAAGTTTTAAACTGATTAGGGGAAAACCGAAAATTATGGAGGACGTTGACCAAGAGAAGAAATACATTAATAGGCCACGTTTAAAACATGAGTCTCGTAAAATTAGCATTAGTGTGTGGGGTACGAACAGAAGATGAAGGCCAAGGCAGGAATACGTGAAGCAGATTATCTAGGATGTGAGATGTGCCATTTATTCTGAAATGAAAAGGCTTGCGCAAGATAGGTCAGCATTGAAAGTTACATCAGACCAGTGAATAACACAACATACAAGTCGTAACTCAATTTAATACTAACTTTTGTTACGGCAAATTACTTATATAAAATTTTCCTGAAAACATTGACTTAAGGAAACATATTGTGCTCAGTTCATAATGGATGATAAGTACAGACTTTGAGAGAATTAACTTGCCGTTATCTGTTTTCAAGAATGATAGCAGCACACTTAATATGACAATAAGGTCCAACTGTTTGAATTATTTGTAGTAACTTTCGAATTACGAATAATCAGCTGCAGCTATTTGTTATTTACTATGTTGCTTATGACTTGTTCTTTAATAAATAGTTCCAGACGATTATGACGCAAATAGAAAGCTACTGCAAATAATTCAAATAGTTCTACTTTAATGGTATATTAAGAGTTTTACCTGAACGTAGTCCTTTAAATATCCAATTGAATTATAGTAGAGTTACGCCAGTTTGTCTCCCGAAGGGGATTACGTCCCTGACAATATTCTAACCTTCTCCTATTGCGTACATAATACGTCTTCGGACCTATACTTATACCGATCGCAAATGGTATTTTTCTTTCAATCTGTGTATTCCGATCATTCACGGGGTTGTATAATGATTTTATGATATATGTCTCGAAATAAACTTAACCTCGTAAAAACGATACCAGTTCGTTTAAATTCCCAACCGATATTCATATTAGCAATATGTGAGGTTCTCCAAGCGGCGACGTCACTCAACGTAATAAATTTTTTTATGAATTTGGTCGGTGAGCCACATTACGTTAAATCACTGAATACGCCTTTCATTTCGTTTCCACAGACAGCATCTATAATTAGTGTACTATTCATCAGAAAATAATTTTTATCATGCAACGAGTTTATAATTGCGACGATATACTCATTTTATACAGCTGCTGGCATCAACCCTGAAATAGAACCATTGTCCATTTAATATACTACAATATATACTTAGACGACCCCTAGGGTCAAAATTAGACCAGCTTCTCTTGTACAACGGAAATATATAATTTTTGGTCCTCATAATCATTTAGCTCTCTCATTTTGTATTTTACGATCATATTAAAAAGAAGCGACCTCCTTACTCTTCTTTATACCAGCTACAAAACCCTTCTACAAGGACACATTTGATTGCATAGATCTATAGAAGCAACTCTCAATTAGATTTAGAGAAAGTCCTGACAGCAGTTCTATATCACATTAATTGAATTTCTGATTAATGTATTAATCAGCTATCTTGCATTGAATGTATATTTATTTGTCCCTTATGCCTCTTGCAATTAAATGTTGATGAGTTGTAGAAGGTTTCTGTCGACGTTTCTAAGATTCTACTTTTTTCCCCTCTTTCAGTCTAAAATAGGTCTCCCCTAACACAATTCAAAAATGTTACAACGCACGGCGCGTAAATTTTGCAAATTAATTCAAAAATATTATGATAGTGCCTAAATAGTCGTTTTAAAAAATCTGTCTATATACTTAAGAGCGAAAGATACACTTTATATATGTAATTTAATGTAGACTAGAAAAATATTTTTCACCCCGTTAAGGTAGCAGGAATATACATGACTTATTTTACCAGGATTATTCATCGCAGTCTTAATATGTCTGGAGAATATTTACTCCGTTAAGGTACTATGTGTATTTTGGAGTCTTTTAAGGTATCTGGCGATTAGAATTGTAAAAATTTATATGAAATATACAATCCTTACTCTCGCAGTTGGGAAAAAAGCGTGTAACTTAAATTATTAAAGGGGAGTTGCCTGTTTCAGGATCAACCTCATGTAGCCTGTTACCAAAAAATCTTCGAGTACTCACGTGCGAGGCACCTGAATCTGTTTTTGGAGGTTACATGTACTGGGATCGCAGACCTTTGGCATTCGGTATGAACTGTCCGCTAATCATTGGATCATTCGGCCTGCTGCCTCCTAAAAGTGCTGAAAGCACGAAGAAGGGCATGCTGCGACCCCACAGCAAACTCCTTTCCCACGGGAGGAAAGTACCCAATAGTCCTTTACCTGATGCAGATTTTTCGTTTTGTTTCATGCATCATTTTAGGTGAATCTCCGGATAGATTCCCTTAACTATAACCAGGGAGCCCTAGTACCTTGCTCTGCCTTCCACTTTGCCCCCTTTTCAATGTATTTCCTATGCTATTAAAGAGGTACCCTCTAATTATAAAAATAATTAAAATTTTCTATAGTTTCACTATTTTTGAATTTACGAAGGAAACTTAATAAACACAATTCAACAACCATCAAATTTATATTGACCTGTTTAATAAGACTTGATGAACATCCCGAAAATTTACCTCATCCTTCGTACAAATATAAATTATATACTACCTTATGATGTGCTACGTACTTTTCGTACACACCATTCAACGGGTTACGGTAGCGTCAGTTTTCCGTTTTTCACTGGCTTCAAGTTCCAGAATATTTATTGCTGTAAATTTTAGAACCTAATCCTGGTTACGTTCACAAAATTTAAGAATGTATTCTTAACTAGACCACAGTCTATTTTTCAACCCTTAACGGGTCATACACAATTTGTGACTGATTATTTAGACCATTGAATGCAATTATTCGTTTTTGAAAAGTATTATTTCGCTTTAACCAACCAATTAAAAAATATTTCACGGAAAAAAGTTGTAAGCACAAATTTTTGCTAGACTTTGAAACAATTTAACGTCTCATGAAGTAGGAAGGTTAGTCAAGGAATAGTTTCTCTAGTAACTGAACCTATTATCACCACGAGGCACACTTCAGATGTAGACGCTCGGTGCAGTGTTCCTGTAAACGTGAAAGGAATCTATTAGGAAGGCGTCTACACGTAAAATTTCTACGTGACTTGATTACAACCGAAGAAATAGGAAACTCACGTACAAAATTTCAGACTCTCCTGCCTATACCATGTAATATATATGAGTTGTAAGGTTATGGACAGTATAATTATTTTATTTAATACACATAATAACTAATCAGACTATTAGACGACGATAATAGGTTTAAGTAGAGAAAATAACTCTTAAAACTCACAATATATCTTCATTATTCGGCGGGTTGTGAATCCGACAAAAATGTTCATTGATATCTCCATAAGTACAGATCCAACATTTAGGAAATACATTTTACGCAACAGAGGAAACTTGAGTTAATTACTAAATTGTTATCAAGCAAAGACTTTAGAACTGTCATTAACACGATCCTACGATATCTTTGGCTTTGAATGAACAGCATTAATAGTTACGCACCCCATTAGCGAAGCAATTCAGTGTCTGTAAATGAATTCAGTTACAGTAAACTCCCTCTAAGCGCGACTGTAAATGATTAAGAACTCTGTGACAACAGAAGACTTCTAAGCCTCTTATATTACCCACTGTTTAAATAAGAAACCCGTTATATTAGTTTAAAATTATTGTAGTTAGTTTGCTAATTGATATTGTTTAATTATAGCAGCCAATAAAGTTTACATTTACGTTTTTTATCATTCGACGTCAGTCCTTAATCATTATGTTATACAGTTACAATTGAAAAAGTATTTTATAATATAATCTGACGCTGAAAATAAATAAGAATTGATAAATTGTTTTTGATTACGATAATTTTTCTGACAGCCTACATGGAAGTCCTCTTTCTTTTAATAACAAAAAGTTTTTCAAAAACTTTAGCATAGGAAAGGGAATGCGCGCGCCTGTGTGTGAGAGATAAAGCTAGTTAGGAGTTATCTAAGACGCTTGGATTATGCAGATGAAACCGTAGGAAATCTTCTTGTTTAATAACATTGGAAGGTAATTGAAAAGAAGGGATGAGTAAAGTAGATCAAGGTAGCCAAGGGTTGACAAGGGCCACCAGGATATAGTTAAGGATCCTAGCCGGTGATCCACTTAAAAGTAGTGCAGGGAAAACCCTAGGAAACCTGCATCAGATATTATTCAAACGCCCTTACAAATGACGGAGAAGGAGTTTTCTGTGGGGTCGCACCAGTTATAGGTAGCAGCTGGCCGACTGATTCAATTGGAGCAGGTCTGCGACCCCAGTACATACACCTCCTGCCTCGGCATGTGACAACCTTAAAATTAGAGACTGAACGAGGCTACATGAGGGTGATTTTGAAACAAGGACTCCCCTTTAATTGAATAGGAAGGGAATTGAAAAAGGATGTGTGTGTGTGGAAGTTAGAGGAAGGTAGTCAAGGTGCCCTCGGGCTATAGTTTAAGGATCCTATCCGATGTTTCATCTAAAGAGATGCAGCTAAAACAGTTCATGAAAATGAAACCAAAATAATGGAAAATGATGTACGTAAGATTATTATTGTATTCGTTTATATTCTTCATACAGATTTATACGTGTGAAAAAATTGAAACAATACTAAGTACGTATATTCTTTGAGAAATTGGTGGTGGAGGATGGGGGGTTAACGTGAAAGGAATTATAGTTAAAACATCTTTAGAAAAATCTGGGATATATTTAAATGCACGCAATATGGTGTATAATTATTTACAGTGTGCTATAGTCTCATTCGATCAATTATACCCTGCAAAGCACGTTCACTTAGAAAGATGATAAAAAACGTAGCATTTAAAAATACATAACGTTTGTTTATTTCTGTTTTAATTACAACCTTCTTTCAACAAGACATATTTCACAGATCCTGGCCAATTTAAACTTAAATTTTCGCCAATTACTTCCTGTAATACGTACTCTAGGAGATTGCTGAGTTTTTGTACCTTCAGTTGCTTTGACAAAATAAATTAAAGTGAGAAATAATGATTTAATATGATTTACGTAAGAAATGGCGGATTACGTTTATTTTTTTAATTCGATTTATACAATGAACCGTAATTCATAATTTAACTTTAAAATCTTCTGCGTGCGGCGTATTTTGAATTTAGTGCTAATGAAAGCGTTTTAAATAATTTAATTTGACGGTAAATTTTGCGTTTCTCAGAAACACTTCTTTATTTGGCGATTCGTGGTAATATTCAGGAAATTTAATAACAGCATTAGTACCGTAACTCTGAGATACAATTAAGGTACCGGTAATATATTACTTCATTAAAGTATTGGGTATAATTTGACTTAAAATGCAGCACGATTTCTTATAATATTTTAAGGAAAAGTTATTGTACGGGGAGATTTCTCCACTTGATTAAAATACTGTTAGTAATCATACATTTTATTATTTAATAAACATTCCGTCAAAATATGGAAGGTGATACAAAAAATATGTAGAAAAATGTCACGCTCGATTGTTGTACCGGGTTAATACAATTTAATAACACAGGCAACGCCGTGTGTTGTTTCAATCTCCTTTACTTCATTATTAAAAGTTGTATCAATATTTTCCTGTAGTAACATGACTCTGAAGCTCACGGTTATATCAGTAGGAAGGATGGCATTACATACTACTTTAAGACCATTGATGGGTAGGGAAAAATCCGTAATATCAAAGGTTTATTGTAAAATAACACAAGTATGCAAGTCATTACTTCGAGGACTATGAAATTGAGAAATAATAAAACTTAAAAAACTGGGAGGGACATCGTTAAGTACTTTAGTGTTATATAGATTACTTAGATAACTTGTGGAAGAAGAAAAAACGTTATATCTATATCATCTAATATTGGATGGCTCTCAGAACTTCTAGGAAGATTAAAGACCAACAAAGGGGCACGATTTTCTTAAACTGAAGATCTGCACAAAGATCATTAATAAAACTTTAGAAGATCAGAACAGAAAAATGACGACCGGGCCAAGGAATCTAACTCGGAACCTCTGGCTTATCGGATGGATAATGAGCCAATCCCTGTCGGCGATTTCTTTAGTGGAAAGTGGAAACGAACAGTTTTCTTCCTTAAGCGCTGTCCAATCGAGTTAATAAATGGATCCTGTGTCTCCTGTGCAATTTTTGTATTTTCTGTCAAGTTCATGTAGTTTAATGTAATTTTGTGAATGCAGAATAAAACCTACAAGAATAAGCATTGAAACTAGAGAAATTATGTCTGAGTGTATAAAAATATTTCAAGACTGATAACCAGTATACCAAATGAAGAATTTAACCTCTTTCAGACCCATCAAAAGAAAAATTAAACATATGGTGAGCCATGAAGTGAATTGAAAGGAAAATATTTGTTCCGAAAATTGGTTTGCCCAATTTCATAAGTGTATGACATATGAGTATGTGGCAACGCTACTTCCTATCGGTTCATATCTTTTTGCGTTTTTTCAGTAGGATGCTGGACTGTAATAGATATAACACACTGGACCCCTTAGAACGGAAGTTAATATGAAAATATAACTGTCATAGAGTATATGCAAAAGAAATTTGATATTCATATGTACGATGGAATTCACGTCAGTTCAGGAAATGAAAGATAGCGTCTAGAAGTGTGAAAGGAGAAAATTATGAGGAGAAATTTTGGAAATTATTAGATTATGATTATGAAGGCTTATGATGAGTTGTACGGCATTAATAGGCCAAAAGAAGTAAAAATGCTTCAATTGAAGCTCAAGTAAGTAGCTGTATCTAATTTATAAGAAACACAAAAATGGCAAACTGTCGAACGGACCCAGGATTAGAGCTCACTTTCTTTTAAATTTAGCTATACGCTCTTAACCTAAGCTTCAATTGTAGCATTCCTTGTCCCATGACTTGAATTACATGCACCTTTGGTGATTTTACACAATATCCGTTCTTCACTGAATTACTAGAGGTTATGTTGTGACGAATGTGATTAGAAGATTGTTTTACAGGAGTGGAGGGATGTTGAATTGGTCCTTGGGACGTCGACTCGGACTAGATCAATAGTTGATTACTCGCCTAGAAAGCCGTAATTACTTGGTTCGAGTCCTGGGTCCGGTTGATATTTTCCCATTCTTGTCGTTCTTTTGACATTAGTAGGATTTGGCAGGATTGATGAAAAAAGAACAAGAGTCTTGTAGTGAGATCAAGAATGATAAGTGTAACAGGCAAACGCTAAAGACGACGAGGAATAACAAAGTGGCAGAAAGTGAAAAAAGATGAGAAAAGTGAGCCTGTATAACGTTTTATAGGTACCACTATACTCGGTACCACAAGAATATAATATCAAGAGCATGCGGTTTTCGCTTTATATCACCCAGGAATGGTTTCATTACGAACCCCCCACACTAGTCATTCACCCAGTTATTAAACAACATATTTTTCAACGTAGTAGCGAGAGTCCATGACCTGATATTACATTTATGAAGTTCAGACTATACAATTCATGCCATCATTTTACGATACAGAAATGCAAATCTTGTTCAGAATATTTGTGAAAACAACAATTACGTGTACACAATTAATAAGTCTAAAACTCACCGTTCTGTAGGTTGGAGAATATCCCCACCTTGCCAGCCACCCGACCCCCTACCGGCATGATGAAGAATGTCGCCTGCAACACACACAGCGCCCACGCCGCCATCAACATCTGCTGTTCCGCCACCTTCAACACAGCAGCATTTTAAGTGTAAAACATGTCCGGTCTGATTCGTTCAACACACAACATGCAAGGCCTCTGCATCACACAACGAGACAAGGTGTCTTTACACAGAACATCGATTCCACTCGGATCATACGAAATTTCTTTCTTGATTCTTGAACAGCGAGAGCAACTTTTAAGCGTATTTGGAACAGAATAAAACGTATAACAATTACGCCATTGGAGTTAGTGCTTCAAAGTCACTTTAAGCGGTGCATACACTCACATCGAACAAAACAGCAAACTGTAGATATATATTATCATGCAAAATATCATTATATTAATGCCAATGGGTTTGGCTTTTTAATTTTTTATCAACTTTATTTAAGTGTTAATTCTTATCATCTATTATCATCTCTTACCTGTATGTTTTAAAGACTCTGGTAAATTTTTATATATCAGACATAAAGGTAGTAAACTCTTTTTTAATTAGAATACACGTATTATTATCTTGGGTGATAACGTATACTTTAAACGCAGTGCAAGCACATTGTCTAAATCACGGTGAAATTTTTGAAATGGTAAGTTTGGTTTGAACGTTTCCCTTACACTCGTCAGTTTTTCACAATATTAAATTTCAAGCACGCGGCACGAATAGTTGAGTGACTCCAGGCCGCAGCATCCGAATTACATCGGTCATCTGAATCACGGGGAAACAAAAAAAGAATCAAATAACAGAAAAAGTGTGCTCGTATAATTGTAGTCTCTAATTGTGGACAAGTCGAAACTTCATTCAAGAGAGAAAGGTTGTCTCTGAAATACCGAATGTCACATTTATGGACTGTTACATTTTTTCCAAAACGTGATTCCCCTTTTAAATTAAAATTCTCGTCGAATGTAATAAAACATATTGTTACAAAAATGGCAAATTTACGTACTTTTATCATCATATTAAAATAATATTTTGGAAATAAAATAAAACTACATTACTTGACATCAGAATAATGTAAAAGTTAATGTTTGTAGTAGTTAATAACAAGAGATACGAGCTTATTTGACAGGAAAACTTAAAAAACAAAGTGAAATAATTAAAAAATTTAGATGTGAGCTTAGCATCTTTGTCATGTGTTGTTGTGGTATCCTAAGACTGGTCTGATGCAACCCTCCATGATAACCTTTTCTGTGCAAGACTATTAATTAGCGTATTCCATCCTTGACCTCTCTTGTCTGTTCTTACTCCACACACTTCCCTCTAAAGCTAATTTTACAAGACCCTCATGCCTTTAAACTTGGCCTATGAATCTATCCCTTCTCTTAGCCAAAGTCATCCATATTGTTCTCTCTTCCCCTATTCTGCTTAGAAACTCCTGGATAGTTAACCTATACACATTTTTCATTTTCAGAATTCTTCTATAGCACCAAATTTCGAAAGGTTCTATTCTATTATTCTTTAAAGGTTCTGAAGAGTAATGTAAGTATCCAAGCCATCTCTATTTTACTTTCTATTTATAAAGCTGTATATCTAACCATAACGTGAATTTGTGATTTAGAGAAAAAATATAAATGAATAAAGTGTTGACATTAGCATAACGGTTTTACGAACACATTTGTGACGTTACATTTGATTAACAAATGTTTATATGTTATTCTTTTATATACGTCACACAATTTCGCGACAGTTATATTTAAATTAGTGAAACTCTTTGGGCCTGGCTCTTTGGTTTGATGAGTAGTGTATCTTTGGAATATAGAGAGTAAACTAGCTTCCCATCGTTATAGTTGTGCATTGAAACTTATTAATTAAATAACCGCTCACAACGGCAGCAATTCACTATAAATTATTACAATTGTATTCAGAATTTGAAGAGTAATTAATTATAACAAGTATTCAATTAAGAAAGGACATGGCAATGTAAGTTTTATGCATGTGAAAATTTATGCGCCATAAGCCTTAAAGTAATAAGAATTTTACTCACAGAGGGATGTTGCCTACAGCGCACCATTATTTATTTCAATTTATTTGGGTTGACATTATTTTGAGTTGAATTGTTGGTTAATTTAAATATATTGTTCAAACATTGGTCTCAGAACAACAGTTCAATTTAAACGGATTCTTCGAGCCCTGAGAGATAGTTTTGCCATCCCGAACTCAGACGTAACCAGATAAATTCAGAAGACGCCATCAAACAATATTGTATGTTTTATTATCTCCATTTAACAAGTGACTTTGGCAAAGAGTGCTTTCGAAATAATGCCACACATTCCTGTGAACGAAGCTCATGTTTTCGTATGTTTGTGAATACTTAGCTAGAAGTGAGCAAATAGTGAACATTAAAACTTTGTTGTTGTTTGTTTAATAAATTTAGTTCTTGTTTACGAAAATCTGTTATTTGTGTTCCCTTCCTTAAAGATTCCTCGAGTTATTGATTAAATATCAGAAGTTATTTAACCATTATGCCGACGTCGTTATTCAAGCCGTAATAAAAATAAAAACGTCACACATTTATTCTGAAACGTACCACGAAGATAAAACTGTTAGGAATAAACTTTAATTATGATGTAAGTAGTCAGCAAAGCTGTATACGCGTGAAGCGACGGTCGAAAATAACAACAGTGGGCGGAAGATATTCGGAAGCATTATCAGTGGCCATTACATTGGTGTAAGCAGCCACCGCCTCCAGTAGCCATCTGCTTCCTCGTTTGTTATTCCACAGCTTAACTGCAATTTGGCGACAGAAATGACGGGAGGCACATTAAATTACCGATATAATCCCGTTAGCTGTACGCTCCTAGCTCCGACGAGCTTAATAATCACGAATGTTGAGAACGGAGAATGCTACAGCTCCATAATATTAATTGATTTTGAGACTTCTCTATTTTTCAGCTTTAAATCAGCTGTAACGTTTAAATGAACCATTTAATCCACGTTTTTGATACAACTAATAGACGTATTCCGAAATTACATAAAAATAGTTTTCCAGCATTTATTTTTCGAAACAAATACTTATAAAGTGTTATTATAATAAAATATGTATTTTACACGTATCTTAGGAGAAAAAATTCAGAAATAATTATATATTAGAGATCTACTAAACATGATCTGTTAAAAAATATTTAAACAACTGGCATTTTATTTAATAATGTTTCAAAGGAATAATTAATATTAATGTAAAATGTTGATTTGAATACTCATCCTAATAATAATATTTACATGGTTGGAATCTACGCTTTTCATCGCAGCTGAACAATTCATAATTCTAAAATAATGTTCAACTTATAAGAACTCATCAGTCACAAAAATATATTTTAAAAATTTTAACCCTGAATCCTAAATTGTAAGCGACATTTAACCAAACGCATGAACTTGATAAAACATCATTAATGTTAAGCTTTCTTGAATATTATTAACTATAAACAGGTACATCATATATTGTAGTATATATGAGTATTTATAAAAAATTTCTCATATTTTTATCGAAATGTATCTCATTTCTGCTAACTCATTTTGAATTCACCGTCCTTATACTTAAACTGAAGAATGTCAGTTTCGTAAATGCTCGTAAGTCGATAAATGGCAGTATACCACTATACATAGACATTTAAATCACGCCCGGTCTCAAACATTTATTAATTACATATTCCGCAGTTTTCTACACCATTTTTATCTAAAAATATGTTTCAGTATTTTTATCATTAAAATAAATTCACAAATCATTTGCGCCTGGTATAATAACATCTAGTAAAATAAAATAAATGGGCCAGGGTCCAGGATGTTTCAGTTGTAGCACAGAACTCCAATAAGATTGTACTGAATGCACTGAAGAGGTTCCGAAAGTTGAGGACGAAACGTTTTATTTTAAACTAAAGTTCTTCTATTTCTGACATTTGGCCAGTCATTTTATTTTTATAATATTAAATCACATTAGTTTTACTATTTAATTTGTAATAATATCAAGTGTTTTAGAAAGTAATGAAAATATTTCCTTTAAGTGAGTAATTTTTTGTCAGTTTATCGCAGAAAGTTTAATGATACTGGTATTATTCTGTAACTGAGGCATTTTGTGTGACGATCAGATTCAGTAAAATAATTATGAAAACATTACGGCTGGTAATTGTATCCAAAGGAAAACGAGCTTAGTGAACAGCGCGTCTATTATAGATTTTCTAGACCACAAAGTCATTCTATTAAAGTGATTTCTTGGGAAACCCGTCTGTGAATGAATACAGCCGTATCTGGTTGCATAATTGTATCGGTTCATCGGGTGGATTGTAGTATATTGCACTTGAAATTTGATATTAAAAATCAAACATTTCAATTCCGTTAGATGCGTAATGAAATATATAGATTTTTGCGCATCGCAAATGATATAGACTTTTGGAAACGGGACAAATATTTCGTGATTTCTTTCCTTCTACAGTTACTAAATAAATTATATCAAAAGTAGATTATGAGCTTTGTTATCGATTTTTTCATTAATGAAGCTTTTGGAAACTGGTTAGTTTCTCATTTTTAGGAATTTGCTGATATAAGAAACCATGAACTATGGGAGGAAAGCGTATTATGACGTTTGTCAGAGATCGCAACCCGCTGTTGCTTTGCTTCAGCTCGGGGCTGCCTCGTTTTCTCGCCACGGCTTAATTCAAACATGCGTGTTTGTATTTCGTAGGGTGTTCCGAACGTTTCCCGCAAACCAACCGTACGCTTTTAATTGGACCAGTGTCACATTCAATGCGGACACTATTGCAATTTATTTTTATTGCGAGCGTGTAGCGTGCCGTTGGCTCCTGGCTCTCGGCTAGACCCGGTCTCTGTGACAAAAACAAAGTTGGACGGCGAGCTTTGGAGTCGAGTCAGGGAAAAGTTGCGGCTCTGAATACTTAACAACAGCAGTCGGACTAATGCGAGCCCTGGTCCCGGATTCTGCAGCTAGGATCACGGGTATTGATTGCAGAAACACGACAGTTGCGTGCAACGTGACTGAGTCAGGTACGCATGTTGCGCGTACTATCATGTAACGGCGGAATGCGACAGTGAGGGTACCATTACAACGAATTGTGCTACAAAATACCGATTGAAACAAAATATAGTCAACGAAAGAGTTAATCAGATAAATCTATAAGCCATGGAAATACAATGTTTACCTAGTAGGAGTCTGGTACAAAGATACCAATTAAAAATTACGTGTTATCTACTACGCCCTATTACATGTTTCTAACGTAATGCTTCCTAACGAAGGTATAGCTCGCGAGAAATAGCATGGCGTTTGACGTACACAGTACAGTGTGGGCGGAAGGTCCCTTTACACTGAATTTGAAATTGTATAGGTAAGTACAGCGTACGACTGTGTTGGATTCCTTCATGTTAGTAGCATAATTTAATGCGTTTCCATGTGACGTTTTTAAATGACGCACCAACTGCGGGTTTTAGCTCCTTATCGTTTAAGTATCAGCGTGTTTTCACATCTTTTCACAACACCCAATTATGGATTATAGTGTCGTAAGGTCAGGACTTCTTACAGGCCAAGGTAATTGTGCCGGAGATTGTTCTGACCGAAGTCCATTCCAGCGATTCGGAAAATTTTGTCCATGCGTTGGTGGACGCGGACGGTGAAATGCCCCGTATTGTTGAAATAAGACGGTGTTGGAAATCCGTCATGGCGTCAATTCTGGAAGTAACCGCTCTTCCATGATTGACAGAGCCATCGAAGGAATAGGGACCCAGCAAGTGTTCCGCTGTCATCCCTACCCAAACCATAACATGAGGCGAATTATTTTTTTGAATTTCTTAAAAACAACTGTCTAGGATCACGGAAGAAGACATTACGTGTACGAGAGCTGTGATAAATTGCTTACTCGTCACAAAACATGACTTTTTTTGTCATTTGCGCTTAAAAAGCGTTCAATACGTATCTGACATGCATGGACACGTCGATCCAGGTCAGCATCTGACAACTCAGTTACACTGGTTGGAAGAAAACATTTGATTTTTAAATATTTATTTATGTGGTCTCGCATTGTAGATGTAGGAATGCCCAACTCTGAAGGATTTGCGTATTGATTCCACCGGGGAACATTGAACTGATGCTTCCACAGTAGAACAAGTTTCGACTCGCGATCTCGGTCGCCCATTACGTTGCGCATCAAGAACACTTCCCGTGGAAAAATCCTTTTCCTCCCACTGCAATAACGTTGGACGTGACTTGACGTGCCAAAACGCACCACGAAATCGTTCTGGATACTTTCTATTGTTGGTCCGGTGTTTCGGCGTTCGTCACCCACACAGAAGGCACCAAACGCACTTCCACACTGAAAGGACTGGCATCATTACTAGCCATTTTAAGTGACTATTGTTGCGTATCGTTTCCGGTATCACAACCAGCCTTGCCATATCGATAATCGTAATCTTATTTTGTAATTTTCGTAATCATTCTTTGCTTCATAGGCCCACCCTGTAGAATAAATACGGTAGAGTGGAACATTTTCATTCGGGAAAAAAATGAGTTGAAGAGAAGCTGCTACTATTTTTCGGAATATTAATTTTTTTAACCGAGGTACACAGACATGGCAACATATTTTTACATCATGTACCTATGATCCCTGAAGTTTCACGGATGAGTCTTTTGACGAATAATGTATCCTAAACTGAACGCTACATATTTACGTGCGTAATTATTATCAAAATTAGTTTTACACTACAAAGTTGCTGTAACAAGAATTCGTAAGCGCCGGCCTATCCCCACTAAACTTCCAGCGGGATGAACGACTGCTATTTATAAATAAATTCTCCAAACTTTGACACAAAATAATTTAACTAAACCGCAGACGTTTAATTAGGTCAAGCATCAAAGAATTATAAATCAAATTAATCTGACTTAATATTATAAATGAAATGCAAAAATGGTCAGAAATGGAGGAATTTAATTCGACGAAGAATTTTATAAAGGCATTGAGGCAGAACGTAAGCCTATTCAGCTCTGTAAGCACGTAGAAGGTCTACCTGAGGGAGCAGTAAGGGACAGTTTCTATCGCCACGTACAACGTACGAACACCATCGTCTTAAAGCGAGTCGTCCCCAGTGTATCCATCCAGAATCCAAAGGGACCATTGTGCCTTCTGTTATTCTAGGATCCTCCTTGCCCTCGTGGAAAATTTCTTCCAATTACTTACGTCATGTTAATAAATGCAGTCGGCCTGTTTTTCATACATATTACTGATATGTAACTTGTACTAAGTCGGAAATTCTCATCCCGTCCCCTTGCGGTAGCTATGACATAATAGTTTCCAAACACATGCTCGTCTTTAAACTCGACCTAACGGTTGTATATCATGAATGCTGAAACTTTCTTGACAAAAAATGTTGCTAAATATACAGTTTGAGCTTATGAAATCATTGTAGATCGGTAATTGATACCAAAACCACGTTATGATTAATAGAATACAGGCAGAAGCTAGAAATCCTCCTACTACTCGCCTCCTATAAACCCATTCCAAACACTTTCTTCCTAATTTTTTTCACGTCTTTCGAATATAAAACAGCTCTCATTTACATGTCTGTTTATACTTTACCTTCTATTTTCGGAAATACAGCTTTAAATAACATTTTTATTAAATTCATTTCTTTATAGGGAGAACTAAAATGTAGTTAAAATACCGTATCAAAACACAAGTTATATTGAGCTTCGAGTTTTGAAACACATTATCGTTTTAAAATTCCCTGTCCATTTGAGTAAAGTTTAAATATTAGATGCTTGCTCCAGGTATTATTCAGAAATGTCTTGTATTAAAATTATTGACACACCAATACGAGAAAAAACTAAATGATAGCAATGAGTCACTTCTTTTAACGCCATCTCTTTGATATTTATTCTATTTGTCATTGTAATTCTTACTATGAGCCGAATGAAAGCCAAACCTGCGAGCGGAATCTTTGTGGAGAATGTTTACACAATATCGCACTGATTTGTTATTATTTCTCATTTTATTTGATGCTATTATATTCAATAATAAAGTAACTGATACGTTAAATTATTTCTACGCATTTAATACATATGTTTCCAAAATATTGCACACGAAAAGACAGGTGGATTAATTAGGAGCAAGAAGTAGTTTTCTTTTCAAATTCGTCGAAAACCCGTTATTAGGTACGAAATACTTTACAAGTGAGATATAAAACCTTTGATGAATTTTGACGTCATATTTAGTCACGTATTTTTGGTTTAACGGTTACTATATTTATAGAGCAGGTCTGCAACCCGCAGCACACAAACATGATCATCAGCCCGGAAAATTGGCTGCGTTGCCGTTGAGTAGCGTGCTATTTTATAAGCACGCTATTTCCGTACACACACGCTAGTTATTTTCTACTACATTGTATTTGTTTTAAAGTAACGTGCTTTCGTACTCGTAAAGGAGCATGAGCATTTGCGGCGTTCGCCCATTTTGGCAATGGTTAATAGGCAACTAGACTGCTGACAGAGAATTTCGTTTCGTTTATTTATCGAGTATTATAATGGTACTTTTACAGAATCATGAACAAAATTTAGCAGGTGAAAAGCGAATTGAAGTACAAATTCATAATTTTAGAGATCTGATTAGAAAATTTGTTTAAACTAAGATAATATGAAGAAAATTGAATCAACTAAGAGATTTAAGTTAAAATTTATAACATGGTTTAGTAAAATTTCAATTTAATCTTAAATTATACAAATTTATACATAGTTACAATCTACAATAACTACCTCGAAGGTTGATAACTGAAAAAGAAACAAATTTACAGCGCACTATCTTGTTAGAATTCATTCTCACTTATCGTCCGCAAAGAGCCAGGCCATAAAACATTGGTTGGCGAATTTTATAATGTTGAATTATTAATGTTATTTATCATCATTTAATTATTAATTAGTGCATTTAAAGACTATTTAATTATTATAATTACACATTGGACTTAAACTAATTTTCTGCAGGCCAGACTGCATTATGGATTTCACGTATCAGAGAATATTGTTTGAAGCACTACGCCGTCAACATATGAAACGTCGGGTGAAAAAGGCACTGGCATTGGCCGTGATTTTATGCATGTCGAAGAAAGGTCGATTGCTATTGGAGGAAGGCTGGACGCAGTTTCAACGATCTAGGGCGTGGATGGAGGAAAATCACTGCGGACTTCCATCTACAAAAATGTCCATTATTTGACTGTTTAGTCAAAATTGATATTGCGCAATAAGAGAGGAGCATCCACTACAGTCAATAACTTTCAGGATAACTTTAAGGAAACCTGGAAACAATGCCAGGTCGCAGATTTTGAGAATGGGTTCATACTTCAAAGGTCGCCGAATCGCACAGAGGAAGAGCAGACGGACTCTAAGGACCGCACAACCAATTACACAGGAGACAAAAGCACGAAAAAACCTACAAAAACTGCAAGTTTCAAGTTCTCTGTAATATGTTAATGAGGTAAGCCAATTCCGTAAAATTATATTGTCAATCTTCAGAATAATTCGTATCTTGATTGTCTTTCTTAACAATCTGACCACATTATGTATATAAAACCTTAAAGAGAAAGAATTCTCATGTTAGGTAATAAACAAAAAAAGTTTTGGTGATCAATGAAGTGGTTTATATGAATGAATAATTGATTCAGAAAACACATTGTTTTGTCACTAATTATTTACGTATTCTGTGTACATTTAAAAACAAAAACTACAAAAAGAAGAAATATAAACGTTACAAGACATGACGGTCTTGTTAAATTATCATTAGAGCGAAGTGCGTGGGGTAAGGACATAATAAGGAGGCCAAGGATGGAATCCGCTAAGAAAATAAGGAAGGAAGTGGGTTGTGGTCATTATGAGGAAATGAAAAGGCTTGCTTGCGCAGCATAGACTAGCATTGAGGGTTTCGTCAGACCAGTCTTAGGACTGAATACCACAACAGTTTTTATTGTGGTATCATTTGACTTTCCACAAAGTAAATACATTTGTACAATATCTGAGAAATCGCGATGAAACTGAAAGGTGCATATATCTTTCATTGTTAAAGGTGTTTTATATTTGAATAAATTAAATTACCCCAGACACAAAATTGCATGTATACAAATATATAAAATTGTTTTATTGCACCTTGATCTGTACATATAATAAACAACACTTGTATACATGAGTCTCAAAGCACCTTATACACTAATTGTTTATTCAATTAAATAACCCGTTCGGTTTAGGATAGAATAAAAAAGAAACTAACGATTATAAGAATTATCACGGCCTCCCGCATTTCATGAAAACAGTGAATTGGTACCAATAAAACCAATTTATGTGGATAATGTCCCAGGAAGGGTCGGAAAGTTCTTAATTCGTGAAGACAACATAGTGGTTTTGAATAAAATAATAGTATTCGTTTTGTTAATACAAAATATATTCACAACATTTCGTCTCGACCTTGGGGCTTCGTCAAGTGATATGCATTAATGAACGAAGGAGACATAAATTAATAAATGTTTTAAGTTTTTTGTCGTTTAAGTTAAATTGGCATTACTTAGATTCAAATCAATGCAACACACACTCGGATAAACGTATATAAATATTTAACTTTTATATTTCTGGCCTGTTGTTAAATCGGTCTTAGCTAACCTATGTAGCTACACATTAAATGTTATATCTCTTATTTGGTTTGTTTTTCCGTTCATAATACTCTATAATAAACTGTGAAAGAGAACGAGGAATTTTAGCGTCTTTAGAGCTTTTGTATCAGATGAAGTTATTCGAGGCTGGTCATAGTAAGGTTTCCTATCACAACTTAATTTCCGTTGATTCGGTGCACAATGGCTGAAGCCCACCTGAGCTACGAAGCCAGAGGTTCACGTGTTGACACGTTCCTGATAAGGCTGTCGCTGAAAGCTCAGTGACCTGCGTCAGTCACCACACCACCACAAAGCCAAACAAGCTACAGTTCTCTCTCAAATGATTCATAAAAATATTTATTTTAGAAGAAATTAAAGTAGTAGATTAAATCAAAATTTTCCTCATATCGCGTGAACATTTTGTTAATTTTCCTGTTTTTCTGTCGATTATAAACGAGTTTGTAAATAGTGAGTTTCAATATACTGAAATAATGTTTGAGCGACAAGAGGTGTCTCCTAAAATCTTTCAAATAAACGTTTTGGCCGCTTAAATTAATTTACAAATAAATTACTTTCCTGTGTCCAAAGAAGAAAAATTGCAGGTAATGACCAAGAAAGGTACTTGAAGACATAGTATTGGATGAAGGAGTTAAATATGAGAATTAATAGAGACAAAACCAAAGTAATGAAGTGTAGTTTGGGACACAGTGGAATAACAAAGGGTGTTAGATTGCGAAGTGATATTTTGACAGTAGTTAAGGAATTCTGCTGCTTGGGAAGCGTAATAATTAGAGATGGTAGAAGCATAGTAGACATAAAGAGTAGGATAGCACAGGCAAGGAAGGCTTTCGCGAAGAAGAGGAATTTACCTACGGGTAGTATAAGTGTGAAATCGTTGCTAATAATGTTCGTATGGAGCGTGGCGTTATATGGGTGCGAAACTTGAAAGATAGGAGATGCGGAAAGGAAAAGAATAGAAGCCTTTGAAACATGGTGCTATAGGCAAATACTGAAAATCAGAAGGGTGGATAGAATCACTAACGAGGAAGTTCTAAACAGAATAGGGGAAAAGCGAACAATATGGAGGTCGGTGACCAAGAGAAGTGAAAGATTAATAGGCCGCGTTTTAAGGAACAAGGGTCTTTTGAAATTAGAACTAGAGTAAAGTGTGTTGTGTAAGTTCAGAAGAGGAAGGGAAAGAATGGAAAGCGCTAAGGAGATTAGTGAGTTTTGCTAGTTATGAGGTAATGAAAAGTTATTCTCAAGATAGGTTAGCAGGGAGGGTTGCATCAGACCAGTCTTAGGATTGAATACCCCACTAGCAATTAATTGTTGTTTAAATAATTTTACTCAAACCTCGGTTGACGTGGCGAGATCTGATTGGTGCTTGGCAATACTGTAGTAGCTGATATTAGTCAACTTCTTTTCTTTTTAGTCATTCTCATGTCTATCAAAGACTAATATAATTCCCACCGTATTGCCGCTCATATAGTTTAATTTCAATATTAGGTTCCTCCATAACTTCCTGAATAGATGGCCTGATTTATTCTGGATTAAATATCAGTAATAGAATATAGTTTTCAGTTGTTTTATTTTATGTGGTAAGGGTTTCTTTTTTAATTTATTTAGAATTATTTGGGAACTCAAACAGGGGGATAAAGATTTTAATCCAAATAGGTGATACAGTTTCTCGTAGCATATAATTAAGGGAACGTAAACTTATCAAGTGAAATGAATTTTCCGGATTGCGACGACGGCTGAAGATAACGACATTAATACTTGACAAAGAGGCTCATAGGGGTGTAAATAGAGCTGTTCACAGGATGCATAGAAATGCATACTCAGACAGTTAAACGGGCTGGACCTAATTAGATTACGCAGACTATTGAAGGAGAAGTGCTCCACAGGAACTGAGAGCGAGGATCGGAGACATCGAGATACATTGACGCTTGTAAACCATGCTAGCTTATGCGGTTCTTCCTTTGTATAACTTCCTCGTGCTTCCTTCAATTCTATAGAAAATTTAAAGTGCATAAATAGATTCATAATCTTGAATTATAAAATTATTGGAATTGATAATGTGAATAAGAATAACAAAGAAGGGAATCAAAATTTAGCCAAAAAATCGTGTGAAAGATTAGAAAGTGTACATGTGTGTTTAAACTCTCTGAACCTAAAGATGAGCCGAATTTTACTGTTGGAAACCTATGCGTATTCTCAACATCACCTTGTACTATCCTTTATAGCATTATTAAATTTTATACAATTTATTACAGCTTATATTAGAATATGATATACTTTAGAGAAACTAAAAATTTAATGAATTTTAAATATCCAATAATTATGTCCAAATCAATACAATTAAGAAAGTAAACAATATTTCCCCTATATTATACGTGTTTTTGGCGGATACGGGATCGGAACACTATATTAATTTTAATTTTATTTTTTCTGTTACTAATTACAATAAAATAAACACGCGTTATTTCTAATCGTATTGCACTAATGAAGACTGTAAACCATTTCGTCTGAGTTTTTGACTTTTCATGCTATTATTATGTTAATAAAGGGTGCTCATGACTACGAGGATAATATCAACAAAATGTAAATAGAGTAGAGGCCAGATTAAAGTCACAAATAATTTTTGCCATGAAACTAATTTAACTATTTACGATTTTCTTTACACCGATTAAGTAAATATTTTTTGTATGAGAAAACAGTATTAGTATTTTGGTGTTTTTTTTAGTCAGCATTAACCGAGTTACGACGTATTCAGGCATATATTCATGCTCCGTAACACATGAAGAATTTGTAAACACAGCACGAATTCTTGCCAAAATATTCTTCCCTGAAAACAAAATACATTGCATGGTGGCGCAGCTTTATGTTCTACAGTTTTAGAGATGGAAAGTTATCACAATGGCTTTAAACAGAAAACAAACGTAAACATAACTTTGCGCAAAGAAAATTACGTATTATAAGTTATTGGAGCAACGAAGAAATTTATACTGTGAATACATTAACGATCGTTGATTTACTCTTGGAAAATTATAGCAACTAATGTATATAAATATTGAAGCATCTACCTATTTTAATACTACTTTTTTATTGTCCATAAGGCAAACGATATTTCTTCACTCTCAAAAACGGAATATTGTTCAAAAATATTTTAGTGATCTAACAGAAGCAGCACATTTTCGTAAATTTGTTTAAATTTAGCAAACAGTGCATCGGAGTGACATACTTTTGAGCCTCTTTATGAAATGCGGCTGAATCATGCACAAAAAAATAGTAATAACGGTTCGCAGTTTTACATTCCAGGTTTTATAGAATGGTGCACAGTAGATGAGAACCATTCTTCCTGACAAAAGCTCTGTTTCTACGAACTAATTATTCATATTCACTCCAGAGTTTCATTCTAGCATTATACGATTCTGCGTTACTGTATTGCATCAAAACCAGCGGTTCTTCCATTCTGTTTTGTTACTCTGTACCACTTGAGAATTCAATTAAGTCGGGTGGAAAATAAATTTGCTTGTTTTTATTCATAAACTGCAGTACACGAAAATTCTAAAAAATAAATAACATTAATATTCTATTCAGGTAACAACTCTGCATGACATATTAAACTAATTATTTCTCAACGTTTCTCCGAGCGAAAAAAAAATAACGGTACAGCAATTTTCGCATTCAATTGATTATTTAATGGCGCTCTCAATGTAAACAGAAAAGCGTTTACCGTTGCAAAAATGTGAAACGTTTATTAAAAAATGTGAAGTCGACGCAAACTCTCAGATGTGTCAACATCATATTGCTTGAATAAACAAATCTCGGGCATCCAACTGAGTAACAGTAGGCTTAGACCTCGTCATGAAACACTTGATAACGTGGCATAAGCCTACTCTTACTCGGTCGGATGCCCGGGAATTATTTATCCAACGAAAACACTGGGGAAACATTCTAACATTTCTATTTTAATTTCCTATTTTGCTTACACGCAAGCAATGACTGCTAAATCCATCAAAAAACCTAACTATTGGATCGTAATACGCATTATGGCAGATATTTTAATCACCTTTTCGTGTTTGCAACAAGCAATACCATTTCGCTATGTTGCGTTTATTATACTGTTTTAGACTCTGAAGCATTATAAATCTTTATAGAAAGGGAGTTTAACTTGTGTGAATTTTCAGTAATGTTTCCCAAATCAACTATTCGCTTTTTCCTTCATGTTATTTTAAAAATTATTAACAAATCTTATATCTAAGTTAGTGGAAATGCTCAATTGAAGCCCAGTAAAGCATATAGTTAATTTTAGAAGTAAGACAATGTCCGGTTGACATTTAACTCCAAAAATATGTAGCTTACGAACAGAAATACGGTACTCAAAATTCATTATTTTCTGAAAAATGAAAGTGTGTTGTAACCAAAACAGATAATTAATAAGTTAATATTTACCAAAGGTCGAAGTTTTTCGGTGTAAATTATGGATGACAGTTCTTAGGTTTCCACGCAGGTTTAATGAAGCTTAAAGTACACGGGGACTGAAATTTCGGCTAAAATCTGAATAAAATAGTTTTTCTATTTTTCATATTAGTCTTACAATCATATAGCAAAACTTTTAAGTCTATTTCGTCTTTTTAAAGACCCAGGAGCAATTTAAATGGATTTGGTTCTTAATTAACAAATTTTACTTTCTTCAGAAAAAATTTTTTTCTCTCACCTTCATGATTTCTGCAACCAAAATGCTTCTAAGCCTCACAAATATTAAGATGTTGTCTTCATTCTTTTCGTACAGAATCTACATGCTAATACCTTCAAATACAATTATTAATTTTCTAATTGTTGAAGTAGTTTACGTGAAACAAATTTTCGAAGCGATGAAAAGTGCACATTTTTAAGTAAAAAATTATTTTCTCCTCACAGTTATAAAATTTGAAAAATAATACTGACAATTGATAACAATAGTCAGTCCTATATATTAATGTAAAAAAGCTAAAATATATTAAAGTACGTAACGTAAGGAACATTTTTAAACCTGCCAAATATTAATAATAATTTTCAACATATCTCAACAAGAAGCAGGTTAACGGAAACAAAATTTTGAACTATGCTACATATGTGTGATAAAATTTCAGCTTAGTAGTTTTTCATTTACAGGAATTTCACTCCCCGTATCCCTTAAGCCCCCACGTTTCGATGGCGTATACTGATATTTTTCTCAAGTGACATGAAGATGGGAGAGTACGCCATCGAAACGTCGTGGCTTAAGCTTCATTTAATCCGCAGGAAAACCCAAGAAATGTTTATAGAAGTTAATATATATAACGTATAAATACAAAAGGCTTCATTGTAGATCAAACCGTCATATGAAATTAATAATTCACGAAGGAACGTTAAATTATTTCTGCAGTGCATGCTAATTAATATATATCAATAATATTTTAGAAGGGTTTTCTATAATTGAAGGTTCTATTGTGCAAGAGGAAGATGCAGAAATTGAAGCCAGTTAAGACAAAAGGGATTATCTGTTGTAAAGGGCTGTCAAAACCGTACAAAGGTAGGAAATTTAATACTGAACGGTCGTTGATTAGCAAACAAGGGAAATGCTATATTTACTTCAGTAATTGATCACACCACGAAGCAAAGCATACATTTATTTCTTGTTCATTTTAGTTCTGTGAGTCTTAGAATCTCTTATTTAATCATTGTACTGATGAATGAAATGCTATATATCCGGTATAATCCAAATGTATTCTCAAAAGTAATACGAATAATGTGGATAAAATTTGCAATACCCTTTTGATATATTGATTTAATTAATACATTGTTGAAATAACGGTCTACAGTTATTAATAATTAAATGTAATTTTTTAATACTACGCCGTCCAGGTAGAAAAATTACCATATCGTTTTCGTTTATGAATCCATTGAAATGAGTGAATGATTTTTGTAATTTATTTCAAATTACGTATATTTTTATTTTTACCAACAATTTTCTATTTAAATTTATATCTTTTAAAATTTGGGCCGAAAGTCTAATTTTGTTGGAAATTTATTACTTTATGTACTGTAAGAAATAAATAAAACCTAGAAGAAACGTCGTGGATAATTTGATAAATAGTGTTAAAAAAAGCTTACGTGTGCGCTTCTTTGTAAGATTAATTAATATTTCTACAAAAAATGTTGCATTTATTATTGATGTTATGTATGTCGCATAGTAAATATAAATATTTCCTCGTTGAGAATCCAGCAGATTCTAGCAACTTGAGTATCAGTTTGGTTTTTAACAGTTAACGTTTTGAACTTCATAAATTGACGACTTACAGACTCTACATGGCTGTTTTGTATAGTAGTGAGATACATTTTTTAGTTAAATTTATTGTGTTTGCTATAGCATCATTCAAATAATAAGCGAAATACGTGAATATTTCAATTAGGAAACAATGTTGGAAATCCATCACTTGTTAAGAATCCTGTCTATTCGGAGCTTTTGCCCTTCACTGTCACGCAGAGTATAAAAAAAAAATCCGAACCAAAGGTTTGCCTATGAAATTCACGAAGCCACATTAAATATTTATGCTGTGTTTGTTAAAAATATACATAAATAACATTTTAGAAGGTTTTTGTTTCACTGAAGCATCTGTTTTGAGAGAGAAAGAGGCATAAATTGAAGCCAGTTAAGATAAAAGGGATTATCTGTTGTAAAGCGCTGTCAAAACCACACAAAGGCAGGAAATTTAATACTGAAGGTAGTTGATTAGGAAACAATAGTAATCCTATACTTCAGTATTCGGTCACACCACGAAGCAAAGTTTACATTCCTTTCTTGTTCATTTTGGTTCTGTTATTAAATATGTATATTTAACAAATGTAAGACGTTTTTTGGCCAGCAATTAAGTTAAATGTGCATATTGACTGTATTTGTGAAATTATATTATTTTTATTCTATTAAACCACATATATAGCATATATATAGAAAAATAAAATAGAATTATTAGAGAAAGTTCAAGAAGAGCAACTAATTTTTGTGCGAATAAGGCCCGGTCATAGGAATGAAAAGTTAGAACTACTAGTATGGGAATTATTGTTGCAAAGGAGGGAGAAAGCAAGGCTTCGTTAGCTACTCGAAGCTTATTCGGGGCAAAAACTATGGATTCGAATTAGCTCCAAAAAGCATTATCTCCCTTATATAGGTTAATAGGATCATAAATTCAAATTAAAATATAGAAAACAATACACAGATATTGACAAATTCTAATTCCTAAATAGGATGATCAACGACTTGAATAATTTACTGATGGCAGTGTTTGGTGGGAAATCCTCTTCAGGAAAATAAATTTAGGATAGATCTCATTAAACGTGTAAAGTGAAGTGACTGTTCTCAATAATAATAAATTAATATTAATGTATAGTCCAATTTAAATGTTAAATCCTAAGTGAAAAAAGTGTTCAGTTAATATATTTCTTGTAGTGTTTTCTGTTTCCATCAGGAACAATGTTGTTTTTAGATTACGATGTAGGTATGTAAATATAATTATGTATCTGCCACCGAGTTTACGCCCAATTGTCTGTCAAACGTCATAGTAATATTTTTTTCAGCCCGCAGTCAGAAAAACTGACACTGAATCTCTGCAAACTTGTACGCATGATAAATTGTCACACAGTAGCTGACGTGACGCGGACGCATTTCAAATGCAACGAGCGTTGTCAGAGTCATTATTTGACCTGGCAGGTTATATCAACAAAAGAACCAAAGTTATATTTTAAAATATAATAAGAATATTTGCATTTAATAAAAAATTAACGTTAAATTCTGTGTATAGCGGCGCGTTGAAAATGATTTATTCATAATATTTTGAAATTATTTCAGGAATAGTTTGGATGCCGTAGAAAATACATGTGAGACGCATAAAGTTTCGTACCAGACTTTACGGCTTCGTAAAGTTTCCTCAACCGTTCAGACCGATGATGCTAGTAACTGTTTCCATAATAATAATAATAAGTATCAGACTATTTGTGAGACCATTACAAGCGTAAACTTCATATAGTTTTATTTCAGAACAAGAAATAAAGAAAGATGTGTTGTTCATAAATAATTCAAACCAAATAAATAAAGAATCCTGAAAATATCGTAATCCAATTGGCTGAATTGGTCTTTTTGAATTTTGATTTTCAAAAGTCACATGATGGAATCCTTCAAACTGAGTTATTCTGGCTTATTTAATAGGTAAATTTGAAGGAATTATTTTCTACATACAAAAGACGATTATAATTTGTATGTGAGACTTCTGAAGTTCAGTATTTATTTGTGAGGGCCCGGGATAAAATATATAAAGAAAATTTAGCCATCAATTCTTCGGAAGTATCCGATTCATATTAATTTTTCGTAATAATTACAATAATTAATTCTAATATTTCTCAACATCGTGTTTACAGACCATTAATTTCGTCCCTAAATGGTGATTTTTTATCATGTTTTATTCAGGGGGTGTTATTACTTTCTTAATAGTTTTATTTGAGAATAGAATAAAAACCTTCAATGGAATTTCATTTAAATTTCGGTCCGGCCAGCGTCCCTTCTTTTACCTAAGTTTTATTTCATTCGCTCACAAGTATAAGGGATCTCGGGGCGAAACGGGGTAGGAGGGTAAAACGGGATACCCTTTTTTACCGCGTAGTGCTGGAGTTCAGCAAATAGGAGTAGAACATTGTTACAGGTCAAGGAAGAATTTCTGGCAGGCGACTGGACCAAATTCAAACTACATCTTGTTTTGGCCTCTCACACCTGTGAATTTATCATTTTTGCGGCATCTTGACAGAAGGTATGCAACAAAACTCCGCTTTTAACTCTTTAGTGGTATATGTTTCTGAACTAGGTGCCTTTACTTGCACATAAGTTGTGTATAAGGTTTATATCTACTTGTATTAAGGCTCGGGTAGAAACCTTAAACTGAAACTTGCGTGAAGGGAAGGAACGCGATACAACAGTATAAGGCAAAATGTAATATGTTTCTCCAGAAGGAAAGGAAAATCTGGCAGGCTCACCTTATAGGAAATGTACGCAAAAAGAATAAATTAAAAAGGGAGAGGAAGGGAAAAAAGGAAAAAAATTATCAAAAACTCTCTTCCGAAAGAAAAAATTGGTTAATTATAAGAAATGAAACACAAAAAGTGTTAAGATATTTCTTTTTAATGGAATTAAATTTTATTGTATTAATTGTAATTAAAAATTCCGTACTGCCCATGGGGGCATAACAAATATAAATTCTATGTTTTAAGTTATAATGATATTAGATTAAGCAAATAATACAATAAAATAATATTTATATTTTTTCTTTTTCCATAATTTTGAAAATAACTGTCTCGTTCCGCCCCGACTTCCGCTATCACACATTACCGATTTATTTCCTTTATTGATTTTGCCAATAATAGCATGAATGTTTTGTTATAAAGGGTCATATTTTCATCCTTCCTACATTAATATCTTAAATAAATCATTATAGACTGTAAACGTTATTTCTCATTGAAGTGGTCTATATAATAATTTTTCAATAATGACGGATGTGTAAACGTTTATTTTTCAGTTATTAAAAATTATTTCAAGACGTACATCTCAATGTATCAAATTTTGATTTAGATACACGTGAATTGTTCTAAAAATTATAGGTGTCAATTTGTTTTTATTGAACTGTAGTAAAGAAGTTTATTTATGGTTCTTATCCCCTTCTATCTGTTGTCAATATTTATAGTACTTATATTTACTATTTCCCCCGCATAGAGTATTGTCAGATCAGTTTCCTCTTTAAAAATGCAATGTTAATCTTTAAAACTAACCTTTCAGACATTTTTTTCTAATAAGAGTGTTTGAATTCGAATTTTTTTACTACTAAAATTAAATTTATTAATGACCTTACTATAATTATTTGGTTTCAATGTCTCAAGATATATAGATATTTAAATGGAAATCGAGAAAATGTTCTTAGGTAACTATTATACTAGTCTTCTTGAATTTACATTAAAATTTGAGTCAACATTAGTGAAATAGCATTAAAGGAAAATTTAGGAAACAAGAGCTTAAATAAATAAATTTAGTGTTGTGCGGAGAATTTATAATTAGTGGTTCAGTTTCCGTTGACGTGATATTTAAGGTGCGTAGATAAGGACATTCCAGTGCAGAAACGATAGATCGATTGCTGTGATTTAGCTGTGGGTGTTTGCAGAGTCCTGGACCCGTTGTTTACCACACGGTGCTGCAACCACGTAGCATACTGATTGGCTGACAGGAGCAAGCTTCGTTATCCTCCGATTGTTTGTACAGATCGCTCAAGTCAATTTTGCTTCCGTTGCCTTCAACACGTCCATATTTGTCGCACCAGAAACCTGTATTATTAGGATGTTCCTAGAAGAGGAGTCAGGTTTAAAACACTCAGACACGAAATAATGTGATTGAAAATTATTGATTGTATTCGTAATATTTATTGTACCATACGTTACATTTTGGTTCTTTTTTAATTATTTTGTTCTATGTTGTCGTTTATTATTTTTATTTCCAAAATAACTTATAACAGCTTTGTTGCATGTTCGTAATTTGTAGGCTTTTGTTACCGCCCATTCGAATTCCTCAGTTGACCTGGGGAAACTACTAGAAACAGCCACACCGCATCTAAACCTGTTAAAGTTTTAATACTCATCCCAACCTATTCGAAGGAGAAAAATATGCCATTTAGATGGAGCTACAGCTGAAAAACACTATAAATTCTCCTACCGGATGTTGCTGTAATTGGACGTGCGCTTGTCACAAACTCGGCTTTGATATATTACGGGCTGGACATCAAAATTAGAAAATCATTGCTGGTATGTCGGTGCTGTGTTCTTGTTATCCACGTATTAACCCAACAAAGTTTAAAAAGTCATAATTTTTCTTTCAGCCCGTCTCCCATTCAAAGTTATATTCAAACGTGATTAATAAAATTGGCGACTAGTGGAATATCAAAATATTATTTAAGTTATATACAAGACTTGTTGAGTGAATCATTATTCCTGTAACAATATAAAACGATACAAAGACTATACAAAAATCTCAAAAATAAATTCTCTGACGTTAAGTATAATATTTGAATTACAGCCAAATTTGTCAGAAAAATATTTAATTACTATTTATGAGGTAATATTATTACACTTATGACGTTTCCTCCATCTTTGTGGACTTCATAAGGTAACTAGACATACATTTAAAAAAATTAATGTCCGATACATAATATAATTTACAATAAAATAATATTAATAAATAACAGACTTATATTTTTAAATAGAAAACATCACAATGTGTATGAAATTATCCAATTAATGTCACCAATAAACAAGTCAAAATTATATTGAATAAAATAAGTTACTCTGACAAACAATTGATTAAGTAAAAAGGTTAATAGCAGAAAAATTAGTTTCACCTCATATTGCAGACATACAATATAAGTTAATTGACTTGTTTACTAATTACGTTGTAGGGGTCGCTTTTAAATCTAAAAATTATTTAAATTGCGTAAAATATATTAAAGGAAAATTTATGTATCAGGAAAAACAAAATGTTATTTACAAAATTAATTGTTTAGATTGAATTGCACTGCATATGGGACAAACTAAAAGAGCATTAAAAACTCACATTAAAACAATGTCAAATTAGATATACGAATACACGCAGTTGTCTCCTAACACATTTATTTTTAGAACCCTAATTTAGATTGGCCCAATGTGGGTATTTTGAATGAGAACTTGAATTTCTTCTCAAGAACTATGAGCGATGAAAACAAAAGTGGTACAACCATACAACCAATGTACATAAAATGTACGAGACCCTCTTTTTAGAATAATTCATTTTTATATACTGGCATTGCTAAAACGTAACGGCCTATAGTAGTGGTTAATTGTTATAAATGTCTTTGGCCGCAATAATCACTGAACGAAATCCACGTCACTAAATAATCCACATTAAGTCAAAATTTTCTACTGTTACTTATTTATCTTATTCAATTGAAAATTATATTTTTACTATGTATTATCTATCCAACATTAATTATGATTGTTAAAAATTTGTTTATATAGTTACCTAATGAATTTCACAAAGATGGACGCAACGTCTTTATTAAATATTTTGCTGAGGCATTTAAATTATTTTACAAAAGTTTATTTTTTTTAAACACTAACCTGAAGAATAATAACTATAAAGATAGCAATATGTGTAAATATGTAATTTAGGCTGTTGGGCTAATGCACCCATATAATTAATTTTAAAAGTTTGATTAGCATTTAAATTTGTCTATCAGATGTGATAAGTAGAGACATTTATTTCGACAATTTATTCAATTATTTAAAGTTAAGCTTCAACCCGAGGAGAGGTGAAGGATACAACCTAACTTTTGTATAAAACGTAGATTCGTCATTTTAGACGGGTGTAGTTCAACTTTATATACATAATCTAGAAGAAAGTCAAGATTTGTCCTACATTAGGTCATGAGATTATTAGCATCGATAACTGTCGATGTTTCACGTTCGAAAATTATGAATAAAAATCATAAGGGAACTGTTTCCTGATAGAATTGTTCATAAATCGCCTATAATAGGAAGAACGTACAGAATCGCGGAATTAACAAAACAATATCACGGTTTCCTACCGACGTAATATAGCACGTTATTTACCAAAATCGTTTATTTAAGCTGCAGTTACTATAACCTATTTACCATATTTTAAGTATACTAATTCTAAAATAAACAGCTTTCAAACCATTTCTAATTACCGAGTTACTGAAGCATTGTTCGCAAAATTTACAAATTTCCTCCTGTGTTGCTGTACGTCCCGTATTATATTTTCAGAGTATATATTTCAAAGTATGTGGGCTATATTTATTGTAAGTACTATTTTAATATTTTACGCAGCGCAGCAGTTTCGATTTTGAGCCTGCGCGATCATATCCTCCATTCGTTAGGAACTCAGCAGTTCTGAATCACTTTTTGTTTTTCGTTTGTTAGAGCGTTTCAGTATGTTCACAGAAATTTTACGACCCGCCGAAGACATTTGAACGAAGAGAATGACGAAGGCATACAAAATTTGGTTTCCCGTTACAAGTCCCTGAACACCAGCGGTGACTATTTGGAGGCGTACTGTGATGCTTAAGGTAATGATTACTACTAATTATCTAATGCTTTATTGTTTTATACATAACTATAGGTACTTATTAAAAGCTATCCTGAAATTTACTGTTAAATTTCTTAAGACAGAATCGTATGTGGTGTCTGAAATTATGATAAAGTGTCATTTAAGCAGGAATATAAATAAAATATACATTTAGTTGCCCGGTTGAAATTCTCTTACATTCACCAGAAATAATTTCATAATTCTGAAATAAGGGTGTTAATTCAAACAACACGATTCCGTTCCCATTTGATAAGAGTAACCCTATTTCAGATTTATCAACTTGGTTCTTCAACAACTGTTTTTTTACATTGTCATTTTGGCCCATGATATCTGTGTATATTGTGGCTTGGTTCCTTTTCCAAAACCCTTTCTTTGTGATCGAGCGCCAAAGGACCACAGTCTTTTTTCACTGTAGAGAATGCAAAGTTAAGGATCCGACGTGGCGTTTACAAATCGTCCATCTGAGTTCGTAGCAGCAGTTTGGTTGAAAGAAGAAGCAGTTAGCCGTAGCTCCGAGTCCCCGAGGACGCCAAACGGAGGAGTGGATGGAGCTTCCGCAATTTACTTCAAACAGACAGTAATGGGCAATCCATTCCGCAAGACGCCTGCTTCCAGAGTACCAAAGATATCCATCAACTAGAGGCTCGTCACAGTGGAAATGAATTGCTTCTTCACGCCAGTTGACTGTTGCTTGGCGGTCAAAATATATCTGACGTAACAATCTGATACGAGTTACCTGATGAACTAATTCATTAGGGAATATTAATATTATACAGGCCACACTATAAATGTAATTTTATGTAAACCAATAAAGGATCACCGGCTCTGTTATAATTATAATATGTCAATTATTTACCTTATGAAGTGGTGAAAATTGGTTACTTTGTTTTACGCACAACAATAGAGAACGATTTTGTAAAATGATTTTAATTACTGATTGTTTTATTGTAATACAATTATAGAGACATTCACAATACTAGAAAATTTGTTTTAATTAAAATGTTAATAATAGTCCCCTACCTATTATAACTAGAGTAGTTTTAAAATAGCTATGTCAGAAATATTTCAATGCTGTGTAATAGCGAGTAAAATAAAACCCAGGCAAATTATTAAATATATATATGTATATATAAGAAATTATTTCCTTATCAATATATATTTTTAATTTTATATAATTTGTCAATGTAACAGAAAATAATGCAGGTAATTTATATGATATACCATATTTTAACTTATATTCGTTCATAAATTGAAACAAAGCTCTTATTTCTGATTTCATTATTTTTTTAGACAGCACATAGTTCAATATCAGGATAGTTTTGATTTATTTTCAATTTAATTTTCGTACTACAAATAATACTATCAGATGTTTTAATTCGTAATACACACTGTAGGTGTAAAAATACAAATTTCATTCCATCTAATTATTATTATTTGTTTTGGTGGTGAAAGTAGTACCATATGTTACGTTCTTTTACATACAAATCGTTAGTTTACTGTTCTGGAAGTGAGGCTAGGGACACTATCATTCATAAATCTTCCGCTATGGAGTCCAGTAAAAAAAAGAAAGTGGTTAATTGCGATTGTGATTGCTAAAATCACATGTGTGCTGTTTACACCGAACACAGCATACCATTGAGTTGTTAAAGGGGTACTATAAGGAATAATACTGAGAGATTTAATTGGGAATAGTTTCCACACTTGCCATGTTCCCATGTGATTTTTACATGGGTTATTGAATCACTCTTACCAAAATTTACAAATTCCTTATTGCGTACCCTATCTTATATTCAACTAACTGGGTACCCGGGATATTAATGCTTAAATAAACTAACATTTCTCTTAAGTTATGACACTTTTAGTTTGTCAGTAGCCTCATTGTCGTCATCACACATACACGCACGCTACGTATCCTGTAGTAAGATCTACACGTCATTAGGGTAGGACGGATACAAACACTGACGCGAGAAACGCCGTAAAAGTAATTGAACCCGAAAAGTATTTTCTTTTCGACGGAAATATCGCCAAAATATGCATATATTAAATTTTCCGCCCCACCATTATGTGTGTTATCCGTGTCGCACCCCAACAGTTCGCAAAGAGCTTGTGTGTAAAATTTGGTTGAAATTTCTCCACGAGCTAAGAATTGTATCTGGAACATACATACAAACACAGGTACACATAAAGATGAATTTCATTTATAAGAATAAGGTAGTTGACCCAACTTGGTCTGTTTAGCGCGAAATAACTTGTAAATTTAATGATCCTTAATTTAAGTAGCAATATATTTTAAGTATTTTAATATATAGAAAAAGTTAATCTCTCGAGTGCTGCACTCCTACTGCGCCATATAAATACAACTCGTTGGACTTCCCTCGTTCAATTTTATTTTCAGGTAAATATTTAATAAACCCAATTACTTGGCTAATAATATTTATTTCTTACACACATCGACGGAGCACTTCCTCCTGTTCTTAGTTATTCCCCGCCCTGAATAGAACGGACGCAAACTTTTCCGATAATTAGTCCTGATGCGGCGAGCCTTGGTAATGGATTTAACCCGACGCTCGCCACACAAGTGCAGCAGTTATGATCGATTACCCCGCAGTGATGCTCCGATTCCAAGCAGCAATCTTCTTGAGAGTTCTAGCAAACAACCATCAGACTTTTCTTAAATACTTCGACCGAATGTAACATAAAATTTTCTATTCTAAAGCCAAACATTTGTGAATCCAAGACGAACAATTCGTTTCAAATTGTTCTTACACCGGCACGACTTCTAAATATTTAAATAATAATTAAAAAATATTTACGTAAACAAATAATTTCTTAGTAAGGAAACAATTTGTTTCTCAGGTAAATATGAAGAGGAAATTTATTATCCAGCGCCATATCTTCTATGCAAAACTTATTTATATGATGAGAGATTAAAATTACTGGGTCACACTTTCAGATTTATTAAGTAATTTGATAAAAGGTGGTTCTACATAAATCATTATAGTTTCGAATTTCTGGAAAATAACTTAAGAAAAATTATTTTATTGTGTTTAAAATTCTTAAAAATGCTTTTAAGAGAACTTTGGATTTTTCACGCGTGGAGCACTAGATATTAAAACAAATTATAATTAATTGACTAATATTTTATGTTTTCATGGGAACAACGACGTATTTAAATCTGCAACTTTCTAATCAGCAAAATTAGTTATTCTTCTTGTTTTATTAAACTTCATAAGATTAAATAAATGTTCAACATATTAAGACAATTGTCTTAAATTAAGTTCGACATACTCAAGTTAGAAAGCTGTGATATTAAAATTTCCTATTCATACATGTATTATTGTTTTATTTTATTCTGGTAAAATTTATTACACAATAATATTTAAATGTCTCACTTATAACATTTTTATATTGTAGACAAATGCAGAAATAAATTGCAACTGTTATCTTTTATTTATTTGAAGATGTAACATTTTGTCTTTTTTTACTGGTGATAGATTTATTGATTTTAAAAATGTAAAACGTCTGTGTTTAAAACATTCAAAACACAAATTACAGAATGAAATAAATATACATTTCTGCAATGCTTGCTACTTTCATCAGGTGATTGAAAAAGGCAAGAAAGATTTTGTTATATTGTATCTTTATATTTAAACTTTGTTTTTTGAGTTCGTCACCTGGTTAGTTGGGTGTGTGTTATTATTGCGACTGTTGCAAAAACGTTGTGTCATGTACTTTGAAACAAATTTTTCTGTAATTAAGTTACTTCTCTGTATAATTATTTATTATAATTCAATAGAGCTGTATCTTTTATATTAATTTGCTACAAAATTATCTTAATAATTTATTACATTCGGCAATCCATAATGAAATTGTGATGAGTCCTATATTTAACTTCGCAAGGAAATTTTCATAATTGGCGAATTACTTGAAACGATTTTCATTATATGGAATGCACTATTTAGAGCTCTATAACAGCATAGAATTTTGCCAATTAAAATTCAAGATCTTAAGAAGAAAAGCGAAGTGAATAAATGAACAGTTAGTTTGTATATTTCTGACAAGATTGTGCATATCAGCATGAAACGTGCTCATAAAACAAAGAATATCTGAAAAAATTTCAAGCTTAGACCAAAATAATAATCCCTAATGATTTATCGGTTAAACTCATGTCTTTTGTAATAATTTACATCATGATATGAATTCCTATTCCGGTTTCGTTGAATAAAAATTCTATTTCTGTAATTCAAAAACTTAATTGTTGTAAAGATATTATCATGTCGATCCTGCGTATTTCATTATTACCGTCGATATTAAACCGTTTATAAAAGTTTTTTAGAACTGATTACAAATATATTTTTACATATTTTACTCGACTGTTGCGCTAATTTACTTCTCACTATTACAAAAATATAACATTTTTTGAAACGTTATATTACGCCATATATTAGGTAACGTGTTAATTATGAATTGCTGTTGTAATCATTTAGCGCCATTACTGATTCGGGCTGAGAACTTTTAGAATAACCGTAGCGTTTATGAATATCTATAAACTGACAACTATCTATATTGCTCACCTGTTATTGTCTGATTATTTAATAAGTTTGGGGACATTGATCCTAAAAGAATTAGTTTACACGCAGTATATGTTGAAGAATATTCGAAAAACTGTCGGTGTGTGAAAATTAATCGTCGTGGTCGAAAATAAGACGTGTCAGGAAACTCTGAAGATTTAATGATAAATTTCTCGCTTTGTTTTGAAATATAAATAATTTATAATGTCTTTATTTGGTTTATATACATTGATCAAATCTCACTTGCTCTTATACTTTAATCCTTGTGCCATAAGAATTAGCAGATTAGGATCAAATTAGTATCAACCATAACAGTTATTATAAATAGTAATAAATGTCTTAGTGTACAAATATTTAGATTTGTGATCAATAGATGTATAAGAAGGTTTTTTCGAAAGATTTAGTGAAATTTTAAGCAGCCCCGGCATCGCTCTCTTTGTCCTCCCACGCCGTGCCTGTCGCATTATTCCATTAGGCAGGGGCACAACGGAGAAAGGAGAGCTGAGTGCTGGTATTATGTAGCGGCTCCAGCATCCGCGAACGTGTGTTCCATTAAGCCACTACACCAAACACACTGTCACTAGCATTCGATCTGTAAATAATTGCCTCGGGCGGCGAACAAACAATAGAACGTCTTTCAATATTCAGCACATAGCGCGAACTATGAGCATTGATTTGCTGCAAAAACCGTTACTTATTGCTCATGGTGTTCCATTAACCGTTAACACTATAAATTAAACACAGATTTTAGGTTTGAAAATGCGAGAAATAAATAATTACAAGTTGTCATAATTTGCAAAATATATTTTGGCAAAGATTGAGATTTGGTTTTCAAGCAGTGTTCTTGAAACGGTTCTTAGTATTTAACTGTTCACTTTTTATACATTACTAAACAGGTTTACCACAAGTAAATGCACAATCTAGGCATTTTTCTCAGAGAAGCGTCGATACTGAGATATTTTAGAAAAGAAAATTTATAAATAGAATTTGAAAAGCCCTCACTGCTATCTGCGGTCGTTAGTCCTGTCGCGAAAATGGTTAGATTTATTGTTTCCATTAGTACACGGTTGAGGAAATAGGAAACATCATACATTACATCAAGTAACAAATAATTATAAGGACAAAATACAGTGACCTAATTAATTACAAATAATGTTTCAATAAATAACTAAAGTGAACAGGATATAGTCTAAAATCATTGAAAACACTACATGAAAACTAGTGGGTACAAACACAACTGCGCAATACATAAAAATTATATTCACGGTATTTAAATGAAACTATGTTAGTCTTTATAAAATTTTGTCCATAATAATTAATTAATTAGTGTTCTGCCTAACGGCAAGTCCAAGTGTGGAAAATTCTCTAGGGAAAACGTTTTTCTCTTTCATGGGAAATTTCACAGCGGTGGTTTCCCGTTGCATTTGACGATGGGCTCTTGCAGTGCTCTGCTGTTCCAACGCAGCGGGTTTGGCGATTGTGAAAAAATGCATTAGACATCCATGCGCGTTCCAGGATTCGAACTCGGGACCACTGTGTTGTGCGTCAGCGATGGTAGCCAATACACCACAGGAGGTCGGTGTTGTCGATCAGATACGAAGGGCAGGATGGATTACCTGGCCATTTGGGAAGAAACAGCTAAGAAAGACGTAAACAACGGCTCATAGCTTCGTCACATAATTGTGGGTGCAGCGCAAGCAATTCGTGGTTTTGCCAGGAATCTTCGACAGCTCTCAATGATCCGTCGATGTGAACTGTGTGTCATTGCTCAAATAAACCTAAAATACGTTTATTCTTAATTTTAATGACTAAAGTACATTTGTCACCGTTGAGATGAATTCTATTTCTCAGTTTTATTCTCTCCAATTACGCGGTAACTTAGTGTCTCTGACAAGGAAAATTCCCGGTGAATTTGTTTCAAATACAATTCTCGGGTTTTAACCAGGGTCAAAGTTTGTGTAAATAACGTTTCGACAGCAAGCTCCACCATCACCGTCAGTCTACCTGACTGCGATGGCAGAGCTTGCTGCCGAAACGTTGTGTAAACAAACTTTGACCCGGGTTGAAACCCGAGAGTTGTATTTGAAACAAGAGGGAACCTGTTACCACCAGCACAAAACGCCTCATATACCTGGTCCTATGCCTCCTCCATATGGGGAACAACAGCTAAATCTATTCAGCCAAAACTCAAACCAAACAAAACATAATACTTACGCACCATTACAAACTCTTCCTGGTACCTAAGAAATTCCGTCATCCACCATAACATCAAAATTTCCAATGTAAACTCAGTAATCTCCAAATCCATAACAAACCTAATCAAAAGCGCACTCAACCACCCAAACCCCACGATCCAGCAATTTCATAACAATCCTCCTCCACCTCCCGTCGCCTCAAAAGAATTCTCCAAATTGATCTCATCCTTCCCCCTGATCATTCGGGCAGATCCTAACCCACTCTACCATCATGCCCGCAGACCACATCCTCATTAATCCTCCAAAAATCAGTTCACTGCTCGTCAATACTCACACACCCACGTCATATGCCCCTCAGGTACAATTAAACCTAACGCGTTCAGCTAAAGTAGGTTAATCAAACGGATTAACCTATCCTCACGCAACCATGTTAATTTTATTCCATATCTTATTTTCATGTTTTTTTAAATGTTGTATATACTGTATCGATATTGGCCTAGCTGATAATCTGTATGATAATAGTTTTTATTTATAATAATAAAAAAACAAGAGGGAAAATGTTTGTATTGACCTCTTAATCCCCTCCCCTTTACGTTTCTGTTCTTATTTCTCTTACACCCTGTAATGAGTTTCGCGATGTCGTTTGCGTCATGATTTGAGTTACGAATTAAAGATTAACACCAACACAAAATAATTAATTTTAACTGTAAATTTTTAAAGTTTTTTTTATTATAGTGGCCTCGTAATGCAGTATCTAACCAGCTACTAGGAATTATGCTCAGAAACGGTAAGAAGCCGTGTATCAAAACCATTGAAATAATAACCGTTAGAACACATACAGTATTAAAAAGATTTTTAAAAAAATGGTAGACGACATTTTAAGAGGAAATTTGTTAAATTAGTTTTTTTTCTCGGAAAGAGATTAATTGGCTCTATATATTCATTGTAAGAACAGAATAATGTATGAGCAAGGCTCGAGTCAGCGGAAGTCTTAAAGATGAAACGCGGTCGTCACGATTATATTACGGCTCTTAGGATTTCTAAAATCGTAACAACAAACTTCTGGTGCGTATAAACTGCGCCGTTAGGTTTGAGTTGGGAAACTACAGGATCCAGCTCTTCTGAGATGGGTCACTGTTCTTCTCCGGAAGTTTCGTGAAGTGCGGAAGTTTCTTCCTTTTAGGAACAATTTTCCCGTGTCCGACCTAGGCTAGGCTACAAATATTCCACATTTGGAACACAAAACAAATTGAATTAGGCAGCAGTAATTCAATAAAGTTATTTGTTTTATTTATATAATCTCTTTGTACCTACTGAGGATATCCAATTTTATTCATTTTATTAAACTGTATTGATTAATGATATTACGCTTAAGTTAGCTTCAAAACGTATGAAAGATAACGATATTAATTCCTATATTTCCGTTTTGTGATGCTGGGTCAAGAACTATGAAGAAATCCATTACTTTAAATAAAACTATTTTAATATCTTAACGTAATCTCCATCACGGTGTAATTTTCTCCAACCTATTAAATTACAAGAATATACAAGTTACTGAAAATAGGTATTTGTTAAATTAGTTTTTATTTAATCATTTAAATAACCAGACATATAACTCAAGAACTTAGTCTCATTAACAATATCATCGTTTGAAGTGAATTTCTATGCTATCAAGATAGGAACATTATAAATACCGTCGGTATGACTACAGTTCCACCGTCAAGTATAGAATTTTAAAGAAAACTTTTGCGTTTAATGTTGTGTCTGGAGTTTAATGGTGGAACCGTGTCTCATCAAAAGTTGTGTATCGACGCGGAACGACATAATAAATACAACAAAAAATTAAAACACAATAGTGATATCGTAACAACTACCTTACGCATATTTTTTGAGATTCAAGCTTTTGTATGAAATTGAAATTACTGTGCCTTGGGATACAACAGCAAAATACTGAAAATTGTAATTAAGATTAAATGAACATTTTTATGCAAAAGTTAGAAATAAGAAATCAGAAAAAAATTATTTAAAGGAATAGCTAAGAAATGAAAATCCTCTGCGTTTCGTCCTTTTTTCTGTCAATTGTTAATTTTCAATTTTTCTGGCTTATGGTCAGTTTATTTGTTTATTTCACATGAACAAACTATTAACCTAACTAGAATCACATTTAAATTCGTAATTATTTTCTACCGTACGGTGGAACTTTGCCTGGCGCTGATTATTTATGACAATATTTTGTATATGAATATAATAAGTCATGCTTTAATTTCTTGTTCATTTATGTTATTGTTCAAAACTACTTAAATATTCACGATACTTTTTAGTTTAAATAATTTTATACGATTTCTTCTCGTATATCAGCCGCTTTAATCAAATAATTTTCATTTCCATAATTTCTGTTCTGTTCTCTAAGACTTTTAAACTTCTTGTTTCATGGTTCAAACCATTATCTTCACTTGCCTAGACATCTCTGATATATTCAATTGGTTGTCTCGCCCTGTTTTCAGGGTCGTTGGAAACCCATGTTTAATTTTTTTCATTGTTATCAATATTCTTCATCAGTGGGATATTTAAAAATATTATAATCTTATTTACATATTAAAAATAATATGAGCAGGATGTGAATTCCTGTATTACATGCATACACTTTTTACAAACAATTTCGCAATGCCTATTCTGAGCTGTATTAATATTGTTTAACAATTTTGTTCTTGTGGCTCATAAATTGTCGAAAAATCTATGCCTATTCACAGCATGCCAACTCCTTCAAGACATAATTCAAATTCCATAATTGGTTTATTGATGTTAAATTCTTTCTGTGTGAAGACTAATAAGTTTAATAGATTACAAATAAAATAAAATTGATCAATGAGTTGTATAATTGCAAATACATTTAACATCAAGTATACTCAGAGAATTCTATATATAAAAGGCAGAGATGGCAGTAAACACGTCAGTGTCAGTACGATGTTTGACGATCGTGCTCTAGTGACTTCCTTGGAAGGTTGAACAAATTGACAGCTCCCACATCTCACGTAAGCCTCTCTTAAACCTCCGAGAGCCTGGAAGCTCTTCGTCCTCCAATGGCAGTTAGGTCGAGTCAAGCCCTTTATAAGAATCATGTGACAGAGCAAGCTTGAAAGAGTCACGGCGCGATCTCGAAAATGATGACTATCTTTCCGCGTCTTTTCAAGTCCATTGCAACTCGTATTTCACATATATAACAAGAATAGCTATCATGATCAATAAAATAAACACTTGTTCCAGCAAACTGATAATTGTCGTCATTTCTATAATATCTTGTAATTAAAATGCAACTAATAAAACATTGATTCAAATAACAGCTTTCCAAATAGAAACTTCATGTTCAATAAACTTTGTTTAAAATTAACATGTTCTTTTCAATATTCATATTATTTATTTAGGAAAAAATTAATAAAATCAATGATGAATAGTGAAATTACAATTAATAATTAATTACCTACAAATATGTTATTTTTCTGTAAAGAATTACGTACAGAATCCATATTATTTTTGATATTATCCAGTATTCGGTATAGAATTAAAAACGAAAATACATTTTTTTTACATTTATGTTATTTCAGTTTTGCATCATTTCTGCTTAGTTCGCGACCATTACAATTTTTAATGAGGTTTAATTACACGTGTTCGATATTGAATGTAATTTACGTACTTTGTATTTTCATATTTGCAATTGCCATTTTATTGTTATTATTATTTAATTTTCATTAATATCTGTAAACAATAGCATAAAAAGAAAACTAATTTAACATTGTTTGAAATATTCTAATTTTTTTACTTTCAATTCTTCAAAAACACTTATTTCGGACAAAACATCGGAAAATCTAGGCCAAACCCAGATCGTACTCCGGACCTCACCACGTGTTGATTATATATATATTGGAAACGAGAACCCTGTATTCATTGTTTAGACCTGAATCGGTCTCACCTACAATTTATAATTCTTATATGGCAGAAATTTTAGGATTGCAATAAAAATCATGTAAATTATAATTAACTTTTTCCTATAAACTCTTAGAAATATTTTTAATGTTTTTTTTATTTTACTGTAATGTTTAAGACGTAAATTCCACGAGAATTTTGTAATAAAACGAACGTTTGATAATTACATTTATTTGTATTTTTATAATTCTGTAGACCTTTTTTCAAAAAATTGAATTTAAGTTTGATTAAGATAAATTTTGCAGTCTGATATTTCCTTCATAATAATATATAACCATTTAATTGGTACCATAAATCTAAATATTCTGGTAGTCGTAATTTTTTTCCCATCCAATCAGAAAACGGCTATGACATTAAATATTTGTTGACAAAGGTTTATTTTCTCTTCTTTCTCTCATCATTCGCACAATATTAATTATTTTTTCAAAATATTGAGTGACAATTATTATGCTGTAAATTATCTTTGTAAAATTCAGTAACCTCAGAATTAATTATATTTATAAAAATACAAATTATTGTGTTCAAATAATTACATTCTTTTACCATTTTAGGATCATATTTCTACTAAATTTAAATTATTTAAGAAATTTAATATTTCAGTAATCTCCAATTATGTTAAATTTTTATCTTACTTTATTGAACAACAAAAAGATGTTCTCACTACTTTCCATTGTCATAATGTAGTTTATAAAATTGCTTGTAGCAATTGTTCTTACAGCTGCATTGGCAAACGAAACGATATTTGCCAATAAGAATAAAGGAGCATGATATTCATATAAATTTTCCTTAGTACAAATATTCAACTAGTACAAAACATTGGAACAAAATAATTAGTTTAATTTTGATAATTCTCTTATGTTAGATAAGGAAATAAATTTTTAGAAAGTGTAATTTTATGAAAAGTTACGTATGAAACTCAACACATTTTCTGTTATTATAAGATAGAACGAGGAGAAGGACCACAAATGTTGGTCGAAACGTCTATTTAGTATTACGTTTTAAATTCTTGTTCAAAATTTAATAACTGTATGTTACACGGCTCGTTAATTATTATATAATTTATGTAAAAAAGACTCCAATTATTCTTATAAACTCTACAACTTGTCTAAATGATTAAATTAAGAATTTGCTTAATATATGTAGAAACGCTGAGTTAATCCCACGAACGCCATTGTCACACTAACCCGGCATTTTACGAGACTTTAAACATGAATATTACATACATAAATACTTAAAATGTTTAACCCCCTGAATTAAGTAGAAAAATTGTATGAATAAATGAACAGTGTATTAAGATGTGTTATTTTTTACGCTGAAATTACCAGGGAAATAATGATTAAAATTACTTTAAATAACTTAATATTATTCCACGGTATGTTAAAATTGATCTGCTGTCTTCTATCTCCATAGTTTCACATGTTTCAGGTTTTGGTGAAGAATTTGGTAAATAAATTTTCCCACGTATAAAAGTACAGAGACTGGGCGACTGATATGACAGGGAACCATCAGGAAATATTTTCGAAGAAGATCCGAGAGGCATGGTTTTCATTAAAAAAAATAACTGGGAAGCAATTCAACTGCAGTGAGGAATCTTCTGAAGCTGTACGAGTGAAAACAGTTTGCTGCCTGAATGCAAGAAAACAGACTTTCAATTGAAGCCAAATAAGACCAATACAGTCAGTGCCATAATGTGAATAATGATAAATAAATGAAACGTCTCCATAAAGTTTGTTATTAAAACATCATTATTAATTAAAATGTGTAATTTATGAATTCGTAGTTTACTATAAATTATAATTCGATCAGATCCATCTTACGGTTTTAAAAACTCGGCGCCTATTAAGAGTTTAATATTCGTTAGATTCCCAATAAAGTAGATATATGTCAATCCCAATCCAATAATTCACTTTCATATCTGTAGAGCTGTGCTTGTTTTAGGATATGGTTAATTTTAAATTTTGAAGTACTTAGAAATTTTGATTAATAAATAGGGATCAAAACGTTTAAGAACTGAAATTGGACTGCCTACAATAGAAGTTTCAAACGAAAACATTTATATGTACTTAAAAATTTAACGTTGAAGTTTAAAAATATTACCTGTTAACAAAAAAACGGTGACGAAACATCAGATGAATTAAATAAAAAATTACATGGTCTGTAATTAGGCGTTAATTTATTTGATTTAATTATAGTGAAAATTTTAAACTCTATCAACACGGTCTAGATTATTTTTCAATTAGATTGAAATTTAACAAGTCGATTTATGATGTTAACTTTTCAGTTATATCATTAGCCTATTACGCGAAAGTTCTTTTTGAAGAGGTAGCAGTAGTAAATTTTCCTTTTATCTAGAAGTACAGTGGGCAAACCCTGACCCACGGGCCACATCCGGCCCTCGTACAAGATTTGCCCGGCCAGCCAATAAATTTCTCTATCTGGATACGCGCCAAAGATAAATATCCAAGTATAATTAATTTTATATTTCAGTACTTCAGTATTTCAGTACTTGTGAATTACTGGTACTAAAATGGAAAGTTCCTTAGCGTAGAAATAACATCGCTTGCAGCAAATATTGTACTTCTTGCAAATGAAAGCAATCTCAAGTTAATTTAGAGTTGTAACACTATTATTTTATTATATGTAATACGAATATATCTGTACTTTCTCTTGTTTTTCTACTACTATCAATTGTTTTTATTTTAGGCCGTGGCCCACCATACATTTTTTTATACGTCACTCCTGATTTTGTTTATAACGATAGTTAATTAATATTAAATTTTCCTTCATGTATTTGTTGACGAAACTTATTCTCGTTTGTATATTTTCCGTTGCGTTGTTGTTGAGGACTGTTACTAAGTGCATCAAAATGAACAGGAATTTGTTATTACTTTATCGGCATGTTTCAAGTAATATTGTATCACCTTCCGTGAGAAATTGCCCCCATTAATCACGCAAGGAATGTGATGGCAGCAATAAAAAACCGCTGTCGTGTACAGTGCGTACTGAAATTTAACACTCAACAAAATTCGAAACTGAGAATACGTAACACGAATTTTACATATACAATTAACGTGCAGTAAAGTAATAACAGCCTGAGAATAAGGAAATAGTATATCTTGACGATTTATTTATATTAAATTTTCAGCCATCAATTGTTAACAAAATAAATTTCCTATATAAAAACATAATTATTTTGATACGCCATAAGACAAAAAACCCTATTTGCGTCGAAGGGTTCAGAAATTTTAATATTTTTTATTGTAATTGTTTATGGTACTAAAACGTATTAATGTCGTACTCTTTATTATTAATACAAATTATATCATTTTAATTTATTTGAATATCAAATCGTTTTATTTGCCTTTTTCTGTCGTTTTTATTAACGTATATTCCCTTTGAGACCACTACACAAACATTACATTTTGTCTCGCCATAAAGTAATAAAATATAATTACCTATTCTATAGTCTAATAACAATAGATTCACGTTATTACATATATTTACGTGCTAAGCACGTGCTGTGCCATGACAAATTCTGTACCTGTAGTTGTATGAAATTATTTATCCTGAAATTTGAAAAAATGGGTTGAATCCGAGATTAAGATCGTGAAGTAATTCACACTGACGCTTCAATCGTCAAATAATTAAATTCAGAAGTTGAATATCTGTTGCTTGTGTTATAGTTTGGAGAAATATGGTTTCCTCTGATCCAATAATTAAAGTTCAGTGATTCACGAGAAACATATTGAAGCACAGAAACTGTACAACTGTTTCTTCTGACAAAAATTATTCGACGTTAATATTTAATATATATATATATTAATTATAGCCGTTAATATTATCAGTGATGTTAGAAATATTACTTATTTACCTACGTATTTGTATGTGTAAAAATTAATCCAATTAATTTAAAATTAATAATTAAAAGAGACATTAAATTAAGTTACTAGACTGTAGCTAACAGTCATAATATTTATTTATAAAGATTGAAAGTTACATTTAATTCATAAGTTAAATTTACACGTAAAGTTCCTTAACCTTTGCTTACGAACCTCTTCAGACGTTATCTGAAAGTATTAGAAAATATAATTGAAAATGGAATAAGAAGATTTTGTAAAAACAAATAAATAAATTAACCATAATATGAATTAACGAAAGTTGTTGCCACATTAAGGTAAATTAAATACCATACAACGTTTCTGTAAAACCTGTGTGAAATTACAGGGGTTGCACCTTTTCATATTTTGCCGCTGCAGCGCTCCAATTGCGAGTTAGAGCATTCACTATGTCGTTTCAAAATGTTCAAATCGAATAAACGATCCGCCGACTATCTAGTCAACTAGACAGACAACGGTGATACGAAGTGCAGCCATCTGTGTGCACAGGCAATATCTTAATTTGACAAAGGGGTACATAAGCTAGTTTCCCTTTTGCGACATGTGATAGAGTAACGACGGTGACTGTGTGGAGAAGTAGTGGGGCAAGTGGCGGAAAGGTGGTCATTGATAATAAAATATCAGGAAAATTTTGTTATGTTATTCATTATATAAATATCTGTCCTTACTTTAAAAGTAACACTCGTATTAACGTACAAAATTTCTATATTATTTTTGAATTGGTTTATTTTAACTAGAGACATATTTTCGCCCTGCGTAATCATTTAGACTCCCTGTCATACATTATTATGTTTTCCCCAATGTGTATAAAATTAAAGTTTGACGGTTTAGGTCAAATGCACTATAAACTAGAACTTTACTATACTTGGAAGATGTGTAACCTATCCTCATGTGTGGGAAGCGTATTGAGGGAAATCAAGAGCAAGCTTACGCATTCTGCGTCAATGTGATTAATGGCCCCAGGTGAGACTAGCACTTCTCGTCCATTGGGACGCGATACATTAATCCCTGTTAGAGGCAGCGCAAATATATTGCGCCGACGAATATAAAACGGCGCGGCGGAGTGCAACCTGCCCCGTATTCACCTCACAGCTTATTGTTATCCTTTATATAATGCAGGCACGGTACAAGAAAAATGCTATAAGGTGTGTAGAAACTTGGAAATTTCACGAGATGGATGTTATTGAAACTTCTCGTAACTTTCCCAGTGTCGGTTCTCTTGATTAAAATACGTCTGTTGTTATTAGTAACGCAGCAAGTTTGGCGTTTAGTTAAAAATTAATCAGCTTGTTTACTTATCATTTCTAAAACATGATTGGTTTCGTTAAACAATTAAATAAATGTATAATATGAATGAAACAGCATTTTTAATTTAACATAAATTGACTATAATTAAATAATAAATAAACAAAATAATAAATAATAACTTTATATTATGATAATTTATTAAATAACAAGTACACAAATTTTAATATAAAACCTTACCACATACATTACTTTTTCTTGAAACATAAATTAAGCCAACCGAGATAAATTCCAAGAAAAAAATATCAGAATAATGAGTGAATTTTTATGTAATGTGTAAGAGACCAAATCAGCGTTTGAAGTGATTGTTTTTGAGTGAATGGGAATATAAATCAAAACGTATGATAGTTGTGCAACTTTTAGAGTTTACGGTACGTTATTTTCAATATACAGACCCTCGTAGCCGCTCTCGCCGGACTTCGTTTAAGGCCCTGTAAATTCTTCTCCCATATTCACATACGAACGGGCGGATACGATACCCTTCCCAAATTAGACCTCCGATACGTCTTCTTCACCTAGAAACAGGTTGATTCTCCAACCTCCGATCTTCATAATAAAAGTCTTCAAACAACATACTTCTATTTCTCAGAGAAGGTACTTTAATATTGAGTAATACTAATTAGTCTGTTACGAAGTTTTTGAGACCTAATTAAAACACATAATTTAGCAGCGACCATCACACATACATACACCTTACGTCAGCCTCCATCCTCCATTCGTGATATAATCTTTCTCCTTTGTCCATTTTTCGTTCGTATTGGCATTTTCAATTCATTACCTTTCATGAAGAAAGTCCGTAAAAAACGGTTATACTCTTAAGAACCAAACTAATAAATGCATCTACAATTCAATATTCAATCAGTTAAAACTTCGCCTACGCGATGTCAGAGACATGAACTACATCTCACACCTTAATTCCAAAGATAATTTCATTTGGCGCAAAACGAAAACTGTAACAAAAACCTCCTGTGAGATCCCCCCACTCAATCACGAAAACCACTGGTTCACTTCTCCCTCCCGATATACCAATATACTCACATCCAAATTCTCCCCTAACCCAATCACGAACTTTCACCTCAACGAAAAAATAAATAAGCATCTTCTTGAACCACTTCAACTATCCCCATTGCCTAAATTATTATCTCCTTCCCAAATACGTACCTCCAAAAATAAACTCAAAAGCAAATCACCTAATATCGCCACTTCATTTAAATCACCTACCAAAAACAAACACTGTTCTCATAACAATAATTTTCAACACAATTCTAATTACATTATAAAGCCCTTCCGCCTGGAAGAATGACAATATTATTATGATTAACAAACCAAAATCGCTCACCAAAAGTTACAGACCCCTTTAGCCTCCTTCCAACCCTTTCGAAACTCTTCAAAAAAACTTTTCCTTCCTCTCCTGCCTAAACACTTATCATCACTTATTCCATCTACTCACTATGGCTTCAGGGCTAAACACTCGTGCATCCATCAACTATATTTTAACTAACCTTTATCAATAAAGTATTCAAAAATCTTAATTCCTGTATTGCTGTATTTATTGACGCAGAGAAAGCCTTCGGCAAAAACCATCATATGACCCTTTTATCTTATCCAAAATAAAAAATTTACTTAACGACAAACTCTTCAGAATACTTAAAAATTATCTTACCAACCGTTCGTGCTCGGTCAAAATTAAGCCAATTCTCCAAATCATTCCCCATCTCTTCTGGCGTCCCACAAGGTAACACATTAGCCTCCATCCTTTTTAACATTTACTTCCATGACATCGCCCCCATCATCCATCATCACAAAAACAATATTTTTTGCTGATGAGATTGATATCCTTCACCTCAGGTTCTCCCACCGTCTTAATAGCACTAAACGACCTGGAAATCTGGGAAAAAACTAGAGGGTCAGTATAAACCCCTCCAAATCTGCAATAGTTTCATTTACCCACAAAACCAAACATCCCCTTACTCATTAATTCTATCTTTTTGGCTCCCAAATCCCAATAATAAAATTCATCACTTACTTCCGACTAATTATAGACTCCTGGAAACTCCACCTTAGCCACCTATCATTCAAAATAACACTAAAATGAAATGGCTCTATCCATTCCTTAACAGAAACGCACCAATCTCCATCTCCACCAAAGACTCATTTACCTCTCCTTAATCCGCCCCATACTCCATTTGAGGATCAACTGCCAACTCCAATTCAAATAAAATTCAAACAAAACAAAACCAATTCCTTAGAATCATCTCCAACTCCCCGTTGTACCTCCGCAACTCGGTTCCTTCCACTCTCTCATTCCGGCATAACTTAACATTAATTTCTCCCCTAGGAAGCTGGCACCTAACTCAGCTCTCTCCAAAATTCTTCCTATATTTTAACTCTTAGCAAGATAGTATTTTCTTTCACACATTTAAAATTTGAACAATGTTCGTTTCATATAGTTAAGTAAAGTGGTCGTGAATTAGAGAAGAGCTCCTGTCGTGCTGCTGTCTGCTTCCCTAGAGGGAAGAAATGACGCGGTCGTGTTGTGACGTGAAATAATGCTTAACATGCATGTCGTGTCAGCAATATCACACGCCATTTTTCATTTTAATTACAAACATTGCGGTTTGCTGTAGAATAACTTTTGGCTTGCAATTCGGCTTTGAGGATTACATATTTATATATTTAAATTTTGCACACATTGCGTCGTCAAATGTAATGCAAGATGATGCAACTGCTACATCACCCCCTACCTGCAAATTTCTTTAATAAAAACAACTTTATTATCGAGAAATAAGTCCACGAATATTCTCAGAGCGTGGTCATCAATTAAATGCAACATCCGTTCTCATAATATATGCCTCGCCGCGGATTCTACTGCCTTCCTCCACGGACTTTCAAATATTAATCATACATCTCACTGGTAGCTAATTCGAGAACCCACACTTTCTCCCACAGTAGCGACCTTTCGCGAATCATGGATTCACATCGTAAACATTAATACTTAATTGAATGTTGCGCTAAAAAATCTTCTTGAATTATTTGAGTTTTTATCGCTACGATGCTGCAATTATTGTGCCTATATTACATTATGAGGCAGTTTCTTACAAATGTCTTTAAGTGCAAATGCTCAGTATCTCATTGTTATAGATAACCATATGTAGCCTCCACATGAATTACTGGTTGGTAATCCAGAAACTTTCAACAATTAATGTCAAGAACGATAGTAACAATTAAACAGCGTAGAGCCAAAATTATGTTTTAGAAACATACAAAATTTATTGTTGTGCTGACCTCATCACTGTGACGAAGTTCAAAATCAAACTAATGTATTGTAGTTCATCTCGTTTTATACGTGTTGCAACTATATTTATAGTATACATATAGTATACTTATAACTTAAGATATACTTTTTAAATAATTCTTTCAACGGTGCAGTTGTAATTCTTACTATCATTCGCGTAGTATTAAAAAAAATAGTCTGAATATGACAAGAATCGTCGAAAGCTTCTGGAACAAAAATCAGTAATTCATCTTAAGACTGTATATTCACATTATCCATAACTGTTAGTTTTTTAGTTTTAAAAATAACTGTCCTATTTGACTACTCTAACATGCATAATTTGTTCATAATATTAGTTTTTCTTATTGAGGATAATTTAACTTAATTTATACAGAGGTAGATCATTATCTGGCGTTAAACAGCAATTTATGTATGAAATTAGATAGTATTTCTATTTATACACAGAATAATTTTATTTACAAATATGTTTTAAAGTACAATTTCAGTCAACAAAAAAATAACATTCACATACAATATAATTACGTTTTTTTACAAATAGAACACATAGTAATATAGAAGGGATAGAAATGTATATAGCATAGTGAGATTAACGAAGCCAAGTCATAACTAGATCGTCTAGCTAAGTTTTAAGGAGCATAGTCGTAATTCATAGAAATTTCATGAGAAAATTGTATCGAGTAGTTCGGGCTCCCGATACTTGCACCACGAGATTAGATAAGATAAGATTTATTGGATCCATTAGTCCTCTATTGAGGAAATAGGACAAGTCAAAGAATATGTTACATATCACACTAAGAATACGAATATAAGAAACAAAATATGGATGCAACATATGAGTAAAGAAAATTATGTATACAATGATAAATAAATAAAACAAAGCAGAGCAAACAAAATATGAATACAACATATCAAGAATATGAGTACAAAACAATAAGAGAGATGGATAGATCTAAACAAATGTGTTTCACTAAACTAGGGTTTAACTGTCATCGGAAATTAAATAAATCAGCTCAGAAACATTAAATATGCCTGAAACAGGCAACTCCTCTTTAATAGCATAGGAATGTATTCCGTTCCACGCTCAAACTTCTCTGCGACTTTTATATCATTCATCCGATTGTCGTATACTTCAGAACTATTTTCTTGTTATCAATATATTTTCATCATCTATTAATTTGCATAAGAATACACAAATTTTATCCTCTTAATTTATTACTTTATTTGAATATATAAATTTAATATACAAGGAACTGTGCATTTAATTACAACATATATTACAATTAATAGAAACATAAAATAAAATTTATTCAGAAGAATTAGGCTTAAATTCGTTGACGATGAAAGTCAAAATAATATTTTTAATTGGGACTAAATTAGATGTGAGATGAATACATGCCAATATCTATTTTATTAAAACCGCACATACAATAAAAGCAGAATAATAATAGGTTATGAAACCAGACCCCAGTTTGGAGCAGACAAAAAATGAATCTCCTGGGATGTCTTCTCCATCACTGCCAGAACTAAATCTGCCTCTGAGTTTATCCTCATAATTCTATGCTCTCTCTTATGCATAAATAAGAAGTTTAGATATAAAGCTTGTTTTCCCTCGTACATACTTGAGCTTCAAATGTAAAACATGGGACGTGACCTCGTTTGACGGAGTATGACTTTAAAAAATTTCCCATTCCCAAGTAACTCACGTGTTTACTGTTTACTTATTTCATATGTGCTTTGATGTACTTATTTTTTGCCATACGAAAGCGTTCGTGAATTGCGAGTAAAATTATGTTGGCTTCTTGGAAGGTTCGGAAATGTTGCCTTACCCTGCTCTGAAGAATTTACATAATTTGGGGTTCTTTATAAGGATGCTCCAATAGTTTTGATGAAAAGGTAGGTATATGATTCTTGTGAAGGCAACTGCATTTTAATGCATTTTTTAACGACTGATGCAACTATGGCGAAATGATTAAAAAATATTCATGAAACTTTGTTAATGGTGAAGCTGGCAATTAAATCCAAAAAATCAACTTCATAAGGTTACGTGATCTTATGTCCCGCTTCGTCACAGAAAACAAATCCTCGCCATATTGTTTCTTTAAACATATTTTCGCAATTAGTATAACCTGATAGTACACCAAAACGTTTCTCAAATAATTATTGAAAATAATTCAAAATAGTTTACACTCGATTTTTTACAATTAGATACAGCAATAAAATGTTGGTAACATTCCTTATATCCTCAATATTTATTCACTGTTACTGATTTCAAGGTGTTAAATATAAATATTTATTCGATGACAAAAATAGAATTTTCGAACAAATTAAATTTAATATGACGAAACGTGGGCGAATTCAGCATAAATCTCATCTTGTAAGGATTGAAAGAAATAATTTTAGTATCGGTTATTAAGTTTTATATGAAAGTCTATATATTTATAAGTTAGTGAGAAATTAAATTATTAAAATAACATTTTCTGCGCCTGAAATTAGTGAATTTTTTATGAAAATACTATAATTTCTTCAATCGAATTGTCTAATATTTGATGTTGACACAAATGTGGATTCCATTTTATCATATGGAGTGTATATTATTATTTATTTAAAGGACGCAAATATTTTAAAACAGAAATATTTATTATAGTACCTGAAAATAAAAATTAATATAACTATTTCTTCGTAAGCAAACTTGTTTCATAATATTGCAAAATATATGATTTTTTTATTTTTATTTATAAAGGTCACATGGACTGCCTGGTGATTTGCGACCAAAATGGCAATTACATATCATTATACAATCAGATTATTTTATTCACTCTGTCTAATGAAGTCTAATGTGTTTTAAAAAATGAATTTGTGGGTTTAAAATCATGAATGTCTATTTGCTATTTCGATTACCATATTCAAGATAATACAGTAATATCAACGGTTGACGTTCCATCAATCCGAAAGCATCACATTGTTCATCAGCTTGTTATTTAATGACATTGCTGACAAATCGGGAAGTGGTTATTTGTCATGTAGGATAAATTTAGTATTCTGTTTCTAGACTATTTCTTGGTATATTCTGGTGAAACGTAGGTAGCACAAAATTGTATTGTCGTTTCAAACGTCGTTCATTTTCTCAGAGCAGGCTCATTACAGTGCTTTGCTCTAGGGTATACAGTTTACGTTGTGTTACATGTATAATGAAGTAACCATCAGGTTCACTACCGGAATCCATTACTATGTTTGCAAAACATTTTAAAGCAGAGTCTCAACGTAGAAATAAGATTTTACAGAATCAAAAATCGATTACCTGGAAGACCATACGAATTAACGCTGTAGCTTTAATGAGCTAATAAGCATTTAAATTTTAAAATGTTATAAATATTTGTTAACAAGAGAGTGTAATTTTAAAATTTCTCATCGCTCTACGAAATCATATGAAGCGAATTAAATATTCAAATTTGAATTAATAAAATTATAAAACAAGCTGAATAAGGTTTGTATGTAGAAATTAAGAGAAAAACGTTCAATCAATCTGCAATTTTAGTATCAACATAAAGTGGAAATATGGCTATGCATTTTTAGTTGCAAAATACTATTTCGCGAAGATATCAGACATAAGACAATATTATAAAACAGTCCAATGCAATGTGGTGAGATACTAATTTATTAGATTTCATTCAACATTTGGTTCATTGCTAATCAAGACTGAGCTCTGAAAGAAGTAGATTGAACCAATTAATGTTGCCTTGCCGACTTGCAATTCGTACATGACCGGCTAACTTCTTATAAAATATTTCTATAAATAGAGAATATTATATCGATCCACTTTTATAGTAATTATATTCTATAAAAATTGGGTCAGTATGTTTGAAACGAGTAATTTCAAAACGGAAAATAATAAAAAAGATAGCTTTTACTAATTATAAGATAAATGTTCTCGTAAATCAGAATATATTTACTGTCCAGAATATTTTTTAACATTTTAAATTGAAATAGTTTTTGACACACGCCAAAAAATTAGATTATAAGAAAATAAATGAATATTTTTAGTTGACAATTTTTTAATAGATAATCAATAACTAAATTATCAATCAAATATGAAGGTCCTACACATTCAAATATTTCGACTCAACAAACATTTTACATTGACATGTTTTTAATAAAACTAAAACCGAACGCTGTTCAGTTTGAAATGAAAACTTTTCATGAGGTTCCGAAAAATTTAGAATTATTTTATCAAAACCATCACAATACCGATTCAGTTAATTTTAATTTAATTGTAATGTATTCATATTTGCTTCTTCAAATTTAATACAAAAATTTTTCATTTTAGTATTTTAAAAACTAATTGCGTAAGTTTAGAACAAATATTTTGATTCTTTTTATGCATCGTAATTACGTAAACCTTACTCTTAATTATTGGCATTCATTTAATCCTCTTCGCAGGACATCGTGGGCAAAATCCGCCTACCAGACATCAGAACATTCGCAGACTGAGCTCATAAAATAGTAAACTTATCCTGTATTACGCCCGTGGCGCAATATGCCCTGTTGTCAGCATGTGTCTCAAAACTAGCCGCCCACACACCAGATTCGAGTAGCTTGAAAGTCATTACGGATCGAACCGGAACTTAATTTTACAATATACATATTTATAAGCTAACAATCATCCTCTGTATTACTCGTCGTTTGAAGTTTCTACTAAATTAACAAAAATGGATCTGTTCAGGACTTATGCAGAATTAATGTAGATTAATTTTCATCATAGCTATTAACGTAAAATAAAATAAAAAATTTATCCTCAGGGTTATATCCGTGTTTGCTCCACTTCCCTAAAGATGAATCAGATTTTTCATTTAACATGGCAATTTTTATCAATGCAATTTACAAGTAGCCTGGAAATTCAGATACTTTACACTTTAAAAAACGAAGTTTAACTTTCTCTTATTGAGTTAATTATAATAATATTTACGTCTAGCTTAATTGGTTCTGGAATTAATTTATCTCAGTAAGCAAACATAATGCTGCCGATAACGAGGAACGTTATAATTGAAATACTAATTAGGGTGGTGCACTAGTTGTTAGCAAGGGTTGAAAATATTAGTTATGCTGAATATTTTTGTGATTACAATAAAACACTGCTTACTGGAACGATATTATTATTTCTAAACAATTTAATAACATGCCCATTAACAAGTTGACACATTGAGAATTCGGCATTGTTTAAATTGATATATTTTTTTAAAAAATCACTTCCATTAGCTTGAAAATTAAAATTGATCGTGCGGAGATGTCTGTCTCCGACCAAACTTTCATGTATCGTATCAATTATCTCTGAAGTAAATTGTTCAAGCTGCATAAACTATTGGGTAACATACAAAAGACGCTTACTTTATTACAGGTTACATTCTTTGAAAGTTAAATTTAAATTTTCCGGACAGTAAGATGGATATTTCTAAAAACGTAACCAAAGCGGAAAGTGAATATCCGAATAAGGAAACAGTGAGAAAAGTGCATAACAAACAATAGTGGAATAAACACACCGAACAATGTGTTCCGTGTTGTATTAAGGAGGGCGAGCTCCCATTGTATGTCGAGAAGCGTACATGTGTGTGCCATGTGAATACAGCTTCCGTGTCAATAATGAGAAGCAAATACTCTACAGTATTCAGCGGAATTGGACCAATTCCAAGCCATGAACAGATAGGAATCGGAACGTAATGTTTTCTTTCTTCGTCACTGGAGAGGAAAACAATTTATTTTGCAAACGCCGCCCTACGATACATATTATGCAGATTATGAACATTATATCAATAATAACGTGAAAATTACTACTTCACAAATCATTAGACATATTTTAAATTTCACTCATCAAGAAAATTATTACAATTTAGTTAATTGTATATGGTTTACAGTATCGTATTGAGTTGGGATGTCGAAAATTGCTCTAAAGGTAAACAACAACAATATGTCGCCAATTCGGGGAGAGTTTTAGTTTAATATCCTTATGAATAAAAATATTCTCCGTTTATTACCTGTTCAAAGCACATGCGATTTCGAGTAAAGTTTCATACTTCACTTTCAGGTCTTCAAATATTTTCCAGATGTGAAATATAAACATTAATCATTAGTTGACCAAGTGACTAATAATTAGGTATAATTTTCATTTTTTAGTTAAAATATGATTAAAGATTCTCATAAAAGGCAACTTTTAGTTAAAGAATTGATTACGACTTTTAAATTGGTAATGCAACATACTACTTGGCGTTTCTGAAATGCTCGTTGTTCAAATATGCTTTTGAATATGTAATCTGGACTATAGCTAGTTCCCCAAAATGTAAGGGAATGCAGTTCTTTACCACATTCTTCCCTTATCCGAAAAAAAACTAAGAATGTTTCATATTGCCTCATTTTCCACGAGCACTAACCAATTTCTTAATTTCTGTAAAAGTTTTCAGTCTGCGTTTCCCTCAGTAACATGGTGCTATACACAATGCATACAATATTGTGAAGCCTCAAAATTTCCTCATTCTTGTTTAGTCTGAGACATGTTCACAAAGTTTAAAATCACCACATTAATCTCTACAATACATTAAAGGCACAATATGCTCATGAAAAATAATTGTGATGTATTTAATTAGTAATTTTAATTAGAGAATATTTAGTTTAGTGATTTCTGGCACTCTGTTTCAGTTACATTAACTTTAAATTTACTCTTTCTAATTTTACGGGTAAACGAAAACATGTCGTGGAAAAAAGTTAATTAAAAATTAAATTAGTGACGCACACACGGAGGAAACAAATTTTTGTTAAAATTGTGTTTAGAAATAACACTTTTTAATATTAGTGTCGGGTTATTATTCGTGTTACTAATGTACATTGACTTTCCCAACTCGTTTCAAAATATGGTCTCAAGTGATTACGGATGTTATGCAATGACATTAGCATGAAAATGGTTTATTTTACCAATTTGAGTAATGAACTGAAGGATTTAAATGAATCAAAGGAGCTAGTGTCTTGTTAAGGATTTTAGCGCCTTCTGTAACAGTCATTTCCAGGCGTGAGAACGAAGTTGCACAGCTAAAGGAAGGAACGATGAAGAAGAGGAAGAAGGGATGGTTAGTTATCTTTGACGTGTTGAGGGCTGCTATCGTTGGACACAATAAGTTGTTAAAATGTGTATCATTGTTAAATAATAATGTGAGAATTAGCGGGATAAATTAAAGTTATGTTTAGAAAGTGTGCTTATAATTTACGATGAATCTAGAAGTACTATAAATGTATGTATATAAAGAATAGATTGAATCATATGGCGTTGAATATATCTGGTCATTAAGGAATTAACTTGTCATAGCAGCGGATAGCAAGTAAGTCAAGATGGTTAAATTAATAATGGGTGGCGATATTAAGCACAGTAGTTTGCTTTTCTCCATAAATATTCGAGATGTTGATTTTGTACGAATGAGATTAAGTTCAAATGGCGTCATCAGGCGTCCAGAAGGACTTTTATGAATCAAAAAATATGTTATTAATACATATAATAGTTTAAAAATTTATTTATGAGATGAAGGAATATGACGATATTTAATGAACAGAGTAATTTTTTTACGACACGTTGCTCGTGTTTCAGTAAATATACCTAACCTGGATGGTAATATAACGAGAAAAGATAAAACCGTAAAGGAATGTATCCGTTGATAAGGGAAATATAATGAAATATCTTCAGAAAAGACAGAAAAGTGGTTTAACGTCAATAATATGTATAACTTATCGGTTTCAACTTTGTAATAATACTTGAAAGATAATTTTACATGTATTGATAGTTAATGAAAATTAACACGTAAATTAAAATGTATAAGTAAATTCCACGGCCATTGAAACGTTCTGTTTACAATTCACTTCTCAATTTATTACAAAAGTCGTATCTAGGAAAAGAATATTTAAATATAATGAAAAAGACAACAGCTTATTCTCAAGTACAAAATTGAGTGTTATCGGGTTAATTACATAGGAAATTGAGAAATTAATTTAAATCATAACCTTCATAAAGAAAAAAAATATTTATTCCACATTGTTCACGACCGTATTGTGAGAAAACAAACCATTCAAGCAGATCACATAACTTACCTTGTTGCAATTGATTTCTTTAAATGCAATTATTTTACTTTCAAATTTTAAAGTATATATATTTTAAATTATAATAATACTGAATAATAAATGGAATTTCATTGAACTTATATTGAATCTAATATAGTAAGTTTCGCTTATCAAACGAGCTTAACAATTAAATTATACAACTAATAGTTTTATATTACTACATCGAATCCTGTGATCATTAATGTATATATATTGTTAAAATAGATAATTTATTTAAAGGTCGTTTTAAATTTGAATAATGTCCTTTAATTCAGGTTTGATGATTACGCTTTGTTTGACGTACATAGCAGGCTGTACAATCCTAAAACTCTATGTCATATACATTATTATTTATATCCAAAGTACGATACAATTTTAGGAGTTATTTACAAAATGCAAAGTACTGTATGATTTAACCATAATTCGTAAATATGCGTATTAATTCAATGGCTATTTCTCACTTTCGCCAGTATAATTTAATTTATTAATTATAAGTCAGACTGATTTTGTCGGGAATGCCTAGTACTCTCTCTGGGCTTTTTATCAAAGTTCACATATGCCGAGACATCTTCACCTATTTTAGGAGGTATATGTACAGGGGTTTCCCTGCATTTCTTTAGGTGAAACACCGGGTAGGAACCTTAAACCACAGCCCGGGGGCTACCTTGTTCTACATTCCGCATCGCCCCTTTCCAATTCTCTTCCTAAGCTATTAAAGGTGAGTTTCCTGTTTCAGAAATGTTTGAGAAATGTTCATTGCATTTATTCCTGTAATATTTGAACTATTCATTTAAACTACGTGTAATTAAATTTATATATAACCCAGTAATCGAATCTAGCATATCATATAATATCCCATGAAAAATAATACATTCATTGTTCAAGTAAGTACGGAGGGAGTATCGAGTGCATAGGAAATGATATTTGGTTTGATTTCTGGAGAAGTAGAGTAGCAGCACTGAGGTGCCACTTAATGCAGTTATGTCTCGCCTTGGCCTCTGGAGCAGTTAAAGGCGCCCTACTGCCTCCAGTCTCCAGCCTCCGCAGGGAGTAATCTAATAATCAGATCGTTACGCAAGCAGCGTCGGACAAACCGCTTCCATTTTTAAAACAGAACACTTCAAATAATCTAGCCAAATAACTATTGTAATAATTATGAACCAAATATAAATTTGAATTATCTCCGACTTCTCACAATGTAGTGCTAAAATAAAAACTAAAATCTGAACCAGAATATGCTTGTTGAAATAATTGTATCGCGTGATCTATTTAGTTTTAGATCATTACATAACGTAAACTATTATTTTTGTTTGCACCCACATTTATAAGAAAGACAATTACCCAGATTATAATGTATATTGAGTTTTTATTATATATCGTCCTATTCGTAAGAAGATGGTTAGGGCTGCTTACCAAGTCAACGACAGAGCAATAATGAACGTGATTGATTAAATTTAACATCTAATTCATAATATATATATATATATAGCCAGACGAGAGACGTGAATCCTATACAATTACTACCACTGGCTAAAATATTTTGGAAAGGAAGATTGACAGAACAACCCTTGGAAATCCTATAAATGTGACGAAGGCTGGAGTTTGTCTCGAGTAAACAAGGGGCAAATCAAGAGAAACGTCACGTGTGGATTGCGTGAATATTAAAAGGAACTCCTGGCAAATCACCGGAGGAAATGAAAATAATAGCCACCCTTTTCACGTCAGAAGATCCCGGGACATTTTTCAACCTCTACGGCTGACCTGCGACGCCGCGTAAGGACCTGACAGACAAGGTCACTAAGAGAAAAGCAAGGTTTCCCCCACTTGGCTGAGATGGGGCCACCTTACAACCTCAGCCAAAACAGACGAAAGCGAAGCAAAATTAATAAAATACGGAAATGAAGTGATTTTTATAAATTAATTAGAGATCTTGTGGTGTAGTTGCTAGCTTTGCTGCTTACAATCCAGAGGTCCCGGGTTCGAATCCTGGCATCGTCTTGGATGCTTGTTGGAGGATCGATACGTTTATCACGTGTCACTCCAAATTCGGTATGTGTCATGCAAGATGACAGTCCGCAGTCAACTCGGTAGGACCAGACCTTCAATGGGTTGTAGAGCCAAGGAGGAAGGAAGGAATTAGAGATCTTTGAAGATTTTTGCTACATTCAGAGTTTTGTTATATTTGGAGGTTTTTGGACATGAATTTATTTCTTGGAGTATGCAGTCCGCAGCATTGCAATTATCTTAGGCTTCTTTCCACATAGCTAATTGTGGGAGTTAGAAAGTAGCTGTTTCCGGCTACTGCAGCTGACCAAGAACGAGCTGGACCATCATCCCGAAAATTCTGATCTGCAAGCTGAGCGGTGATGTACAAATTCACGTTTATCGCCCCCTGGTTATTTTGAGAGTTACTTAAACATTCGATACCAATTTTTTTTGTTAATTTCACAATAAAGTAATTGGTTTTTTATATTTGTATGATTTCATCCACAATTATTAAATTTTAATTGAATTTAATTGTTTTCCTTTGTTTAAATTCTGATTCCATCTTTTTCTATAATTAATATTAACGATTTACCAGTCCCAAATACAATACATTGTACTTATATTTGCCTTGTAACGGATTTTCTTTTACTTGAGGAGCAAAATTAATTTTACATACCACATAATTATTTATCATACAAAACTAATACAGACCTTACAGATGGGGAACAATAATTATAATTTGGAAACAGTTTTTTACAGAGAATAACGTTCCTTGCCTCCTTGTCGTATAATTTTGTGACTTATATGAAAGCCGATTGTCACTAAAGATCAGAATGCTCAACTATATTTCAAACGATGCAATGAAAATAAACAAAAACGAACAATTATACATTTTTTATGAAACAAGAAATAATATTCAACTTTTATAAGAAAATTGGGCCCATCTACAACTTTATATTACACATAAAAACGACAAATAACTTCCACCACGATACCAAACGCTTTCTGTACGAGATTGTTCTTATAACCACATAAAATAAAATGTTGCTTTAGACCGAGACCAGAAAACCTTTTTTTAGGAAAATTCAGTTAGTAATACAGTCGATCAGGTACCATTTTCTTCAACTTCTTTAGGTTTTAGCTTTATTGAAATGTGAAGTATCAAAATTAGAGAAAAGTATAATTATAAACGTACGCTCACTCTCAACGTACATTTTTAAATTTTTATAGTAACAATTAACGTCTGTGAATGACAAATAAATGTAAAGAATTAACGACCCGTATCTCAGACTCATAAACAATTTTTAATTTTTTTGTATACAAAGTAGACGTCTCTACCATACGTCGTGGTCCTAGTCAAAAAACGAAGCTATTGTATTCATATTTTGTGTATAAGTCTGCTACACGGGTCGTTAATTCTTCATATGAATTTAAAGTTTTAGTAATTTTATTACATATTTTAAATCGTCACTAAGTGTAAAAAAATACAAACACATACCGACAATATATTATTTTAAACTGTGTTTTAATAAAATTATTGTTACTGTTCAGAAAATAATTTTATTTCATATAGCTGAAAACGGATGTAGAATCATAAATAATTGTTTCTTAATATAGAAATAAATTTAATAGTTTAAATTGTTTTGAATACTTTAACTACATTACATTAAGAAATTGTAAAAATAAAGTGAACCATTATATATTGTTAAGTAATGTGTTATGTAATAAATTCATGTAATTTATAATAATTAGGAAATTATACATTCACAAACATTACATCATATAAACAAGAAAATGTTTTATCTGAGAAATTAATAAATGCGTTATTAAATTAATTAGTAAACACTAAATATTGCGGAAGAAAAACTGAACTTTAAGTTATAATTTTGTTTTCTGTCTTTTAGATAGAAACAAACTGATTCATTACAACACAACGTTTAGAATACAATAATTCTGAGGGAAACAAATCCTATCGCGATTATACCATCTGCAGATTTTGGTTGTATCAGTTTATTACCGAATGATTAAGTAAGGAAACTCTCAGTGGAGTGGGATAATGAATATCCATATTCACTTAAAATGTAATAAGTGATGATAGTAAAATATTAATTTCCGGAAGAGGGCTGGCATTTTAAAACTGATTCATACATCCAGTGGCCACTTCATCTTCATTCCTTCTTTATAGAGCAATGTGTATCCGAGCTGACTAAGATAATAGCCAGTCAGCCGAGAACTGGATACTTTCTGGAATGGACGAGACACATGGTCGATGCATGAAATGTCGCCCCTATTATCCTCTACTTTCGCCTGTCTTCGGCGAATTTCATTTCTGACAACCTACTGGAGATATTTTAAATACTGAAATAACACCATACAATATATATTACAAAATAGAATTCAGAACCATTTAAGAAGCAGTAATAGCATTTAAAATTTCGTAGGTGAAAACAGGCGTGGTATGAGTTATGCTCAGTCCAGGGCAAATTTTATTTAGTACATCAAATACATTATGTTATGAAATGAAACGTACAAAACCTCTGCGGGAACACGCATGTTTCTGTTATTTTCATTGTAAACAACATACAAATGTCCATCTGCAATATCATTTTACATACAAAGTCTTGTATGCTGTTGAAACATGGACCACTGGAGTTGGATCGATGTTAGGCTCAAAGCGAGACGCATGCAGTTTTCTTCTCACGTCCATTCAGTCGACCGACAGAGATGCCAAATATTTGAATCACCGTACTGAAAATGGACGTAAAACGGGATCTATTAAATCATCTTACCCAATGAATATCCAATAAGTCCTTCCATTTTATAGTCAACAGATGATCAAATTTTATAATTTTTATATCTGGAAAACAAAAACTAAAATACAGTATAAAAATATTTTTTTAAATTTAATTCCATACAGGAAAATAATTCTTAGTATTTACTATATTTAAAATTGATTCAATATTAAAATACCCACGGTAAAATGTATTATTTTTTAATTGATGCACGCCTCAGTCACGTTATACAGAAACGTCTGGTATCTGAATAATTTCCAGCTCTTTCGGAAATCCTGAATACGATTTGAGCATCCATATTCTAGTAATTTAGGTACATTGGAAAAACTCGTGTTCGCGCTAAACAGATAAATCCATGTTTGGCCAGTCTAAAGATTGATTTACACCCACGTCAACATGGCATATATCTAAATATGAGTACATTTCGGTGGGAATTGCTCGTTTTTAAATTTTTTGACTTCTTGTCCAGCGGCATGGTCAAGAATACCCGAGTAGCGGCTTCCATAATAGAAACGTAACTCGCACACAAAATCAATGCCGGATTAGCGTTTAACAGAGGCTGCTCTTGTATATTTAGATATTTACTATTTGTGACTTCAGTTATTTACAAATGATATAATTTTATGGTACCCATTTTTTTCTACACTTATTCTTATTATAAATAAATTTTTATTAAGTGCTAATTTAATGTTATAATTAGTATTTTTCTGATAGTGATTATAAAACTTTGTGCAACGTGAATTTTAACGCTGTACCAGAGGCTGGCTGGTTTAAAACTTAATAGTTCAGTCACGCTCTCTCTCTCTCTCTCTCTCTCTCTCTCTCTCTCTCTCTCTCTCTCTGTGTGTGTCTGTCTCCCTCACCATATGTTACTTCACTGATTCAGTTTTATTCACGGCTTTAAAACAAATTTTTTAAAAGATACTGCATCTTATTCTCTAAGTCTCTTGCTTACTCGTCACTTTCTGTGGTCTAAAATCTAAATATCTTTACTTTCTCTCGCAGGTATTTCTCCCCCAGATTGATTTCAGGGCTTATCTTTGAGGATGACTAGTACTATCCCCGGATTTTTCAAGGTTCTCACTTTAGCAGATGTACTTACTGAGGTCGAAGATCATGGAACAGTTCACCAGCTGCCTCCTAAAACGTGTGGAGACATGGAGAAGGGAGTGCTGTGACCCCACAAAAAACTCATTCCCCGACAATAGAAAGGGTGTGAGAATAGTACCCTAAAGCCCAGCGTACCTGATGCAGGTATTCTCTGCATCTCTTTTACATAAAACACCGGGTAGTATTCTTAAAATATAGTCAGGAGGCCCTAGTGAACCCTTGGCTACCTTACTTTGCCTTCCCCCTTTTCAATTCCCTTCCCATGCTATTAAAGGGGAGTTGCCTGTTTCAGAATCACCCTCATATAGTATGACCCCCCCCCAAAAAAATAAACAGTTGGATGGGCAGTTACAGAATAAGATTACAATTTTTTGTATTTTATACCAACTCGTTGTAAGATTAATAAACTTCAAAAGTATATTTCAGTTTGAAATACCGTTAATGAATGAATTTCTAAAAGTCAAAATATGTCACAAAAATAATTAAATTTATTTTTCTAACAGCTACACCCTCATATGTGTGTATCTTTGGATTAGCGAAATATATGAGTAAAATTTCGATCCATCGCTCCAGTGATAGATTCATAATAATATATTTGGTAATTTTTGGTATGAACCAGTTGAAAATGTACTGAGATTTCTACGTTTGTCCAGGACTTTTTAGAAAATTATTTTTCCCGTATATATGAGTGATAATACATTTCTCGTTTTTTAACGTTTGTTTCAACTATATTGATACTATTTTTTTAATATATTCAATAAACATGACAGTAGAATGCACAAGTGTTCGAGACATTGTGGATTGTTTCTATGAAGAAACAAAAATTTGATAATATATTTTCAGTAAAAACGGACTCAATTCATATACATTAGCATGTTTTGTACCAATTTATATAAAAGACTGTGCTTGAAATATGAGGCTTTATGATGTATTTTTTTCTTATGATAGTACCATTACAATTTATTAAGAATACTTGCCCGCAAAACACCTATTTCAAAACACGAAAACTTCTTCATAAGAACTGAATAAATACATGCAGATTGGCTACTCATGTTTTGGGCTTGTCATTTGCAACGTGTCTCTAGAGACACACACACATTATGCGCCACTGTAGGGAAACTGAAGCAGCGTTAATGTGTGCATTTACATGCTCATGGACGTTCTGTTATGTAAATTATAATGTTCAGATAGAGTTTCCACAAGCTTGCATTCTCACTACAAATCACCAGCAAAGTTTTTAGACGTGCAGTTACTCAATGCCCCCAGAGATCTAAGTCTCGCAGCAAAGTCATGCTGATAATCTAATTATCATATATCTGAAATATAAACTCAACTTCTTTCATAGTACATCTCTCATGCAGATTCAATCAGAAACATTTCCACGTGTCTATCTGGCCAATAATTTCAGACTGCGTTCGAAACACCTCCAAGTTTTCGAACTAAATTATAAAGTTAAAGAACTATGACGCTGTTAAAACTCATGTGAATGAAACAACTAAAAATTAATACAACCAATAATGTCTAAGGAACGTTGTAAATGCGTCGTTAATGGGGATGATAATAAGGTGGTCAATAGCCGAATTATGATGCTGAAATACTATTTAAACGTTTAGCAACTTATTTGATGACTGATTTTATGTATGTAATTTTTATTAACTTTATTTAAGGTCGCATAAACTGAGTAGACATTAGCGACCAAACGTTTAAGTGATAAAAATGTGAAAATTGAGCGGGTTGTAATACATCACAGTAATTAATTGTTTTTAAGAACTTGCTCACTTTTTCTTGGTAGTCCGGTGAGTGGTTAATCTGGTTTGGATTGTCTTCTCCGAGAATACGACGTCTATCTTGGAGGAATTTACTGCAGGGTTTTGTCAGGTACTCCACTGTGATCATAGTGTAGCAGAGATCGCAAATATAACATATTTTTAATCCAACCACTTTATTGACTGGGATCATTTCCAAGACAGTAATTACTAATTCCGATTAGTTTCAGAAATACTTCACATTAAACACAGCATTAACACTCTGAATGTAAAACCGGACGCAGATTTGCTCAGTAGTATATATAATGTCGTAATTCATTAAATAAAATGTATAATTATTATCTTTACTTTTTAATTTTTGTCTTTTGGTTCTTTAATTACTGTGTCCTTTGGCTCTACTGTAATATCTTTGGTATCTAATAATTTTTGTGCTTTGTTATTTAGTTCAACCTGAAGAGGGTCCAGATCAGGACCAAAACATGTAGTTGGTTTTAAATTATAGTTCGTTATGTTTCAGTAATTTTTTGTCTGTTTTGACCTCACTTCAACTTTAATTTAAACTTACAGACATAAATAACTATTGAATTACTTATTTTTCGATTTAATAAATCTGAAATTCATACTCTTTATCTGCAGCTAATCACTAAAATATAAAAAATACGGTAATATGTGTAGTATTTTAAATCATCAGAATTATAATTTCAATTAAAAAATAATGTATGCTACACAGAACCTATTTGATTCTAAATTTAAATAAATGATAAGGATGGGCCTAAAATCGACTGGGATGTGGTAACAGAAATTATTAAATTTGGAGTTTAGATCATCGTATCAGTACTAACAGTTATTATGAGTGAAAAATTATTCTTTTATGAGAGTCAGTAAGAAGCTGAATATCAATAAAACTGCACATCACACGGAGTGAATTGCTAAATTCATTAACTAGTGAAGTAATTGCTCAACAGTAAAAAAATATAAAGATGAAAAAAACAGTAAATTTTTAATCATTACGAAAAAACTAATGAATGGCAACAGTTTACTTTACCTCCGACATAACGTCCGGTGATGTTTGATGTTAACTCGTCTGACACAATAAGCGTAACGCTCTTATTATTTTTTGACCGTGTTGTATCCATTCGGAAGTAGCGACATGCTGGTACAAATCTCAGTAAAGTAACCGGAAAAGGACGCGACGAAGTATTCCTTATCGACATTTCTGAAGAGGCACCGTGGCTTCAATGGGAACGAATGAATGTTGCGTCGCTGAAATATTCATCCGTCGCAGCAGCAGCAGCAGCAGCTTTCTCCATTCTCCAGGGCCCAAATTGATGCTGCGCCTTGCGGCACGCTATTACTGGAAACGTCAGGGGGCCAAATCAAAATATCTTGTTTAAGGTCGTACAATATTTGTCACTTTGTTCAAGACAAAAAGGCTTATTCGAGGCAACTGGGAGATTCAACAGATATGCTTGAATGAATGAATTTATTTTTCATGAAATTGAGTTGAACTCAGTGCCAGCTACAAACAATAAGCATAAATTAACAAATATGAATAAAAATCAGACACAGAAAGTTAGAGTATGATTTTTATTCATAGATGTTAATTTATGCTTAATGTTTGTAACAGCCACCGAGTTCAACTCAATTTCAGGATAAATAAATACATTCATTCATTCAAGAATATTTGTTGAATCCCCGAGTAAGAAATGAAATTAAAATTGACACTTTACTAAGGAATAAAGCACACTTTCTTAATCTTCCTCCGAATAGTTTAAGAATTTGAGAAAATGTTTCAATTTTTTTTCAGGTAGGTTTAAAAAGGATCTTGTCCGATATCAGTTTTAAAGTTACTCTGCCCTTTTTTACGTTTATGATCCTCTCCACTGTCATAATTACCCATTACCAACGTTAAAGTAATATCTACTCGAAATAGGTAGCCTTCATAATAATTAAAAACAGCCCTCAGCCGTCTTTTTTTACATTTACTAACCTAGTTTTGTAACATATTTGTGCTTTATTTATAATATTAAGTCAGATAATGTAATTACTTCAGTTACAATTCTATAATGCTTGGCCTAATTTAGCGGCCAATGTGTATAAATTATTTTGTGTCAAGTTTTTGGTACAAATTTCACAGTAATTCAGTTATACTTTTGACCAACTTTAGTGTCAACTTTAAATTACAATAGAATAAATTACGGCAATTATATATAATTTTTTGTATAAAGAACTGAGGAGGTTCCTGAAGTTGTTTTGTATAATGTAAATTCACTACCAATACTAGGAACATTGTATTACCTGTTTCTTATTTTTAAATCATTAAAGATCTCTCCTTTATTTCAGTAGAATACATAAACACCGCTTCCCGTTTAAACATTGAGCGGTTTGGTACAAAACAAGAATTAAAAATTAATTCGATTGATTTCAGTATCATTAAAGATAAATATGGTAATAAAAAGCCGAAAGCTTCTGCAATAAAAAATTATATGACTAACAATGAAATGTATATCTTGTTAATAAAAGAAGACTCTTTAACATCAATTTAATTATTCCCTTTACTGACTTTTAGCCATTATTTGTGTTTTATTTATTGTACATGCATGATATTACACAATTCTAACGAGTTAAATTTTAAAAATATTAATAAAAGAAGATATGTTGGTACTAAGAAGTGAATCTGTGACCCCATGATTAGTACTCAGGCGCTCAATAACTCAGCCACCCTCACTCGATTCCATTATGACTCAATACATATATTTAATATCTTATTGATGGTCGATTATCCGCATCGTCAGAAATTTCTATCCTTCTTCATGATTTATATATATTAAATTTTGTAGCTTTATAACTCGCATAAGAGAGATCAATAAGGGCACTCAAAATTCTAACAAAGGTATGAATATTAAATATCTGCCAACATATTTTAATCTGTAATTAAAAATGAGACTTTAATTTATTACAATACTGAAAATATTTTCTATTCTTCAGACCAATGAATGACTATGGTAGTTAATAACTTTGAACACAATGCAAACTATTATCATCTTTATTGTTTTATTTATCATTTAACTTTCTGAAATACTTGCTAGTAATTTGAGCCACTTACATTAAATGAAAGGAATAGGGCGTCGCTTTAAAGTGAGTAGAAATTTGTATCTGGTAGGAAGTGAAGCAGGGTTTTATTACGGCATGTCTGTGTGAGCCCTCTTGTAGAGATTGTTTTCCGACGAGGTCTGGTTCATTTTTCCTCGTCCCACGCGCTCTCTGTTCTCCCAGGTGTGAGCAAATAACAGTTCGCCTCAGAGATCACAGAACGCCGTGCCGCGTCGTTGCCGACAGATTCGCTACCAACAGTATTCAGCCTTTTCTTTCACCTTAACTGTATTTCAAAGGCAGTAAATAAATCATGACAACAACTTGAATATATAAACTCAACACCCGTAAGGGGAATTAAGGGAAGGTCCGGTAATTACTGTAACTGTGTATCAAAAAGCCATTCTTATTCATATTAAGTCAAATCTGTTGACTTAGTACACTTACAGCTCAAAAAGTGTTAATATATTATTTCCAATAGTAAATAATTATTTTTGTGTCATTCAAGATGACAGTCCGAAGTCGACTCGGTAGGCCCAGGCCCTCAATGTGCTGTAGAGCCAAGGAGGAAGGAAATCATTTTTCTGATACTGAATTTACTACCTTCATGAATGTAAAAAGATATATTCGCAGTTTATTAAACTCAATGTCTCCCATTTCTTTGAAGAAATACATAAATACAGGCACAATAATTAAATTTTTATGGAATTGTATTACTAAACCCAATGAGAAACTAACAAATAATTTTATTATTTATAACCAAAAGATACAGTTTCAACTTACTTAATTGGAGAATTAAGTTACAAATGATAGAAATGACATTGTTTCAATGATTGATCATAATTGATCATCAAATATAATAATTTCACAAATAATTGATAAACATTACAATAAGCAATAAATATCAACTAATTCGAAACTATTTTATTTTACTGCGTAGTAAATATTATTGCCATTATAATAAAATTTTGTTTTAACGAATTGTTATCCATATTAATTCGCATTATAATTAATTTCCTCCTTCGTAGAACCTTACGATCTTTATAAAAAAATATTGATTCAACTGTTAAAAACACCTTATTATTTTGAAAATATAAGTTGTTATAACAATGCAAAATGAAGAAATATATGAATAAAGAATAAACTGGTAGAATTCGTGAAATAATTACTAATTTTATTGAAATAATTATATGAATAAATTTCTTTAATTAGTATTATCTCTCTTTTAGGGATGTCTAAAAAGTCTAAAAATACTTTTGTTTCCAATGAATTTACTACATATTGTTAAGTTAGAAAAGTTATACTCTAAGTATTAATATACCCAAATAACCTTAAAAACTTTACTTACAGACACTACCAAACTTAGCTTAATAATTTTGATAATAAAGTACGATAGATTGAGATAGAACGAAGCATTAACGGGGATGACCTCTTAATCCTATCAGTTTTATATAAACGCACCAGAAAAATATTTTTCGATAATTCTATACGATACATATCTTGTACCAAGATACAATTTATATGACGTTGTGTAGTTTTGTTTTGGTGCCTCAGGAGAAAATATTTACAGGTTGCCACATCGTCTTTAAATGAAAAATTTAAAGGCAACTGACTATTCATTTGGTTTCATACAAAGTAAAGAGCCCTATTGATTTTGTAATTTCTGCACAGGTCTACTTTTCACGAAACACGTTACACCCAGCAAAGTAATCACAAAAATTTGCGCACTCCTCTTACCAAAATAATAATTACCTAAAAAGGAATGGGGTTGGGATTAAAATAATCCATTACTAGCCATTAATAATAGTAAAGTAATACAGATTTAACGATTCTATTATAGTAAAAGAAGCACGTATTGGAAATAACAGTAAAAGATAATATTTCAGATGCCTCCGCAGTTAAATTCCTTCGTGTTTTTTTTAGTCTGACAATTTATAAATTTATGTCCTGTATTTATTATACTGAATTTGGAGACGACTCTGTAGTATTTCTTAAAATATAAAATTAATGATGCAGATAAATAAAATTTAATATTGATACGACGTGTTTAGTAGTTCCCATAATGTTATAGCGTATTACAAACACTTTAATTATACAATTTATAGAACATAATATATGTATAGAAGGGACATTCAGAACGTAAATACCGCGTTGATATACAAAATATTAAAAACAAACATTTATTCCACAAAATTATTTCGCTACATAAGTGTTGCTTACTTTACCCTCTACATTTCGACAATTTCCACAACTGTTCACGAGTTTTAAAATTCCGTAATGCACTGGGCTGCCACCAGTGCACATATTTGACAATGTCTAAATGTTCAGGGTAGGCGGAAAGTCCCTTTACACTGCCTTAAAATATGAAGCAGAGAAGGAACGAAATATGTAATACGATTATCGATAAGGCCTTTAGTTATGGCAACGCTGGTGTTGATACCGGAAACATTACGCAACACTGGTCTCTCAAAATGGCTAGTAATGATTTAGCCAATATGAGTCCTTTCAGTGTGAAAGAGTGCTTGGTGACTTCTTTGTGGGTCCATGAACGTCGAAACATCGGACAAACAATAGATGGTGTCCATAACGATTTCGTGGTGCGTTTTGGCAAATCACCACCGCCACGTCCAACACTATTGCAATGGGAGGAAAAGGTTCTTGCCACGGAAAGTGTTCTTGATGTGGAACGCAGTGGGTGACCGGGCACTCGAATTGCAACTTTTTGCTATGGAAGCATCAATTCAACGTTCCCCGGCGGAATCATTACACAAACGTTCTGCAGAGTTAGGCATTCCGACATTGACAATGCGAGACCACATAAAAAAAGATAAAAATATGATGTTTTCGTCCAACCAGTGTTAGTGAGTTGTCAGATGCTGACCTGGATCGACGTGTAAAAGGGTCTTTCCGCCCACCCTTTAAAAGGTGATGAAGCTTCACTTTAAAAAAAATCATTTTTTAGAAGAAAATGTTTGTTTTAAACTTTTTATAGCAAAACTGTCGTTACTTTGTGAATGATCCTCTTATATGCATATATGATGATAAGGTAGACTGTGGGATAAAACTTGGGTTCAAGTAATTGAAACAGAATGAAAATTATCAAACAACATTTATCTATAATAATTATAAAAATCAGAAAATGTTTGAACATAAGAAACAAAATATGGAATCATGTTAACGAACGCACATAATATATTGCATGAGATTCTCCTTCCAGGGTCATGCTCTGGATCCCCTGGAAATGGATGTAGTAAGTGATTTACAGAAGTTCAAATTTTGCAATGATAACACCAACACAATTTGTATCAGCAAATTTTAAATATGGTTCTTACTTTCGTAACGACACCCATACTTCTCTCCACCTGCAATCACTCGCAAACATTAACAGACTGATACAAAATTACAACATAAATTATAAAAATAATATTACATAGTTCACATTATAAATTTGCCCACTCAAATATTTGACACAGAATAAATTTAGATTAAGGCACAATATAAGGATTTTCATTGTCTGTTCATTCAATTTCTACGATTTCACCAAAATTCGCACTGCTATTTATGTCTCTGAATTATGAAAAATTAATGAAAAATTTAAAATCATTCAAATAAAAACATTTGATTTCACCGACTTGTATATTGCATCATCAAGTTTCGGTTCTCCAGAAACTATTCCAACGTTTGGTGCGCCCACTACACACATTCAGTTATTCTTCGTGCGATAATAATACCGTCTGTATCCAGTGGTATTCTCTACCACTATTGAGTCCAGAAGACAGTCCACATTGGCCCATGTAAAACTGTAACTTTCCCTAAGTTCTCGACATCACACCGCCACGTTCTATAGCGAAGTGGCTTTACCTCCTTCGGTGCGCCAAAAACCACTGAAAATCAACCAATCATCAGACGCAAGACCCGGTGACATTAACCGTTGATTACCCTACTGTCGAAAATTCTGGAACAAATTTTCAAGTCAAAGTTTAGTTACAACTCCGTTCTTGAAAGCAGCCAAGGTAGTCAATACTTCTGTTTTTGTCAAGTATCATTTCACTCGCCGACAGAAGCCCGGCAATTGTTTAAGGTGAGCCGCAACTGTGAGAGTGAACGAAAATTAAGATTGTAGTCGACAGGTCACGATGGCATAAAGGTAGAATTGAGGTCGGCAAGAAATAAGCACCGTGAATATAAGTGAAGGGTCTCGAACATGCTGCGGAATCAAAGTACTGAGACGCCAACACGGATTTGTGTTTGATTATGATTTATAAATAAGCTGACTACCAGACACGTAGGAGATTATATTTTATTAATTATCACGCCCTGTGGATATATTTTATCTCAGTGCTTGAATAAATGGACTGTTATTGTTTAAATAAAAGTTTGGTAGTTTTCATTGGTAAAATTACCTGGAATAAGAGATTGCAGTTGTTGCCAAGCCGCGGCGAGAAACTGGAAATCCTGCTGCCTTTTATATATATATATATATATATATATATATATATATATCGTCACATTACATGATGATAACAATATCTAATTAATGAAAATATTTTTTCAAAATTCAATAAAACCAATCCATCGGTCTCTTTCTTTCAAACTAATTTTGAAAAATGTTATTTCTGAAACTGTTCCACATATTACGTAATATCTGTGGATTTTGTGGCCTATGGGAGTCAGTATCATTTTGCTGTAACTGGCTGGTCCGTTAGAACCCTAATTAAGGAACATGAAAGATACTTGGATACCTGATGGCGCGGTTTAGTTGCCAGCCTGTGTAAAGTATTTCATCTCCCCATATCATAAAAATCTCTGGAAGACACATTTGTACATTACGGAGAAATATCTCCCAGGACTTGAAAGATTCGTGTGGGAATAGAAATTCAAAAGAGGCCACATAATTTTAAGTGATATCCTGGATACTCTCATCAATTTCTGTGATATTCTTGCGTCAGTATAAGATTTCCTGTGAGGTTAGCGTTTCTGTAGGGGACTCAGAAATCCAGGGTGTTTTTTTAAGCGAACTGCTGAAGAGGTTTCGTCAGTATAGGTTCAGACTTTAAAGTTATCGAGGTTTGCGTGCGAAACGCTGGAAAACTTGTCTAAATTCGATTATTTCTATTATTACACTAATTGCATAGCTTATTTACTAGTATCTTTATATCATCTGAATCTATAAGCATTACAACAAACAAAAAATTGTAGAGGGCACATGTAAGGAATGAAATCAATAAAATAGATACAAAAGTAATATTTTAGGTAGCATGTAATACGATATTATTATTTAATAAGGGTTTTAAAAAGCTCTGAAAAATAAGAAATCAATTTTTGTACATAATTCGTAATATCTTTAATTTTAAAATAACTATAGACTAAAGAGTACAACTATTCTTAAACACATTCCACCATCAGGAAGTACTCCTTCATCCAAGAATTATAAATGTTATCACATCAATTTTTTCCTTTGCCTTGAAAGCTTTCAAAAGTTTTACTATAAAGCCCTTTTAAATTTTATTATCCGGGGAAATTAAAAAAGATTGCAGGGAGAATGTGATTTCCGTCGAGCTCCTCGTAAAGTTATACGGGTCCCGTCTTGAAGATCAATGACCAGTCCCGTCGGTAATAAAGCCGTGTGAGTCTCGCTCAACGACCTCACACTCGGCGGCTGCTCAAAACGCATATTACGCGGAAAAGATATCGAGTTGTGTATTGAAATAATGGAGAAAAATCTCACCAAATCTCGATCCCTCAGATGGACAGGACAAATACTAATTCTCTTATACAACGTATCTTCACAGAGCCACCATACAATTGTAAACGTTCACTCCTCCTTACATTTTGTACTTCTCACTTATTCGTAATAAGGTATTATGTCCAATTTCAATTACAAGGTTGGTTCCGTGATAACTATTACCAAAGCACGTCGGTAATATAAAGGATTATTGTGAATTTTTAACGATTAAAATAGGACAAAACCTTGTTATATAAAGAATTGTTTAGTAATCCCCGTTAAAATATTTTTGGATGCCACCACAATGAAGTTTAATTTGTATAAATTTTCATAAATAATCAGTGTATTCCTTTATAAATAATCTGCATCTAATTGTTGCCCGGATAATTATATGTCCCTTATAAAAAACACGAAATTTAGCGTCGTTACCATTCATATAAATTCGTTGTGTTACGCGAACTTAAAAAGTCCAGCGAGCAGAATATTTGAGACTTGAATTATGGTTCACTATGGACCTACAAGGCAAATATAAATATGAGAAAATCTGACAGTTTTTATTTATAAAAATGTTAATTATGAGTAATGTTAATTTCTTGTATTTCTCACTTCAGATTAGTTCCGCGGTTATTAGAAATTCAGAAAAATTATATTAAATTATAACTATTGCTTTATATTATCTTTTGATATTTCCTGAAGTTTGTATTGCAGCATATAATTAGACAAAACTCGAGTTTGAAAGCATAGCCACCTACCGTTATTTTGTGAAATATGTCATGTTGAAAGGTGGTTCTACATAAAACGGAAATATATAGATTTACGTGTTTAAAAATCTTTCGTTTTGTTTTTTATCAACCATCTATAAGTTCTCGATGTTCTTATTGCAGGATATCATTTACAATATTTGAGAGTAGCAGAATATACGTAAATAGCCGAAATATGTCTGATATTAAATATGCCATTTTAATTGTAATTCTTTTCGCAATTTTCCTAGGGCTAAATTCCCCTTCCTCCCTCCCCCAAGTTTTCTTGCAATTGTCCATCCGTTCAATTATTATACAGAATATATAATCATTAAGGCATTCAAAAAATATACTTAATATTTATTACATAGATGATGCATCCACATTTGTTGAAATGTAGTATATGTCATCAACTCAACAAGGTTTGTAAATCTATGTAAAAATTATTTGAAAACAAATTTTAACACAAATATAATTTAATGGCCACTGATCATTGCTGGATGTAATAGGTTATTGTCATTGAAAGAAATTTCATAGTTAGTTGTTACTGAATACAAAACGCAAACAAAAACTATCCAATCCCCGATGTTCAGGCCTCGCTTAAAATTGTAACAAAATAAACTATATTTTCTCAGTCTTCAGGGATTTCAACCTTAGAAACTGTTTCTATTAATAAAATGTAATAACTATACCACGGTCTTGTTTGCAAATATATTCATGAAATTCCAGTGCGCTCTGGTTACGAGAAGATCTGTAACTGTAATGAGGGAAGCTAGGAGAGAATAGGTAAGTACTTACTGAAAACGTTATGTATCCTTTTATTTATTCGTGGGAGATGAATTTCTTACGTAAAATAGAGGGATCTACACATTTACTAGCTGTAACTATGCTTACTGAAAGAGTTTTATCTAAAGAGGTAGATTCAGACGACAATCGATGTTTATTATTTATCCTTATGAGGTTACAATTACATACAATTTTGTTGGAAAAGGTATGAGACCATAATGCATATATCTGATCGTTGATGTAATCAACCATTATCAACATAATAGCACCGTAACGTTGCAAACAATGGCTGCCGTAAAGTAATTCGATCTGTTCTCTTCTCTGCTTGTAAAAGACGAAAAGGATCAAAGCAGAACGACTCTCTTCAAGTTCCTACGTATTATATAATATTCGGACTACATTGAAGTGATCGTTACAAAGAGGCAGCAATAATTACATTATCATATTTAGAAAGACATGGGGATAATATCTGAATTCACAACTAATTTCATGTGAGTAAAGGTTTAAAAATATTAATTACTTAAGCTGTATTAAATTGGTACGATTTATTATTAATGATTATACAATGCACTGGTCTTATGCAAAACATTTTATTTTAAATATTTAGCATATTTGACATTAATTTATCTGACAATTAAATATACAATAAATGAGTCAAATGAGACTTAAGAATTTAAATATTAATTATTACAACGTTTCGTCTATCATTTGGGATTCTTCGAGTAAAAATTTAGCTGAAATGAAGTTCCATGTATGAATAAACTTTTACCTGAAGAAGTCCCAAATGGGAGACGAAGCGTTGTAATATTTAAATTATTAAAAAACTGACAGAGGCTGATTTAACTGATTTATTATAACTAGTAGTAGTATAAGCAATCTAGAATTCGTCTTATTTGAAAAATGTCAGACAAATAGTTAAAATCTAAATTAAAGTGTTTAAAGGTACAGATTAGAATTTCCAGATTTTTGAGAGTTACAAAATCTAAACATTATTCATTCATCCATGAAACCCAATACTAATTAATTATTAACTTCTGTAATGGGTATTGTAATAATGTCATAGCCATTACATAAGTTCATCATTAAGCTTTCATTGCATTAACGTTAATTTCCCTTTGTTAGCATTTAGATGAAGTAATAGACGTAGAAGATTGCCACCTCCAAGTAATATATTCCAGACTAGTTATATTTTTTATTCAGCAGATCTTTCCAATCTGGCACTAGTTATATAAGTCAGTACGGTTTATCAAATTTCAACACTATCGTCATCAGATATTAAATATGGGCACTATTGTGACTAATTGACAATATTTTAACTGAATATTATTTAAGAATATTCATACTGTAGGATGGCCACACACAAAAACAGGGAAATAACGAATCATTTGCTATTTAACCTCAAAGGTCTTACATACACTGATAGCGGTCTCTTCCACTCGCAGTCGCCGTTAACACAACACTGAACCCGCTTGTCTGTGTCTCATTGTCGTCCTCTTGACGCATTACCACCCCAACATCATAGTCATCCTATGACGCGATGCCATCCCAACAAAACCAATTAATTATTAGGAACATAAATTATATACAGCTCGGCCATTCTGACATAAGCTCGTCCTCGACCGCAAACACAAAATTATAATCTTAATAATTATAAGCTATTAACAAATTAAGCGTTTCTCATAAGTAAGTATCGTCTCATACAATCTACAATACAATGAATCTTGAACTACTTCTTCTGAGATTAATGTAATTTTTCTTTTACTATTACGGTTCTGGTCAACACTTTTTTTCATGGACCATTAGTGAATAAATATATTGCGTCCAACAATTAATCCAAAATACAATTTTTTGACATTAAGTAAAATAAAGAAATAAAAATACGGCCACATACGTCAGCAAAAAAATTAATTAACATTTATTCATTATCCGACTCGTAGACTTCTTCAGGTAACGTGACACAAACAAAATCTATATTAATTTTGAATAGATAAAATTTTGAAGAAATATGAAGTGCAATTTTCAATAAAGTAAAATAAATAACAGGCTTACAGTAGATGAACTAATTACATTGTAATTTGGTGTCGCGGTAATCGCCAGCGACGCTTACGGCCGAAATATACATAACGATGAGTGAGTGGTTTACGCCTTAATTAAGTATTATTTAAGTATGTTTGCTGACATATTTTGCCGTATTTTACATATTGAACTAATCCAAACTGTGAAACACCTATTTTTATACTTCTCTCTGTAGTTCATAATGAAAGAAGAAATGATTTACGAATATTAAGACTCATTCCTTTCTATAATATAAATATGTTGTCTATAATATAAATATTGTCTATAATATAAATATTTTGTCCGCATAAATAAAATATAGAAATTCATTCAACTCATTTATCATGCACTTCTGCGATATAAAATTAAAATTCTGATTTAGCAAATGCACGATCAATACGCTCTTCATTAGTTATCAATGTAGTTTCGTAATGATTAATTCGTTATTGGAACAGTCCTAAATCAAAGAGCAATTTTGTGTTTGGGTGATTGTAAAGCATGAATTATATATATTGTAATGACCAATAAATAGCCATAATATTAGATATTATTTCCTCAAAAATTTATTTTTATTAGATTCCTTATATTAAATAAATATCGAATTAAATTTTCCCTTTATAAAAATAAAAGTAAAAACAGGTTTCTGTAAATAACCATGACACTACGTTTTATATTTAATAACAGCTGATTCATTTATTTAAATAATGTGAAATATACTTATTTGTATATCTATAATTGATTTAGGGAGAAAATACAGCCAGAAAACCAAAAGCCAAACATTAGCACATTATTAGATGAAAAGAAAATATCATAAATATTCCGGAAACATCGCATCGATGTGCTTCTTAAATGAAGGTTAAATCATCAATATAAATGAATCAGGTCCGCGAATAAATTTTAATCGAGAAGTATGATTATGAAATTTACTGAATGAGAGTAAAGTAATAGCTACACAAATACAATAAATTATATATAAACACTAAAATAGAAAACGAATAATTTATTCTGAACTGTAATATTTTCCTTTATGAAGTGCCAAGTTTGAATATTTCACTGGGAAGTAAAATGGTTTTCCACCTCAGAAAAGCATAAAACTTCCGAGATATATTTCAGCTAAAGTCTAATTACAGGAAAGAGTAATTCGAAAAAAAAAATTGGTGTAATATATTCTGACACCGTTATTAAAGTTTTACGTTAACTTTGAATATTATTAGTATCAAATAATAGTTATCTCCTCTTTTTTATAAAGGAAACGGTCGATAATAATATTAAAATACCTTTAAAGTTACACTTTTAGCGTGTATAGTTTCTTGCCAATTCCATTACATAAAAATTCTTTAATTACAATCCATTTGTTTATGCAGATTTTTTCCTTATAATACTATTAACTGACACAAATACTGAAATTTAGTACATGAGCATTATATTTCTGAATACAAACATTCTTCTCGATCAAGAAAATATAAAGGCCAAACGTGTCGTGCAAGTAACGCTGGTATCGAGACACCAGTCATACTTCTGTTTTTCGAAACTAAACAAGTTCATATTTCATTCACGGAGATACTGGTGCAACGTTTCAGTTCAACGCAAAACGTTCGACCATTAAAAATGTTGTCCATCAAATCATTTGAATCAACACATAATGTTCTATGATTTCACTACACTCCTTTTCAAATGGGAGCCTATTTGGCATTGAAGATGTTCTTGCGCCATCCAACCAAATTGTTCCGTCGTTATCACATGTTTTTGTCAACGCAGCTGAATTAAGGGTTCGCTGACGCCGAAGTGCGACGGCTTGTGCCCTTATTTCCTGAACGCCTGACAGGCTCCTATTTGAAAAGGTGTTATAGTTGGGGGCAGCATTAATTTTAATCATTTCTTTTATTCTTATTTTATTTATTCTGTGGCAGATCTGTAACCTGACTCAGTGTTTTATTTAAGAAAGGAAGTAGGTGGTGATTATATAGTAAATATTATACTAATTTAACAATTTCTAGATGACCATATGGCGTCACCATTTCAGTTGCATTTACATTAGTATTAATACATTCAGAATAAAATCGTATGTGTATATTTAATATGGGTTTAATTACTCACATTGGCTTGTTCTATTTCAGTGCGCTGCCAGTTTGTCCGAAAACGTGCTCAGTATGGTTTAAACTCTATTGATTCGGCTGCGAACTGAATTGTTGGAACGTGGACTCTAACTCATTAAATTTATATAAGCAGCTTTCAACAGGTCAGCTGTAACTCAGCTTTCAGAATCATATTAATATCAAGTCATAATGTTTCACATCCAAAAACAAACAGTTAATTAACGTAAAATATATGTTACGCAAACATGAAACTCCGTGGTAAATAGTCTAAAAATGGAAAGAGCTGACCTCCTGTGATGTAGTGGTAATCGTTGCTTACTCGCATCACAGAGGTACCGCTTTCGAATCCTGGCATGGGCACGGACTTTGTCAAACTACAGGTAAAACGAGTTCACCTACAGAAGTCGCTAATAACAATAGTAGTTGATACGACTCTAAAGAAAGGCAGAAATAATCTTGGAAAGAGTTGAGATTCAAATCACTGTATTTCACAACTGAAACACAGTTTCCTTTGTTTCCCAACATTTTCTTGGAAAATTGTTCTTACAAGCACTGAGAGGAATACCGAATAAACGATGCACATAAATCAATAAAATGTGATCAAATATTACAAATATATTATTTAAATTGATCTGACTTAATATTATCCCCGGTGTTGCGGCAACAACGCTAAATCTTAATATTATTTAAAAGAAAGAGGTCCCGAAAGTTGGGAACGTAACGTTTTGAAATTTTTAATTATTTAATTTTGACTTATGACCATTCTTTGTATTTTAGTCGTCAAAGATTACTTATACGTCATTAATGGATCATTCCAGACCTTATAAAGCCAGTATAATGTGTTATAAGGGCCGATGTTTTTATCAATCACCAGTTTTCAATAATAAACTGATTAATAATTTCATAGTTACTATAAAATAAATACAAGAATGGAAAAATGTCAACCGTACAGGGACTCACTTTTCTAGGCGTCTTAGAATGTGATTAGAGAGTTGAAGGTGAGCCTGCCTTAGATTTACGGGAATGGCGGGATGTTACATCGGTCCTTGGACGTCGACTCGGATTAGCTCAGTGGTAGGAAACCCGTCCGGACAACCGGAGGTTCGGGGTTCCAGTCCCATTCTTGCCTTTCTTCTAAATTTGCTACACGCTTCTATTTGAGCTAAAATAGATGTATTTCTACTTCCTTTGGTTTATAATTACCTTTCATTATAACGTATCCTGAACTTTCAGTATTTTTTAAATATAATCCTTGTATTAATATTGTAATAATTATAGCACACACATAAAATTATTTCAGGGTGTTAATATTAAAATTTTTATATATGAGATTCAGGTACATCGAAATTTTGTTTCTTAAAAGCACATTTTTATGGAAACGATTCCGGTAGTATTGAGTAATGATTCGAAAATTTAAAAAATGTGGAATATTATTTTTAAAAGTACATTAAAATTATTAATAAATTATTACTGATAAATTAGTTATATTGAATTACTGTCCTTAATGTAAGATAAATAAAACTTTAAATAAATCCTGAATCAGAACTTCTAAAGACTGAGGAATTAAACGGTGTTTAATAGAAACCATAAATAAGTTTAGGAAACATCGGTTTTATACTCATTTCTCCACCAAATTTATAATTAATAATAATAAAAAAGTTACTTCAGATCGCACAATTTCAACGGAGTTCAGTAATGTAATTTATGACTTTACCCTTTCATTACATTATTTTTTTATTACGACTCGCCTATTATTTTATGTACAGATATATTTCTGTGGCTAGATTCATGAAGATAACATAAATTTCCTTCCCTAATAAATATAAAGCCAAATTGGTTTTCCATTTTGATAACGGCTGCGACATCTCTTAGTTAAATCTTCGGAACATGGGGAAAACCTTCTGACAGACGTGAGGAAGATGTAAAAACTTTAGAGCGGCTTGTGTAACTTCAATAAGGAACTTCTACCAGATGCAGATTTTCTGAAATCCGTCAGCGTGTGGCGCAAGCGTACGAAAAATTTCCATATTTGAATAATATCTTTTATAAATGCATGTAAAAGAGCAAAGAATTGAAAAACTCTCAGTAAATTATACATCACCTATTACCATATATATATATATATATATATATATATATATATATGATTTCGGTAGTATAAATTAAGTAAAGTTGAAATAAAATATGCTTTTCCAAGAAAAACATTAAAGTTGAAATTCGACAAAAAGTATTTAATACCATTTTCGTAATATATATTTTCGAATAATCAGTATTGTTAGATACGTGTTTAATTTCATTATAATAATCCTTCAACATAAGGGTTCGTTTTTTATGTAAATAATATGTTTTATATTAAAGTAAATGTATTAGAATTATATTAAATTTACAATAATAAAAAGACGGCCATTAAGTCAGCATATAAATTTATCACTATTTATTATAAAAAGGTTTCGTCTCCTTTTTAGACTTCCTCAGCCGTACTACAAACATAATATTACAAGAAATTAAATATGGGTTCTATGTTACCATTTTTTAATTTATATATATAAAAAACATGGTTCAAAAGACAAATTTAGTAATTGCTTATTTTACTCCTTGACTCGGATGAACTTGGCTACCTTGTTCCACTTCCTTTGCTATTAAAGGGGAGGTGCCTGTTTCAGGGTCGCCCTCATGTAGCCTGTTAACAAAAAAATGGAATAGGAAAGTCTAATAAACCTTATAACTCGCAGTTGATTTTGTTCAGGTCCAAATTTCGCGTGGAAATTCAATAGATTTACAAATATTTATTTTAATATATTATGAATCCTGCATGATATCGAGATGAAACATAAACGGAAATGTTAAATATATGTTTTACTGCTTCAAATTTTCATTGAAATCCTTTGAGCCGTTTCAGATCCTATTTGAGACAAACTTCCAGACAGACACTTCAGTTTTATTTATTGGTATAAATAATAATAATTATTATTATTATTAGGCATCGACAAGGTACTTTATTTGCAATACTAGAAACACAGAAGTTTTATTATTTATTTTTCCGCTGAGGATTTACAATTATTCTTTACTTTTAAGAGTACAACAGTTTCTTTTACGTCGTTGGTAATATTTTTTTTAAATATTGGTGTGTTACCATCTCGCAAACGTTTACGTGGTAACAATTAAGACAATAATAGAATGAGTGAAAAAGTTACTTTTAGCAAATCGTTGCTTTGAAATCAACGAATGGTTGTCCTGGGCCTGGAGCTGGACTGTGACGAAATGAGGTAAAGCGAAGAGTAATTAACGCGTTGACTTTGAAGCTGGGAACCTCTGGAACCGTAATGAAACGGAAAACAGAAATAGATCACAGGAAATCACGTAGAGCATTTGTTGTAACCAAAATTTTCAGCTTCTAATTAGAACGGCATTAGTTCCAACAAAAACAATTTCAAATTGTAAGAAACTACACTTTCTTTTGTATTATTAACTTCTACAAAAAAAACTTATCTTGCGAGATGACTATGCAATACAGTCCACATTATTGGCAATTTCGTAGGGTATTGACAATAATTAACATTAAGGGCCAATGGCAATGTATAACATTATTAAAAGCTAAGTAAGGTTCTTCTCAAAACCAATTTAAATAAATAAAACTAAGTTTTTGATTCCAATTAATTTTCCACTAGGTTTATTTATTAAAATTGTTTCTATACCACTACTACGGTTTCTATGAGATTTGCATTGGACTCCTGAAATAATTTATATTAGTAATGTATATTAAAACGCTAAATTAGTGATAAATAATTTGCGTAGTAGCGATACATATTATTTAATTTTTGATATCATGTGATATATTTTTATATAAGACGATGAAATGAATCCTATTTGCTGGCATTTTGCTTATTATAATCACTTTTAGATAGATTGTCAGCTTCATTGATAATTTCGTACCTACGTTGTAACATACTGTTTTTTATTTTAGCGTGAATGACATTTTAAATTAATACCTTCGTCTGTCCGATGACAAAATAACAGCAGGGAGTGACTAATTCGCGAAATTTTCATAATTTATTGCTTTGCACTTTTTCTTATATTTTGTATTCTACTAAAAATGGTTCAGATTTCATTTATATATATATATATATCTTTGTCCGCCTTACTTTTTTGACAATCCGCCAGAGTTCGACAACAAAAGACTTTGACTTCGGAAAACTTTCGCTGGATGAATGTACGAGAGAAACGAGAAAAAAAAATACTTTACTTTCCAGCGATGGTAGCACGGCTTCGGAAACGACGTCAGCCTTTTATTTTTGCTGATAGCGCAACATTGAGTAACAATCTGGGCTGTCTCTAAATAATTCCGAACTTCTGCAGTAATTCTTTTGGAACTCAAAACGTCTAGATTCATAAATTATAGTTTTTGTGATATTAGCCTGGTTGATGTGATGTTTTGTTAACAACTTCAAATTTTAAGAAGCTGTAATTTCCTTTGAATTATTAACTTGTACCAAAAACGTATCGTCAAACCCACGCACAGTTTGTCTAAAAATCATCCGATTTAAAAAGTCATTATTTTTCGTCTTTTAACTCACGTGATTGAACAACAAACGAAAACTCTAGTTTGGATCATTCCTTCCCAGTAACTCATTAGTTTTCCTTTTATCAATGTGGAGTCTGCATACAATCAGAAATTTTCTGTTCTACGTTTCGCGAATGAAAATCCGTACAATTATAGACATGATTTCATGATATTCAGAGAAGTACTCAAATAACGTATCGTAATGATACCTTTTTGCAGTTATTTGAGACTTTATACTTAGATATTTCAGTATCTTTTTGTTTCCCCCTCGATACGATTAGAGATGTTCAAGTCTCGGATAAGGAGTTCGTAACAGAAAAGACTCTAAACTGCAATGATTGTTTTAAAATTTACAATTTTCTGCACCCCTATGGTACATGATTCGAGGATAAGACTACAAAGTAGTATGGCCGAAATCACGAATGCGGACAGTAACGTTTTACATTTATTTTACATATTTTATTTTGATTCAAAGGCAGAAGAGTTGCTTCAAAATGAAACGCGGCCATGAAGACCATGAAAATGAATTTATAAAATAAAAAATAAAGTACCAAAAAAAGCTATATATCCATAAATACTAAAATATATGCCTAACACCATATATTCCAATCTTAATAGCATAAGCAATAAGAGTTTACGAACATAAGAAAAAGATCATGTAAACCAGTTAAAAATATTATTGAAAAGTATAATTAAGTACATCAGGAACTTCGGACGGACCGTACCGAATACGTATGACGGTTCTGTCGTGTATTTTCCATCTTGATTTTATAATATTTTATTTTATAAATTACCCGTCATCACTACTTTGACGAGACCAAAGATTCCTGTGACCCGAGGTAAATTGTAAGAGTGTTTATGTGCCTGAATTAGTAAAGTAAACTGTTAAATTAATTTTATAAGTCTGAAAATAATTGCGTTTTTTTAACAATTACGGAAATTTTTCATTTCTTTCGTTGTTTGTGTATATTCACGTATGTTTTCAATTTGTTTTCTCATATTCAAACTGTTTATTTTTCTTATTTATTCCGTGTATGTATACATTAGGGCTTGGATGTTTGTGTTGTCATGGTCACGGAGACTGGGGTTAAGATTGATGGAGAGTCGGTACGCTGACCACGTATCACTCCTTATTCGGAGTGTGTCATGCAAGAAGACAGTCCTCAGTCGTCATGGTAGGCAAAGGCCCGAATGCCATAGAAAGAAGAATAAGATGTATATATTATTATTTCTTCAGCTCTCTGTGTGTTATACATTTACACTTGTTATTATTGCTTTTGCGTAACTTCTTTCTCATTTATGTAGTTTCATATTGCTCTCGTTCTGTATTTGTTATCTATGTATGTAATCATTCCAAATTTTCTTCAGTAGCGAGCCTTTGGAATGAAAAATAAATCTAACTTCCTAGGTAAATGTATATAACTGATGGGATTGAAAACAAGAGGAAACTCTAGTTTGGATCCTTCCTTTCCGGTTGCTTATTAGTTTTCTTTTTATCAATATGGAGTCTGCATTGGATGATTAACATCCTCGTGTAGACTAATACACAAAAAAATTGTTACTTACATTAAGGTTCAGCATTCTTTTCATTATGCCATATAGTATTCGTTTATAACTCATTCAAATAATAATTGACATTCGCATAGACGTACCCCGGGACTCAACAGTGGCATATATATACTTGTGTGTTTATGTGCGAATATTGTAAAGGATGTAATTTGGTGATATGAAAAGGCTAATCTGTGCATATTAATATTTAAAAATAAAACATTGACGCGTCCGTTTCTCATACCGTTTTATCACGGAACAGATTTCAATTAACTTTCGTGTTTGTATTTATTCTATCTGACGATCGTAAATGGACTACACATTTTGCAAAATTTTATGTCAAAATGTAGGTTCTGGGGAAAATAAAAGTTTAATTATCACTTTGAAATAATATCACTATTAAAACATACCTTTTTATTCAGGATCACCTTCATGTACTGAAAGAAATACGTAGCTTACGTTAAAGTTTAGCATTTTATTCATGAAGCGATGTAATATTAGTTTTCAACTCTTCCAAATTGTAATTCACATTTTCTAGGACACCGGTGACAGAAGCAGTATTAGCTATTAGTTTAAGGATTTCATGGTTCTTTTGGAAGACAATCTTAATTGAAATCTGAAGCTCTATCACACTGTGGACAAATTGAAATAGAGTAGACCTTTTTTTTGTTTCCGTTCAGAAGTTGAATAAGAAATGCTCATTAATTGTTACATTCCACTAAACTCAATCAGTGAGGTAATTAAATTCCTTTCAATATTTAATAAACCCAAAATTTAAGATTCATGTTAACTTAACTTAAATTAAACACTTTTAACTGTAATTATTAATTTAATCCGTTACCATTTCTTTAGAATGTCTAATTAAACTGCCTAATTTTTCCTCTGTTTATTCATGAAAGAAATAATTATTTTGAACAAACACAGCACCTGGATAATAATTAATTGCGTTGCTTTGTAAACTCCAGAATGTAGTCTACATGTGAAATAATACTGAGCATTGATTCTTAGCCTTCGTTTTCCTTGATTCTGACGGATTTTGTTTGCAGCAAAGTTTACTTTTACGTTATTGAGGAAGTCGACTTCCGTTTCCATCTGCTGAGGCCGGAAGTATATTTGGCTGGAGGTACTTAACTTAATTACAGAGAAATCCTTTCACCAATTTACGCATTGTACGCATTGTTTAAAAAAATAATATAATTTGAAAAATTAAAAATTATTGAGCTTTCAACCGACGTGCTAACCGGAGTAAATTTTGGTAGGTCAAGGATTACTACGTTTTTTTCAAGATGGAGTTAGCATAATGTTACATAGTATTTTGTGTCCTATGTTAGCGCGAATGCAAATCAGTAATCACTATTCAGTACTGGACCTGGTGCTTCTCTTCCTACACCCCAGAGCATGTAACTTTGTTATGTATTATTTCAAATCAAATCATCAGATCGTCCTCGCATAGACGTATCCCGTGACTCAACAGTGGTATATTGAGCACTTTTCACTTTTATGTAAAAGACGTTCTACGTAATTATCCACATTAATTTGCAAGTTCATTATAAATTTATTTATGTGTGTTTGTGCGTATGTGTGGAATCGGATGTTTCTTTTCGAAACCCCTTACAATAGCACATAACAACAAAATATTGCCGGCCCATGGAATTAGATTAATATATTTTGTAACATGAAAAGGTACGATGAACAATGCAGGCTATCTTGCGAGTTGCAATTGTTGAGGAACTGACGCAACCCGGGCCAACAATGTGGTCTGGCGAGACGTTGGGTGGTCCGTTGACGTTGAGTCGTCATGGGGTGATGGGAGCAGCAGGTTGTGTCGGCGGGACGACGAGAGAATGACCACGCCCTGCAGATATATTTTTTTCATGCTCTAATTGAAATTAAAACTATAAAAATCAATTTTTGGTATTTTTATGAAAAACACCTGGCGCCCTAAAGGAATTAAGAAATCCTCGAATACGGAGGAACGACGGATCTGCTACAATTTACATTCAACAACAGAATAATGCTTTAGTTCAATCCTCAGCTATTAAGATTGTGACACTGAATTAACAGATTATACTAAAAAATTTCGACCAGACTAGGAATCGAACCCATTTACAATTGTATATAACGCTTCTCGAAAATCACAATAAACGACTTATTTGTGGGGTAAAATGTGTCTTCTCATAATTTATGCTTTATATTCGGATGAATAATTTGTTTGCACAGAAGCATGTGAATACAATCTCTCTGACACACGTCACTATAAGAATGTTCTCGCACTTGAAATCATGAACTCCTTGTAAGTACTGCATTAGTATATCTTTCGTCATAATTTGTAATTTTTTTGTCGTGTACATCGAGAACCAATATGTCACTGAAAATACGAAGTCGTTTTTACAGGGTGAAGAAAATTTCTAGCCACGTACTTGCTGTCCATTAAAAACATATTAATCATAAATTCTCATTTTTATTTTAGCTTATCAAAGTAGATCATTGGTAAGGGTTTGTTTCAAAATAAATACATTAAATTTATAATGTCTTCGAGAGACATGTATTTCCTTAATCTATTGTCCTTATAAATATGGATTAGAGGAACCCGTTGAAAATAGAAGTTTAAGCGTATTTTATTTTCGAATATTTTTCCCAGTCATATAATAACTAGAATATTATTTAGAAGGTAAGAATGGAAAAATGTCGACCGGACCCAGGACCCACCGCTTTCTACTAAGTTTTTCGGTCCACTTTTGTAAACCAAAGCTTTGACTTTAATATTATTTTAGCCCGTCTATAACTAAAGAGTCTCGTCACACATTGAATTCTTGATGAGACATTTGTGAAGGAGAACAGGCAAACGTCCTTAGAAGATTTAGTACGTTTCGAAAGTTTCGAGTCGGAGGGAACGTGACAGGCTAAAAAGCTAAGAATATATTCATTATGCAGGATAACTTAACAAATTACTTTGGCTATCCAAACGTAATAAAATCCTAATCCTGATTATTATACAGATAACAGTACTATATTAAAGAAATTAATTAATGTTTTAGTTGTCAATAACTCAGAAAATAGATCCAAGTAAAATTAAATAGTCACGGTATTCTCCCTTCATGGAATATAAGTCAAAAGAGAAATAAGTTGTTGCTATAATGGTACATAATAGTAAAATTATATATAATATATTAATAAAAGTGGCAATACATTCATACCTTTACATAAGCGAAACCTTTAACAATGATAAATAAATGAAACAAAGAACATAGGAAACTACGTTTTATCAGAATTCTGGTATCACTTTGAATTGTAATTCGTAATTAACTATAACAGTGAACAACAAGTATCAAATAAATTTATATTTCAATTTTCGTTCTGTTTCGTCTCATTGACTACCAAACCACGACAAAACTAATTAATTTGTTTTATGTTTCTATTATTATTATTATTTCAGTTTTGAATATATATTTCGGAGTTCTTTGATTTAAATGTATGTATGAGCAATGTTCAGTGGTGTGTAGACGGGGTTCAAAATAAATAAAATAATCAATATATAAAAAGGCAACACCAATCTTATTATCTTTTTTTTCTTTGGATGAAAGGAAAACTATAATGGCGCTAGGCAAACAAAAACATTTTTAGCGAAATGCAATACCTTGTTTCCCCTCCAGAGAAGTGATGGAGCGCCCAGTTCCGAAAGCTTTTTGTGTTTTCCTTTTTTCTTCGTGCCACTAGATGACCAACAAACATTTAACTTCCCTGCACTTTAGTCACAAATATATTAAATTGCTTTATACTAGTAACGTTAACTTTTTAATTCTGAATGAACGTAAAGACTAACTTCTGAAATATATGGAGAAAATTAAAAATATTCTAGAATCAAATATTTGTCATTTTCTTCGCCGTTTCTGATTCAGATACGCCAATTGGTATTATTGAACATATTACTTGAAATTATAAGTTACTTCAAGTTAAATAGACACAACAACCAAACCCCGCAGCAGTTTTTAAATGTCAACCGTTTATAAAAATTAATAATAAATTTTTGGCAATGCCAATGACAGCAAAAATGATTAAAATACTAATTTCATAACCTATTAATTGATAAATGTGGCAAAGTATACATCTAAACGAATGACTCATCCAATTTCACGGCTGTCAAAGTAATGATGACATATGTCATTCAATTAAGGATCATAAATAAAAAAAACAGCAAACTTTCAGAAAAAATTAATAATCAGCTAACATAATTACAACGTTTTGTTCCTATTTATGGACTTCATCTGGTAAATTTTTTAATGTATAAAATTTTTGCTTACTAATTGACTCTTTTACTTATTTTTGATACTTTTTTGTAAGATAATGGAATTATTAAATTAAGAATAGATGTTTATAAATATATGTTTGACTTTTTTACCGTTATTTAACGAGAAAACAAGCTAACAACTATAGTCTAGTGTATATTAACTGTTTCCAAAATTTAAGACCTGCAAAAGAAGTCAAACTCCTCTTGACGCTATAAGTAAAATTAAATACATCTTGTTTGAACTTTAGCCGCCATATAATTAATGCAATAAAATACTATGACATATTTCCACGAACTAAGTATTTTTGATGGCATGCATTTTAGATTAACTGAAGTTTGATTATAATCGAAGAGGAAAAGTTGCTCATTAATACTCAGCGATTTTGTTTTAAAAAATTCTATCCGTTTAAAGTCAGTACAATAAAAAGCATTTTGAGCGTATTAAAATTCAATAATAAATTATAATTCTAGTGAAAATTACACACAACAGAAAATACATTTAATAATATAATAAACAAATATAATTAATAAAAACAGTGCCGTATTATCGTAATGTAATTCTTTGATAAACATTTTGAAATTAATATTTAACACAAGCAATATATAACTCCATAGACAGTTAGAAATGTTTCCTTAGAAGAGCTAAGTGATACCAAAACGACTTTTGAATTATACCTAATTAGATTCGGAAACTTAATTGTTTAAAAATATGATATGATTTTCGTGTAAAACATTAACCTCGGCACATTTAAAAGATGCAAACTTTGTTCCAAATAATTACATAAATAATACGTAATCCTGTGGTAACTCAAATGACAAAATTCAGGTGTTTTATTCGATGCAAGTGAATCATTTCCTACAAATGACTTAAAAATGACTATATTAAGAATTTACTAACTGAGAAACACAAAGTTTCTAGCCGGAGTAGCTCCTCCAAAAGCTAGAAACTAATTTTTATTGAGATGATCTTTATTAATTTAATAAAACCTGATACTAAATTGGTATTAAATTTTAAAACTTGTACACACTTTATACCACTTTATTTTGTAAATCTATATTTTTTTTAAACCTAAAGTTAGTCGGTTAAATGTCGGGTAATTTATATTTAATCATACAAAATGATATGTAAAATGGAAGACGTTAACATATTGAAAGTTTGAAGTTTAATTTATAATACTTTTAAACTTGTCATTTTTTTATTTTATTAATTTTAAATTTACACGACCGAGGTGATTTCTTGAAACATTTTATGATACAAATTATTCATATTTCCTTTTTGGTAATGGTTAGGTTATATTATCTTATCAGGTTATTATGACAGTCGTTAAGAAGAAGAAGAGGGGACAGTAAGTGTGCGTTTCATGCATCAGACGGCCACGTGGTGCGTGAGGAACATCCACAGACACGGAGGCAGAGCCTGTCCTTACTTACAGATCTCACATGAGAGAGGGGGCCGTCACGAGCGACTTCGCGAGGACGTCCAGGGTCGGCAGCGACGTCGAGTGCGAATGGACGGCGTCGCGACGGCTACTGGCGCCCTCACGGCGCTCCCACCTCCGACACACGCGCAGCACTGGCGCAGGCGCAGACGCAACCACTACTCGCTCAAAAATGTTTACCATGGTCATTAAATGACGGATAAGGAATCATAAAGTTGTACGAATACTACAAATATTTTGGTTCATTTTCCTACTTTTTATAGTTAAAAATACATAAAGCTAATTATATATATTTATATAATTTATACTAAAAAAATTTATACTATAATACTAATGAAATCCTAACACGACTCTTTGTTTGTAAGCGCATGAAATCTTTTATATTCTTAACCCACGTGTCTCTTCAAGTAACTTCATCCTGATGTTTATTGTAAAAGGAAATAAAGCAACAACAATGCCAAATTATAATATAAAAAAGTTGCATTTTGATAAATATTGACAATTGCTATATATCAATGAACACACAATGCTAAGGATTTTGAAGAGGAAAGAAATAATATACAGAGAAAAGAAGTGATCCATAACCTCTACAGAAGACAGGCAGCAGTAATTGGAATTGAAGAACCAATAAAGAAAGCAGAAAACAAGTACGCTGTCTGTCGCCCATGCTATTGAACTTATATATATATAACAGGCGATGAAGAAATTTAGAAGGAAATATGGAAAAGGAATCATATTGGAAGAAGAAGATATAAAAACCCTAAGGTTGGCTGATGATATTGTTATATTATGGGAGTCAGAAGGAAATTTGTAATTAATAATAAGTTTCATAATAAATGACACGAACGTGGTCCTGGAGTACGTCATGAGGATTAATATAGGGAAGGTATATTTTTAATTCTGTTACTTGGGCAGCAAATAACTAGGGATGACAGAAGTATAGTAGACATAAAGAGTTGGAAAGTAGAGGCAAAAGAAGCGTTAGCGAAAGAGAGGGAATCATTAAAAATGGAGCAAAAGTATTGAAGCTTTCAAAATGTGGAGGTATAGAAGAATGCTGAAAATCAGATGAGTGGATAGAGTAACTAACCAGGAATTTATAAGCAGAATAAGAGAATAAAGAACAATATGGAGTACTATGACCAAGAGAAGGGATAGATTAATAGATATTGTTTTGATTATAAGGAACTGTGCGGGGTAAGAACAGGAGAGGGAGGCAAATGATGGTATACGCTCAGCAGATCAGTTAGGGTGTGTGATGTGATATTTATGAATAGGTAAGCGGCGTGGAGAGTTGCATCAGACTTTTATTAGGGCTGATGACAACAATATGTCAATGAAAATGTACAAGAATTAAATGTTGTTCCAAAAGTATCGCAAACCTATGCAATTGAATTAAAAAACCTATGATGCTAAAACATATTTCTTACTTACCTATCGTTGATTAGTAAAGCGATAGTTAAAGGCTTGGGGAAACGGAATTTTTGTGGTGAATTACATGCTCTACTGTAAAATTGAGCAAACTGACGTTTGTTTAACGAACAGCAATTGAAATTTCTTTTTATCTTGTATATACGACAAACAGTTAAAAAGTAAGCTTTTAAATATATGGAGTTATATCCTTAGTTAAGTGTGCTGGTTTAAATTAAACTTAAATGGCAATTCAACAATCTCTTTTGAAGGTTACGGGAGATCATAACGAATCGTTTTTCAAGTTCTATATGTCTTTACGGTAGGACTCTTTTCGGCCTGAGGGCGGAAGGAATCTATCACTTTGAAAGATCGACAGAAAAATCGTCTGTGTTGAACACAATCCACCAAAATTTCTTGGCAATTGGATGAACGGCGCGACAAAACATGAATTCACAGAGCAGATGATTGACGTGGGAGCTTTGTTGGCCTAAACTTTCATAAGGTCGACAGAAACCTTCTTTGCGGTGATCACGCCAATCGGATGAATGGCATAGGAACGCTTAATGACAAACCTTATAACTCGTATCGTTTTTCAATAGGCCAGGTATGTAAATTCTGCATTGGGCTGGAAAACACAGAGTGATTCAGCGAAGTCCGTAAGAGGATTTTAAAATAAGTCTTACACAAGCCGAGACGAACTTGGTCGGTTAGAGGGATGCTTGTTAGTGGTCATAGATCTTGGGCATACGGTGATCGATTTTCTCTGAGCCCATTGAATCAGTCGGCCAGCTGCCCCAAAATTTGATAGAAGCGTGGGGTCCGGTTTGTTTTGTCCAAGGAACAATCCAGTCTCCTTTCATCGGTTTGGGTGGTAGGAGTACCAAACGCCCGAACTACCTGATGCAGTTATTTTCTAGAGTTTTCCCTGCATCACGTTTAGGTAAATCACCGGGTAGGATCCTTAACACTTGGTTACCTCGCTCCACCTTCCACATATCCCTTTTCTATACCTATTAAAAGGGTGATCCACCAAAGCGTATAACCCTCACTTAGCATGTCTTTCTGAAACAAAATATGGTTATATTGACTTTCATTTATATAGACTACATGAATTTTGAATGGAACAATTTTTATAGTGAATATATTGTCAACATTTTAATTTGTCATTAACGTTCAGTAATGTTGAGAATCCTTATGCGATGAATTGATCAGATATTTTATTATATTTTTTAAATCACAGACCAGTCTGTACTCTCTGTTTTTAGTATTAATCAACAAGAAAAAATAAACGATATTTTCACGATAATAAGGGCGTACAAAATAAAACAGATTATATTCGTTCGGTATGAGAATCATTTAAGTGTACGGTCTGCCGAATTATGATTCTCATTTTGTTAAGATAATTTTTTCGTAGTGACAATTGCTTGAGCACAGGGACGAATTATATATACATAATCTATACAAAATAAATTCATATAATATGGTATATACGGATCTCCTGTGGTGTACTTTGCTACATCCAACCCAGGGGTCCAGGGTTCTAAATAAAACAAAATTCTTATGAGACTTCTCTTATACGAACTACCCGTTGGTTTCTTGAAGAGACTAGTTATGATTTTGAAAAATTGGAGAAAGGGATATAATTGGGAAATTGAAAAATGTTTTGAGATGATTAAAACAATTTTTTATCATTCTGAAATTAGTAGTATACTACACAATCAATAAAGTTTCATACATTATACTACTATTTTATGATTTTATGAACTAGTACTCAAGATCCAAACAACATTCCAAAATATGATGCCTAATCTTAAAACAATATATTTTAAATTATAAATTTTTATTTATTCGAATTTGGAACTACATATGACAAGGATTGCACATACTATCCAACAGAGCTGAATTACTAAATTTTAATTAAAAATGCAAGTGTAATCTCATTAAAACTTATTTCAAAATATACTAAACTTCAATTTAGCTCTAAAGAAGAAAAAAATGTTTCTTAGCCCGGCAACGAAACTTCTAAAAGATTTAATATTATACATACCAAATTTTCCAAAGGGGAAGTGATACGTTATGAAAGCTGCCGTACTAATTTAATAAGAACAAGAAATGGAAGTGAATGATAAAATTAGTAAAATGCTTGAAAGGACATAAAACGCATTTAACTAAGAGAAGCAATATTCTTTAGCAGCCGATAAAAGTCCAATATAACCGTTTGCACCAAGAGTTTATTGCTTTTTGCGTTTAGGATAGAGCAGCTCAATTTTTTCACTATGGGCCGAGTGATGACGAGAGAATAATTTTTTAATTGAATAAAGTTGATTGAAGAGAAGAGACTAACGCCATAAACCAATTATATACAACATAAATCTAGAAAATAATGTAATAGTTGCATAAGTCTTCAAATAAATTAGCAAAATTAAATTCTAAATTTTATCCTTACACCTGTCAAGGAATGTGGAACTTTTTTAATTATTTCAAGATGAGGTTAAGGAGATTTGACTGCCAATATATACGGAGATGTTTTAGCTCTTCTTTAACATTTTTTCAAACGAATTTTAATATATGATGTATAACGCGTCCAAAGTTTAAAGGATGCATTGATAAGTCTGGTATCATATTAAAATTAGGAGAGGAAGAAAAGATAATTATTTCTGTTAGCAGAAATATACATATTATTACAATCAAATATATTCATATTTGGATATGAAAATTGTTAACTCCTAATGCCAGAAAAATTAAAGTATTTGAGAAAAATGTTAAAATACTTCGAAGTAATGGTTACATGGTATGTAACGAAAAGAGTAAATACATCTTATGATTCATATTTTTATGACTTAAATTTATTGTAATTCAGAGAAAAATATAAAAATTTATTTAAAACATAATTCTTTAATACAACTCCTAATTCTTTTTATGTTATCAGAAAATTTTCATTAATCGCTTATATTTATTTAGAGCTCATGTAAAATTTATTCTATACGCCGGGGATTTTAACTGTTGTTCGCTCGTAGTATCGAGAGACTCATCTGAGAAGCTATTACAACAGATAATTAGAGTGTTTATGGCTCGACAGTTTCTATTGGCCATTAATGTCTGGAAAGAAAGGTCAGTTTATTCGTTTTAGGATAGTGCACAAGACCCAGCTTTGCCCTTTTATAAAGACTACGCCGGGTTTCTGAAAACGGTAACGAAATCTAGATGGAGTATATACTAACACATTACATTCCTCTTTAAGTAAAGAACACATCATTTTTAACGTTTATAGCGTGTACTTCATTAACTAACGAATAGGCTACGATAAAAATGGTCAATTTCCTTTCCCTTCATCAATTAGAATACATTTTTACCTGTTTTTTGATCGTTCTTTTGGGTCCTAATTCTTACGCTAATAAATTCCTTCGTTTAATTTTTATCATGCATAATTGCTGTTTTATGTTATTATGAATTTTTATATGATCTCATTTACGAATCGTTTGCAAATGTTGGTCCGGTTACTGTAACTGTTTCAGTGAATATGTTTGTGGTAGTAGTTAAATTGTTCTATTTCCTGGGAACAGTAAACATGAAATGAAAATAGAATCAATTCAGAAAAATACTTGAGCAAAGATGGGTAGTTGGCTTCATTGGGATAAATTTTATTTATAATCTGAATCTGTGGACACAAAACTTTTCTGCACGTTGGCAAACGTTTTCCTTTGCATGTCCGCAAATAAAAAGTACTTTTTACGAACTTAATTTGTGTATAAGGCACTGGAATGCAAACTTCATTAGTATCCTAAAATTCGGGTCAATAAATCTTATCAGTGTTGGCTGGTGCATATGTCCTCATGTGCTGTAGCATTTAGGAGGAATTATTTGTTTAGTAATTTTAGCAAACTCTAAAATAATACTATTTTAAGAGTGTGCATTTCTGCTTCGATTTCGAAGACTTTAAACCGTCCGCCTTCCAGGGCGTTCCCTCCCGTATATATCGTGGCTACATTCTTTATAGTACGAGAATCCTGTGAATGATAAATGCGCATGCGCTTCAGTATTACCGTTTCAACACCTGCTCGTCTAAAATCCAACAATAATATGAGCTACAAAGAGCACAGCGCCGTCAGAGCGTGAAGGCTGACACAGCTGTAGGCAGACACAACAGGATACAGTTTTAAATGTTTTTGACGAATTAATAAAAATATCACTGTTTACACACTCGTTGTGGTTTATTCAGTTTATTAAGAATAAAAAACGTTTAATATGTGGCATTTCGAAGACTTACATATTTCTGTGAAAATTACAGTGCGGTACTGCTTGCAATATTCCCGTAATATGTGATTTTTCCCTAAAATTTTTCTTTATTATAATATGTAACAAGTAAAAATACTGTCGTGTTATAAATTTGCGCCAATATCGTTTTATATTTTTCCAATTTTAAAATTTACTTTATGTAGACGAAATTAGAAATGTAATATATTACGGCTCGTGGAGTATTAACAACACTGTAGTTGTTGGAGTATTATTAATATATATTTCCTCCTTAAATTTGTTCCTTGGGGTGATGTAGCACATAAATTTAAATACTCACGAGCCGCCACTCAATCTATTAATACGGTTATTTTAAGCCTTAAAAATTGTATTGTGTGGTATTCATCGACTATGACCTTTCTGCGATAACCCACTGTCACCCTCCGGACTGTCTGGCGCCAGCAAACTGACCAGGTGCCCAGATTCCGAAAACCATGCTCATAAAATTTATAGAAATTCCCAACAGTATATCTGCACTGTAAATGAATACGTTTACGTCTGGGTATTATATAATAGCTAGGTTCCCGAAGTTTCCCGGTAATTAATTTATATTAGCTTATTCAAGTCGACAGTCAACACATGACCAAACCATCACATAACATTTTTCAAAATTTACCTTCTCTTGCCCAGACGTCGAACGGTGAGAATAAAATGTTTTATTTAGAAGGTTAGATGGAATGCCACATAGTGAACACGTATAAATCGTAATTTAAACAATGCACCTTTCACAATTGCACAAACTATTATTTCAAATACACTTCATTTGTTTAATATGGAATTAATCGACAAAAATTCACTATGTATACACACAATACATCATAACTCATAAATACGAAATCTAAATGTCAAAACAATGCTACGACGCAATAAAATTGGACATAATTCAAATGTTACAGATTATTCAGACAGGCTGAAAATTGGAGATTATATGTTTCTTAAGTCAGAAATGTATTATACATATACATGTATAATACAAATATATATTGTGATAAAAAACGCGGATTTTGTGATATTGTGGCGTTATGAGGCGCAGTTCGGCCAACAACAATGTCTAGTCGGCTGAAAGCGGGTGAAACCCCGAAGGGGGTGCCCCGCGGAAAACCCCCTCGGGGCGTGTGTAAAAAACGATGGTGATCCCCCGCGGGAAACTCCCACCGTGTGTGTGTAAAAAATGATGGCGAGGAACCCCGAAATTTTATGAAATAAACTGGCGGGGAACCCAGGAATTTTATGAAGTAGACCTATGGCGGGGAATTCCCGTCGGAGAATTTAAAAGGGGAGCCGATGGGTGGCTCGGGATCAGAAGTCAGATGAGTGGAGGAGAGGACGGACGAAATCAGATGGAATGAGAGTTGAGACGTGAGCAGAAGTCAGACGAGTTGAGGAGAGGACGGACGAAATCAAATGGAAGGAGATACTGTGAGAGAGGGCAGCTGAGTTGCGACCAGATGGAATGAGAGCTGAGGCGTGGTCAGACGTCGCCAGATGCTGTCAGAAGTTTGCAGTGATCAGATGTTTCGAGGAAGCAGATGAGTTGCGGATCTGGTTCATACCACCTTCATCGATAAAAATCCTGCAAGACGCCAGAGAGACACGGAAACATTCGTGAAGGTGGATGTTTGTAGGCCCAGTAATTGTGGTTAAGTTATCAAAAAGCTGTGAAACTTGCTCATTGTTCTGATTAAATAATATTTAATGATTTTTTTTCTATTTTCAGTAACTGCATACTCCATCTCTCGAGAGACCCAAAATCCCCTGAAATTAAGCCCATGTAATCACTTTAAATTAATAAATAAAAAATTTTCAAATTGATTAATTAATGTTTTATACCCTAAAAAAGTATATCACAATATATTGGACGGAAAATAGAATAAAAAAGTCGGGATCTCCTCAGCAGTGCCATCTACAGGGTCCAACTATAGCTAAGAACCATTCAAGTGACCCAATAAAAACAAAAAACAATATCGGTCAGGCCAGGAGAAGAATTACGAGCTCATGCACACTCATTACAGAGGTATGAAACTAAAAACTGAAGAATAGCTTGTCATTTCACAAGGGATCATTGAGTTACGACTTCAGTTGCAGACTTCATCCTAATTTTGGTATTCATCAAAAAGTTAAGTTGGAAGCGCTTCAATTTTAAAAACATAGTCAAGTAAAGTAATATGCTATCCCGGTATAATTCCCAGGAGAAAAAAGAAATTTCGCGCCCTTCATCACATGCAAACTCTTGCCTGCCTGAACTCTAAACGGGTAAAGGCAAGCGGTCATATTTTATGTCTACTTGATATCCGGAATTTACGGGAGTATAAAGACCATTGTAAGCGACTTTTAATGACACGCGCCGCTTGTTATTACGGGGAGCGCGATGGCTTTATTGGATTTGCAGCGGCAGCGCCCCTAAATATCTTTCCAGGTTATGTCCCTCAGATGAATAAGAAACTACTTCCCGTTCTTTCTTAATATTATTTACTCTCGTCATTATAAGTCAAGGACCAGTTTAATTTTGTTTGTTTGCACCGACGCATATTAATTTGGCTGCTAAGAATCCAAGTACTTACATGAACAATGTCGTGTTATAATTAAAATATTAAGTTGACACTTCTATCCTAGTAGAAGAGGAATCTATTTTTGGTCCTGAACCAAATCAAATGATATTTATCTGTTGGCTTGAATTCGGTGCAAACAATTTTGAACACATAAACTACGTCAGTGACGTATCGGTAAATATTTAAGCGTAGAAATATTTAATTTCACGTAATTCGAGGCCAAGGAAGTTATTATTTATCATCCTCTTCGCTAAAGCTTTCCAGGTAGTGATTTTGTTGAAGAATAGTTATACGTGTACATTTCATAGTGTGGGCAAATTTACACCAAAATACCTCAAGAAAAAAAACATTTAAAATCAAAGATATAGCAGATATCATTGCCGCAAATTCTCCAGTAGAATCGTATTATCTGAACATTTCTGAATTACATAAAATTTAGGAACAAACAATTTTGATGTGCAAAATACGTAAGCACAGATGCAAGGAAAACAACGAAGGAAGCCATTATAAAACTTATTTACACAGGTAAATTTGGGAACGAGACACAACATTTTTTCTTACTAGAAGCTTTACATCTGTTTTAAATTAAATGAAATAACTATGCGACCTTTAACAGACAGGTTTTTTTATTGAATTATCCGACGTTTCGGTACCTCTTTGTACCCTCTTCAAGGTAACAATTCTGTGAAACAATATTCTACGAGACCATAGAAGCCAAAAAATTATATGATGAAAAAAAAGCATGTAAGTCACTTACCAATCTGTGTTGGATTAATTATTTGCTTGTCTTGTTTAAAAGATTGGTGAGTGACTTACATGTTTTTTATTGTTTTTCATTATATAATTTTTTGGCTTCTATGGTCTCATGTAGAATATTGTTTCACAGAATTGTTACCTTGAAGAGGGTACAAAGAGGTACCAAAACGTCAGATTATGCAATAAAACCCCCTGTCTGTTAAAGGTCGTCTAATTATTTAATTTAATTTTACCATTCGGAATCAAGATGACGGGTCTCGACGTTATATATAGGCACGTTATTTAATATTATTATCACACTTATGTTCAGCTATTCTGAGAAGATATAATTTGGAAAGTTAAAGATCTTCACTTAAAATTACAACAAGCTTTACTCGTAATCTGAAATGTGTTTATTCCTACACTGTTGCAAGTTTGAGAACTTGAGAAAAATCCAACCATTGACGAGACCAGGTTTTGGAAACCTTTCCGACGTGCAGTCTATATTTAGTCTGGAGAACTACATATCCTACACTTACAAATTTATGTTTATAATCAATCAACTCAAATGTGGAATATTGAAAGACCAAATGGTACAACAACTTATCTTTCTTAAGACTTTTCTTTATTTTCTTTCGATTTTTATATTAGCTGAGGTATTAAGATTTTTTAAAAGAAAGTATTAATAGAAAATGTGATGAATTAATCGTGGTGTTTATCAAAATAATTTAATTTATGAGTTATAGGTATAGAGTTTAATTTGTATCAAAAAAAGTTAGCATTTCAGGTTCTTAATGTTTTTCTTTTCAAGTCTGTAAAATGGATATTTTGACCAATAACAGATATTTATTTCAAAATTTTACTCAAAACAGCAACGAAGCTTTATTAGATTTATGTACATTCAATTAAGTTTATATTATTACATTTTTTCCATATATTGTAAATAAATAAAAATACATTTAATTTTGTGTCAAATTTTTTATTCATTACACAATTTCCGTTGACCTTTCAAGAAAATTATGGCGTCTGTTGATTCCCTGTTGTTTTTATGCTTTTTAATTAAGCAAAAACAAACATAAAACAGTGTATAATTAACCTGGTGCTTTACCTCTTCACAATCGGTGTTATTTATTCATTAATATGTGGCAGACCGTTTATTTTAGCATATTTTATCTCGTCTGTTCAGAAACGAATTACATCTTTTTGACTATTTAGCCGATACATCTGGAAATTAATTCCTACTAAATACATAATTTTCTCTTTCAACGCTAATGCAAAATCCATTTGTAACAGCAGAGTTAAAATCGGAGATATTTTCTATTGATGAATGTGCTGATAAATAAGTGTCTATGTATCTATGCCCACGAACGTCGTAACAGCGCAACGCCGATAATGTCTCGAGATGGCGACGGAGTCTTTTGACGAAATGTCGTGTAAAACTTCGGCATTCTATTTGGACTCTGACAACAATTTGTTTACTATTTTTCCCACAATCTCACATTAAAACAACTTGCTAGATGGTAAGCGAAAGGCTTGGGCACGAATCCCAGCACGCACTGAAGATTATTTTATTATGATACTTTAAATTAGTTTGCATTGTGGTTTTATGATTTATATCTATTGTTGTTTTCGTTAGTCCTCGGTTGAGGACATTGGATACGTCGTGTATCGTGGTGTTTGTCAAAATAAATTAATTATTTACGTCTGCTATTAATTTTTGTATTTCCCTTGATGCATAATCAGGACCAATTAAATTAATTTTAATTTACGGAATCTTTGTCTGCTTATTTTATACGTAATCCCAAATTTTTCTTCACTTTATCCTGTATTAATAAACTTTTAACCATTACACTTAAAAAATTGTAAGAATTAATGGGTGCTAATACGATTGCTGCAATCAGTAATTACTGCCCAACATTGTTTTATATTCTACGCATTTCCATTGTGAAGAGAGCAGTATAAATATTCCTACATTCATCATATTTTATGTTATTATGAATAGATAACAGGAATTTTTTTTAGTATCCTCAACACTACGAACTTGAATTTACTGTTATATATCATCCGTGTGATTGTCAAGCTTTCGGTGCCAGTGTTCGTCATATCAATATTCATATCTTTTGTGACGGGAAAATAATTTATTTTGAAAGGAAATTATACCAAAGTTTGTATTAATATGAAGTGTCTCGTTTGGAAATGAAAATAGATGATTACTCTCCACATATACTTGTAAAACGATCCAGAGCAATCAATGAGACGTTTTCTGAAATCCATCCAGCGGGCTCATTAAAGAATCTGTCTTTACAATTGCGGAAATTAAAATGTAACCAACCGTCATTAGGTCACAAATAATTATTATTATTATTACGTCGGATTATAAATGTTGGTACAATCGGTTGTTGCCTCAAAAATGGTTACATTATCATTGTTCGTAATGTTAGTATTAATAAAAGCAACTAACGTAAGTCTATAAGGATCTCCAGTTTTGCTGTATTTGTGTTCAGTTTAGCATGAATGCGGTGTTGGTTTTGACATAAAGTAGGTCGTGCAAGCTCAGTTTGCATCAAAGAATTTGGTGGAGTGTACACGAAAACAACCACCATGGCATTCGCAGAGCTTCATACATAAATTGTAGATGCAAAAGATACAATTACGAGTAACAAACTAACTGTTGTGATAAGGCTGTAATCTACCATAGACGAATTCTAAATTACCATCAAGCGGACAGTGCACCAAAGACAATGAAAGCAAAATTGCACATACATATTGACGTACCTGCGTATTTTGAGATTACACCCAAAACAGGGAGAGAGATTAAAATAAATAAATTAAAATAGGTCAATAATTCAGCAAAAAATTTAATTACTACAAATACAACGTTTCGTCCAAAATTTGAGAGAGAGAATACGTAAATTGAAACAAATACGTAGTGCGAATTATACAACCCAGATGTACAAAACAAGACTTAATTCCGCACTTGTCAACGTGTTAGTTAATAATTTGACGTTTTTGGCTAATTAAAAATCACCAATTATCGACCAAGGAAAGCTTTAATTGATGATTGAAGTAATTTTAATTCACTAGGGTGCATAATTGTTTTGTACGACAGTAATTTTAATAATAAAATTATATACTGAAAGCAACACATAAAACATAAAATTCGAAGCAGACGGTAAATTAATTTCTAAGAAATTTATTCAATTTGTTTGTTTAATAAAATACTTCTATTTCTCTGTTAGATAATATTCATTTAATCAATTTTATGATAATGAAAGCATAACAAATTTCATTAATTTATTTAACATTGTGAAACATGCACTATGCGGGTAAACGTTTTCACCAAAAAATTATATATATTTTTAACTATACTTGGAGAAATATTTTGTTATAACTGCTTGTGTAACTCGCAATACTGATTTTTAAATATGGTCGCTTTTATTAATCTTCCAAATACATTATATATTTAAAAATACTTAGTTACTGTGTAGGTATCTAATCCACTTTAATTTCTCTTTTGTTACATTAATATGGATTTTATTGGATTAAAATGGCGCTGCGTTAACATTACCGCTAATGGAGACATGAGCGAGCTGGTCTTTTTGCATCAATGCTTTTTACGATTTTATTTATTTTGCTTTAAATGTTTTAACAATGCCTATTTCATTTACTAACAGTTGATAATAGCATAATATACCAATAGCTCACGTATGACATTTTTATAGTGAAATTAACATAGTGATAATTTAAGTTTTTCATTTTATTTAACGGTATGCTGGGAGACTGAAATTTTTGTTATTATTTTAACAAAACCTTATTTATGGTCCTTGAAAATATATATTCCTTTAGATAACTTCACACGGATACACGAAAACATCGAACCAACTACTTTTCGCAGGCGACTAGGTGAATCTATTTGAACCACTCCTTTCATGTCGTGCGTTAGAAATGAATTTCCACATTCGTCTTTAGCTACTGGACCTGATGGGTCAGCTCTCAAACTCTGCGAACACAGTCTCAATTAAATTTAAATCAGATCCACAACTGGAAAAATTATTAGTGCGAATAAATTACAGTTGTATAAAGTTCATAGAAGAAGAGTTACAGGATTAAAAATTGTTAAACTGATTTATGGGTGTTCTTATATGAGGGAATTTCTGTAAGCATTGAACTTAATTTCAAAGAGAATTATCGATTGGTGCTGATAACAATTCTCTTGTTCGGAAATTAGTCTCATACTTGTATATATCTGTTTGTTAGCCGAACTACTGAAGCTATAAGACCTCATGCGATGGGGTTAATAAACAGGATATTGCAGCAAAGCGTTCCCTAAGGCGCATCCGGATGAAAGCCGCAGGCGACCTGTGCATTTACATATCTGTGTTAATTTACCATTCGTGTCTGCTGCGATGTTCGCCAAATATTATGACGCCACATAATTGTTTTACACAGCGATATTAGACCAATAATTTTAACTGCAATTATTTTAACCCCTATCTTACTGGCATATCAATAATGGTACAATTCATTTAAATATAAAAGAAAATGAACTTAACCATTTAATAAAAATGGGTTAATACGTTGTAATAAGATATTTAAATTAAAAAGATGATTGAAATCTAATGTATTCATTGTAATAAAATAAGTATAGAGTTGTTCATCAGTTAAATTAATTACAAAATTAACACATCAGTCTATTCGACAGACATTTCTTAAATATACAGCAGTAAACTACGTTACATTCCTTACATTTGGATTTTCATCAGGTGTGATTTTTATTTAAAATTAAATAAAGAGATTAAAGTAGAAGAAAATTTAGAAGTGTTCCAAGCAAAGCGACAGAAACATCCGTTTCAGGATCACCCTCATGTAGCCTGTTACCCAAAAAACAAAAAAAAATTATATTGAATTATTTTCTATATTACATATTTATCTTGTTTTTTACAATAAATTCTGTTACACTAACCTCAAAATGTGGCTAAAAACGAGAAACATTTACCTGTTAGAGAATTTAAGTGTCTTCTCAAATTTTAAATCAATATGGAATTATTTATCATCAATCACAGACAATTTAATTATTAATTTCGGTAATCAAACCAAAATTTTATGTAGAAAACTGTGTAAGAAATATTAAAATCTGATCCAAATTTGGAATTAAATCATTAAATGTCACTTAAATTAATCATTCTTATAAGATGAACTTCAAACACTTTTGATTAAAATATGTTTCTTACAAAACAATACAGTTAGTTCTATTTGTTTTAATTGTGTTTAATAACTACCAGGTTATAAACTCAAACGTTTTTAAACTTTCTGCAGTTTTATTCGGCTGTAGAAATAGTATTTACTTGACACTAAACTTTTTTACTACAGATTCTTATTATAACGAAAAACATACCAGGAGCTTTTGAAACAACGATTCAAGAGTCGTGCTTAAAGAAGGAATTATGGCTCATAACATTAAAATAATTTTAACAAAATTATTCAGTTCGACTTTCAACTGTCTTATCTATGTTTCATCATCACCCTTCGATTTTTGTAAGTTTGTACTGTAAGAAGAAATTGCACAAAAAATTAAGTTTCAAATCAGCATATTTAATGTTAAAACGATGTTTTAAATAAACCGGAAATGTATTAACTTAATTATGAATCCTGGGATGTGTACGAATTTTTTCGAATTTAATTGTTTGACGGTAAAACACATGTAAAGTAGCATATACGCCATTTTGTGTAGATTAAATATAGCACATTTCCCGATATTATAATACACGATGACGTCACAGGCTTTGTGGTGCATAATCATCACATAAATCGTTCCATATTTTTGGTACGGGTTTCTCACCCCTCTCCCCCTTCCGCAGTTTTTCGAGGAGTTTTAAGAATGTCTGTCCGAAATTTGTGGGCACGTTTAAATTGGTATAAATAATTACTATCAAACCAACTTGCTTTTAACATTACAAAAGTGTTAATTCAGAAACGTTGTAAAAATTATTTTTTTGGACGTGGGTTCAAAATTGGGATCAAAATATAAACGGCTATTGTAAACGACCGTTTTTTCATTAAAGTCCTAGGAATGTATTATTTCATTTGAATACTCATTGTTAAGATTACTTAAAATTCATATGCTCTATTAATTTAGACGTTTAATATATTTAATTATAGTATTAAAAACACCTCATAAATCTGGTTTGAGCGTGTTTTCTTCCTCACTTCAAAAGCGTCTGGAAAGGAAAAAAGGATAGTCTGAGTTCCTTTTTCTATGCTTTATGGATAAAATAAAGTGAAGTACCCTTTATTTTCCACAAAACGCATAAACCTAATAAATGCAAACGACATTGGCACAATTCGTACTTGAAAAGAGAAGTAGAAAGCTTTCTTTCTTCGTTCTACTGCGAGAAAAGTGACTCTGGCAAAGAAAGGGATGTGTTGACGTCACGGATTCCCCAGAGGCTTCCGAGGGAAATAACTGTTTTGAGGAAGCCGCAGTGAGTTCCCCAAAGAAACCATCGTCCTGTTGGTTTCTCAGTGCAAACCAAAAAATACTTGTTTTGAACTATAATAACTGCCACGTCAGAAGATGAAAAGTCTGGTATTTGCCTAATAATCAGATTTCGAGCACATTTTTATAAAATCGATACGAGTATTGTGTTTGCCCTGTTTGAGGTTAAATGATAAACATACATGTATTTATGTCATCTCTTTAAGTGATTTATCATTTTTACTGTAACAAAAATATGGCCAGTACGTTTTTAGCAAAGAATTGCGTTCTCTATTAGCTACGCAAAATTAATGAGGTACGATAAGTCAAGCTCACTGCTGCTGCGTAGGATTTCTTGTTAGATCTGAGTAATTTATTTTCCGCAATGAACGTATAGCACACCTGTTACTGGGCCCCTTGGAAAGAGTTTTAATATAACAAACAGTTTCCAACGCGACATGTTGAGAGAGCTTTTAACGTCACAACGTTCAGTGAAAAGAGAAGATAAAATATCCATTTTCCGGAGTCAGGTGAGATACTGTCTGGAACGCTATATTTTTAAAATGTTGGTTTCAACTTTTTTAAGGGTAATAAGAGCGTTGTTTTTCTGTATTTACACTGATTTTATTAAACATAATGATATTTCTGAACAGAAATAAATTGGAATAATATGAAATAATAAGTAAAAACTATAAAAGATGTAAACAAAATGCTTATATTATAATATGTTAATGAAAAATTGTGAAAAATAATTTATTTATAATTATAAATGATACTGATGCTTTGGAGGATTATTTTAATATATGCAATACTAAGGAGTTTGTTATCAAAACTCAGAAAGGGAAACAGCCTTTTATTTTGCTTCACAAGAAATTTAAAAGAAAACAAGAAACACACTCAAACCCCATTCCTTATGAAATTTTGATGTTCTTACATGATTACTATTTTGCGAATGTGATTTAATATTACTAAAGATCAATGGCTTTAGCGGTGATTTAATGTTTACAAAGAATTACAAATCTCTGTATAATGAGGGAAAAAGTTTCATAGAAGTTGATAAGACCGTTTTAATGTCAAAAACGAACAAAACCATGAATCTTCAAGAAATTTAGATCATCTAATGAATAAAAAAGGAAATATGAATTACAATTACTCTACTTTAATCTATGAAATTAAAACAAAATATTTGATTTATGTAGTAAATAGATAGCTTTAAAAGATATATAAATATTAAATGTTGCATTACGTAAATAAATGGTCTGTGTAATTACTATGTTCACCACCGAATTACGTAAAATGTTGGAAATGAACTATCATTTTATTTCTCTAGAGATGCTACATGGACTATTTTACATCGGGAAAGGCTAAATAATACTTGGTAAGATTTAGATTTATAGTTATTTCCATTAGTTCTCGATTGAGGAAATAGGATACGTCATATATTAAAAATTAAAAATGAACAAAATAAAGTACACAATTAAAGACAAATAATCTTAAAATAAATAAATAAAAGAAAATGTATATAGACAGAAGTTAATATAAACACAACGCGGACACACGATGTCACACACACACTGGGAAACAAACAAGCACACACTGAGGAACACGCAATGGAGTTTTAACTACTTGGAGCTCTGCGACCAGGAAACTGTCCTTCCGTCGTAGCTCCAGGCAAAACACGAAACAAACAAAAGATCAGAAAAAACTGAATAGAAATTTTAAACATATGTGATGTGCTATTTTACAAGGCAGCTCATTGAACACTTTTTGCAGGAACCTTGATTTAAATGCTAGAAGGACGATTAAGAAAATCCTGTACCGAGTAAAAGGCGCCATTTAAAAGAATAGTTTTACTCTGCTTCACGAAGCTTTTGTAGGAACTATTTTTAACCTCTGGCGGAAGACTGTTGTATAAAATTATCCCGCTATTGTGAATACTTTTCTGGTAATTGGTTCATTCAAGGTTAAATCAAACCGAAATCGAATTTATTAAAAACAAACTATTGAATTAACTATTAACCATAAAAATAAATTATTTTCCAATAATTCATCTTCACAGCTTCAATAAAGTTTCACGAATCAGGCGAGATAATGATGCGTAAATTACAGCCCTGGATCAAATCATAATTGTGAATTTTTATTTTACGAACGAAGATCCCGTAACCTTTTGATAATATACTCCTACGTTCTTTCGACTCAAGTAAAATTAAACGGGAAAATACCGTACCTCGAGTTATAAATTCATTTAAATGGAAGACTTCTGACGTACGTTGGCCGTTAAATAGAGCAATTGAAAAAAGCTTCAAATGTCCAATTCAGTCTGTCGGAGAACATAGAAACACGACACCCGTCAAGCCATTCAACATGTTCGTTATGTTTTAAAAAACTTTTTCCATGCGATTCTCGTTCAGCAGAACAATTGACGTCTGTATAGAAGAGTAAGTTCGTGGCTTTCACAGATTACAGCTAAAAGTTGACTTTTTTACTATATTACTTTTGAATATCATCTCATTCAATTTTAAGCCAGCTACATTGATATATTTTGTGTGATATTTTTAACATACTTACACATAGTTTAAAATTGTTTTAATAATTGTGATGAATTTATAATTCTCTAAACCAATTTGTCTGACAGCCTTCCATTAATCCGTCTGTTTATTTTAGATCAGCATCATCAATCCTACTACACTATTATAGTAACAAATGTTCTTAAAATAATATTTCATTATGCTTTAAAAAAATACGAGAAAACAGATGCATTAAATTTTCAGTGGTGCTAAAAACATACGATTAACACAGTTTTTGAATTTCAAGAAAGTAATTTTAAACCAGTTTTAAGTATTTAAATGACATTCGGAAATGAGGACCGGAACAGGTATCCTCTCGGTCCATATTTTTCAAATTTGGCAAACCCACATCATTTTATTATTTAAATATTATTCCATCAATTGATACATTTTTTGTTCATTATTTTACTTATTAACAATTTTTACGTTAAAATTAAATTTTATCAATTCTTTACATATATTTTTATTTTTGTATTCATTTACATTTCATTTCTATTATATTTTCTAATTGAGATTTGTTGTATTCAGATAATGACAAATAGGGTATCAAGTTGCGAAAGAGTTTACCCCAATGAACTCTTTCTTAACTTTTGGGAGGCAAAAGACACGCAGTCATTAATTCCGGGGCATTCAAGAACGCAAAGCAATACATCTTTCTTTGAGAAATGTGGCAAATGGAGCCTGGCTTCGCTTGAGACGCAAGCTCGACTCTGAGCAATATATTCTGTTCGTTGCGTTCAAACTCGTAAAGCGGTTTGTAGCCTTGCGGACGGACGCATTGCCGCATTGTGGCTCCCAGCCAAGCGACGAACCGACGCCCGGGCCACTCTCTCCACTCAATGGTCTATCAGCCTATGCAAATGAATCGAAATAAGAATTTCAGTTTCTTATAATTATACCCCAAAGGGCTGCAATAAAATGAAAAGCGAATAAAGTGAAGCTGCTGACATAAATATAGTGAGATTATGGCTAATATTTATAAAACACCATTATGAGTTTATAAAAATAAATTTCAAGTACGCTGTTTGTCATTTTATCATAAAAAAACAATTGGTAAATATATTAACAAAAAAAGTACACCAAGAGAAGCTAGAATAAAAGTTAAAATTATAAATTCGATATAGAACAAGAGAGCGAAAAATGTAATCACATCATCTACTTACGAAACAACATATCGATGTATTGTCATAACATATAGGACAATAGATATAAGACAATGCTTACATAAAAAACAAATCCCAGTACGTAAAAATGTGTTGTTGGTGTGGCATTCAGTTCTAAGACTCCATACTAACCTGTCTAGCGCAAGCCTTCTCCAAATCAGAACAACTACCATATCCCACATCCTCCCTAATCTGCGTAGATTTTTCTATCTTTGGCCTCCCTCTTCCTTTATTACCCCACACACTTCCCTCTAATGCTAATTATCAAGACCTCACATCTTAAAACGTGGCCTATTAATCTATCCCTTCTCTTAGTCAACGTCCTCCATATTGTTCGCTTTTCCCCTATTCTGTTTAGAACTTCCTCGTTACTTACTCCATCCACCCTTCTGATTTTTAGCATTCGCCTATAGCACCACATTTCAAAGGCTTCTATTCTTTTCCTTTCCGCAGCTCCTGTCGTTCACGTTTCGAACATTTTTAGCAACGATTTCCTAGTATTAGTATTTATATTACCCGTTAGTAAATTCATCTTTTTCGCGAAAGCCTTTCTTGCCTGTACTATCCTGATCTTTATGTCTACTATACTTCTACCATCCCTAGTTATTATGCTTCCCAAGTAGCAGAATTCTTTAACTTCCATCAAAATATCCCTTCCCGATCTAACACCCTTTGTTATTCCACTGTTTCCTATACTACACTGCATTACCTCTATTAATCCTCATATTGAACTGTTTCTTTAGGACCACGTTCATGCCATTTATTACGGTTACCAAGTCTTCTTCTGACTCCCCTAATACTGCAATATCATCGGCAAAACATAGTGTTTTTATTTATTCTCCTAGAAGTATTATTTAATTTCCATATTCCGTTTAACTTTCTTCATCGCCTGTTCTATATATAAGTTTTTGTATTGTATTTGCTAATAATCTACAATTGGGCGCAAGCCCGGTGGCAGATACATAATTAAATATACATAATTATAAACTAAAGAAAGATAAACATGTTCCGTGGATGCCCTGAAAGAGAAAAGAGAAACACTTCACTTCACTTTTTTATATTCGGAAACACATTTATATTAAATAAATATCCACTTCACTTCACACGTTTTTTCAGATTTGACCTAAATTTATTTTCTTGAAGAGGTTTTCCTCCAAACACCCCCACAGGTAAATTATTCCAGTCGTTGATAGTCCTATTTAGGAATGAGAATTTGCCAACATCTGTTTTTTGTTTTCTATATTTCACTTTGAATTGGTGATCCCATCTACCTATATAACTGGGCTTTTGCATTTTGTAGCTAATTCCAATCCATGGTTTTTGCCCCGTATAAGCTTTGAATAGCAAATGCAGTCTTGCTTTCTCCCTCCTTTCTGACAAGACCTCCCAACCTAGCTGTTTTACTTTTTCCTTCCTATGACCTGGCCCTACTTGCACAAAATTAGCAGCCCTTTTCTGAACTTTCTCTAATGATTCTATTTGATTAATTCTATAAGGATCCCAACAAGCCGCCCCATATTCCAAAATTGGTCTAACTAGAGATAAGTATGCCACCTCCTTTGTTTTTGAACTTCCCTTTTTTAAGTTCCTCATAATGAAATGTAAGGAATTCCACGCTTTTCGGGCCGTGAAATTCACTTGTTCCTCCCACCCCAGTCTATTGTTGAAAAATATCCCCAGATATTTGCAGCTCATTACCCTTGGAATTTGTTCCCCACCTATTCTATATTCTGTCTCATTTAACAAGGTGCGTTTAGTAAACGAGATTGAGCTGCTTTTCTTTCCATTAATTTTCATTTTATTTTCCAGAGCCCAGCTATTAACTTTATCTAGATCTTCTTGTAATAATAAAGTGTCTTCCTCGTTTGTTACCTTTCTGTATATGATACAGTCGTCAGCGAAAAGCCTTACCCCTGACTTCAAGTAATTCGGTAAGTCATTAATGAATATTAAAAACAGTAAGGGGCCGATTACAGAGCCTTGGGGAACTCCCGATGTTACAGCGCCTGAATCCGAAAATTGTTCCCCGATTTTGACTTTTTGCGATCTGTCGCTTAAGACAGCATGGGTGGATAGACTACATCCTTGTCTTATTACATTCTTGATTTCTGCTTTTTTTTTCTTAATTTTCAATTATAATAACTGCTGACTGCCTTCTGTAGTGGTAATGTATAAGTTTTCTTTCTCGTTATTTTATTCCTGTGCTCTTGTATGTTACAGTTCACATTTTCAAATGATTTTTCTAAATCTACAACGTAGGCTAGTTATTTCTTATCCTGTCTTCTAAAATTAGACCCAAAGTAAATATTGCTTCTCTTGTTCGTACATTCTTCCTAAAGTAAAATTATCATCTCCTAACTCGCTTTAAATATGGCGTTGTATCCCCCTATACACTGTTTTCGATGTAAAATAAGTGTCTTAAAAATAAAAATGATTATTTTTCATCAAACACAAAATTTTTAAATAATATAATATGCATTTAATCAATTATTAGTAAGAAAAACATAATATTAATTATTTTGCCTCACTCCATTAGTTTTTCTTGTATCTTGAATATGTCAATTAGTTTGATATTAAGCAGCATGGGCGATAATAAAATCTTACCACTGCTAGTTTCTAAAATTGTTACAGTTTTTATATTTCTTTCTAACTTTGTTATTATTAAAATTTTTAGTGTTATAATATTTTTTATTAGTCGTTGCAACAATCGTAAAAATTAAATTTTATTGAAAATATGAAATAATGAGATAAATTGACAGAATTAGAACCACACTCAAAGAATTCAAAACGTTTATACTCCAATTATTTTATTTTTATTTACAAATTATTGTTCTTGATAATTTTATTTTCAAAAAGTATCTCCTGACTCCCTCTTAAAAATTACTTTGAAGAAATTCTTATTAAAGACGATCTGGCATTGTGGAGCAAAGATCAAAGATATTGCGATCTGGTAGTATATATAAGAAATAGTATTAGATAATTAATTTTTCTTTGTTTCTTCTGTGAAAGCGATTTAATATTTCAAAATGTTTATAATAAACTTTTGAGAGTTGTTGTTTGATAATAACACATATATATTTTAATAATTTATAGCTGGTATATCTTTTATGCTGACGATTGGAATAAAACCATTTTCTAGCAGAATTTCGAGTGAATAGCTTTTAGTAGCGTTATGATCTACGAAAGCTAATTTTGTGGTTGTTTAAAAAATAAACAAGTTAATTCTCCTACATCATTTGTAAAATTATTATATAGAAACCGTATACATGCACTTACACACACAGTGATTCATGAGGATTCCTGCAATGCACTGTAATGCAGTAATTGATGTTCTCCTGCTGCTGGCACATATGCAACCCATTAATCACAAGTACTTGACGCTTATTCATATACAGCTGCTTTTGAAAAACCAAATTGTTCAGAACCAGCTACAGATGTATACTTTTACAATTTACGATGATATATTTTGTAAGTTAATGTTATCAAGGAGTCCATCCTTGAAAATTATACATTTCTTTAACTGGGTTGGCTGAAAAGAAAGTTGAACTTTCTTAGTTGTGCGTTTCGTTTAAAATTTAATTAGGAAAAAAGCATTCACCAACGACATAAACAGTTCAATACGACCGGATGCGCGTGTAAAATTAGAAGTACGGGACGAAATGAAGTGTCTGAAGAGAATGTTGACCGTGTCAGAGCATCTTACCTTCTTAGGCTTGAAATTCGGTTGCCAAAGAAGACAGTGTGGAATAGTTTAGAGGAACGATTGCACATATATATACATACCCGTTGCAGTTGGTACATGAGTTAAAGATAATTGACAACGTTTAACTTTGTAAGTGGAGAGTTGCAATGGGAAGATGACTTCCTTCACCACTTGCTGTTCATTGAAGAAGGATAAGAAAGTGAATCTGAAAACTTTATTTGTAACAAGATGAAGTTAGATCCCCACTGATATCTCTCTGACAGAGAGTGTATGAAGTTACTGATAAGGTAATGGTCAAATCAACACAGCCCTTATTTGCTACACTTTTTCCTTTGGGGCTTTATTCGTGATCGTTTCTTCGTTCCGCCTTTACCCAATGATTTTCCAGATTTGACATACGATTTTTATACATATTTTTTAGAAAAACTGTATTCGAAAAAAATTACGGAACATTGCTAATGTACTTATTGACTATTTTTCCAAATAATTGTCATCCTGATCAATGCATGTTGTGAGTCGTGGCATAAGATTCTTTATGTCCCCCTCTTCCTGCACCTGATCGTCAGTTGAAAATTTAATTCCATAAATGTGCACCTGAAAAAATGAAATTCAGAAGGCACCAAGTCAAGGGAATACGGAGGTGTTCAAAACATACCAACCAAACGTGTCAAAGAGCGCCTTGGTGGCTAATGTTGTCGAACAGCAAGTAGAATTCTCTCGTCAGCATTCACCTCCTTTTGTTTTCAATTCTCCTTTTGAGTTTGTTAGGGTCTCACAATATCGCTGTGCATTGATGGTCACCCTCTGACACATAAATTTTACTAAAATGATGTCAGTTTTGTCCTAAAACACTGCGACCAAGATTGTTTCATCCCGAATTGTGGTTTTGACTTATTTGGTAGATGGGAAATGGGTGTGACGGCTGTCTTTTTGACTCAGACGTGTAATAAGTAAAAGATTTTGATTAGCAAAAAATTCGATAGGTGTTATTCCTTCTGCCAGTAGGAAGCGCACCACAGCACGTGTTTTGCACTTCGGGTGGTTTTCTTACCAACGTTTATCATTTAACTTGACACTACAACGTTAGTTTAATTACTAAAGTGTTTTTTCAATGCTTGGTCTGTCAGGAGATACCCGTCTATTACTCATTGTTGCCAACTCTCAAAAATTATCAGCCCGTTAAGGTCACTGTACACTTACTTTTTGAAGATACCTCGTATAAATTTTAGTTGTTAACCAACGTTTGGGACGAATTGGATTTTAGGTTTGATAAGTGGCGTATAAGGCGCACATATTGAGTTAGCTTATCTTCAACTTCATGAATATTTTATAGTAAAAATTTACATTTAAATGTTATTACATGTCATTAAACCTGCGACATTCTTCTATGGACACGCTGTCTGTTATGCGAATTTGACGTTAATGGTATTTCTTATTCTTCTCAGATTTAATGTAAATTAAATCTCCAAAATATGTGTTAGATATTGTAGTAGGTATTGGGTTCACCATTTCTCACCTCCATTTCGCTCCAACGTCGATCTCTATTCTATTTATTACTAGGCCTCCAGGTAATTTTACAAAATGAATACGACCAAAAGGTTTTTATTTATTTAGTTATCCACGGGTCAATACACGGTACAATATAATTTCCCACGCGTCTCGTCAGCGGCATATTTAGAAACTATAACCAAACACAAATCAGTGTTGGCGTCTCACTACTTTGATTTCGTACCTTGTTCGAGACCCTTCTCTTATCTTCACGGTCGCGATTTCTCGTCGACCTCGATTGTACTTTTATGCCATCGTGGTCCGTGGACGACTGCCCAGAACAATTGCCGGTTTCTTGTGTTGGCGAGTCAAACAAGTCCGACAACAATCCACTCTCGCGGTTTGAATGTCATTAGGGACGTATACGTAACTTCATGTTACATTATATTTGAAAGGAATACAAGGTAAATACAACTATCTTTCTGAGTATACAATTACGAAAAAATAAAGCTAATAAAATATTTAAATGGTTTTTTTATGATTTATGCATTAGAATCGCTCGTTGGATTCTATAATTACAATTTAAGAATTATTGAAACATTTGACTTTAATTATTATACTTATCAGAATTTAGTAAGGAAAGTATGGTTGCATTCTATGTACACATCTCCTTTGGCACTTTGAACAGCCCCTAGCTTCATACATAACACTACTCAGCTTTGGTTTAGATGAGAGTGTTCTATATTATTATCAATGTAGGAATATGGCTCCTCTTTTTTACATTTAATGTAATGGCATACTGTACTTTTCGCACAGTTAAACTATTCGAATAGTCATATACTTCGCTTATTTTTAACTAAATAGTAATTAACATAATTTCCTTAACATTCTAAATTGATCGTCTATAATTATAGTTAAAGATCTGACGGTAAGTCGTAGAATCCTTGATTCCTTCTGGCCCTTTAAGAATTGCACAAAAATAAAAATTGTCTCAGCACACAAAAATGCATTCAATTTAGACAAACTATTTTTTTACTTATTATATAATTACGTTAATTATGCAATTGGTAAGTGTATGAGCCAGTGCAACGTAGAAGTGCAATGAATATCCGTTTAATAATTTCATTAAATTATTTTTATAACAGTGGGAAAAATTGTTAAAACATATTAACTACTCAATTTTAGGACACGAAAATTAATTATTAGCGGGAATTATAAAAATAACTCAACCACGCGGTTCTGAAATGTAAAATTGTAGGTGTGGATTATAATTGACTCCGACCTGTGCCATGCGCGTGAGAAGTCCGTCACAATCCAACAGAACATCGATTATCAGACGTCAAGCACAGAATATGTCAATTATATGCAGGGCTTCTTATTTACCTCCGCTGCTTTCAATCCCGATACCGATATTGATCCATTCTGCGTTGGCAATGAAGTTTCCACTAAATTTTCTCTACGCCCCTGGGCATAAAAACTGCAAACGTTAATTAAAAGCAGGGCATTTAATTGTTTTAACAATACTCCATCAAAGGTAGGGGATACCTGTCAATCACACCACGGCTTCTGTTTCGCAGAATTAGGGACTCGGTGGCGCATTGACGACCGCGCTGTTTAAGTGATGAACTTTTCATTTGCCTGTCCATTAACCTTCACCTCTGTTCCAATGAATTACGACTGAATTAAAGCCACTAATTTCCAGTTCAGCCGGCAACATTATTGTGCCAAACGTAATATAATTCTATTAATGGGCACATCAAAGCAAAAGAATGGTCACATTTGAAATTAGGACAAAATCATACAACATTCTGCGAAAGTCCGAACGCGTCGATGTCAATGCAACTCTTCCTTATTAATCAAGAAATTATGAGACCTTAATATTGTGTAAACCTACATATTACATTTAATGAAAATTTGCGTCAGCATTTTTCTTTTAACTAATATAGAAGTTATTTGTTATAATCTGATTACAACTTGATTTATCGTGAATTCAGATTTTAAAATTCTTCTTTCGAAAAGATTCCTTACGAATATATGAATAGAGGTCTAATAAATTATATCAAAGGTGACAACAATTTATAATTTCTAGATTGAATAACATAAAATTTAGGTGTGGTTGGAAATCTTTGTTTAAGTTTTTTAATTGAGTATATTAATATAATTAAACATGTAATTAAATGTTCCACCACCGATTATCGTGACTGTTCGGAATTTTATTTAATTATTACCTGATTAATGGCTAAACCCCGTATAAATGCGTCTTTGAAATATAGTTAGTTCAGAAAACAGATTGAAATAACATTTATAGAAAACAAACTAACTTCAGTCACAAATTTTAACCATACTTTAGATTAACAAACATTCTACGAATTATTTTTCTATGCTGTATGGTATTATTTTTTATAAATGAAAAACGAATTACCAAATTCATAAATAAAATAATTTTAATTAAGAATAATATGGTTAGTCTCCAACTTTCAGAACGTCTTCAGTTCATTCAACAAAAAGGTAACATAATTACACTTATATGTTTAAATATAATTGAATAAATTAACTTTGGATAATGTAGTTACTTTCAATTAAAATCTTATTGGAATTTAGAGTTACTACCGCATCAAGAAACAGGTCGCGAAACTTATACTGTGGTGAAAGAATTTCTTTTTAAACTACAAGAATTACATTTCACAGTTTCAAGATGGCACAAATGGAACATAAGAACACAGATACATGAATAGGAATTAAATTTTGTGGATCTGTTATTGCATTTATAGAATCTACATTTGTCTTATGTGAAGTATGTCGTTCGTCAATCGATAATAATTGTTTTCTACGTATAAAATTTCAACATTACTCCAGTCAAACCTGTGATTTTTAAGCATACGTGTTTAGTTAACATAGATGTTTATCTAAAGGTTTGTATATAAATTTTCAAAATGTTTCTTAATTCTGGTTTGAATGTTGTGTTTTGTCTGGTCAACATAGCAAACCTTTAAAGTCTAAACACTATATTTTAAAAACAAAATCGTATTTATCATTATTTATAAATTTTTAACAAATTTTAAATTATTAAATGATTTAAATATTACCTGAACACCGTAATGGGAAAACAACTTAATTGTATTTTCTATAAATACAGTGATGCAATGATGCCCATAGAATTTTTACTATTATTGGTTGTGGATGAATAAATTTTATAAATCAAATAATTAAACCTACTTCTAATATATTTATTAATTAAACTAAGAGGATAGGAATTTAAAAAAAACATTTTTTTCCACTTTTCCTTGTCGAATTTGTGATGAGATAATTTAACAGCCTTTTCTACCAAATGATAACAAAACTCTTTTATGTTGATCATCCAAAGTTATCTATTTATATTCAAGTATGTAGGTATACTTTTATTAAATTTTGTTTTCAATTAACGAACAGGATCCAGAAGACTAAACGTCTTACTTCAATTTAAAAATTCTTATATTTCTTACTTTTGCCCATTCATTTTATTTTATTTAACTACATTAAGTTAATTATTTGTAAATAATTAATGTTAATAGTGATATTACACATTAATGTGGTCATAATAAAATCAGCCATAAAGGAAACAATTTAGTGAACGTCAAATCATTTTATATTTGCTTCTCCTAATTTAAGTTCAATAGTATCCGATTATATACTAATTTACTGAATTATGTACGTCTTTTAGTTCAAGTATTTAATTATTATCAACATGGAATATTATACATATGAGATTCCTAGCTCATAATAAGCTGACTTAGAAATTTGGTTATTATTTCACTTTCAATCATAGAAATACACGTCATTTTAACAGCTTAAAATCTATAGTATTTTAAGTAAAAATACATTCCACAAGGAAGGAGCAAGTAAAAATATTTCATAGAATTAAATATTATTAATAAAACTGAATTATATTTCTAGAGAAAATTAAATAGGTTTATATTACTGTACTGTATGAAATGGGGCTGTTCAGAATATTTACATACACTTATGATAACGTAGTTGAAAACACCATAACTCCTCACACACGCGACTTGCAGAATTAAAAAATTAGTAATTAAAATGGTTCATATTTCCTTATTTCAATTAAAGAATACATACTGCTAATAAACGTGAAAGAAAGTATTATTATTTTTCATCTGTGTGGCATCAAATTCCCACAATTATTAAGTGCATGGATATTATTCATTAAATATTGAACCAAATCCATTCACCGTAAATTGGCTGGGTATTGAAAATTGTTTATATAACTAACAGTATTGAAACCTAACGTATTGTTCAAACAATATGCATAAAAATTCGTTTGTTTTATCTTCTTTCTTCTGTAACATATATTTGTATTGTTCACATTGTATTATATAATAACACACTGAAAGCAAGCGTTTCCACATTTTGGTTTGAGTCATCATTTCCAGTTATTCCAAATTGTTCATGTATAAAATATAAGCCTTCAAAAATAGAACTCAATTGTTTGTCTCAAGCTGTATGAACATTTTTATCTTTTTAATCACTCTGTTTGCTTTTATTAGTTCTGCCAAACAAGCACAGTTTATTATTTGTAAATTAATAATGTTGATCACATATTTAGTGTCATCTGGTCAATCAGTTTAACAAGTGGTTAGCTACACACACATTTATTTACGACTTAAGGAACACGGGGACTGAAATTTGAAATTTATTTAAATTAATTGCTACTGAGCTGATTTTAACCGTGTTTTAACAACGGATATGTGTAGCAATGTACAATTGTTTTTTGTAAACTTTTTTTTGTCGAGATTCTTTGAATATTATTTTCAAAATTTAGCAGGTTTGAAATTGTTCCTCGCGTTACGTACTTAAATATATTTTAGCTTTCGTTGTTATCAATTTTTAGTATTATTTTTGGAATTGAATGAAACTGTGGGGAGAGAATAATATTTTTTACTATTAGCTTCATAAGGTTACTTAAAAATTGGCACTTACCAGCACTTAGAAATTTGTTTTCACCTAAATTTCTTGAATAATTAAAAAACTAATACGTTTATTCGACGGTTCTGGCATGTAGATAATGTATAAAAATAATAATGACAATATGTTTATAATTGTGAGGCATAGAAGGTTTTTGGTACTTAAAATCATGCAGATGAGACAAACACATTTTTATGAAAAACAGTAATAATTTATCACATTAGAATTAAACAAATTGTCCTACAGAATGTTACACCTTCCTGCTTTTGTCTGGCAGCTTCTTTTTTTGGTTTACTGAGTTTATAGGTATATTAATAAGAAAAAAAAATAGAAAAACGATTTTTTTTAGATTTTGCTTGAAATTTGTCCCCGTGTCCCTTAATACGAACATTTATTTATTTACGGTTATGTCAATGTAATTGTATTACGATAACACACTGTCCTGACATGTAGACTGTTTGTATTGGTCACTTTTTTGGTCTTGGCAGGAAAACACGGACAATTACCCGCACAACGTATTCCGCTTAGGTTCAGTAGACGATAACGGGTAATAAATCACTAGACCGCTTTGATTTATTAAACTCTCGAGAAACGAAAGGATCTCCAGCAGCGAAAATGCATTAACCCATGAAGGTCTTCATCCAACACAATAGAAGGAATTTGATATCACAATGCATTCACAAATGTTGGAAGAAAAGTTATGTCATTTGGTACAAAAAGTCTTGAAACCTCTCCAGAAAATATTTCTGCTTGGCCTGTTTCCGTTTTAATGTCACGAATTTCGCTCCTCATTTGAATAAGTACAGCATTACTAAAATATTCTCTTATTCCACTTTCGGACTAAACTCGCTTTATGTATTTATTCAATAAATTATTAAACTGTACATTTTATATATTTAATTGAAATAAACATACATTTAATCTTACAAGAAAAAACTTATTTTAAAAATACAAGTATTTTATTATATTTCAAATCTGAGAATTATGTAATAATTTATCTAAGGTTATGTTAATATAAGCTTTAACTAATGTACAGTATTCATACTAAGTTGTAACAATGGCACCATTAAAATTTAAGTATCTTCTAGAAATTGTTGGAGGATCCGAAAGCGACTGAATCATCCCAGAGAAAAATAATGGAACGGACAAGCAATCCGGTCACGTACAGTTCTAAGCCGCACACACAAGATAAATCAACTGGTTCAACATTTTGACAACTTCCTTTTGCAACGTAAGCTTCCCAGTTTTATATCATTTGCTGTTAATTTGCACCAAAGTGTCTGTGCGAATTGCTGTCACACATTATCACTTCATAGTTGTGAAATTTAAAAGTCCACTAATCAGTTAATTAATTAACGTGTTTATAATTATGAAGATCTGTAATTAATACTGTTTTTAATTAATTTATTTGACAGAATAATATGCTTTTATATTTCCTTCGTTATAAACCAACAATGACCATGTAACCTTTTTTTGGCAGCCACAATGTATGCATTCAAATTTGTTCAGATTGTAATGTGAAGTCACACATTGATGTATAATTTCGTCGGTGTTAATAAAGATTACAAACAATTTAAATGGAATAGGGAAAATAAAAATGATACTATATTTAAAATAGTTTAAATATATCAAGCATACCTTTCACAGACTAAATCATTTCATATTTTAATGTTGATTCGAAAGGTTCTTTCAATACTTTTTGATTATTTAAATGTTATTAGTATACATTTCATTAATGCGTGTTTAGCTCAGTAATTTAATAGATCGTTCTTTTCATTCCTAAATGAATCTAAAGCCCAATAATTTCTGGTTTAAGGATATATAGTAAACGTGGTTGACGACATTTTAATTATGTCTCGAGTGAAGTAATGAGTATTGGTAACGCCATTCTTGTGATTCCTCTTTTAGTTCTGCGGCTATTACGATGAATGTTCTTACACATTTCTTTAGAAGGACTTGTGTCTATTTTTAGTATGAGCACTGTTAAAAATAATAAGATGTGAGGACAATCACAAAGAAACGTTAGAGTTAAGATTCATCAGGTCATTTAACAAATAAATTTATATTCTCGGTTACTATATCAAACTGATCAACTTCCGAAATGGTAATGACCTGAGATCATATTTAAGATCATTAATTTTGTTGTTAATATAAATTATGTCAAGCGTCATCCATTTGGAATAAAATAAGACGTCGACTACATTCTTAATGAAATTCTCTTTATTGTAACAAAACAATTTATATTAAGGCAGTAGTAGAGGATTCTTAATTCCGTTATAAATATTAATAATAGTAGTAAATTTTAGTTTTCTATATGAAAATGTTCTTTTGAGTTTAAGTGGGTTATTATTATTATAATAACTATTATGTTACACAGGAAAGAATATTCAATAAATAGTTATATTTTAATGTAAACCTGTCTTACACAAATATGTTATTAATAACAAACATTATGTTCACATTTTAGATTCAGTGAACGCAACTATAGTAATACGAAAGAGAAGCTAATAAATATTTTCCGTGAATTAATATGACAGCTTGTCCGTACAGCAGCTCTCTGGGAAGCCGTTTTATCTCGTTTATTCAGTTCACATAGAGAAACACGCTCGTGGAAAACATTATTTACATTCAACTTCGGTTTCTGTAGTTAGCGGCCCAGAGTATGCGCGTAAATCCAATTATTTAAGGACAAATAGTCCTGAATTTAGATTGAATTGGGCTTAAATATTTTGTATTTAAAATATTTCTTCAAAGTGCTTTTACTGATCTATTTATATAGTTTCTCTTTAATGCTTTAAAGTTAAATAAATAATTGTTAAGTAAGTTTCTCATTTCTTTTAATTATAATATCTTAGATAATTATTATACTAAAATAGTAATGACAGTTCCTTGAACTATGTAATATACATTTATTCTAAAGTTCATATATTTGTTTCCCTAGCACCCCTTGTTTAGTGTCGCATCAACTACTACGGTTATTAGCGACTGCGATAGGGGAATACACGCATACACACACAACATCCATGTCCACGCCAGGATTCAAACTCAGGACCCCTGAAATGCGTGGCACCACAGAAGGGCTGCACCTCTATTTTTATTCGCATTCAAATTAATCAATTTATATGTTCTGTGTTTTAAAGCTAATTTCGTTACATAATAACGAATGTTTTATGTTGTGTGTGTATATTATTTACGATATTTGTTTCAGTAACTATTAATTTTATCTAACCGATAATGATGTCTAGAATGTTCCAGGCCAGAAGACATTATTAATGTAAATACGCATTAATTACAGGCGTTATTGGCAGCAGAGTCTTATCTTTTCCCCGCTTAAAACGTATGGTCGTAGTATTAAATTACCAGGTAGCAAACGAGACGAAGCTATGGGGATACATTTGTAATGAAAGAGACATTTGATTGGTATGATAAAGCCTTAAAAGGAAAAAAGGAGCATCATTACTTTTCCAAGAATAAATATTTCTGCTCGTAACTAGATTATTTTGAACATAGAAACTTTTTAAATGTTTTGAAATTTGAATGTTATGGAACACGCTACGAGGCCAAACAATGTCCACATTCGCCGTGAACCGGTAGATGACGCAGTCCAAGCGGCTCGCTAACTACGAGAGGATATGGTTTTTAGAAACAAAGTGGATTTATGTTTAATAATTTATTTGGCTAAACTTCATGTAAATTATGATTGTATTAAATTTAAAATGAATTCTGGTTGTGTTTATATAATTCAGACTTTTGTTTAGGACACTTCATTTTTCTTATCTATTTATTGTGTGAATGTGATTGTTAATAACAACAATTGTATTTAATTTTAATAAAAGGAATCATCACGGGGTACCCCGTTTGACAGGCTGAGAATATAGGTAATGATGCCTCTCTAAGATTTAGAAGGAAACTCTCTATCCTCTCATATGCTTTCATATATCCAGAGTCGCATCCAACAAAATTATCTGAGACCAAGTAATCACCCCCGACCATTTTACTCCATCGGACCCTCTTCATTTATATTCTCTCCTGAAATCTCTGCCCTTGAAGGACTGACCTATCAATCATTGGACCAAAAACGTCCTCCCACGTTCCTCTTGGAAGCTACCACTTCTTCCTATTGATACATCCCTAAGCAATCCTGATTTTCAGGGAAAGAGTGAATGTTTCTGGGATGAGAAAATTAAGTATCTTCTTGAGAAATATAATCATCCAATAGTGTTTTTCACAGATGATCCAAAGTCTAATGACAGGAGTATGATGCTCGGTTGTCTGCTTAATTTAATAATTCAATGGCAATAAAAAGTATACTTCAACCATAGCGGCTGAAACGTATGCAATACTGATGGTTTTACAATATTTCAAAAACACTTCCCATCCGATTTCACGTAGATTTTGATGGACTCTCACATGGCGATCAACTTACTCTCCAATCAAGGGCGTAGTAATGGTTGCTTCAATGAAATCAGGAACCTTCTTTGGGAGATAAAAAGAAACAACCAATAAATCTTCATCCGTTGGATCACAGCTCATGCGGGCATCGCTGACAAAGCAAATTAACTTCTTGGACCTTCCTGCCTATTCATGGAAAGACTTAATTGTTGGATTCATCAATCTTCCGAGAGAAAGTTGGATTAATGGCAGAAGAGTAAGAAACGTAGGAATCCTCTATAATGAAATCCTTCAAAGGGATAACCTATATAGGTGATACCTCTTGAAGACAGAAAATCGTTGTTGAAAGACTGAGATCTTTTCACTCCCAAATTGTACATTCATTTCTCTTTCCTAGTTCTGCTCAGCCTTTATGGTCTGAGTGTAACACGTCCTTGACTCTGCCGCAAATCCTTTTTGACTACCCCCGCTATGACACCATCAGAATGTCCAAGATTGCTAGCCATTCCAGGCGGGAACTGTTGTGCCTCTCCAGTGGCTGTTCACACTCTTCTTAATTTCATTATAGAAATTGGTGTTTCGGAAGAAATATAAGTAGTCTATGTGCCTCTCTGAAAGTTTCTTCTCTGCTCTGTCCGTTTCTTCTCACTTCTTGCATTGTTTTATTCGCAATATTTTTGTAGTAATTTCAGTAATAAATAAATAATAGCATTTTTAATATTTTGACCTTAATCATTTATATAATTTCTGAAACATGATATTTATAAATAACCTTTAAATTGAAAGCAACAAATAACAGACAGTGAAATTAATGTCAGTAGAACAAAAGAAGTCTCAATTAGGGTCTGATGGTAATACCATGAAGCAGAGGTATAGTTTGGAAGGCTTCATACATACATTGCTGTCCTCGTTTAATATTAGCAACTGGATCCCTTGGTCAAATTTATTTTGACTGCATGGCGTGTTGCGTCCTCCGGTGTCCTTCAATTGGGATCCTTGAGCGGTTTCCTCGGTCGGTAGCTGAATTTCCTGGTAGATCAGCAACGCATCATCCTCCTCGCAGGATTTAGGATCTCTAAAAGTCCCCTCGCCTCAGAATATAGTGGCAACAGTTTACTTTACTCTTTGTAGTGGCAGGGAATCAGTTGAACTGCTTCCACTAATAAGCTCTTCAAGTGAATAACTGTTGGAGAAACACTTCTCCGGAACTAACTCTATTTGAAGAGCAAGTCAAACTGAAAGTAAAACTGACAAGTGCCGTGAAAGTCAAACTTAAGATTGCTTTCTTAAACGTAGACTTTCCCGGAGTAGAATTTGGATGACGGCGGTTGAGAATGTCCGCGGAAACTTTGATCCGGTTGTTTAACCGTGACGATTTTCTCACAATGCTTTCTTGCTCTAGCTATAGCCCAGAGGTAAACTATTTTCACCCCACTATTGCCAGATATTTGGCAATCATATTGCGACTTGCCCTTCGCAGCCCACAAAGTATCTCTCCTGGGAGGCAACTTGCTCTGTCGTCTTCCCCGAATTTTTCTCCTCCTTCTTAACCACACTACATCACAGGAAATTTTGCTTTTCTGTTGTACCGATTTTTCCATTGTTTCCAGTGCAGCTGCACTCTACTTTTAGCTAGAATATTTCCCAATGTTCGTCTTCTATCTTTTATGAAATTTTTACATAGATACTAAATTTAAAGAAATTTGCGATAATTTATATGATTAAGCATGAACCGCATGACGTATCACATGTTCATGTAAGAAACTTATTGCGTGTTTCTATTTCCGTAATATCATACTGCTGAGATAAGCTGTTTCTATACTTGTCGGAGGAAGAATTTCCTTCACAGTAAATTATATTATCTTGACGCGCAACTGAACGTCTAATAATTGTAATACGACAATTCATCTCATATAAGATATTAATCACGACGTTATTAAACGTTTAAAACAAAATTATTTATCATAATATGTGTGTGTAATATGTGTAATGTTCATAAATATTATTAGGGAAGGATGAAGCGATTCTTCTTTTATTTATTTCAGAAATTTATAATCAGTTCAGTTTGGTTTAAGCAAATTATATTCGCGATCCTACAATGGGAGGAGATGTGGTCCAGTGACCGCACTCCGAATTAAACTAAATGATATACGAGTGCAATATATAGAACAGTAAATTTAAAATTCACACATTTGTTGGCCACTTTTGCGAATGACTGCAGTTCAGTGGTTAGATGATTGATCTCTTCGTTATAATGTCCTGGTAGATTTTGAAGATAATTAGTGCTGAGTCTATGTATTTTGTCTTCTAGTGTATGGATTGTATTGTTGTTACGAACTAGTATTTTCGACTGGAGACTTTGGGCTTGGTGCAAGACCAAGGTGTTTCACTTCATTGGTTATAGGTAAGGATGTATTTATTATTGAGATATTTGTACTGTTAGTGTTCCTGACCTTAAAATTTACTTGCACTGATTTATTAGAATTTAAGATCAGACGCGAAAATTTGAACCATTCTTCAAGGCTATTTAAATGATTTTGTATTAGCAGCTGTATGAGGGTAATAATATGGGGATAAAATTTCGGTGTCATCAGCGTAAGTCGTTACAATTGTGTTATCTCTTCCAGGTTTGTCCGTTGTAAATGTGAGATTAAACAATCCTGAAAAATATTCTATCAATTCGCCGACTTTAATAAGATACAGAGCTTTTCGAATTCAATTTTTCTAACGCAGATCATTTTTCCTTGACCTTGTAGTTGATGCAACTATAAGCAAAAAAATTTAAAAAATCCTACACTGCAGTAAATTAATAAATATTGTTCCAACAGTATTTATCAACCATATACAGCTCTCATCTCAATGTAGTTTACCTGTTTCTATCTAAACAAGCTGTCGTTACGAGTGTTCTGGAATTTACAGAGTCGGAATCAATAGTTACTTACCAGAAACTGAAATATTGTTTTATCGTATCAAAATATTGTCATAATGTATCAAACTATTACTCGGTAGAAGGTCCATAAATAACAAGCATTACGTTAGCTATGAGTTAAATTGCTTATATATAGAGTAGGATGAAGTTCCATAAAAAAGTAGTTTTAAGGAGAAGTCAACCATTTTTATACATAACGTACCACAAAATACTCTTACTTTTCAAATATTCTTTGTATTATACACCTGAATTATAAACAGTTAGTTTAAGATAAAGAGAAATATATACTGGTAACCAGATGGGTGGGACGAAAATTTTATTTTGGTATTCTTAAAATTATGTTTAAGGAAGTATTGAAAATTGGTATTTTATTTGTCACATAATTTTATAATGTTTAAAACCTAATATCTACATGGCTGCACTGACACTAAAATCTATTTAATCAGAAAATACGACTTATGTATCTAATTTGTGACTTAATCTCGTGAAATTATAAATACCCATTTTGTAAAAGATGAGACCTTAGTAATTGATTTTTGAAATAATAATTTTTTCAATGCTACTGGATTTTAAGAAAATATATATTAATAATTGTTGAATAAATTCGATTAAATAAATTGAAACTTACAATTTAATTGTGTAAATTGTGTAATTCGAAGATTCTCAAAATAGTACCCAATGCCCGACAGGTTTTCTAGGGTTTTCCCTGCATCTCTTTAGGTGAAACACCGGATAGGATCCTTAAACCATAGCCCGGGGGCCCTAGTTAACCCTTGGCTACCTTGCTCTACCTTCCGCATCCCCCACTTTTCAATTCCCTTCCTATGCTATTAAAGAGGAGTTGCCTGTTTCAGGATCACCCTCATATAACCTGTTAACAAAAAATAAATTTAAAAAATTTAAGTTGATAGAAAATAATTCGAAGTAAAAACTTAAAATTTATGGTCCGTTTTTTAAGCCAGTACTAATTGATATTACATTTAGCATTGAATTTTTAAAGAGAATATTTCCTTATTAAAATTAAAAATTAACTATAACAACGCATAAAATGTACCTATTAAGAATTAGTTTATAACATTCGTGTGTGTTATATTTATTGAATTGAAATAATAATTATTCCAACAGAATAATTTATACATTAAACACTACGTTCCGTCTGATATATTTTCTGTCTCTCTATTTGAGAAGATTTTATTATCTATGCAGTATGAATATTAAGCACTAAATTTGTTCTGAATTATAGGCAGTTATATTTACTTTATTAAGAAAATATCTAATGATTTTATAACCCTACGTCCACTAATTTAAATGAAACTTCGTAGAGGTAGAAAATTCAAGCGTCCAACTAATTTGCATGCTAATATTTGATGTTATATTATCTCCGACTCTAAAAAGGAACTAAAAGTTACAGAACTGCAGTTAGTGTCCAACTTACAAATGTAACAATGTAGAATAATTTCCTGGTGTCCTGGAGCTTACAACCTCAGAGTTTCCTTTCTCCCCGGAGTAGAAAGTCCTTAAATGTTCCTTGAAGCATTTACGTCGTCCATTTCCTACTTACATATCTTCCGAGTCCTCAACGCATTATTTCATTCTACAATACAGGCAATATATAATTGATATGTGTATTCATTGTAACACTCCCCTTTGTAGACATAAATCCCTTATCAAACTGCCGTGAAGCAAAATATTTTCCCCTTTGTTCTTGTGATGATAAACGTTACAGCGTGCATAAAAATGGTCACTGTATTTTACGTTCTCGACGGAAATGAAACCGAATGCATTATTTTCGACGCACTAGGCTGACGATGCAGCTCGGCTGAACACAGGAAAGTATCATTTTCGCCGAGGACCGAGCCAAGCGCAAAGCGATAACGATTTAGTGACGCATTCGAGAGAAATGGAATTCCGTTTACAACCCTCAGTAACAAACTCTGCTTGTTGCAGCTCTTCATCGTGAAATGCTCTAGAAGCGGCAATCTGAGGAATTAAATCAAGATAATACTTTCAGAAAATGCAATGAATTTAATTATTCACAATACTCATGAAATTGGAAATTGTGGTCTGGTCAAGATGTTAATATAGCTACATTTTAAATCACTGCAGCGATTTACTTACCACATGCCTCTTCCAACTTTCATTATTATTATAATCTATAATGGACATAGTTTCTTTCGTAACCATTTACATATTTTTCAGACGACCTTTTAATCATTGTGTTGCCAAGTATTTATAAATTGAAAATAGTTAGTTTTTCTGGTGAATCTCTGCGATAAACAATTCTTGGGCTTCCACACGGATCTTAATAAAATTAAAAAACTACTTTTAGATGTAAATATCATCCATCTTTATCAATTGATATGGGCCTACACGCGACCTAAATATCGATCTTCAGTTGATAATTTAATTGTCAATATCTGGTTACCTCCTAAATTAACTGCTTTAACTACCTCTAAGTGGTAGGCGGTAATGCATTTATTGCTCAGGAGGGGGAAGTCAGGGCGGAACGGGATTATTATTGTTTATCAATTATTGTAAAATTATGTAAAAAGAAAAATCACTTAATGAAAGTATAATATATAAGTTTATTTTATTATCAAGTTAACTTAATATCAATACAGCTTAAAACGACATACTTAGATTTTTGATTAATTTTTGAAAAGAAACTCAAATTTCCCGATTTTCTGAACCCACCGGGGATCTTAACATCTTCTCTGTTTTTTCCCTTATATTTATTTCGCTTATGGCTGATCACTTTATCATTTTCCTTTCGCAAAGAGATGTTTTTCCAACTGCACAGTCTTTGCTAACATTTTCCCCTTTTTCCGTTCCTTTCCTTTCTTAATGTTATTTTTTGGTACAGCATCCTCTAACTCATTCATATAAGGTGAGTCTTCCAGTTTTTCCATTTTATCTCAAAGAACACATCCTGTTCATTCCCGCGCGCAGGTTTTAGTTTAAGATTTTACACCCAGCCTTAATACAAGCTGATTTAAAGCTAAAATAACCAGACTACGATAGTGATGACTAACATTTGTATTACAGTATTGCGACACGCTTAATACATCGTCATTTGCAATAATATAACATAAAATGTCAGCATTTTCAGCCGGTTATCGCTGCTTTGTCTCCATATAATTTTAAAGAAATATTACAGAACAATTTTTGCAGATTTTACTGTAACTCACTGACCCTAACAGAACTCTTATTGATTAATTGTTATGCTCTCCTCCAGCTTCTGACACATTACTGTCTCATTACTCTGCGGACTACTCTAGGCTACCAAACAATGAAGCGGGAAAACGACCCTAAAATATGCCTCTTAGAAGCTGTATTATTATCGTGTAATTAGAGTATTTATTTTTAAATTTTTCGTACAATTTAAAATTTGTATTCTTAAAAATGGTAATTGAAATTATAAACCATTATAATGTATTAATATACGTTTTTAATTCCATATGCTTACATCTGTGACGCGTTACTTCAGGAAAGTATGGTTTAAGTATGAAAATTAAAGGCGCTCGTTCTTTGAAGGAGTAAGTCCTTATTTAGTTTTACGATAAATCAATATATTTTACCTCGTTTGTAAAAAAGTAGAAAAGTATAGGAAGTTTTTAATTGATTGAATGTTTTATCCATTTGACCATAATTTACTTCAACAATAACGAAAAACTAAAAAGTTTTTTAATCAGTTTAATGATGTATTCATTTACTGAAATTTACTTGAATAATAACTGGAAAAAATTTATCCATCCTTATGTGAAAAAACAATCTGTTTACTTTAATCTAAATTAGTAGACAAAACAGTTTACCTCTATGTATAGAAATACGAGTGAATTAATCATTTATCTAATTTCAAATTACATAGGACAATATAATAAATTTAATTTTATATTGAGAGACACAGATTTACCCAACGTGTTTTTCATCGTTTGTTAATATTTCACAGTATTTTTCATTTTTGCCATATAACACGGCTAAGCGAGTCGAAGTTGAGTTGATATACACGATAACACCGCCTTTGTTTCTCGTTTCTATGAACGTTACATTCCAAACAGACGGTCAGCGTGCACATGCTGTTGTCAAACACTATATAGAACTTTGGTAGGACAATTCTATCAAAGCTGCTGTCAAACGTTTGGTGTCATCAGCCTCAAAATGTAATTCCAGAGGAGAAAAAAACTTGGCAATAACTTTCGTAGTATATCCAATGCATTTGTCCGCAACGAAAGCTATTGTTGACCTATAAGCTTTAATCCGAAACATGCTTGTCGTTCAGAATATTCAAAACCACAAGGTATTGTTTAAAATTAATTGCGTTCAAAAATTATTGCAAATGATAATGATAAGTTTTCACGAATTATTTTGTGTTTGAAGTGCGATTAGACAACAATCTTCCACTAATATGATTAATGGAATCTCGGTTTAACTGTAATTAAGACGTGCTCGCAAATTTCGTTTTCATACATTACGGGCAGCTTGGCTTCACAATATTACTTGTGGTATTGGGTTAATTTATTTTTTGATTATTTTGGCGAATAACGCCAATAGCACACCTTAACAACTGTTAGTTTTCTTTCACAAATTAAATGATATTTTTGTTTTGAACATGTTGGACTTGAAAATTCAATAATAAATAAGAAAAATTAAAGTTGCGTTTGTCTTTGTCAATCCCACTCTCTCCCCCCTTTTCGAATCTAGAATCCACAGTCAATCGTAATTCATAATTAATATTGGGACCTACTAAATTAAATAGGCAGTTAAAAAAAGTAGGCGTAGTGTCATAAAAATAATATTGTTAGCTACTGTATTATTATAATGAGAAACAAAATTCTGCACCTGGCTCAATCAAAACTTCATGTTTTTGTATCGGTTGGGATTCTTATGTAAATGTGCATAATGCGCAATAATGATTTCTTTTTCGGCCTCAACCGTCGCTGAACGCAGTCCGCAACACAAAATTAACCACACGGTGTAATATTTTTTTTATTTCAAAATTTGCATGAGAAAGTCCAGAATAACTAAAAAGTAATTAAATTTTTTGCTAATAAATTTGGCTGTATTTTTCTCCATTAACGCACAATAACCTTGTTTGTTTCTTTTATTTCTATACGTTATGAGTTACTTTTAATTTCGTCCGTCTTGACTTTCCGTAACAGCCTCACAATTGAAAATCTGAACACTCCCACCACACAGCAAAGGTAACATTGTTGCTGGAAATAGTATTTTACGCTTGGAGCGCTCTCGAGCGACGCATTCGCTAACTACAAGTTCACTTTCTCATTGCCACCTTATACGGTAGATGTCTCTATGTACTAACGAGAAACCAACAAGTCTTTATTCACCATCCAATATTTTTCATATAATTAATAATCTGCAACTAACACAAAACTTTATACACGTAATGACCAATGATGGTGAACATTTTCTCTGTCTCTTTACAAAAGATTAAGTTGAGTGTAACATTGAAATTTTTGAACATTAAAAGTAAAAATTTGTGCTTATTAATTAGAAAGATGATAAAAAATAATGTCAAATTTAAAACATTCAAATATATACCCACTCTTTCCCCAGACTTCTTAATTTTTGCTCCACAGTGAAAATTAACATAAATTTATACAAATAACAGGTTTCAATTGATAAGGCTACGAAACAAGTATCGGTTATTCCAAGATTGCGATAGAAGATAATTCTGCTTTTAATAAGCAAATAAACAAAAAAATTGGTAGGACATAGAAGTAGAAGAGTTTACCTCGCGATATTATGGACCTTTCGTAATCCAATGGTTATTATATTCCTGAATTTGTTTATAGTCCTGTAACTAATTAAATAATATATAATTACTTGTTTATAATTAATTGTTCTCAATTAAATTATTTATTGTTCGATATAAAATCACATAACCCGAGAAAAATAAAATTCTTAAAATTTTGGACATAATATACGCATTGGATCATATAATAAATCTAAATTTGCCCTTGTGACACGTTGCTGTTTTGATAGGCGCATGCACGGCGAGTGTCATAGCAAGAGGAACGCACGTTTGCCGCGTCTCAGTTGATTATAATGACTATCAACGTTAATGTGTGTAGATATAAACCATAATGTTTACTTTTGACGGCGATATGGGAAAGAATTTCGATAGAAACTAAAATATAGGTCCTCCGATGATCTGATATCGGCAGAGAATTATATTTCTCAATTTAAACAATAAAGACTTGAAGAAAAGTCGTATAAACAACTAATGCAACAAGAATTACCCGTTTCATAACTAATGTGATTGAGCAAATCGAAAGACTATACCATCTGAATTGATTGCGTTGAACGGAGTATGCAATGAAGACAAGCAATTATAATGGGGATGGAGAGAAAAATTTTTAACCATAAGGTGAGTCGATTGAAAACATCTTAGCAAGTAGAGGATGATTCAGTCGATTTAAAAACACAACTAATCTTCATAACATACTGGGTATTGGAGCAGCGGCAAGTGAAGATACAAAAGCAGCTCCGGCATTTTCAGCGAGGTAGGGAATCGTCCTACGGAATCATTTCTTAGTGTTGATTTAACTGGATTTTCGTGAGAGACATAGCTAAAACGTACCATTTTAATCCGCGAAGTGAAGTGAGCAACAGGATTTAAAGTCTCTAAAGAAAGTTCAAAAATTGTAGTGGGAATTTAAATTAAAACTGTTACTTCTTTATGATTCCAAAACCTGAATAGTAATGAAGAGAATTTAAAAATCATCTTAGTAGTAATTTGGGAGTCTAATAAAATTTTTCATTATGATAATTTCCCAAATTTTATTAACCGAAATTTTTTCCCTTAGTTAACGCTTCTGCGATTTTAGAAAATAAAGCAAACATCTTTACCTGTGATTAATAATGGTCCAAGAAACTCATTTGTTCGACTTCACAATAATGAATCATAGCAATGAATAGAACCATCATTATCAGTAATGTTACAAAAAAACTGAATTTTTTTCACTTGAGTTCTGTTGCACTTATCACCTATATTTACGTGTTAAGATGATCGTATTTAAAGCAGATGCGTTTAGCGCTTGGACAAAATGGAATGTATCATCACTGTTAATACATAAATTTTTTAAATATCTATAATATTAAAAATTCTTAATCCAACAAAATATTTTAAATCAATAAAAATTAATTCATTAAGATATTATCAATAAAAGTAATAAAGATCGAAGGTTTACTCGGAGAATATGTAGTGTGAGTAATTATTGATATTCTATCTGGCACAGGCCATGAGGTTTCGATGGCGTTTACTGCCATATTTATCACTACAGGTGGAAGCCCAAGAATTACTTACACTACTATAAAAATAATGCCTGAAAAAAAGAATAATTAATAACGTCTGCTTAAATTTCGTTCCATACATAAATGGAAACCTCAAAACATATCGAGACGTTTCTCTCCCAGTCTATGTTTGGTTACTATAAGACAACTCCATATTGGCAATATATTATTGCGTTGATTACACACGTCCTCCGAGTCACTAAAAGTCTGACGTCTTGACGGTTGTAACGCAGCGTCATACCACTTTACTTCCAGCTTGTAGACGATACTGTATCATAAAAGGTTGCTGTGTTTCTTTTGACTCTGTGTTGACGTCGTTAATCACTGCCTCGTTACTGCATATTATTACTGTGTTGACTTCCTCCTAATAAAACTATTATCTTCACGTTCCAACACCTGCAGATGTTGTTGTTCTGCCCGAAGTCTTCCGAGCTCTTGCTGTGCTCCTTCTCCAATTTCTCTTAATTCTTATAATTGATTAAATCCAAATACAGATCTAGGTCTAATTTCTAACATTTCGTAATTGTATTTACGAAGTCGTCAGCTGGGTTTAGAATATATTTTTCATGACAAATTTCCGTCGTGAGGATTTACATCGTGTATTGTTGGTGTCCACCACAAACTGTTTGGGGTAATAATTACCTTCGTATTCACCTATTTTAAGCGCGTTGTTTCTTCTAAAACATCAATAGGTAAATCAGGTAAGTAAATCTAAAGAATAAAATTAAAGAGGTATCAACTCATTTCAGTGATCAACACACAGCATGTAACTAATTCATTTACAGTTAGTTATATGGGTGCGAAATGTGGTCGATAGGAGTTGCGGAAAGGAAAAGAAATCTTTGAAATGTGGTGCTATAGGCGAATGCTGAAAATCAGAAGGGTGGATAGAGTAAGTAACGAGGAAGTTCTAAATAGAATAGAGGAAGAGCGAACCATATGGAGGACGTTGGCCAAGAGAAGGGATAGATTAACAGGCCACGTTTTAAAGCACGAGGATATTGTAAAATTAGCATTATAGGGAAGTGTGTGAGATAAGCCAGCTAAGCAGATTAGGGAGGATGTAGGATGTGCTAGTTATGAGGAAATGAAAAGACTTGTGCAATATATATCAGCACGGAGGGCTGCATCAGACCAGTCTTAGGAATGAATACCCCAACAATAACGTTTACGATCCTGTGATTGGAATTATAAGCAAGTAAATATTTATTTGAATTTTATTATTATTATTTATTACACTAATAGCCTGTTTTCTTGAATATCTATAACAGGCCTTATTTTCATTTCTTACAAAATTTATGTTACAGATTTCTTCTATTTTTTTATAAATATTTATTATTTATTTGAATTATTAAAATTCTTACTATTGAGTAGGTGCATTTTTCGTGCTGTTATTACTATAAAATACGCTTCCTTAAAATACAATACTGATACGCAATTCATAAATCACTCACAATTTCCCTCTGTGATGTAATCAGCATCTTTGTCAATGACCGCCTGTCAGTGCTCAGGTAGGAGTTCCATGAGTCTCCTGTAGAGCTGTTGTGGTTTCTGTAAGACAGTTGCTACGAGACACTCGTCCCTGATAACAATCTCGTTAGTGACTGACAAGAAAATAATGTAATTAGGCTGAGTTCTTGAGTAAGAACACACAATTATAACAATTGCATAAGATTAATACTAGACTCGCCTGTAATGCATAAATCATCCTTAATTTTCCCCCTAACGGAGGCAGTAAAATTCATGTTGCTAAGCTTTTTGTAACTCGTGTCATAAATTGTTCATTTTTCTTTCACTTTCGTAACTAAAAGCGCCATATCCATCATGTCTGACCGTAGATTCATGACAAGTAATGATATTGTAACCCTCCGAATCAGGGTACGGACAATGAACCGAGGCGGATTGAATCTGATTCTCCTGATGTGAAAACTCGATTCGAGACTGGGTGTTATTGTGTGGTGAAGTATACGACGAATTTTAATGTGTTTGATTAATCTTCAGTCACATTCGTTTGATCAGAATGGGTCCTAGAGTAATTTGGAACGGGAATGATAAAAATCGCAGCGATAGGAATTTTTTTCTCTCTCTGTGGAGGAAAATGATTTATTCATTACAGGCGAGTTTAGTGTTATTTGTATGAAATTGTTTTTATTCTTTCAAAGGTGAAGAAAATGACAATCTCTTCGTAAACAGGACACAATATACTAGAATCAAGTTACGCCGTGAAGGATTTCCTCGAAATTTATCGTGCCGGAAAGGTTTGTTTTAAACGCTATTCTCGATATTTTGACCAATATTGGTCTTAGATGTGAGGTTTCCAAATATCAGTCCAAGGGAGGGGTTACTATTGATCCTGACTTTACGTAGACACGTATATAACGTGTATTCCGACTCGAGCAATAAAGGTGCATGGATTAAAATTAATCTAATTATTCATATATAAAAACGAACGTTTTGTGAATGTCCAAATGATGTACGGCTCGTGACACAACTCTGATTATCATTCTTGAATTTCCAATTTACATAAATATAATTGAGTATACTAATTTTATAATGCTGGTGGTTTGCACATTTGCTGCTCAGTTGGTCTAACACGATGTTAATATCTCAGAGACGTTTATATCTGGCGTCTTCAAACGCATAAAATTGAACACTTTAAGTCAAATTATAACTTTAGTGATAATAGTGACATCATAATTCAATGCATAATATAATTTTGAGTATTTGTAAACCTTCCCTGTGTGGAAGCGTAAATCAATTTATGATGTCCTTAAATAGTCAAAATTACCATCATATAAATTAGGCAAGTATTTAAGTCAGTTTCCCTAATTCAATTCATCAAATTTATTACCAAACAATTAAATTTATAACATAACAATTACGCCTTCTCTGTCTTGGTCATCTTGAATAGATTACATATTAATTTATTCTTAATACTATCAGTAACTTAACATAAAATCACATTTTAAATTACAATACCCCAAAAAAGTGTCACAATGTGAATCTGTAAATTTTTTATAATGATTAACCATTAAACAAATTAAACAGGATGCGCCTAACCATGGACCACATCATTTTCTACTGCCCCCATTACAACATTCAGAGAGCAAATAATTGAATCATATGGACATCACATCTTCGGAAGAGACAATCAAAAGAATATTAGAATTTTTTTAAATGATCAACATGTATGACAAAATCAGACTCAAGAAAATTGTAAAAATTACGTGATACATTATTCTCCATATTATTTTCTTTTCGTATGTGCTAACGTAACCTCTGTGATCGCCAATAACATCGCAGTTAACGCGACCTAAAATTAAGTTAAAAGATAAAAATTATATAACCGATGACGTACCAAAGGGTAAAGGTATAGGGTCAGTAATTCAATCTTGGTAAACAACTCACGTGTTCACATGAAAACTAGTTCACAGAACATTTTATCATTTGGCAACAGTGCCGCTGAACCAAGGCCGGTGTTTGTTCAAGTAGTACGAACGAATGTAATGAATTATTAAAGCAACAGCGGAGTTAAACACTTGATGTCCTTGACTGTCAGCTCAGTTCGGCACTGCTCAATGAACAAGGTTCTCAGAAAGACAACATTCATAGCTATTTCTAATAAATGTTTGTTCAGCTCTCGAACAAGCACGAATCCTGAAACGTGCAGCCAAAAGTTCCAATGCCGACCACTTGAGATTCTCGAAAGTGAATTAATGGTCTGCATGTAAATTAGTTAATAACCACTTGTCATTTTCTCTTAAACTATTGCTATTTTTGTTACTGAAGCTTCTGGAACCAGTCGCAGTGTGGGGAGCCTTTACACAAATGATATCGTTGGCGAAGTGAATTGTTACGACAGATCAACATCAAACTCGGTGCGATCAAAATCTGAATCAAGTTATCCCATAAACTTAGATACTAATATAATATATAATATAGTTTATCTATAAACTGTATTTTGTTTGCAAATTTAGAAATTGGAGTTTCGGAAGAAATCAAAAAGTTTAGGTGTCGTTATCTCTTTGTTCTAAAAGAGTCTGTTTTTCTCACTCCTTGCATTGTATTATTCGCAAATTCTTTGTAATTTTTTTCTTTTTGTAATTATTTTTGCAGTCACCTTAGACGCGACTATAATTTCAATAAAAGGTATTTTATGGTTAAAAATAAATTATAATTCAATTAATCTGACATTTATAAATTACAAATAAACTCTAAAACACACAAGAATTCAAAACATTTATAAACATACATTTCAACGGTTCGTCCACACATTTGGAACTTCAGTCGATAACATCAGACAAGAATTTGAACCAAAAATAACAAAATTAGAAATATAAGTTATACAAATTTCCAGTTTTGAACTAATTTGATTAAAATATATAATTGATATGAACTTACGTGAAAAGAAGTCCAATTCTTTAATTGAAGCTTATTTATAAGTGACAGTTAATTAAGAAGAAAGACAAGAATGGAAAATTGTAGACCGAACCAGGGACTGGAACAGTGGACCTCCCTTCTTCCGGTTGAAACCCTACCACTGAGCTTATCCGAGTCGACGCCTAAGAACCGATTCGTCATCCCTCCATTCCTGTAACCTAAGCCTGGCTCATCTACTGATCAACACTACTCACAACCTAATGCTAGAAACACAGCGAAGAAATGATATTGAGTAAATGGATCAATGTTACAAGGAATTAAAGTGAAAGGAAGAGGAATGCTTCTATTGAAGCTCATTAATAATAATTAAGTCAATTGTAGATTAGCGTGGCTTGAGGTTCAGGAATGGTGGGAAGTCGAATCGGTTCAATGTACGTCAACTCGGATTAGCTCAGTGGTAGGGTCAGGATTTGAGTCCCTGGTCGTCGACATTTTTCCCTTCTTGTCTTTCTTCTAGACATAAGCTTCCTCTTTTAATGTATGCAATTATATTTACATATCTTGTTAAATATTTGCTGTCTAAATATTAAATTTTAAGTCTTATAATTTTTTTGATCATTAAAGTAACAACGACGGTTACAACTGAAATGTGATAATGGACACTGAATAAAATTTGTACTATAAAGTGTTAAACTTAATAATGTGAATTTATGGTAAATGAATAATATGATACATAAAATTTCATTTACCTGTACAATATTTTAATAGTATCATGGTTTTATGAGCTATTTGTTGACTTGAAGTCAATTTGTAAAAATAAATCATGGTAGGCCTTGCTCTTAATTTGAATTATTTAACAATATTAATATCAAAAAGTATCGTTAATGCACAATACATAAATTAACGACCAGATAGACAGACAAAAGACATGACAAATTAAGATCATGAACAGAATGACTGCAATAGGCTGCATTATCTAAAATCCTATTGTTAGGAACGTTTAATTTTACAATTTAACGCTGGGAACAATTCACGCTTAAATTTTATAAACTAAAATGGTGTCTTTATCATACATCCAGTATATTTTTGATAAGTGTAGACTGTGACGTCAATACCACGGCGGAAAAGATGCTCCGCGACCCTTATAAAGCTTAAAAGTGATTCTCGTTTTCGATTTCTTAGCATTTTTTCGCCATAAAATCGAAGATTCAGATCGATCAGAGTTATAAATGAGTGCATTTTCCTTTTTTGAAATATATTTGAAATGTTGTCTCGTAAACCATTGTTATGTTAGGTATTAAGTATAATTAAGTAGATTCATTTTCGTATCTGGCTCGTCACGTGGAAAGATACGTTTTTCGATCCATTTCAACCGGGAGGACAAGAACACGTGAGACCGTTGGGATTTATTTTGACCTGGGTCCAAATTTCGGACAAGGATGCTTTTAGCGCCAGATCTACGAGCACAAAGAGGTGTGTGTAATTTCTTAGGCCTGGTAGTGCAAGCTCTCTCACACATTATTTTCCCCGCTAAGGAAAAAATGGTGAAAATTGATTAAATTCGCAGGCAATTGGGGGCGTGTTCCTGTCGAAATAATAAACGGTGATTGGTGTTCTGATGGGACTAAGAATTAGTGTGGTGATGGAGGGGACAGACTGCGTTAAAAATCAGAGATCTCTCCGGAGAGTAAAAGAGGACAGTCTGCGTGGAGAAGCACGGAAGAGAGGAATTTTCTCTGGAGAACTGGACAGTCTACGTCCAGTGTCCCCAAACACTCACGTGGAAGTAGTATTTTTGTCTGTCCGGAGATTCAAGGTGAATTCCTGCAGTCTACTTCTACTAAATTTCGTGGACTTTGCCTATGGGCAATTAGCTGCCGACTGGAGCAGTCTGGGACCTCTGGGAAAACACCAACGTCAGAGGGTGGCAGCACCAGAGTCCTGGCTTCAACGCCTTCCAACACCAGCGTCCGAGCATCCGACTCATCGCACGGTAAGGGGTCAACCATCCAATATGCCCGATGTTCTCATCTTGACATGGTATTTTTGGGGGGTTTCAAATAGTTGTAAACTCTGGGGAAATTAAACAACTGTTTTATAAAATTATAATGGAGTTTCAAATTTAACGGCGCGATATGTTCTTAATATCATGGTTTGGTGCAATTTTCAAACGCCCACGGCCAACTTGAGTCAGTCGGAGAAAGTTTAATACCTAATATTGTATATTGTTGTAAATAGTTTTCCTTTATTTATTTTATTAGAACTCAATATGAAAATTAATCTGTTTAATATTTTTATTAAGTTGTCCCCCACCCTCAATTAACGTGGTGAATAGATTAAAGATGGGCAAAACAAATGTAAAATTAAAAGCGGCACATAACCACCACAGTTGCAAACATTTCGTCAAAGACATTTTTTTAATGGGGTTGAAGTTAGCAGTTTGGCAATTGTCCTATTTGTAATCCCCGTCTACCACTTACATGAAATTAAAAAAGTTGTCAACGGTGAATCATTATCTGGCTTGTATAGATCAATTACTGTTCAGCGTGTTGACGGGCCCATTCAAAATTTTATTTCCAGTCCCATATAATTAGCTAGACACACGTTGCTCACGTGAAACTCAAAACACGGTCGAAATGTAATCCGCACGAACGCTTCCTTTGATGCAATGACATCAATGGGAACGTGTTCGTTGTTGCACGACAATGGACTTCATTGAGTGTTACAACAACACGTTCATGTTTTAACGGCTTGGTTCATCGTGTATCGTTTTGTTTTGATTTTCATTAGCACTCAACGAAAATACAAAAGAACATATCTCAAAACGAATAATGTTCGTTTTATACCACTAATTTTGATATATAATGAGTAACACAACCTAACAAAATTTCAATTGTAAATGACGAGAATCTGCTTTTGTTATTTAATAGCAACGTTAAGTTTTGGGAAGCAACTACTCGTTATAGGTTTTTCATAGTCTGGGTCTTGTCCCCCAGCCACAATTTAAGAAGACCACATTTAGAAATCAGGCACAAGTCATTTCGTCTCGGGAAAGACAAAAACTGTCACAACAGTTACTTAAGCGAAAAGGAGAAGAGAATTGGGAAAGATGTTTCGAAATGGTCCGTTGCATCTCAATGTGTAACATTCCTTCCTTTGAATGTGATGCGACACATAATATGTGAAGTTAAATATTTATTTCGGATGGAAGTGTTAGGACAATATACTCTTACCGTATGTGTCGGTCCCTCAAGTGTTTATATTATTAACGAAAGCATTATCAGTCATGATGAGGGTCGGATTTACTTATAAACCACACAAGCTATAGCTTGATGGAAGCCCCGACCCCCCTGCCCCCTTCATTCACCAAAATGACTTTGAAATTTATTAATTCGCCGTCAATATACTACCAAATTTTATTTCATTTGAACCGTTCAGTTATTCGAAAACTGTATTTGTTACCTACACAGAATAGCTGAGACCCATATTTCAAACAGCTTAACGTCTCAAGTCTAAATCCGGTCCTGGACATGCATCATCAATAAGTAGCAACCTGCTGGTTTACTATTCAACGGTTGCCACGCGTTGTATCTCTTCATATATCTTCATCTCCCTTCATTTACGTTTTCGTACGACGTCAATACACAATGTTGAATTCACCAGCTTGCTTCCCCTTCTTTCGAACTATGATGATACACCTAAAAAAATTGAAGTGTAACAACAATAACTACCCAGGTCACATAAAGGCATAACGAGTTCTTAATTCCCCAATAGGACAGTTTTAGCTGTAAAAATAATCTGAAGACCTCAGACAATGTCAACTTGCCACTATCGACTTATAAACAAACAAAGCCATATCCATAGTTCTGTAAGAAGTCAACATAAATATTAACTTTAACAAGCTTGGCTTAAATATAATTCACTGAATGCTTCTCAAAATTGTACCAGTATTTACGACACCGAAAAGATGAAATCTCATTTGGATTTTCACGAGACCATAGTTGCCATATTAAGAATTCCTCTGGACGAGAAGTAGTACATATTTATGAAGCAGGACAGTGACAGACGTTTAGTAAACGAAAACTGTTACGCATAGCAGGTATTCATTGCAAGTAAACTGGTACCACTACTTCTGAGGCAGCGTACAAAGTATTTTTCGCCCATAAGTCATCTGCAATCACGTCCCAAAATTGACGACTTAGAACTGGCTAGTTGACTTAGCTCTTCCCATATCACGAAAAGTTGCAAAAGTAACGGGTCTACTAAGGTAATATGACAATCCTTCTCGCCAAATATTTTAATTCTAAACTGATATCATGGAATATGTTTGAAAGCGTCATTAATATCATCACATTTTAAATATTTATATTTTGAATATAAATTAAAGTACACTAATATTACAAAAATTAATTTATATTTTGATCATCATCCTGTAAATTAATAAGTAATATAATTTGTAATCGTTGCAGATTTCCCAATTACTTTTCGAAACCTGAAGAATCGTGTAGTACTCATACATTTTGTTTAATTTGATCTAACGCATTATAATTCACGTAGGTTCTTTCCCCCATTTAATATGAAGGGTAATTCATGAAAAGTGATTTTGAGTACGCATACATTACGGGTAAATTTAAAAAATAACTGTGTTAAATTCTTTGTTTGCTTCGAGGATTGTTGCAAAAAAATCAGCGAAATAGTTCAATAATAACGAGTTTTCTCTTAACAATGAAATTCCAGTTTATCGAATACAACGGCAAACAAATGTAGGGAGGTTTCAATAATGGCGAGTCGATGTTGAAATGGAATAAAACTGTATGAGGTATTAACAAAATTATTTCCCTTCATTCAAAGGTCATACATGGGCCTTTCAAATAAAAAACTAATTTTGTTAGTATCTCACACACAGCTTTTTATATTCGATTTCAATATCGACCCACCATTATTGAAAAAATCTATACAAAAGATATTTGGGTCTCCAACGAGATTGGACAAACTGACCTTTCACAAAACAGAGCATAACACCGCTTTTACATTCTGGAAATGTTTGGATAAAATTTCTCTCCTGCTTCAAGCAAATACTTAATACGTAATAATGAAGTTTGTTCTGACATGCGATGTTAGTAGCTGAAAACTATCCTTGTTGCCAATAAATTGATTTTACTGTTGCCCCTGCTTGGTGGTCTGTTACAAACTCTACAATAATTCGCCATCACATTGATAGTGCTCCACAAATTTAACAGTTAATCATTACATCATTCGAATAAAAAGATATGTTGGATATTTTAATTCATGTAGAGCTGGAAAATAAGACCGTCAATTATTTCTCGCGGTTAATGAGCTTCAGTCTATGCAAATAGCAGATCCATAAGAACCAACTTCATTATATTTTTAATAAAAAGCCCACTTTAATTTTTTCTTCATTAATGGCATAGCTGTGTCATGATGCTGACATTCCGAACTTCATATGTCATAGTAGATAAAAACACAGTAGAATTTCACTGTAGCTCCAAGCAATTTATTACAACTCTCAGCACATTCTCTTGTAAAACAAACTATTTTCAGCTATTAATGTAATATATTAGTATTCTAGAATGCGGATGGTGTAGAAATGTTTAGCTAAATTCCAGCTGGAAATACGGTAAAAATTATTCCTTACAATCTTAAGAAGTTTCCAAGTTCAGTCACATTTTCATCTCAAGCAGAAATTCCTTAAGAAGAAAAATAGAGTACAATGAATGTCGCGTTAAAAAAGACTATTAAAATTCTGCTACCGTCATATGAACAAGTTGTTGTTCTAAGGTCAAGAACCATGAGTCATGCTAGTAAGCTGTACATTATTTATGTTTTCAGAACAGGAATTCAGTAGCGGCGCCATAAGTGATTTGATGCCAATTCTAGAATGTTTTCAGAGATTATAGGTTTTACTAAATTTCATAAATTAATGAAGACAATTGCAGAGAATGTGAATATAATTTTTGAGAACCCTAAATACATTAATTATTTTTTTATGAACAATTGTAGTAACTTCAAGCAATTTCAAATATTTTCCCCTCTGAAGGTCCCTCTCTCTTTTCGCTTAAGTTTGGTTATGAATTTAATTTCTAGAAAAACTACGATACTCCAATCCGTAGCGCGTTTTAGAGGACATCAGTTAATTGGCAAGGTTGTTCCGTGTTATGGAAAAATCCTTGACAATCGAAGTCAGCTAAGATGAAGTGGAAAAATGAAATGACTATAAAATATTTCATTTTATTTACACTACAACAATGTCCCTTAATAACTAGTTGTTATAAGGTCAGGATTTGTTGTGCGTTTCCCAAATAGTTCCTGAAAAAGCGTTGAATGTGTTGCTTTGTAAAATTAAATTTACATAACTATTGAAAATTTATGTATATTTTTTCTGTTCTTTTGTTAGTTAGTTTGTATTATATATTCCTGTAGTTACTACGGAAGGTCAGATTCCTCGTCGTGCAGCTCGAGAAGACAAATCTCTATTGCTTATGCGTGCATTTGTGCTTCTCAGTGTGTGTTTGTACTCTCTAGTGTGCGTGTGGTGTTTTCAATGATTTTAAATTATATCCTGTTTATTTTTGTTATTTATACTAAAATTATTTGCAGTTAATTGTGTTTCTTTATTTTGTTCGTAAAATTATTATTTACTTGTTACGTATGACGTTTCCTATTTCCTGACTAATGGAGACCTAATGGTCACAACAATAAATCAAAAGCTAGGCAGAAGTAAGTAATACGTAGGCTATAGTTTAAATACAATACTTCATTAATTAATTTCCTATTATTTTATGTAAATAAAACATATTTTCTATCGTAGTAATAGTAAATGATAATTAAGAACCTTGAAGTAATCGTTGATTATTTCTTAGCTTTTTAATATGCGTTTGATTTAGTAAAATAAACAAAACCACTCTAGGATAGTACATAATGAAATAACAAATACGACACTTAACATTAATTGATCTCAATAATTGTCTTAGGAGAAATTTGTATGTGGTTTTTGAAAAGAAATATTAAATAAAAATTAATATTTTATGAACGGTACTCAAACGTCAAACTTCAAGATAGAACTCAAACGATCAGGCAAATAAAAAGTATTAGTCATTATCATATCAGTTTTCTAATCACAGGCAGCTCTTAACTTCCTCAATCTTGTCTAACTCCCCTTCCAATGCTTTTATCTTCTGACATTTTATTTTCAATTTTTATCTTAATATCATTTTTTTGTTGTATTATGAACTGAGGTTATAGTAATTTTATCATAACGACGGATAGGGTTCACATACATAAAATATGAATGTTCTTACATCAGGCCAGGTTTTGAGACATGAGGATCTTGGAAAATTATGACTTGAGGGAAGTGTATGGGGGTAAGAACAAGGATGGAATCCGGTAAGCAAATTTGGATGTGGGATTGGTAATTATGTATAAAGGAAAAGGCTTGGGTAGAATAAGTTGGAATGAAGAGTTGCATCATATCAGTCTAAGGATTGAGCAAAACAACAATGACAACATATTAGTAATTCAATCTTGTATCGTAATAAACATTTTCACAAATAATAAACTTGTATTTCAATAGTGTTTTAAGCTAGAAGTATCGTGACAATTATTAAAATCCAGACTCATTATTGTTCGGGAAATTCATCAAAGAACTGGATGTTAAACTCCAACATTTACAGTACATATCTACGTGGAATGTATTTCAGGCTTCCAACCAGCATAACATCTCTTACCTAACATTCAGAAGCCAGACATAAAAATCAATTTTACCGTTTATTTTGAGACACTCATTACGTCAGGAGAATCGTATTTCAAAGAGAAAAACATGTAAGAATTTTCGTGCAATGCTTAAAGGAAATAAATTCTCTACGCTAGACAGTGTAATAAACACTTGACAATAGCTTTAACAGCTTGTTTTCATCTGTCACGTAAATTTTACGACTTACAACTTGTTAAGCAGCGTCCAGTCAACTCAAGCTTATTATTATGCAGTGGGAGGGAATACCCTCTATCCATTCAGCACTGCTATTAGTTCCAGTATTACAACTACCAATTATGGCGGTGTCGTCGTGCCTGTAGAACGGGATTTTTCAGGTTCAGTTCTTAGAACTTAGGTAACTATTTCGTCCTACGCACAAAATAACAAAACGAATAAAATAGACATAAAGTACTTGCAGTTTCTTTTCTGAAAAAATATTATTTACAAATTAATTTTTTAAAAAGTGTAATTAATCACTCCTACCAATGCTAAAATAAATAAATGTACATAAATGAAGTCATTAATCAATTATTCAATCGCTGAATACAAATGGTTCCAAAGAAACTACAGAGAGTAGTCACAAGACAGTACATAGATTAGAATCAGAAGAAGACTTGGAACACGAAAGCTCACTCAATATTACTCAATATTACTAGGAGTAAAAATATTACATTTGTCTTAAATATATTACTTATATAACTTTAAGCTTTTCCGACGATATTGTAGTAATAGGGCGATCAGGAAAGACTTGGAAACCATAATAAATGGCATGAACGGAGTACTGGAGAAAGAGTTCAATATGAGGATTAACAGAGGGAAAACCAAGATAATGGAGTGTAGTTTGGAAAACAGTGGAATTAACACAGGTGTTAGATTGGGAAGGGATATTTTGAAGGAAGTTAAGGAATTGTGCTTCTTGGGAAGCATAATAACTAGGGGTGGTAGAAAAATATTAGACAGGAAGAGTAGGATGACAAAGGCAAGGAAGCTTTTCGCGAAAAAGAGAAATTTACGTACGGGTAATATAAGTGTGAATATTAGGAAATCGTTGCTAAAATGTTCGTTTGGAGCGTGACGTTGTATGGATGCGAAACGTGGACGATAGGAGTTGCGGAAAAGAAATGAATAGAAATCTTTGAAATGTGGTGCTATAGGCAAATGCTGAAAATCAGATGCGTGGATAGAATCATTTCAGAATAGGGGTAAAGCGAACAATATGGAGGAAGTAGATCAAGAGAAGGGATAGATTAATATGCCACGTTTTAAGGCAAGAGGGTCTTGAAATATTAGCATTAGAGGAAGGTACGTATAGTAAGAAAAGAAGAGTAAGGAGAGTATAGAATATACTAAGCAGATTTGGAAGGATTTTGGTTCTGCTAGTTATGAAGAAATTAAAAGGCCAGTCTTAAGTCTTAGGCACAAGAAATGTAATACCTGTCTTTTCATTTCTTCTTACTCTCCCTCTCTCTTTCTCTCCCTCTCCCTCTCTCTACCTCCATCCTCTCCCTTGCCCTTCTCTCTCATATATCAAAAACTTTTTCATGCCCAATATTCCTTTCTTTGATGTCTTCGATATTCTGATGGCATCACATTATAAAATTTAACGTATACATAACAGGAAAAGTTTTTCTTCAGTGTGAAATCATCAACCACACGCCGCTTCCACGTAATACCAGTCGTTTGGGAAGTTTATCACATTTCTTTTTACTTCTGGTATAATTTTTTTTCTCTATTCTATCTAAAATGATTCCATAACAAGACTTATTATTAACATGTAATTTTTTATCAACCTTTGTTTTATATATTTATAACTTCGTTTCTACTTATTTCATTAGACATTTGCATTCAAATATAGGGTTTTTATTTAAAAATAAATTGCCCAACACGTTAACAATTATAAAATTCTGGTTTTAGTCTGGTTGATATTTATATTTACATCCCATATAAATATTAATTTACATTGATCATACAAAGTTTGTGCCTGGAAGATATGTCCTTAGAACATAAATGATATGTAATTAATTTTGAGAATCATTACCCCAATAGTTGTAACTAGTGGTAAGGGAAGAATTGTGGTGTAGTGGCTAGCGTTGCTGCCTCACAACCCACAGGTCCCGGATTCGAATCCTGGCATGGGCTTGGATGTTCATGTCGTCATGGTCGCGAAGATCGCGATTAAGGTTGTTGATGATCGATACGCTGACCACGTGTCACTACAAACTCGGATTGTGCCATGCACGATGACAGTCCGCAGTCGACTCGGTAGGTCCAGGCCCTCAATGGGCTGTAGAGCCTTGGAGAAAGAAATAAAGAAGGGAAGTATTGAATCAACCATATTGAAAAATTAAAAAAGAGTTCGACTATTAAATTCGTGTCGTAACATAAGAATGAGAATTAATGAATAAAGATCTAAAAATTCCAAAAAAAAAATGTTAAAAGTTTAGAAGGTATAAAGTAAAAAATTACTAAGAATAATTCAAATTTATTTTTCGAATAGACTTTGCATAGATCCCCGTACATTGTTTATGATTTATGTAACCATTTATGGCACATTACATAATATTTCCAACCTAATGTTTCTTGTGCAGAATAATGGTTTTCCTCGCATTCCAGGCAATTGTTTTTGTAGAATCATTTTCAATGGGCGTGTCGATTACCGACTGTTTCGGCGATTAGCTAAATTTGACTTCAAATTTCAGCTTTTTTTTCTTGGGATATAATAAGTTTAGCTGAAATTATTTTTATATTTAGGCATCTTTCCTCTAGCCTAGGTGGGTGTTTGTTATGACGATTCAGAACTTAGTGACTGTTCGCCGGTTTTCTTCACTTGGGGAAAAGAAGTAGATTGGTTTAGAGGGAAAATTCCAATCTCACGAAAACCATTAATAACAGTGTCAACAGTAGCTGCCCTTTTCCAAGTTCTACCAATTAGTTGTGAAACTTAAGAGTTCATGTAACTTTCACAGAACTCCATTCAACATATAACTGAAATAATAACCGGACTAGCAGAGACATCTAGAATTACGTTCTAAATTACCCTAACTGGGGTGATTGTTCCGTTGAGACACCTTAGCCGGAATTACCCTAGATCTGTGTGCTAAAATTGCCGAATAATAATAATTCCTGTAATCATGTCAAGGATTAGCCAGCAGTAATTACACCACGAAAATGAACGCACAAGTTCAAGTTGTGTGGTGGAGATGGACTACGTGAATTCAACAAACTGTAACTGAGCCTAAAATTTTTATATGAATGAAATTGCAAAATTCATACAGGTGAAAGGTAACTAAAATTAGTAATTGATAACGTACACTGTATTCGTAGAAAAATTGCAGTTATCATTCACTTAGTGGAATTAAAATATTTACATCGATATTTGACCCTTGGGAAATAAGGATACAAAAAGTAAATCTGAGATTTTGGGCATCTAGAACGCATTGTGTTCAAACCAAATAATTTATTATGATATTTAAACCATAGCCTACATACCATAAAAATAAAGAGGAGAAGTCGGTATAAATATCCGAAAAATGGAGAAACTTTTATCCTTAAATATCCGAGTATTCAAAAAAGATAGACGCGCATTCGGGAAGGTTAGTAGATTTCCTATTAAGAATAATACCGGTGAATTTGATTTCTAGAGTAACGGACTTAATGAAAACATGTAAATGATGCTACGGTGGAGAGGAAAGTGACATTGCGAGAACAGATGTTTATTGATGGATGTAGGGATGGGTCCAAGGCTTCAATAGCCACGAAGCGGAAGTTAATTATTTCATTCATAAGCAAATACGGCATTAACTTCTTACGAAGAAGCTGAATAATGCTGATTTCGTAATGAAAATAATTACAGTACAAAACATAAAAAGTTTCGTCCGCGAATTGTAGATGAGGCGTTGTGATTTAGTAACTTTTGTTTAATTAATGTCAAGTGACTTTTAGTTAGTAATTAATTGATAACTGACTTTTTGGCCATTATACACAATGAATTGAAAATATATTTATCGACTCAATCCTTCTGCGAATTTCACTCCGGAGAATTAATTAAAGTCTGGAACATTCAGTCATTTTCTTGCTACCTGCCTTCAAGGACGAACGGAAACATGTACATATAATCAAGTTTAAACTTCCCCTGAATGTCTGCTAAAAAACAAACGCTACTGCTTAAATTACGTAACCAGTCAACGTTTTTCGTGAAACTAAAACAGTGATACTTTATCTGACATCAGAGCTTCACAATAGTGAAGACAGTATTGGTTATTAAGGAAATGAAAATTATTGTGATATACTGTAAGAAGCTGTTAAAATATGGAAACCCTCATGCAGTTAGAGCCAATGTCGCATCCAACAGGGACCAAATAATCGCCCCCCGAACATTTTACCCCATGGGACCTTATCCCACGTTCCTGTCTGGAAGTTATCACTTCTTCCAATTTATACGTCCCTAACCAATACTGATTTTAAGGACAGGTGAGTGCTTCGGGGATGACAAGATTGATTATCTTTTTGAGAAATGTAATCATCCCAGAGTCTTTCCCACAGATGGGACGAAGTATAAAGATGGGGTAGGATGCTCGGTTATCTCTTCCGAATTCAATGATCCATGACAATTAACGAGTATGCTCAGCCACAACGGCTGAAACATATGGGATACTGATGGCTTTGCAATATTGTACCGATTTCACCTTGATTTTGACCGACTCTCTCATGGTGATCAACTCAATCTCCAATCAACGGTGCAGAAGTGGTTGCGTCGATGAAATCAGGAACATTCTTTGGGAGATATAAAGAAATAACCAACAAATCACCATCTGTCGGTTCCCGGCTCATGCGGCGATTTTGGGAAACGAGCTTGCTGATAAAGCCGCTAAACAGGAGGCCTCACTCTTGAGACGGATCTTTTTGACCGACTAACTTAACGACGCTACTTATTAATAATGAATTAGAGCACATAAATTCGTCTCTTTCACATTAATAACGCTGAAGAGCGACTACTCTTTGGAAGTACTTCGTAATATTTGGGTGCCGTTGGTTTTTGTTGTTATAGCAATGCAATAACGCACTACATAAACAGGTATTAACCTTTAATGAGACAAACGGTCGGTAAAGAATACGATGGTAGAGGTTTCCATTGAATAAAGGGGAAATGAAACGATATAAACAAAAGTATACAATTGTACGTATGGTTCTAAATATATTAAATAATAAATATATATCATAAGGTTGAAGTTTTAATTACTAACATACATATAATATTGAGACGAATATTTCAATAGAATTATAATATTAATTAACGTTATGCTTAACCCCTTTTTAAGTACTTAACGAAAGTATTTCTGTTATTTGTGTAACCTTATATGGACTGATGAATTGTATCTGAGGCCTTGCTTGTTGCTAACATCTGGTGACGTCACAGCATCCTAATGTCATAACCTTGCCTAAAACCAAACAACGACTATACCTTACCAAAGCCAGTTTCATGCTATTAATCCCAGAAAATCTTTATTTTTAACATCATCGTGCCTTTGGCGAAGGAACGCTAGTTGCGAAACTCTTCACTTGAAACAGACTGAAAAGAATTTGGACACAGTTTGATAATTATACTAGAGTATGTGCTAGTATGTAAATACTGAAAATATGGCAAAATTGGTAAATTCTACATCATATGATGAGTAATAAATAAATAAATTGTTACAAGTCACGAAAATTTAACTCTAGTCTATTCTGAGCTTGAAGATATTATTGTTCATATATATTATTTTCAAAAGCAAAAAGCTTCTCATGAATCGAACATTATCTTAGTTAGATACTAACCGGATACCCGGCGTTGTCAGTGAATCCATTTAATTTTACTGTAATAGATTTAGATTTATATATTTATACATGTTGTCCACATGAGATTAAACCATCATGGAAAGAGTCACATTTTTGAAAATTTGCCGTTACAGGCCACCTATTTTAAGAGCTGTATTTCAACATAATTACCGCAATTACTCGGTATTTGAATCGAATACACTTCATTTGTTCAATTTCGAGTTAATCCATAAATAATTCACATATTATGCACGCAATTACAACACACGGAAATATGAAAACTAAGAAATCAAAAATTATAAGAATTCCAAGCTACGACGCAATGAACTTGCGCGTGAGTGAAATGCCACTGATAATTCAAACGGTCGGCCTGATAATTTGGGATTATATTTTCTTTATTTGAGAAATAAATAAATTAATTTAATTTGGTCGTAATTTTAAAACAATTCTGGATCTCGACAAAAGCGCTACAATTATAGTTAAGACCCCAAAAATACAAAAAAAACAGTCAAAGTCGGTCAAGCCGTTTAGGACGAGAATAATTGTAAACACAAACGCACAGAAGAATTTCATATCTAAAGATAATTGGTTCTTAATACATGCATTACAAGTGTGAGCGTAAAGATTTCTCTAAATGAATGCAGCTTGATAAAATAACGTAAGAAGAAATCGTAGCACCTTAATAGTTATAATATTTTTCCGCAGAAAAAGGAGTTGAATATGTCGTTTTGTAAATTAAATTACTTTATTCTTTCTGTTTAGTTTTATATGCTCTTTTCTTAGATTGTTTCATATTCGTTCAGATCTGAAAAGTCACTTCTCCGAACAAACAACACAATACTTGCAACCTACGCTGATGACACTGCAATTTTATCTGCTGATAATGACCACCTTACAGCTGCTACTGCTCTACAAAATCGTATAAATAACCTTGAAGAATGGCTAGACTTTTGGAGTAAAAATGTAAATCCAAATAAATCAGAACAAGTAAATTTTACCAACAGGAAAGCAAACTGTCCAAATGTCTCAATAAATAATACACCATTACATATCACCAATGAAGTCAAATACCTTGGTTTACTATTGGACTCTAAATTTACGCGGGACATCCAAAAGGGATCATATACATATCATATACATCGACAAATGCATTGGGTACTTTGCAGAAACTCCAAATTAAAAACAGAAAATAAAATTCTCATATATAAATGCATTCTTAAACCCACATGGACATATGGTATCCAACTATTGGGGTGCACCAAGCCTTCAAATTCAAAAATTATTCAACGTCTTCAGTCAAAAAATCTTCGTACCATCTTAAACACACCCTGGTTCGTCAGCAACAAAACAATTGATTGAAGAGGAAGCGGCCAACTGATCTGTGAAGATTAATTTTCTTGTATTCACGTATCATGGAGCGTGGTCACTGGACCACTTCTCCCCTCATGTGTCATTCATCCATCCAATTTGCAAAATGTTCAAAATGAACAGATTGCAAATATCTTAATAAATAAATAAAATATTTTACAGACGTGTTGTTGTGGTATTCAGTCCTATGACTGGTCTGATGCAGCCCTCCATGCTGACCTATTTTGTGCAAGCCTTTTCATTTCTTATAACTAGCACAACCTACATCCTCCCAAATATGCTTAGCGCATTCTATCCTTGGCCTCCCTCTTCTGTTCTTACTTCACACACTTCCCTCTAATGCTAATTATACAAGGCCCTTGTGCCTTTGAAACGTGGCCTATTAATCTATCCCTTCTCTTGGTCAACGTCCTTTATATTGTTCACTTTTCCCCTATTCTGTTTAGAACTTCACATTTGTGATTCTATCCACGCATGATTTTCAGCTTTCGCCTATAGCACCACATTTCAAAGTCTTCTATTCTTCTCCTTTCCCCAACTCCTATCGTCCACGTATCGAACCCATATAACGCCACGCTCCATACGAATATGTTTAGCAACGATTTCCTAATATTCACGTTAATATTACCCGTAAGTAAATTCCTCTTTTTCACGAAAGCCTTCCTTGCCTGTGCTATCCTACTCTTTATATCTACTATAGTTCTACCAATCCTAGTTATTACGTTTCCCAAGTAACAGAATTCCTTAATTTCGGTCCCAATCTAATACCTTTGTTATTCCACTGTTTCCCAAACTACACTCCATTATCTTGGTTTTCCCTCTGTTAATCCTGATATTGAACTCTTTTTCCAGGACTCCGTTCATGCCATTTATTATGGTTTCCAAGTCTTTCCTGATCGCCCTAATACTACAATATCGTCGGAAAAGCTTAAGGTTATATAAGTAATATATTTGATAATATGAGATATATCCATTTAAGACAAATGTAATATTTTTACTCCTACTGAGCTTTCGTGTTCCATTATATTGTTATTTAATTGCATATTCCTTAGTAAATTTTTATTCTTTCTTATTCATTCTTCTATTCTTAGCTATGTTGTAAAGTAAAAGTTTCTTATTCTACTTTTGAGTTACGCAAATTAGTTTTAGGTTAATATAAAAAAATTCCTAACAGCTATTTGTAATATCGTGCCATGACTTATCCTATTTACCCACAATGTCAACTCATAGAATGAATACTGTATCGAAATCAATATGGGAAACACCAACTGGGTTGTAAATGCAAGATTCAACAAACTGAAATAGGTGTTGGTTTGTATGATTTAGCAAGACGCATTTATTAAGTTTGTTTGGACGCTCATAAACACTTAAGTTTTGATTTACTAACGGACCTTGGCTTTGTCCTTCACAACAGTTCCGAGGCAATAATGTGAACGTATCTGAAGGTCCAATCTAAACTTAACGTCATAGATACACAAACCTCTAGCGCTGTGTAACAGTTTCTATTAGTATTCATATTGCGACGGCTACAGATTAATTTGTATAGACTCTATTTCCCAACTGAAGAAGAGTTAATAAAATTGTGTTTACTTGTCCACATTACTTTCTCTTGAGAGAAATAGTCCTCTCAAAGTATGATGCGCAGCTGTCCGCCGTCCTGAGGCTGTTGTGGGAGTTGGCCGAATCTCACTTCAATATTTATGACAACTTTGTAGTGTAAAAACTATTCTGAAAACGTTAATGCAGTGAAATATATTGTGTTGATCTCAGGATATGGTGTTTCTTAAAAAACTGATCCGTAACTTTTAAGAGATAGGTTCATTGTTTGGGTAAAACACTTTTGTGCATTTTATTCGTATTAATTTAATGAACGTTATTAGAAAGTTGTTGTAGGGTTACGCAATATTTTCTTCCATGGAAGCTCCCACCCATCTACACTCCCCTAAAGCCAATTCACTACCTCCCTCTCGCTTCCCCTGCTCCGATTAGTTACGACTTGCTATGTCTCACCAGTTAAACGGAGGTGTATAGCAAATAAATGTATGTAAAACATGGTTTATAATTTTTTAATCATTCATACGCAAAGGGCGAAGAAAAGCTTAACACAATTTCAACGTTTTAAGTATTATCATTATTTATTATTCGTGCTACCGAAACACGTAAACAATTTAAGATAACTAAGTCAAGTTAATATTACAACTCGGATATCGTCAGGGAGGCGCTGCGGGAGTTTCTCGTTGACGCTTCAGCCCAGAGTGACTGCGGGACTTACCTGATCATGTCGGGGATGCCTCGCACTCACTCTCTCTGGGTATTTTTTTATAAAAGTTCTCATATGCCGAGACACCTTCACCTATTTTAGGAGGTATATGTACTGGGGTCAAAGACCTTGGGCATATGGCAAGAGTTGTCCGCTGATCCCATTGGATCAGTCGGCCAATTGCCTCCTGAAATTTGTGGAGACACGGAGAAGGGAATGCTGCGTCCCCACAGCAAACTCGTCTCCCGTCATTCGGAAGGGCGTGAGAATAGTACCCAATGCCCGACCTACCTGATGCAGGTTTTCTAGGGTTTTCCCTGCATCTCTTTAGGTGAAACACCGGGTAGGATCCTTAAACCATAGCCCGGGGGCCCTAGTTAACCCTTGGCTACCTTGCTCTACCTTCCGCATCCCCCCTTTTCAATTCCCTTCCTATGCTATTAAAGGGGAGTTGCCTGTTTCAGGATCACCCTCATGTAGCCTGTTACCCAAAAAAAAAATATTACAACTCAAAAGTTTGGTCAATGTTTCAATTATACCGACATATTAGCAGTATATTTTACTTACGACCTAAATAATTATGTTTTACACAATTCATTTTACTTGACTCGATTTGACCAAAATATGCACGTTATGGTATACTCCGTATATTGCCTAATGCATAATTCGTGTGAGCGTACTTCGTGGATTTTTACGCATCACCACGGTGACATCATGTCCATTACAGTTGGCATTTAGCATACTCAATAATTATCAAGACGATAATCACATTTGAATACCTGATGTCGTCTTTGTAAAAAGTATATTCACAGCGTCGTTGTATGCACAGGCGTATATAAATTGTGTACAAAGCTCATTGATGTAACAATATGATTTCCATGCAGTTTGTAAGAGTTTATTCCTGGCTAATTCAAACAATATTATATTCGGTACCACAATATCCTTAGTATTCGTTTATTTGTCTATTTAACCTTCGTATTAATATTAGTAATAAATTTTTATCTATTGATCTCATAGATAAGTACGACTTCAGGGATGTGGAACAAGTCAGAGATTCTACATACATTGTTATGATTTCTTAATTACTATTAACTCTATGTTACTATTTACATTCACATGATTATGTTTAACTTCCAATAAGATATGTGGAAGTACTACAGAGAAGTCAGCAGTTGTACCCGATATATAATACAGATAAATATTTTAATATCTACACTGTCTTATACTAGTATCTCAACAATGTACTATATCTACGGTACGGTCTATACTAAGATACACTCAACTCCATGAATTATTCAACAGATCAGGAGTGGTTAAGTAAAATTTAGTTTTTAATAAAGACTGAAAGTTTATTAAATATATTTATAACATTATAATGAACAACCTTTTGTATTACAGTTAGAGAATTCCCTTCCTTGTGTAAATTATTTTTATTTCTGGTATCAAAGCCACGCAGATCTGAGTTTTTATGTTAATATGTGGCTGTTAATAATCACATCAGTGATTGAGTACTGGTAAGTAAGAGTACGTATTTAAGAGCCCCCTGCATAAAGTTTTTGGTGGAACATTATATAACATTCTGGTAACTTTCTTCATTAGATTAAAAACTTTGTCTTTCTTTGATGCATTACCATACAATATTATACCATTTGTCATTAAAGCGTGAAAATATGTAGAATAAACTAATTTTCTTCTGTTTGGGTCACTTCAACTAACATCAAAGTTTACAGAGCCTTGTTTTTTTTTAATCTATACCACTCTTGGTCAACGTCCTTCATATTGTCCGCTCTTCCCTTCTGCTTAGAGCTTCCTCATTAGTGATTCGATCCACACATCTAATTTTCAGCATTCGCCTATAGCACCACATTTAAAAGGCTTCTGTTCTTTCCCTTCCTGAAACTCCTACCGTCAACGTTTCGTACCCATATAACGCCACAGCCCATACGAACATTTTTAGCGACGATTTCCTAATATTCACACTTATATTACCCGTAAGTAAATTCCCCTTTCTCCGTTACAGTATCTGTAACACCTTATTCGATTGGGTATAGGTTCGTCCACTTATTTGTGCTTTTTTTAATTAAGTCTAACTGATTGACCTGCATTTCTTTACAGAAATTCTGGTTTTCAATTTCGACTACTTTCTCGTGTGCAATTTAGTAGTTTTCGACGCAATGGTATTTCGAAACTACCCTCAGAAAAGTGCACAGAACACACCTGAATTATTTTTAACTCATTTGAGGAAAGGTAATGTTTGTCACTTATTTAATGAACAACGTGTATTCTGGACACTCTCTGGGGTACCGGGAGAATGTAAACTCAAAGTATCGTGAATAGTTACTGTATCGAGAATTTTAGTCTCTCTTGAGGTATCGTGTTTTTATATATGTTTTTGTAAGTTGTCATCTTGGTTAATTTGAAGCTAACGCTCAAGGGATAAATACCTGGAAAACACCGGTCACCCAGATAGTACATAAAATAAGTAAAGAAAATCTTTCTCTTTATATATATATATATATATATATATATACATAGCAGAACGGTCGTTCCTGTCCAACTCTTCCTCGATATTCGATGTTAATAACTTTTAGGGCGCCAGGTATTTTTTTGTCATAAAAACACCAAAAGATTCAATTTCGAGTTTTAATTAACAATCAGAGTACTAAATATACACATCAACATTCATCCTTACTTTACGAAATCCGACTTTCTTCAACCATAACCCACTGACGCCTGACTGCCTGCTTTCGCATATATCAGCCAATCCACAATGTCTCCTCCACAACAATACGTCCCGGAGCATTGTTGCCTGCCCTTCGTCCAACACGTAGCAACTCGCAAGCTACAAAACTGGCCTGCATTGTTTTTATCTGGGACTGTAATTTAACATGTTACAATATATTTTTATTGTAATAAGCTTTTATTACACAAACTACTCTAACAATATTGAAAGCAAATGAAAATCCAAAAGAAGCTTAGAAGCGGAAACAATTATATGATAGTGAGGCAAAGATAATACACATGAAGGCGTTCTTAGAGAAAATAATTGATAAGTCGGGCTACACTCTCCACGAAATGTTTACTTATTATAATTGTCTCATAGTAATGAAAAAAATAATTAATATTAATAACACTGATGAAAAATTGAAATCGTGTGGTAAATTTTTAGGACGCAGTATGTTAGATGAAGATGTGCGTCACAACGAACAAGGAGAATCTGGCAGTCATGTTTGCAAATAGCCACGAATATTTTTATGATATGCACTCTCTTTGTACGAACAAGCAAACAGGGGTGACGTAATGGGAATATCCTGCAAATTAGTGGCCAGAGGCTTTGCCAGAGGGCGTAAGTCCTGTCAAGGCCAACGCTGCTCAATTCTGAGAAGCGTGGCTTCAGTTCAGTGCCTCAAAATTGTACACTTCATTAGAGGACCCGGTGTTAATGTGGCGGGTGTTAATGGGTTAGTCCTCACTTCCGTAGTACGCAGTGAACGCATAACTACTGACAGTCCCAAGATGCACAGTTACTGTTGAGACAATAATAAAAAAATTGACTCAGTAAATGATATGTTAAGTATATTTAATTCTCCGCAAATAATTCTTTACACTGCAGATCTATAAATTTACAAGTTTAATCCCGGGTATTTAACTTTAGTAATGTGTGGACTGTAAAGAAAGATCTTAGTGGCACAAAATCTGTAGAATCTCGCTCGAATTAAAATTTTTAATTAATCTCAAACTCACCCACATTTAACAGTTAACGGACAACGCAGTAATCTCAAAAACTCCTAAAACTTAGAATTAAATATTAATCGCGGCATTTTTGGACATTTTATGTTCGTCAGCTCCTTCCACCACTTCAGAACCAATTTCTGCACCTACTCTTCGCTTGTAAATTTAATCCCACTTATGTGTGCATTCATGGTGGCGGAAAGATGTAAATCTGAAGATGAAATGTCAGTGAAATAAGTGGGCTGGTTCAAGAAATGAGTTCAAGACCACCTTGGTGGCTAAGGCTGTATAAAGATGGGCGTTGTCGTGAAACAAGCACACTTCTATCGTCGGTATTATCCTCCTTTTGTTTTGGTTGCTTCTTTAGATTTATTTAGGGTTTCACAATATGGTTGTGCATAGTCACCTCCTGAGACATAAATTCGACCAAAATAATACCTTTTCGGTCCCAAAAATCTGAGGTCGTGATTTTTTCACCGAAATTGTAGTTTTAAATATTTTTTGGCAAATGATAAATTTGTGTGATGTCACTGTGACGCCAGTCTTTTGACTCAGGCTGGTTATGAGGAAACCGCTTGGATTCGCGAAACAAATTCGGTTTCTACTACAAGTAGGAAGTGGATCACAACACGTGGTTCACACTTGCCGAGATATCTTACCGACATGTTTCACACAACTGGACACAACAACGTGAGTTTATGTACTACCGTGTTCCTGCGATGCTCGCTTTGTCAGGAAATCCCCCTCTAGCACTCGCTGTTTGCCAACCCTAAAAAGAAACACAGTCCGTTGTAGTCACAGAACACTTACTTTCTAAAAATGCCTCGAAGAAGTAATGATTTTTCGACCCCATAATACATGAAACGTAAAGATAAATTAATATGAATCGGCACTAGGTAATGGGCAACAAAAAGTATTATTCATATATATTAAACAGAAAAGCAGAATTAGGAACTTTGTCATTAACAAATTAAACAAATACATTAATGACGATAGTGTCTAGAAGATTTCGTTGTTTGGATACGCACATTATCATGAGGCACGAGCTGCCTGGTGCCTTTCGAAGATTTCCGCTACCTTCGTAATAAATATATATGATAAATTGGAAAAGCCTTTTATAACGCGGTGAAAATAGCTATAATTTCTTTTAACACTTATATTAAATGGGTTATTCCTGGAAGCATATTCTATTTTCAATCATATATTTTTCTCCATATATAACGTTATAGGAACGCGATAGCCTCGATTCACTGTAGTACAGTTAAGAAATCCGTTCTACAAATTTAAATAGTTCTAAATTTGTTACCGAAAGATCTATTTATTACATTAAGTGCTTTCTCAGAAATTCTGTTAATGAAAACTTGTGACACTTACTGAAGTGAAATAAGTCATTACGACTTTCGAAAGGAAACGTTTCCGAGTAGACATTAGCTGGTCATAGTGGATTATAATTAGCTATGAGCCATACTTGACGAGTGTTGTTATCACGTTACGTCATGGTTTAACAAGTTTTGAAGATTCAGGGATGTACACCTGGTAATAAAACAAATGCTCGATAACCACACATTTCATTTAAATTCTGTGGTGATAACCTGTTCAGAAATCTGAACACTGCAGGTAAGTGTACTTCTTACAATAAAGTTAATCAAAATTTCTTTATTAAAATATTAATTAATTAAATACGACCTACATAGACGCGATTTCTATTTTATATATGCATATATATTGTTGTATCGTCGGAACATTTGAAAATACGTTTACCAAGAAAAAGTTGAATATTTATTGACATTTTAAGTTAAAATATTTCGATTCGTGTATCTGATATAGTAAAATCGGTTTAACTTATTATGCAGAACGAGGAGAGAGAAATAGAGCTACAGCTTCAACGCCGTCTAGAGTTTCGATTTCATGTAACGTGTCGGATTCTTTTCTATTTCATAATCAGAGTCTTAGCCAATGTCAACAACATCGTCGAAAAAGTTCACGTCTCCCCAGATGTTACGCGGAGACCGTAATCCAAACATCCGAATGGGATTGAAATTAAACAATAAAAAAATCAGAAACAGATACAAGCAAATTATTTTGAGCAGACTTAAATATTCATTACAAAATGTTTAGAATTCCACTCTTTCGAAAAGACACTGAATAATTTTCGTCCCACGCTAAATTGAGATCAAAATGATTCCCAGACATTATATCTGTTTATTTCAGGAACTTTGTCACCATAGATTATACAGACCGTCCATTCGTCACCTATGAAAATTCTGTATTATACTACCTAAAAATTAAAGTAAGGGGACACCCGATTTTGAACCGGGGACCTCTCGATGTAGTCTAATGATCTGCCACTGTCCTATACCCCCCATTTCCTGTATATAATGAATGGTTCTTATCTGTAGTTGCTTCGTCATCTTGAAAATAGTTGCATAATTCTTCCATTTAGATTCTTTCCTGTCACAGATAAGACGTTGGTTCCAGCTGAGCTCATTATTATCCCTTGAAAAATAATAAATTGCTGATATAAACAAGAAATGTACATTATTTTACGTGTGGGAGTCCGTTGTTTAATTATTTACTAAATTCAGAGTGCAGCAAGTTACTAAAAAGAATGTTCAATATAAACGGTAAACACGCTCCTTGATAGAGATAGGATATTTAAAAGTTCCGCTGTCATAACGTAATTGTAATTCGTTGGAAAACATCCTTTGAAGTCTGTGAGTAGTTTGCGGCATCTCGAAAATTGCTTAATGGAAGTTTCAATCTGATACAGTAAGGCGCTAATAACGTTAGCAGGCATGGTGGTGTTTGGAGAGCTTCACGTGACCCTTTCAGATTCACGTTCTTCACACGTACTCAACCATAGTGTATATCGAAGGTACAGTTATGCGAAATGTGCGTAAAAGATGAATCAAAAACGGAAACTGATCGTATTTCAATGAGCTTCAGAAGTAAATAGACGTCGTCTCATATTTCTAATTTGCATTAATTACAATATGCACTTGGCCGACATTGGTACATTCATGTAAATTACGTTTGAGTCACCACTCACTTAACAAGTTTGCTGCTCTTTCATGATCTTTTTACTAGTGCATGTCAAGACTTTTTTATTTCTTCCTCACATCAGCCGATGACCACGTTGCGCAAACAAATCTATAGCAATAAATAAAATTGATGTGTCTGCTTGTCCGTATGTTTGTCTCGAATAGACTCCAAAACAGCTCAACGGATTTCAATGAAAAATTGAGGATTTAAAAACAACTTTAATATTGGCGCATATTTTATTTCGAAAAAGACATTAATATAATATAATATAAATATTACGGGAAGGTTTCTTGCAAAACGTGCGTTTTAATCTCCAAAAAGTTAATGCGGGTTTCCTATACTCTTGATCTGTTTATGCTCAGAAACGGCTTAACGGATTTCAATGAAAATTTCAGGGATTGAAACAATAGTTTTAACTTAAATTTTCCTGTATGTTTCATATCAATATATAACAAAGTTCAGAAGATATTCATTGAATTGCCGCGTGAAAGGCAGAATAAATAAAAACCCATTGCCAGTTATAAGTTCTATTAGGCGTTCCTATACCATTCATCCCACTTACTGTGTTATTATAAGAGTAATTTTGGCATCTATTGTTGTAAAGGTTGAAACCGGGACCTGTTCAAAACTAACTGCGAGTGATGAGGATTGCCGTGAAACGATCATAAGTTATACACCGTACTTTCGTTTCCAGGGCAAAATAAAAAGATCTATTTCCACGCGAACGAAGTCGCGGATATAGCTAGGCTTCAATCACATCATTTTGGTTCTGCAGCTGCACTTAACATCGGGAACCTCCGATGACATTTAAAAAATTGGGCACTCTACTATCGGGAGGTCCTGGGTTCTAGTCCCTGGTCCGGTTGACATTCTTCCATTATTGTCTTTCTTATAAAATTAGCTATAGGCTTTACAGAGATTCATTTGAAGCATTTCACTTCCTTAGGTTGTATTAAACAGTTTACCTCCTCTTTGACGTGCTATTATCTCATATCTATCTATCTCTCTCCCTCTTTTCTCTCTCTCCCTCACGCACTACAATATAACAAACATGTTTAATTAGTATGTTAAAAAAATATTTTAATCATAACCACAAGTATAACATCCCCTATTTAAATCTGGTATAATCATTACTATTGTAATTGTAATTCGTGTAAGCAACTATTGTATAATTCTCACATTTTACTTTATCTTAGAGGCATGTCCTGTTATATTATTTTTGGAAAATATAAATTTAAACTCTCTGAGGAAGCATCATATTTATTTTTAAGTTAGGGTGACAAATAATGAAATTAAACGAAGTATCGAAATAGTAGAAAGCTATATATCTATGTTGGTCTTACGTTTCAGTATTCTAGTGATGCATTCCTAGAATTCATATATAATCGGGTATATCGATTATTCATGACAGAACAGTTGTTTATTTAAACCTTACCGACTGATATTTAAGCATGCTGACGTGATTACCACCATAATATTTTACACGTACAAAAAATAAGTTTTAACAATCTTTAAAGACATTTATGGTATATATATAAATTGACAAATATTTGTCATATATTTTCATTTCTTACTAAATATAAAAACTTTTAAGATTACTGAAGTAATCTAGGATTTATTTTATTTTTACTGTACAGATATACTGATGAATATATTCTTATAGAGACCGAATACTCTGGTGCTGAGGAACTATGGCGAAATACAATTGTGACTGTATAAGACTGTAACTGTATGGCACTTTTAATATTTTACCTAAGTATATTAATAGAATAGACGTCTTGGCAAATAGAAGACACGTACTTGGAAGTGATAGTTCAATTCCCTGCCAAGGGTTTGACACGGACGAATGGTTAACACTTCTCGAGTAACGCTATGCATAAGTAAAATAAGAGAAATTGGCAACGTTGCAACTGAAACTGATGATGGTTGATCAACCTCTATTCCCAGTACTCATCTATAAGCATACTAACAAAAGCAACTATATAAAAGTTTTAATTAGATACAACCAAACTCATCAGCGACTTCATTTAGGCTTCTTGAATCCGTACGCTAGTAGGATCAGAACATCCGTACGTAATTGTAACAAACATTCCTGTAATAACTATAGAAGAAAAAGAAGGCACAAATAAATTCGCCTACTGAAATAAATATTTTAGATTATTAGATTGTTTTATATTATTAGATTTAAGCTAATGAGATATTTTTGAGCTTTCATGTCTTCGCGATTTCGTAATTACGTATATTCTAAATTAAATATGATAACAGCATTTTAATTTTGTACGCGTTATTACTCTGGTCAATAGCCAATTAAATATAAGACCGTACATATTTCTTCTATGAAACTCAAACACCTAAGGTGTAGATGTAAATAGAATCATCGCCCGATATGATAGAACTAAGAAGTTAGAGAGAACTTAAGATTTATAATGTTCGAATTGTGTAGAGTTCAGAAAGACGAAATAAAGATGGTAAAATAACTAATGGTTATCACAGACAGCCTACTAATTCCTGTGTAGATGAATTCTGGCACAGAAGTCTCAATTTTAACGTAAAATAAAATAAAAGGAAATAAAAATTCTGTTAGCATCTGCCACGAAAGATGTTGATATGAATATCAGGGTTTTACTTCTTAAAATAAAGATTATTAAGTAAGATTCTGAATCACTTAAATTTAATTATTTATTAATTTGCAATATGCAATCATTGAATAAATTGAAATTTCCAACGAAAAATAATTTATACAATTATTAACAATGATTAAATATCTTATAAAGTAGAGACGTGAGATCTATTCTAGAGATCGTCTTAGCGGGCCTTCTTATAGAATCAGAAATACATACATGAACCCTCCCTCTCGGCCCAACCCAAATTACTTGTAAAAAACGAGTACCTTGCTCATTTAGTTTTCTTCTTTGCCGTCATGAACAACAGCAAGCATTCCACCCATTATCCAAATGTTCATAGCCAATTGCAATCTCCTATCTCTAACTTTCTAACCTCTTACTATTTAAATGTCCACTCTTTAATTCGTAATATCCTGAACTCCTAACAGTGATCACTCCTCCTTTACTCATTAATTTATAAGTCCCGAAAATAAATTTTTCCTCGGTTTTAACACTCGAATATATGAGGTAAGCTGACAAGTGTTCCGTAGCAATAAATTATATACATATGAGTGTGTGTTTTATTCGTATGTTGTACTTGTAAGATACTAACTAAATATTCATAATTTGTTAATGGATTCAAAACAATCAGTCTCTATAATAAAACGATAAGCATAAAATGGTGATCCAGCATTGAGAAATTGTTTTGAAAAATTTTATATTTTTTGTTCAACAGTTTCACTGTGTAGCTCTGGCTACTATGTAAAGTCACATTTAGTTAGTTTTTTTTCTTTCTCCATGGCTCTGCAGCCCATTGAGGGCCTAGGCCTACCGAGTCGACTGCGGACTGTCATCTTGCATGACACATTCTGAATTTGGAGTGACACGTGTTCAGCGTATCGATCCTCCAACAGTCTTAATCCCGGTCTTCTCGACCATGACGTCACAAACATCCAAGCCCACGCCAGGATTCGAGCCCGGGACCTCTGGGTTGTGAGACAGCAATGCTAGCCACTACACCACACGAGGTCGGCCACATATAGTTTCTACTAATATTAAATTAAACACTATACAAGTCAGAAGTCGGATTTTTATTCAAAATCAAATACAAGACGTTTCATCCCAACTTTACGGACCTCTTCAATTGTTTCCATAAATAAAATTAAATATAAATGAAATTAACAACCAAAACCAGTCTCCAAGTTTATTAAAAAATTCTTTTGTTAGCTTTCGAATACATAGTCGTATTCATCATCTGTGAACAATATTATAATTAATCATCTCATATAATCATCAACTATAAAAATCATTGCAGAATACCATAGCTTTTTTCCTATCATCAGCTTCTAATTAAAATGTTAAAACTTTACTATAAAAAATGTACATACATATACTGCATAAATAAATTTTGTATAATATGGTTTATTACATAATGAGAAATTTTGTGCAGCTAACGCAACTTCCAGGGCCGAAATGAGGGTAAACAATACCAAACAACCCAAACACAAAACTTACATTCTTCTCTAGTTTCTCTAATTCTCTGCTTCAATTAAGTTTGGAAATAATCATCAATTATACATTTCAATTTTATAACAATCGCATTCCGCACGTTAGAAAAATTTATTTACGTATATATGACTCTATAAGTCGATATATTATAATTTGTGGTAAATCTTGTAACAGCCACGTGATACGTTTCGCCACATCAAGCCATCATTGGCTAAGTGTTGGGTCCAGTTTCACTTCACAATTTGCATAACCGGAGAATCGCCCTGCGTCATTGGTGTTTGTGCCATTCTTGTTCCAGTAAGACGAAAAAAAATTTATTTCACAGAACCGGCGTAAATTAAATATTGTCAAGAATAGCGTGACGCATTTTAAAGAAATTATTAGTTAATTTTTTGTACACCAGTACAAAACAGTGGTATGAGCACATTGACCAAATGCATTATTAACCTGCCACATGAGAGAGAAAACTGCTCATTACCAGACCCCAACGTATGAAAATGTTATCACATGACTTAAGATTTTTACTATTAATATAATGACTAGATTAATATGATGGCATTGTTAATAAAGTCTCTTTGAGATTTTGATTTTCGAAATGAATTGATGAAGCTCTTACCAGCTGGTTACTGAGACTCGTTATAGATGAAATAATGACGTAATTTAGAATGGGAATATATAGCGCTTACAAATACAGTCTGCTGCACTACTGCAATAAAGAAATGGAAACATATATATGAGAGTTGTAATTAATATTGTAGAAAGCACATCAGTGTTTTAAAGTGCAATATTTATATTTTATTTGTTGAAATTTTTTTACCGTATTTGTAATCTTACAGTTCAGCGTTCTATATTATGTTTCTCTTAATAAACAATACAAAGCTAAATTCTCCACCTGTGTTACACCAGTCTGGACGTTACCAATGCTTTTACTCAGATATGATCTTCATATGTTTTATAAAGTTAACGAAAAGTAACTTAACCCGAATTTTGAATGTCGGATGAAATTAAATGAATTCTACAATGCCAAAACATTAATTATTCTAAGTCAATTTCGTCTTATTGACTTTCACTCCTTACGCCCCCACCCCTATCTCCACCTTGGGGCAGAAGTCCGATTTAAGTTGCATGTTGAACGTCTGAATTGAACTCTGCGACTTCCATGACCCCAAAATAGACAGGAATTCTGGTTGCTTTCGTCTTATTGACTCTCAGCCCCACACACACTCCCCCTTATATTTGACATAATATTTTTACAATCTGACGAGATAAGAGCAATAAAGTAACATACACTCAAGTGAAGATTCCAACAGTTGAATTGTAATACTAAGAAATGCCAATAGTTCGTTCTCTTTTATGTAAAATATTTTGCGATTGACGATGTGAAATTTTTCTCTCCGGAAGTAATTAGGTCTACAATATTTGACTGCGACAAAACCACTGTACTGAAAAATTACCACGGCGGAAGTGGTTAAATTCAAGTTCATTGCCGTGAGATCAGATCAGACATAGCTATGCCAACTTAATGTATTCACCTTCGTCACTCTTCCATATCCTGTGTATCAATTGAATTCGCGCGATGAATCCTCTCTATCAAACTGACAACTTGCGCATGAGATAAGTACGTCCAGTTCATCGTAAACACGTCTGTTTACATGAGAAATTTCATTGCGATACGCCTTGGATACCCGATTGATTCCTGGTTCGTGATGCGCAATAGTGTCGCGTTCTGGTGTACTGGTCTAATCTGGATATCAGCTCAAGGCTGCGAAAATGTCTGGGTCTTCAGCTTTGGTGAGGAAGCACACGCCAACAAGAAACACGTGCAGAGATAATTGCATTACTATAGCCGATAAATCTTCGCTGAAGGTCACTATTGTTTTGGTCATGAATATAAATTGCAGTGTTGAGAGTTCAGCGCGGTTCCTCTTCAATAAAGAATCCGTTGTTGAAGGATATAAGAGGGGGAGTAAATTATGTCTACTTTTGGAAAGTCAGCCATAAATCACATTCACTAAAAAATTATTAGATTAGACATGCTGTTGATATCTGCTGAAGAAATATAAAACTATAGTTAGAAACAGTGGCACAATTACTTAAATTGGCTTATTTCCAACTGGTGACAAAATGAAAGAAGCCATGATAATTAATTTGGACCGTAGCCCAAAATTGAATCATCTAATTATCTGAAAGACCTGTCTTCCAAAAGGAAGCCTCAAAGTAATGATTTTCTGTTCCACTTGAAACCATTAACGTAGATGAAAGCGTATCAGAAGGATGTAATCTGACAATATATTAATAAGAAAGGTTCGCAAATAAAATTTGACCGCGTTTTAGTTATAAAATCGTATATTTTAAATACAAATTTTTTATAGAAATACCTATCAAAGTTGATTAATCCAAATTGAAAGCACTCATAACCATTTAAATTAAATTAAATTCATTACTTTTTAATATGAGGGCCAGTCAAACATAAACTTTTTTTTATCAAACCTTGTGTGAATAGAATTCCGTCTGGGTCTCTCCACTCTAATGTTAGTCTCATTCAGTCGATACTAGAGAAATGAATGAACAAGATGCTTCCGTTGCTTAACAGATTGTTATAAAGATTTTGACGAAAAAGGAGTGAGGCCTTCAGAAATTTTAACATAACTCGGGGATGATACTCTCTCCAAACCCCGCGTGTACGAGTGGCACAACAGTATTTTTAAGGCCGGGAAATAGTGAAAAATCAGTCATGATCGGCGTCCTCGAAATTCCATTAAAAAAACATCTATGCAGTAAGGGAGCTTTTGGAGAAATGTCTGCGCCTTACGAGAGTGCACATTCCATCATCAGACAGGAGCTTGGCTTCTCTAGGATCTCAGCGCGATGGATTCATCTGCCTCTTTCTCCTGATCAGAAAAACACCCGTTTGGAGATTTGCTACAGGCTTCTGGCCCGTTATGTTGACGAAGGAGAAGGCTTTTTCAGTCAGTGATGAGACATGAGTTCACTACTATACGCCTCAGTAGAAACAGGCAAGCAAAGAGTGGTGACGAAGACGTGAGGCTGCACAGATACAGGCCAAAACGCGAATGTTTGCCACCGTGTTTTGGGTTCATAGTCATTCTTTTGGTTGAGTTCCTCCACGATGAACAGTGAACTCCCAATATTACTGTCAATTGCTTGACAAAACAATAGCTACATATCGAAGCAAAGACGGCGCTTCCCAACCACAAGCGTCATCTTCCTTCACGATAATGCAAGGCCTCGCGCGGTGCACATAACTCAGACCAAATTGGAGGAAATTCACTATGATCAACTAGAACATCTACCACAGAGCCGAGATTTGTCACAGTGTGACTACCGTCTGTTTGGACCGTTGAAGAAATCTCTAGGAGGTCAAAGGTTTAATAGCGATGAAGAGGTTGAACTATATGTGCTCAATTGGTAAAAGAATCAACCTTCAGCTTTTTATGATGGCAGAATCAGGAAGTTTCCAAAACGCTGGGAAAATGTGTTCCGATACAAGGACACTATCTAGAAAAATGAGTTAAATGCTTTAAAACTCTATCGTTCACAGAAAAATTACTTTTTAAAATTCCCGTTTATATTTCACTGATCCTTGTATGTACAAAAAATTATAAAATTTGTTGACACACTAAGATATATCTGTACTTAAAGCACATTCTTCAATTCAATTTACTAATAGGCATTATATATATATATATATATATATGTTTTATGACAAAAAATTAGTCAACCAATTAAATTGTTTCACTTTTATTTCATTTTTCATAACCTTCGTGATGCATATTATGTTATTTTCTTTATTTAACAATTAAGCTGCCAGCCATAGAATTGTGAAATTTCCACCAGGCCATTCAGTTAGTAATGAACCTATCCCAAATCAAGATTACTTTAACTTTAAATATGCCCGGCTCGTTGTTATGGGAAAAAACGTTGATGACGTTATAATGACTCATAAGGAGTCACGTAAACAAAATATCTACTCTTTTTCTGAGTGTTCATAATCGTGGTCTTGCTGGCAAGCGAATAATTTAGTAAACCTACAAATGAATAAAGTTTGCATACCTTGAAACAATATACTGAACAAAATTACACTTTTCCACGCCACAATACACGAGTTTAAGAATCAGCAATTTTTGGCATTCATGTAACAATAAGAATAAATTATTACTAGTCATTTGTATCCAACAAAAATAATTCTCTTTGCATATCTCTCCTTACCCAATAGTTTCCTTCATAATATTTTTTATTTGTAGTCATACTACAGGTTTTTAAATCAATGACATCAGTATTTAAAAACATTAATATTTTATTTTTCATTAACTATAAAATAAAAATGATGAATTCTTTAAATTTACACAAGCGGCTTGTTGGTACCTTTTCCGTTTATTACTGTACTGGAATTACATCTGTATAAAATCTTTGAACTATCGCTGAATACCTTTTCACCTTCCAAAATTCGCCTCACCTTATCCGTGTAATATCTCTTCTTGTCTATTATATATTGAAATAAGTGTGCAAAACAACAGTATTTAGATAACTTCAAAGCAAAAATCACTGCCAGAATACTAGAAGAACTATTGACAGTTTTAATCTGACAGGAGTTATGACAGCTGATTGCAATGTTGATCACACCGCTACATTGTGAGAATTATTCCAAATGCCAAATTCATTTCATCACCCACAACACATCCAAGATTGATAGCTCTCCTAAAACTAATAAAAATGAGAATAATTTACACAAAAGTCATTAATAAGAGTCCTCCTTGTGAATGGAAACTATGAACACGGTGTTCCGATAACCATTGCTATGTGTCAGTTAGATACACATGGCAGTTAAGTGTGAATACAATTAATTTCTATAACATTTTCTACATTCGGAAAGCCCAAAATCACTCGACGCCATGTCATGGAGTAGAAATCTATTGTGTCGGCTAACAATGTCTTGATCAGTTGAGTCGAATGAGTCAGATACCAAATTGCCTTAGTTCCGATTTTGGTAGTTTCCGCCGTTAATTCTGGTCAATGGCTTAGATCCATTTCGATCGTAAATTTTCTGAAATGATCGTACTTGAGCAGACGTCAATTTCTGTTAATAAAGTTTTTTGGCTTGTTGATATTGGGAATAATTTCCACTTTTTCTATTTGTTGTTTTAAGTAGTGGACTACATTAGGGTCATTCATGTAGTGCATAAAGGTACCCAAGGTTTAAAAAACAACTTCGAGCTATAGCTCTACTCGAGAATTCCCCTTAATATGATATTTCTTAGAGAAACTTTCATGCGTAGGTCGGACTCTCCGCACTTGTCGCATGCCTTTCTGATAACTGGAGTACGATTTGTGGTTGGTACACAGCATTCTCGTCTTCACCAGCTTCCAAAGATGATCTTGGGATTCCACGTGCTCTTTTCGGCAAGCCTTTTATGCAAACAATTGACAGCTTGACAAAAACTCATTGCACTTCGTCACTAACAACAAATAGTCGGAGAATTACTAAAGCTGATTTCTCCCCGTGATTATGCATACTGCCTACTGTTTCCAGCCTTTAATTCGTTATGAGCTAAAAAATCCACCTTGATATAGTTTCTTCGAACTAACAACAATTTCTATGAAAATTAATTTTAAATTCTACATTCCTCGCTCTCGTGTCTGCTGTTATTTATAGGTTTTTATAAAACGTTTTTATTCTATGTGACTGACAGAAAATGTGATCGTTTTAATTGATTTTAAAATTTTCCTCTTCGCCCCTAACCAAAAACAAACTCTTCCGCAGTCAAGAACTTATTGGGTTCTTTGTATAATTGAAACTTTTATCGTTGTCAATTATTAAATGTCTTATAAATAAATTACAGCTTTTTTTCTGTATGAATATCTTCTGGTTTTCACAAAAATTGATCACGTCTCCGAAATGAAACCCGATCGGATTCATTCAGCCACGAGAAAGTTTTTGATATCAAAGATGAAGCCAATTAGTACCTAACGAATATAGCTGTTATTCTTTCCATAGTAAGTATTAGAATGGGCATCTTACAAGTTTGTTCTCACAGCAAGTTTGAGCACTTCAAATATTTTTGTAGCGTGTAAAACACGACCTTTGTAATTACTTTCCGTTTCAATTTATCGCCAATACACAGAATGAAAAATGCATTTATCTTTGTCTGCAATCAGTCGACTATAATTGCCAATTCGTAACAATTCTTTAAAGTTGTAAGTTATTCACATTTTCTAGATTAATGAATTAATATTTAAGAATAGTGCCATTCTTTATCCTTGAAGCACCATGCATTTCCTTCTTTGAGCCTCTGATATTTGTACATCTTTGTCAGGAATTACTACGTAAGATTTTATGCATAAATGTGACATCACAAAATTATGATTGCGTTATGTTATACCCTATCTTTGGGAATTCCCATTTGGAGTTAAATCCGGTTCAAACACGTATCAACGTTCTTATGTATAGCGCACATCTCTGTTTATTTAGTTTAATTTGTTTATATATAACTTAATCACGTTGAGTGTATCTGTCGGCGAAGATGTGTCGCTATCCCAATTATTTAATTATTATCTTGTTATTCTAAATTTTACTTTTAATGCTCTGCGGCTGGAACAAGTAGGGCCAGGTAAAATTCTAGGAAGAGGTTTTCATCTAAAGATAGCAAAGTTCCTGGAATCTGCCCCATCCCTGCAGACTCCGTAGGCAACCACAAACGTTATTAGATTAAGCAAACATTTTTCAGATCATAAGAGTTCATTCTTTGCTGGTTCTTGGTGGTTTAATGGATGGAAAAAGGTCGGTGGAAGAGACGAGAAAAGCAGAAAGCACGTTGGAGGATGATCCGAGCTATCCTGGTAAGCCGTCGAAGGTTTAGTTCCTAGGAGTATTGCCACAAATGAGTTTAATTTTTGTCTTTTGACAAAAAAATCATTTTTTTATTCGAGTTCCCACAGTAAACACGGTAATCTTGGGAAAAAGTGGTTCATGCTAAGGAGCCGGAAAATTATTTTTTAATGATTTTTTCTCTTGTAAAATAAATGTTTATTATTGTTGAATAAATTTAATGTTGTAATTTTAATTTTTGATTGATTTTCATTTAATTAAACACGTGGTATGCCATTTATGCAGACCTTCGACAAGATTTTGAAGCAAGTACATGCTTACCAATACAGCATACGAGGAATTTACGATTCTATTAATATTAAAATCTGTGGAAATGGTTTCCTAGAAGCTAAAGGAACTGCTAAGAAGAGCTTTACCGAGTACAGGCCTTAAGGTGTATCAAGGTCATGGTCTCGACTCCACGATTGATCCTTTGAATAATATCGTGTGGTATCCTTGACTTAGTAAGGTCTGGAAGATATTATTCAATAAAATCCAATAAGTTTATATTTGTACTAAGCCACACTAAAATGTGAAATCTATTTCGAAAGTTTTTAAAAAACCAAGCTGCGTTTTAGGAACAAATCATTCTATTTATAATTTTACCAGGCTGTATGCTTTCAATTGTTACTGTTATTTCCATTCATAGAAAATGTCATACTGTAGTAATTAAAACATTAGAAAAGTATCCCAGACTTACTCGGCGCTGGCATTGCAGGAAATCTTCTGGGGTTAGTAGGAAAGTGAGTGAATTTGTAGGACGTTCGGGCGACTCACATCTCTCCAGCCATCTTCTGGAAGATAGTAAATGGGATGTTATTCTCCGAAACGTCGTGTACTGCAAAAATTGTTTAATTAGCATAAACTCATCAGTGACATACTTCTGGCGTAATTTTTTTGAGAAAAAGAAAATTTCTGTTATTCAACAATGGAACTCTTCGGTCAAGTTTATCTAAAACTTTTCAATAAATTGGGAGCTCATACTCTTACATATCAGTGCATACAAACATTAATAGCATTTGATTTAATTATTTCACTACAAATTCAGCGGTGCACAATTTTAGGACTAGAAACAAACAAAACGTATGTAAGCAAGGTACAACACACTAATTTATCAAGGAAGGAGCCCATTATAATTGTATTACTACATATATTAAACTAAGATAAAATTCAACGGGTAAAATAAAATGCTGAAACAACTAAATCGTTGCTTACCCAATGCTTATATTAGATTAATGGTTATAACTTGAAATGTATATTAAAATAATTTTGCGTACTTTTCTTCTCGTTGACATGTATGCGCAATTTCTTTAGCCATATCAAGGAGTGATAAATTGGTTTTGAGGTTGGGTGAGGCCATGTGTGGATGAACATAGTGTGATAGGAAGATGGTAACTTCAGCATACGAGCCTAAATACGTTATACAATAAAGGACACTCACGCTTCCTTGGAGTTCACCGGAAATAATTGGACAGATATCAGAGTAGCATTGTCCATATTTTATGTGAAAAAGAAACTGTTAGGCTAATATGACTTGTTAAGGAAGTAAATATCACTTGAAAGAGATGGCTTGATCTTGTATAAAAGGTCCTTCTTACCACATTCTGTCAAAGGTCAGTTGTGAATGTATAAAAAGTGTTGTTGAACAGTAGGGCTTGTTTTATAGGCGCTTGAAGATAACATTTACTACTCGACGGCACTGTGGAGTCATACTTAATGAATCCAAATTGTTTTTTTGGGTGGTTAACAGGCTACATGAGGGTGATCCTGAAACAGACAACTCCCTTTTAATAGCATAGGAAGGTAATTGAAAAGGGGGGATGCGGAAGGTAGAGCAATGTAGCCAAGGGTTGACTAGGGCCCCGGGCTATAGTTTAAGGATCCTACCCGTGATTCGGTATCAAGTAAATCATTGTCATCCAGTCTTTCAAGTAGAAGTTTCTCTACTATTATGGAAAATTGAGGTAAAATTTTTAGAGCAGTTTTAAATATGAACTGCCAACTGGAAAACTCGGTCTGATCGTTTGAGTTCGGGTAGTCAAAGCTCATGCAGAACGGAGATTGGCAAGACAAGTATAAGACAACTGTAAAACAATTTACTGCAGATCTTAATCAGCCACATATCGAATAGATAAAGAGACAAAAATTGTCATGAGAGGGAGTTTTTTTGTACAAAAAATCCTGGAAAACAATGCAGTCCCAGAAATTAAACTTAACTGAACGCACAGCGTTCTATCTACATTCCAACACTCGTCTTCTCATCTTCTTTGAATTTGGAGGAATGTTTTTCTTTCATGACTTAGTGTGCTGTTTCGTGTAATTCGTTGCTAGGTAACATTACACGGCTAATGCTGTGGTGAGCAATTAAATTCACGAAGTGCTCAGCGTATATTATTAATTGTCTGTGACAAATCATCGCGGCAAATATTTATCAGCCACGTAAAGCTTGCATGTGTATATTGAATGATAGTAAAGGTTTTCCTGGTGTGATTATTTCGGATAAATAGTATTGATATGAAGAGGTTTATAAAATACTTACAACAATGAAATGTTGCGCCATGTTGGAGAAGAAAAATGCTGGAAAAGAAACTGGTACATTAACATTAACGATGATATAAATATCCTTAGTAATTTTACTGTAACTTAATTTAATTTCTTTACCTGCAGTAGCAGGCGATTCAAAAGTAAACACAACAGTCCTACTTAACCTAATTTATACTTCTATCTCATTCGCAGAAGCATACCGAGTAAATGATGAATTTAATACTGAACTTCACGTTTTAAAAAGTTTGGACAGTGAAGCAAAGTGAAATAGTTCTTCATGGTTAAATCATCTTCAGCTAAAATACCCATAAGCACCTATACTGCAATAGAAGTGATTTTTATGTGTAATGATGCTGAATAAGTAATTTGATTTGATATCTTCCTACTAAAGTGAAAGTGAAAGCTGAAGTGAAAGTTGTTTCCCACAACAGAGGCAACACAGGTTTTCTTCTTCTGATTGCTGGATAGATATTCCTTCGCGGTCAGTGCCAAGGTTTCAACAAAGAAGGTAACGCTGTTTAATTTGGGACAAAAATTCAACAATAATTGAGTGGTATTTTACTAACAAATTTTCGATGTGTTACCCTAGCTAATTATGTACCAATCCAAAATTTAAGTTTTGAATTTCGATTGTGTATTTTCAACACATGTGAGTACGAACTCTTCCATAATTTTAATGTACTTTTGGAGCGCTGTAGTTTTAATATTACATATTTATTTCTTATGATACAACTATTAATGATTGTATTTTTTGGTAAGTGTACCATTTTACAATTCTTATCATAATAATGAAAATCTTGGATGCCTATTGATACATACATGCATACATAGAATTTCTTCATCACAAATATAATATAAATATTATTGTAATAATTTTAAAACATAAAAGCCAATTATAACGTTTAAAATGTACCAATACATAATAATAAATTATAATGTATTGGACTCAGGACGAGACGTTCCAAGCATTTGTCAATTCGGATTATTTCACAACAGAGTTTCAACTCACATTGGCGAAACTGTTTCAGCAGCAACAAAACAAAATGATGAAAGGCTTCGTGATTTCCAGAACATTTCATTACTGACTGATAAATCAGGAAAACTTCATACTATTACCAGATATAAGAAAGCTAATACGTGCCATGTTACACAAGCCATATTATCAAGAAAATTTCTTTGTGTAGTCATACAATGCAAATATATAGAAGACTCATTATTCGAGTATTTAAAACATCTGGGTTCTCTAAATACCTTGATGCGTCAACTTTGCCAGGAAATAACAGCATGCGTATGTTGCATAAAGGAAGAACAAATTTGGCAAGAAATCATTAAGATTAATTGTAATGTTATTCATATATTCTATTTCATATTATTCTTCGTAAAATAATTTTCTGTGATTTTAAAAACAATTTTATATTTTTAAGGTCCAAGTTTCTTTTTTACAACATATTTCTTTGCTTTGTATTTTTTGAAATGTAGACGCATATATCTTTTCGTTTGTTCGCATAAAAAATGTAGATTTCCAGTGGGCGCTTAGAAACTATTTTATAAAAAGGGATCAGTATGCAAAATAAGTTCGGAACCTGTGATGTAGGCCATCGCGATAATGGATGTGTGAACTGGTGCATTATCGTGATGAAACAACACATTATTTGTCACCGATTGCAGTAGTTTTTTCTTCATTTCATCACACCGCAATAAAAGCGGATAGTAGTCGCTTTTCCTTTATTGATGAGAACCAATGTAAATTATTCCAAAAAATACACCATGCTCTTGCCAGCAGTTGGATCTGTTTTCGCCTTCTTTGGAGACAATTCTCTCCTTTCAGTCCATTGTTTTGAATATTCCTTCGTCTTAGAATAAGTGATGGACCCAAATTTCACACATAGTTATGAATCGACGATAAAACTCTGTTTCCCTGACAGGAAACATCGCCAAACACTCAAATGAAACATTCACACTATGCACTTGACCTTCCACTGTAAGCACTCGCGGTACCCATTTTGCGCAAATATTTCTCATATCAAATTTTCAGTTAATATGCAATGTACACCAAATTTTTTAATGCGTACCTTACCTGCTGATCGCGTACTTTCAGTCGACGGTCATTCTATAACATTTTGTGGATTTTCGTTGCCCTTTCTGGAGTGGTCAAGCATTCGGCTGACCACTACAATTTTAGTCTTGGCAGCTTCATACGGCTTCGTTTAAAGACTACCATACAATATTTTATTGTTGTCAACAGATTCCCCCAAAGTGGACTGGACTTGAAAACTTCAAAGGAAAGTATTGAATTGCATCACATAACAACGGAACAATGGTCAATTTGTTACGTGTTTACAAATTCACTAAAACGTTCATTATTGATGGCTATGAAACAAACACTAAACAATGTAGCGTCTTCTCACTTAAGCTTTAATTGTCCCGGGTGTTGATGCCACACTTCAGCCGGTGCGGGAATATAATAACTGGACGATTCACAAAATTAAAAGAAATAGATCATATTATTGCTTTATAACCCAATAAGAAACTGTGTTAAAATGTCGGAATACATCATCGTCGACGGAAAGTGAATTTCACCAAGTTGCAGGAGTTGTATAATTAACATTTCAAATTAAAGAAACAGCTACATGCCTTTTTGAAGGCCAGTAATGGGCTGCGGAAATGAACAACGTATATGATCAAAACAAAACAATGCATATTATGTTTTTACAATCCTCCAGAACCAAGTTGTTCATTACAAAGAATGCTAAGTTTAGGAGCCAATAAAAATTATATTGAAGAAACATACTCGCTTGGAATTCACCACGATGACCAGACGCACGTTTAATAACGAAATTAAATATCATGACTGTTAAATCAACATTAAAAACGAATTGTTGATTAAAACGCATTTACAGTTTTGTAATAATTGTTAATGATATGTTAATATAGTTCAGGGAAATAATTTCATTTTATATGATTATTTTATTTTTATTATTTCTGTATTTAATTGCGCTTTATGAGAATAACATTACATAATGCAATAATATTTATCACATATAGATATATAATATATTATATTGCCATAAAAATAGTTTTCTTAGTTTAGCGTATATAAATAATTAAAGTATTATATAAATATTTCCTACAGGGGGAATCAAGCATTTCTTATTATATTTAAGAAATTCTTATACCAAATTTGAGTTAACTCTCAACGTTGAAATATATTCTATAGTTTGATACTATAAAAACCTATTAGATGTAGAACTTCAGATTTTAATCTGTATGCCATACCGAGATATTGTAACTCAAAATTTGAAGAAAAAAATTAAAATACATTGTAAAAGGCTGTAATTTGTAAATGGTACGTCACTCACCACTGATTATATAAATAAATAACAACTCCATTATGTGTAAAATCACGAAAAATTCGCAAACTTTTTCTTCTTGAAGAAATAAGCCTACTAAAATGGAATTTTCTTCATTGTAATGGACAACTTCGTTCTACAGAGAGCACATGAAAGAAATTTTATTAGTCATGTAAATAAAGGTTTCATTGGTAGGCGTTAATGTACTGAACACGATACAGTTGATTTGAAAAGAATACAACACAGTTATGAATAATTTAGAAAATCGTAGATACCTGCGCATCCGAAAAACAGCCAGAGACGTGCAACAAAAGCGTTGGTCATATAAATGAAACAAAATTAGTTTTCTACTGCAGAAACACGAGGGAATGCACCAACAAAATGTTAATTTTTTCTGATCAATTTCCTTTTTTTCTGGACCACTTGGCATGGATAGACCTCTCTGACCGACTCGAATGCGACTTTCAATATTGGTGTCTACTTTTTTTAAAACGCGATACATTTTGGTATTCATTTCTGCCTTAATCAGGTCGTAACTCTTGAGTTTACATATTATTTAATAAATTCTACAAAATTTTGAAATTACCCTTGCTGAAAATAAATCAATATGTTTATTTTACCATTGATGCTAGTTTATTATTTGATTAAGATTATAAAATTGATAATGTTCCCCATCCCCCATCCAATTATCGCCGGACGTGTTGCGTTTCCTCGCAGCATGGTGCGGATACTGCGGGATGGGAAAACGCACCTGCCCCGCAACCGTCCAAGTGTGACATTTGTTGTATGATCCGCAGCGGGCTACCCGCACCCACAACCTGTACAAGTGTGGCACTAACCATATGAGACTGGTACTATAGACCTATTTTGCTTTTCAAACAAAAACCAGCTGTACGTCAGGCCGGGTACTTCAGGGACTACCCACGTAGCTCTACTGCTTAATTGAGTGATACGAACAGATGCAAATATTAAGTCTTTGAATTTGAAGGTACGCAGTGTTGAATTCCGTTTTAGGAACGACCTTAAAGAAGCTATACTGTGTGCAGTTTAAAGGCCTTTCTAATTCACTACACTCTGGCAGGCTTAATTTTAAGCGTTGCCTCCCAAAAAGAACCATATTTTTTTGTAGAACTAAAACAGTCCAGTAGTATATTCATGCATTCTAATTGTGGTTTCTTCTGTTTCTGGAACGCACAGTCATAGTTATTAGCATTATGCTAATTTTAAGATTTACTCAATCGTTTTCCTCCTGCCGTATGTATGAATAGCTGCACGAGTCTTAAGCTCTACTGGTGTACATGGATTTCTTTATTTATTGTCTAATTTACTGTAAGGTGTCGATCAATATATTTGTCGGTGTTGAGGAAGTTGTTCGACTCTTACGATATGACCAATTTACACCATCTGTACAATTTGTACACTTTTGAAATTTGAACATTTGGTACAAATACATTTGATATTATTTAAATATAAACACGTTTTGTGGGTAAAATCGTAGAATTCCTGACCGCGACCGACGATTCGTCACATTAGGACATTTACGTGAATTTAAAATATATATTCACGCTCCGATATTTTAGGCTTCGCTTGGAACTAATTTCAGTTTCGTACATTCATTGTTTCATGAAAACCTATATTTTCTATGAAACTAGAATTAATTGCTTTGAATGTTTTTCACGTTATTGGTGTTTGTCTTGCAAGCCGCTCTCAATAGCTCACTGCCATACGTAATGGTGGCGAAACTAATCGGCGGTGACGGACCTTTTACGCCTGTCGGTCGTGCACGAATTTTTGAAGGCCGTTATTCCTCAACAATACATCTTCAAGGCCTTACCATAAACAAAGCCGTCATTAACTCTAACTCAAAATCATCAAACAAGCTACTTTGATAATCAAAAGAAAAAAGATAGTCATTCATAATTAAAATTTAAGCATTTAAAATAAAGGACTGGTATCAAAAAACGAATGATTTATTGGGTTCGGTTAACTTCTACCACATCTAAAGGTAATGTAGTTAAGTTTTATGTGGAATTTGCATGTGTAGGCTCTGAACATCTCTGCGATTTGCTAATTATTATTGAACTGCTTTTCTTGTGCGACGATCACGTTTAAATTTCTTTTAATTTAATCTCTTTATGTCTTTTATAAATACACCTGATAAATTCTAAATGTAAGTAACGCAACGTAATGATAAGTTTTTTATTAAACATTGATTTGTTCTGGCGAATAGGATGTCATATAATTTATTATTATTTTCATAGCATGCCACGCGAACTAATCCTAAAGAGAAGTCTCTTTCTCTGACTGTTACATTGTAACGTGTAAAATTGGTCCCAATATATAGTACCCAAATTCACTGGCAGAGTGAAGCACTGTACAGGTAAATACCTTTTTCTATGGCAGAACTTGTCCTTATTTTTAGAAAAAAAAATTATTGTAATCTGACTTATTTGAAGGTAAGTAACAGTAAAAATAGTACTGAACCCCAAATTCAAATATGAAAATGATGTAAAAGTTGCTAAGTAAACTGCAACTTTTGACAAATTATAAAAAGTGCATTTAAGCAAATATAAATTATTGCTTGAAAATGATGACCAAGAAGTTCGTTAGGAGTCATTAAATTATAAACAAAAAGTACTATATAGACAAAAACTCAATACGTTTCATTTGGGACGAAACATAGTACATTATCTATCGCCACTATAATAATATACAAGTAATTATTATTTGTAATTAATTTAAATCTTAAGTGGCTACAGGACCATGATATACCGCTAGCTAATCCTTTATTTCTCGTAATATATGGGGTTTCATATTACTTTAAATGTTAAATGTCATGTCACAGTTTTATTAGCTAATTAAGATTTATGGATTATGATCAGATTTGTATCGTTAAATTAATTCCTTTCCGGGGTAATCAACCATAGTTTTCAAACTTAAATTGTGGAAAATAGAATTTGAATGGTATTTACAAACACTAATTATCTAAAACTGTACAACGGATACATTATTAAAGACATTTTTCAATAGATTTTATATGTCAAGCTGTGTCGAATCATTCAGTCGATTACCGATAACTAACACTTATGCAGGTACTTTCTAGAGCCAATCTTCACATAAATTTATTACCCTCTACGTGATAATGGTTTATTACATTGTGCTCAAAGTTTTCACTGTAATGGAATGTTGCTTTCAAAACGTGAATCGAAGTGAAAAGATGAGGAAATTCTAATTTAATTTGTATTAATAGAATTGTGCTAGCTTCTACTATGAAGCCTTAATTTCAATTAATTTGAATATTAAAACAAACATTTGACAGTATTAGCGATTATACAATACTTTTTTCGTATACAATTGTCTGCAACGTTAGTAACTGTAAATCACAAGTTATGAAAGCGGTTTAAATATCGAAATAATATTGGGAAATGCATTACCAATACGAAGGCAACGGGGTGGAGGAAATTAAGAAAAGGGTTGTAAAAGGAAATGAAGGATATCCAACACTGTAAATCATCTTACACTTAATTGTATTGTTAGAAGACAGGTGTATTGCCAGAATTTCAAAATAACTATAACTTAGAATATTTTCATTAAAACATAGACATCGTCCTTTTAGAATCATTAAAGTATATAATAAAAAAGTTTAGATAAATCTTGAGTTTTATTGCCACTTCATGATTCGATTATTTCTGTAAAATACATAATAAATTTATTGCAAATGAGAAACGCCTGCCTTCACAAATGGTGATTCCAAAAGTATAAAAAATGCGAACTCCAGACATCCGCGTTCCACAATGACGTCAGCAACCAAAATTACATGTCTGTAATCAAAACCTGCTTAGGTGCCGTCTGTTCGGAGCATGACTAGCATTTTCTTATATTTAGGGTTTGTGTGAATGCCTCTGTTGGCACCAGGAGTTAAGCAGCCTGCTATATCTTTTAACTGCTCACCATACACTGATAATTTAATTTGTTCCGTATGTTTGACGATCACCTACGGTAATCAATTCATGAATAATTTCAGATGTACTTAAAGTCATTGGGTCACTGCAATTATATTAACCTGGCTGAAGATGGCTCAAAACTGTACACTATAATATTATAATATTTTATCCTCAATCAATAAAAGTTAATTTTGTGCAACGTCGTGAATTAATTTTTTTCTATTCAACAATCAAATGCACAAAATTAGAATAGATTTTCAAGAATTGTTTCTTGAAATTACCATGTCAGACGTTGTAATGGACAAAAAAATCAATTACATGATAATGATTTTTAAAAATCTTGCTTTTATCCCCTTCAAGAATTCCTGAAATTTGTATTGCAGGATATAATTGATCAAATTTGAGGGTAATAGAACTGAATAACAGGCGTCATAATGGTCGCTATTAAATATGACCCCAGAGTTTGTTGCATATTGTCGACTTGTTTAAATAGGTATAAACATAATTTTATTGTATAGATAGATTATATCGGCGCGCTCAAGACAACAAAAGTAGGCACTGAATTAGTCAGACCTTCCTAGAATGTCATTCTGTATACCCCGACCTAGAAGTCGCGATTTCTCAATTCAGGTCACCACAAAAATTTTCTCTGACTCTCGTTAGACACACACAGAACCGCTCTTGGAAAGACAGTTTTCATCTATACCCGTATCTATTGCAATTATTTATAAATTTAAAATGTATTTTTGTCGTAATATAAATGTGGTCTTGAGTAAAAAAATTATTTATTTATACTAATTAAAATCAATTAAACCAATGTTTCTTTTCAAAGATATTCCACTTTTATTATTACTAACAGGGCTTTTTGAATCACGTTGGTCATAAATGTGAGTGACCTATTGTTAAACTTGTGTGCTCAATTTTTAATACATTCCGAGCACATTTCTCCAACTGTTGAAAATAAATTAATTAATTAAGGCTGGATTTGAGATTTTCAGCCCAAGGAGCAGTCCCAACCTTGACAAGAGTTATGTAATCCCTGTGCAATCAGTTTGGCGTCCTCACGGCACCAGGGACGCGCAATCGTTCCGTGTCATCTTCCGCGCACTCTGTGCATCTTTATTCCACCTTCAATTATCTCCTACATTACATTACACAATATAGACAAAAAGTTTCGAAGAAAACTTCATTTTTTAAAGTTGGAAAACTCTTTGGTGCTAAAAAAGAAGGAATCCCGAAATAAACAAAACTCTAATTTATAACATTCCAAAACATGTTATGAAGTATTTAGGTTAATGTCTAAATAATTTATTATTTAAGACAAACTGCTCACTTTCATGCCCAAATTCCTAATGCAATGTACAACTTACCGAAATAAAGTTGTTAATTTTATAGTTTCAGAGAACATTGGGACATTCAATTTATGTTTATCATATTCAACAGTGTAACGAAAGAAAATATATTGAATACCCCAACTATTTCAGACTGAGACGAAGGGTAAAAGTACTATCGAGCGGAAGAAACCAACGATAATGGACTGTATTTTGACCCCAAAAATACACGAAACGCAGCATATGCGATAGACCTTCGAACTAGGAATCTAGAATAAATATATAACGTTGACGAGATTGAAGTACATTGTTACTTCTTGGTTTCATCTATAATATTACTGATAGTTGTAATTATCTGTAATGATTTGAATTAATAATTAAATTAAATGGTCAATAAGTGAAGGAAAATTTAATAGTTCACAAAGGAATTAACACCTTAAATTCAAAATCACGACATTTCATCCCTGTTTTGGAACTTCATTAGGTATACTGTAATGTTTTTAACTTAGGGATATGTTAATTTATTTTAATCTTATACCGACTGGTAGAATTTTACTAAGACAGTAATAGGACAGGGCAGAGTTAAATATACATGAATTAAAATTTATATTTTACTATAAAGAACCAAAATATTCTTATCTCCCTAATCTAATAAAAACTAATTGAAATTTGTATTCTGCTCCATGTGAAAGTCCCGTTTAGATGAACTTTAGAATAGAACTCATGTATCTAGTTTATAAGATATATATTTTTTGTGTAAGTATTGTAAATATATTTTGTTAATATTTAAAAAAAAGGTTAGCTACGGAAATCATTATTTAATAAATGTTAAATTTAATATTTTTAACAGTTTTATAATAATTATTCATTTTAAAATAGTTTATTCCCCCCTTTATTCATTTCAGTACAGCACTGCGTCTCTCGTCTCTTCTCTAAATAACTTGTCACCTACCCTCCCCTCCTAGTCGAGACTTTTCTACAACTTTGGCCACTGTCAAGAAATTCGAAGACTGATTAAGGGTTTCCTTCCTGTAATATTTATGAGCCTTTGGCTTGGTCGTCGCCAGAGCTAACGCAATCACAAGGGAAACTAATAAATGGGCGTTGTTTGAGGCTCTCTAAATCTGTTCGACCTATGACCACATAAGAATTCCGGGTGCAAAAATTAGTCCCACAGAATTATTAAAATAAAAATAAATTCTCAATTTGTTTATTCCACCTATGTACACAACAATACAAGTCAATATAAAGATCAACTTCGTGATGCTGTATGTCGTCGAAGGGTTTCGGTATTGTGATTTTTATAAGAAAACAATGGAATAAATATTAGTTGTTGCTGTCGAATAAAAATTGTAGCACTGTTTTCAGTTTATATTATTTCATTATAATCGTATTAGAAATATATATTGTAAATGATCTAAGGGGAGGTTTATATAAATTACTTTAACAAGTTATTTGCGCCTTTAAAAAAATATTTATATAAAAAAACATTTCTTTCGTGGGCCATGCGCACTATTACAATTATATACATTAATTAAAGAGGAAGATTGGTTAATTTAAAAGGTTTCCTCACGGGTAATTATTGGGGTACCAACGTGCAGTAGAAATTGCACGTTCGTGACGAACCTGTTTCATCCTCTCAGCAATTCCGGAAGTTCTGCGTAGTCGTTTTCCTTCTTCCACGCTGACACATTCAGGTCGGGGTTGTGGATTTGCCCTCTGTTGACGGGAAAAGGCTCTGGTACTGGTACTACCCGGCGATTGAGGAAAGCCAGTTCTCCTTTTCTTCAACACTCCAACACACAGTTACTATTAGTTGCTTTCTACTTAAAGCAAGTCCTAAGTTCTGTCTTTCCTTACTCGCTCTGCCTTCTAACTCAGGAGCAGCCATGACCACTTCTCTTTCAACTCTCGTTCCAAATTGACATTAATTGTTCATTTCTATCTTCTCTTCTACTTCCTCTGCTTTCTTTTCCTATCCACGTTCGAGCAACACTCCTGTCTCCCCGCTTCTTCGGCTTTTCAACGTATTAATCTACTATCCAGCTTCCACCTCCATTTCAACGTCTTGTTCCACACTGCTCATTTTGCTTGACCTCACCTCCCAGAAAAACCCTTATTCCCCCTTCTCCAAGGGAAAGCGCTACCCCACGTGACGTGTGTTTGTCAATCTTTATGCGTCCTTCGTCCAGCGCGGCAATTTTTGCTGACAAAGAGAATAGTGCCCTTGGGAAATTTTTGTGTGTGAACGTTCCTTCAGCATAACAAACCTAACCTTTTCTAGCTGCAGACAGACACGTTATCAGCTCGGCACCCTGGCGCCAATGAAGCCCCACCTCTTTGCCTGCCTGTCTCCGAGTTCGACTTTCTTGCTGCATTTCGATCATTTAAAATCAAAGACACGTGAATAAAATTACTCCGCCACAAGTTCATACACAAATGTTGGTGTTTTTATGACTACTGCAATTGTCAGTATAGTTTAAAAACTATTCTTGATATGTCACAAATTTTTAACATCTATACTAAGTTTCTTTTAAATATTAAATCTCAAGAACTGAATCACTACAAGCGATCAGTAACATGCTATGAAATATAAAGTTAAATATAAGAACATTCACAGTAAAAATTATGTAACACCACTGCAAATATTTCTGTGTATGCACATTTTTGGTTTATTTTATTTTATTTAGAGAACACGACAGGCTCTCCTCCATAAATATTTCATATAGGACTGGAAAATTCCCAAGGTCAATAATCTAGAGAAACAAATTCTTGATGATCGTTTGAAAATTGCAAAATACTCTGATTATAACCACTGACCTTAATCGCCATATCCTTGGCCGGCCTATAATCACACCTGAACGCGACTTGTTACGTACGTAATTTAGTTCAAGCAAAGGTAATTTCTATTATATCATGTGTTTACGACAAAAAATACTTCGTGTTCTTTTAAGGAACTAGTGGCGTATTAAGTTGCTATGACTATTTGCAGATTAATTTGGCTAAATAAATTGTGAGTTTTAATGCAAAAAGCTTGAAGGACCTTAGACTAAGACGTATTATTTAGTTACAGAAAAGATCAAAATAGTTGCACTATTGTTATTATTTAGTATAAAGAGTAATTATTTTACTATTTATGAAATCTGGTTGTGGTTTAAGAGATAGAAAGAAGTGACATTCAGTTCTTTGTAGGGAAATTACAGTCGGAATTTCTTTTGTTTGTTAATTATTTATACACTGTTGAAAGGGTGAACTATAAAATTCTGTATCAATATGTCTACTTTTTGTCCGTAGAATTAATCATTTTGAAATCATGACGTAGACAAACCCTGCACCTTTCTAAGGAGAACATTTGGCAAAGAATCAACCAGGCGGAGATTGAGGACACCCTAAAGCAGAGGGAAGGAATTGAATTGGGCACACGGTACCCGATAATATCTTCAGACAGAGACTAGATTGAAGTGAAACGAGTTGGTTGAGCATACAAAGACAAACTCACGTGACGAGGAAAGGCAATGACCACTACAGAGATGTTGCGAAAATATAGAGGAAGATGGAGGTGATATTTCAAAATAGAATCTTCCGCGGATTGTTTTGGACAACTCCAAGAAGATCACTGAAAATAGATAAATCAAATCCATCAATTCACAGACAATATTTTATTGAATTAATACAGCGTTTTGTCTTTCTATTGGGATTTCATCCGGCCACGTTTTTGACTGCAAAAAGTGTTTAAAAAGTAAGAAAAATAATATTTCGTTGAAATATAAATTATTCAAATTTCCCGTTTGTCTATTAATTTGTTTAAAATACATGAATAAGAAAGCTTATTGAAAATATTTTTAGTAGATAAATTAAATCAATAGGAATTGTTCATATACCGTTTGCAAGGGAACAATTATGATATAATATTAGTGATACGAATTAATAATTTACAGAAAATCCAAGTATTATCTTCCATTAATGCTGATAAAGACAAAACAGTCGTACTGAATGAATTAGAATACAGATACTGAAACATGATACAACTTACAAACTGGTTACTGTCTACGAACTTTAAAAGCTTGTTGGTAATTATAAAAATTTAAAGGTGGTAATTGAAAAAGATATAAACATTTCTTTCAAACTTCAGTTAATTTATCTAGAGCTTGTGTATTGTCTCAACCTATAAATATGATAATCTTTTATACTTAATGTTTCTTCTATTTTCAGTCATTATATGATTTTCCAAAATTTTTAAAGAGCATTTTATCAATCTGATAAAATGAGACAAATTACCTTTCACGGAGCATCTTTATAATGAAATTAAAAATTTACGTATTCCTAACGTTATTTTATCGCTTGATGTAAAATTATTCTACACTAGTAACCCCAATGGTTTTATTAATAGTATAAAATTATTTCAATTCCATGTGAAGAAATTAAAGTTGCGATTTAAATGATTTTATTTTTAACGTTCTATCAATTTAATAATAAATTATGGCGGCCAAATAATTTAGAATGTGATCACCATTGTCTCCTATTCTTTCATAATTTAGGAGAGATATTTAAATTCAAAGTTTGAAGTATGTAAAAAATAAACCATTCAATTTGAATAAAATTAATAATTTCACAACAATATTTACACAAATAAATTTCAATTAACTTATAAAAAATAATAAAATAAGTTATTTTCAAATTTTTCAAATGTGAGCGATTTAAGCCATGACCATAAACTGCCATCAACAACAATGAATTTTAAGTAAGGCTTAATAGAAATCGCAGGTTTTCGTAAACAAATTTTCAGCCAATGCATCTCTGCTTGATGATAAATTAAATTGGAATGACCATATACATAATATATGCTGAGAAACTAGGTTCAACTTGTTATTCTATAAGAACACTAATGCAACACGTTGACAATAAGTTCATAAAATGCTGTACTTGCCATATTTTCATTCAGTTATGTGACGTGGCATCTCTAATTGAGGAAACTGTTCCAGGAACAATGAAATATTTAAGTTGCAAAAACGTACCATTGTGGTGTAGTGGTTAGCATTGCTGCATCACATCCCAGGGGTCCTGGGTTCGAATCCTGGCATGGGCTTGGATGTTTGTGTCGTCATGGTCGTGAAGACCGGGATTAAGACTGTTAGAGGATCGATACGCTGACCACGTGTCACTCCAAATTCGGAATGTGTCATGCAAGATGACAGTCCGCAGTCGACTCGGTAGGCGCAGGCCCTCAAAGGACTGTAGAGCCATAGAGGGAGGGAGGAAGGAAGGAAGGAAGGAAGGAATGAAAAACGTGCCTTTAGAATACTTTATACTGCGAATTGTAGATGGAGTTGGAAGCCTTTCTTCAATAGTTTTCAAATCCTTACTTTGCTTTGCTCATATATTCATGAAATTTTAAAGTTAGGGGCATAAATTTGTTTCAAACAAATGGCGAATTTCATGAATACGGAACTAGAAATCGCTCAGCTCTAAGGTCGATCTAGCATCGCCTTGGTCTTTACCAGAAAAGTATTTTCCATGCCGAGATTTTTTTATAAAACAGTTCCCCAGACAATCATAATTACAAAAGTTTCGTGAATCGAAGTAATATTATTCTATTAATTGGCATAGGAGTTTATTGGTTGTTCCTCTAATAATTGAAATTAATGTTTCTGCAAAAGTGTTGAATGTCTTACTTTGTAAAATTTTATTTTCCATAACTTTCGGTATAGTTTTTGCTTCTCATTTTTGTTTGTTTGTTTCATGTATTGCCTGGGGCTACTACAAAAGGTCAGATTCCTCGTCATGCAGCTCCAAGAAGTGTTTTTGTTTTTTTAGCCAGTGTTTTTGTGTTCTCTAGTGAGAGTGTAGTGTTTCTACTGATGTTTATTCTAGTTATGTAATAAAGATTATTTTATTCTTATAATTGTTTGTTACTTGATGTAATGTATCAAAGAGCGATGTAATGTAGGACGTATCCTATTCCTCAACCAAGGACTAATGGAAACAACATTTATCTAATTTAAAGAACTTTTAAGGCAGTAATTCACATATATATTTTCTTCCTTGTTGTGCTAAAAGGTCCGTTAACCAATGGCTAGTTATTGACAGGCAACCGTTAGGTAAAGTAAGAAAGTCTTGCGAAGTGACTTAGAGCCCTGTCAGAATATGAAACGATGCTCGACCTGTAACTCATTACCTAACGGGCTACAAGGTAAAAACGTTTACCTGTAAAATAGGTTACAAACGTTACACTATATTACTCCAAATGAAAACATTATAAGAACTAAAAATAATATTTATAAATCTGTTAAAGTAAAAATTTTTGTTACTATTATAGGCTACCTGATGCAATTGCACTTGAATTTAATACGGATAAATATTTAGTTACCTACGGTTTTATTCAAGTACATAATTATATTTTCAATCATTAATGTATTATAAAAGTATTTCAAATAGAAAATGTAAGAAAGGTTTTCAATAATATTTAAAATATTTATTAAAACGAAATTACTCGACAGTCAGTATCGGGCAGGTAGTGAACAGTCATTATTAAATAAACGAACAATACAAAAGTCAACTGTTTTAAATTTAAAACTGTCATATCTTTTGAGTTGTGGAAAGTTATTTTATCTGTATTAAATGTATTAATAATTTCGATATGTCTAGGTTAATATTTATTTCTGGTACCGTTAATTTTAAGGACTAAATGAGAAGGTAATAGACTTTTAAAAAATACCAGTGTTTCAGAGAAAAGCGCCTTTATCTTTGTAACATGAGAACACGTAAGCAGCGCTCTTATATGAGTCGTGGTAGAAATTTAAAGTTGTTATAATTGATAGAGAGCGACCTGAGTTAGCTCAAGTTTTAGTTTTTAGTGGACTCTGTCACAAAGATGAGGATGAAGACAGTGAAATGAGCGTTTCATAGGGTTACAGACATGGCTTTAAATATAGTTTCATGCTAAATCATTTCCGATTATATAGAACATGGAGTTAGGAAGGAGACAGGTTTTGGTTATCATCTACTTTGGAGTCAGTGGGGCATGGAACTATATCCGCAAAAGGAATATTTACGGACAAATATTACATATTTCGCTTAATTTGGAGACAGGTAAGAATATGTAATATTTAAAACATTTACTGTAAGCTATAAATTGACATTAACTTAGATTTATGAGTTTTGACAATTACAATAGCATGTTATAAACCTATTTTTTTATATAAATATATGTATTAAAATATATTTGACTGACATTAAAAAATAAAACTACGTTCAGCAAATAGAATTATATGATCATATATAAAATCTAGGATTTTCTTCTTGACAGACCAGACTTCCCGAAAAACTCACAGAAAAAGAAAGTAAGAAACTATGTGCGCTCAACAAAGAAGGTCAAGTAACGAAATATTGACAAACGTTTCACAAAATATTATCACACGACTTAAATTACCTTCATTCGGTTTCGCACTCACAGTAATTAATACGAGACTTATTTTTTCTCTTACACATAACTAAAACATAAAAAAATACACATTTGGTATTCTTTATCTAATAATTCGGCATTTTAAAAAAACTCTACAATCAACGAAAAGTAATAGACAATTAAATTGAAATAGAATCTAACTTTTCTTAATGAGTTAAACTGACAGTTGAGAATGGCATAGGCAAGAAATCAAATCTCAGACTATAAAAGCTTCATACGTTAGTAGGGACAAAATAGGTCAAATGAAAATATGCTGTCAGACCCTGAGAATTTTCTACGTAAGTCGGTTTTGGCGAGGCATGTTGGTCATGATACACGCTGGTAGTAATAGGTTATTTGCAAATATTTATATTCAAGTCTTCTGATCACTACAAGATATCGTAGTAGAACATTTAATTGAAAATTCTTATAGTAATACCCTAACATTTTAGAAGACATTTATTATTAAATGGCACTAAATAAACAGAAGTTTTCACTAAATTATGGAATTTATTTTGAAACTACAGAGAAAATTCAAATTTATTTACTAGTTTAGATTATTTATGTATGATATCTGGAATTCCAATTGTATTAAGCAAAAATAATGAGTTTGGACTCATTCGTTACATGAAAAGTGATACGGTAAAGAATTTAAAAATGGTAATGAGTATAAAAGTTCTAAAAATGCACAAAGTGAAAGATTCAATAAAAACATGACTAATTTATGTGATCGAATATATTTTGTAATCATAAAACATCTTTGGTGTTGTTATGGTGGATATGCAAGTGTTGTTTCTTTTGAAACTTACCTACCTTGTGTTTTGTCTATTTTCATTTTCGTTATATTGAGTTCTTAATTTTACTTCATGACAGTACCTCGATGTTCAACCACTATGCAAAATTGAAGTAATGTCATGCTAGTTTTTTATATTACTGCTTTGATGTAGGAGGGTATATATTAGATGTTTATGGTTTAATAGTAGAAATTATTTCCTTGTAGTTCAACAAAAGATGATTTTTTACATTAAAAGTATTGCATTTATGATATAATCGATCCAAAAAATATTCATCCTAATCAAAGAGCTTTTCAACGATCTTCAAAAATCACCATTTCCCACCTCATTAAAATTATCAGGCATTGAAGTTATTAAGACATGGATTACAGTAGAGCAAGTAAATGCCAGAATGGAAATTCTAATACCTCGTAAACACATAAACACGTTACTGAGTCACACAAAATTGCTACGAGTAATTCCTTCGATTATGTAAGTATACGTAAGAAGGCAATCAATACACTGTTAGCTCCATATTCACGGAACTCGCCATTAGTCACTATTCTCGGAACTCCATACACGCGCTCGTCTTTCGGTTAAATGTTGCATGACGTGAGGGAGATTCTCCTTAAAAGAACTTACGATGATAGTAATTTATTCAGCTCATGTGCCGATAATGTAATTACTACTTCGTTGTTCAATAGGTTACCTTACATAACAAAGCTGTTACATAGATGACGTACATCTTCTCGGACCTCATGTACGTTATTATGATTACAAAAGAAATGCGTTGAAGAGAATTATAATCCAAATAAAAATAGTTTGTTTAGATATGAGTCGCTTTAGTATCTCTTTTTGTTATAAGACTCATACTGCAGTGAAAATGGCTATGAAATATATATTCGTTTTGCAGAAGCCTCAACGATCTTAACTGAAACACTGAGGAGATAAAAACCCGTTTTCTTAGCTTATCACAAGAAAAAAGTCGAACTAATTTAGATAAAATAAAAAAATACTCTGGAATTGAAAACAACAAATTTTCATTTATATACAACCAAGAATGGACAATTTACATTCAATAACAATAAACACATTATAGCAGCATGTGTTGATATAGAGAAACCTACGATATACACTACATATACAACAAACTTGGAATGCAGGGTACTATGTTGCATTTTATTATAAATTTGAGCAGTAATCGAGTGATAAAAAGTAATAAACGGTCACCTATTGCAGACCACTAAAATAGAAAATAAAGTCCCACAAGGATCAATCCTAAGTGTTAGGCTATTTCTGCTGGATATGAATGAGGGTGACTTTCGCAAATACACTGACCATCTGACGATCCTATGAATACTTGGTGGTTGTTGTATTCAGTCCTTAGACTGGTCTGATGCAATCCTTCATGATAACATATTCTGTGAAAATATTTTCATTTATTCATAACTACCACATCCTCCCTAATCTATTTAACATATTACATCCTTGCCCTCCCTCTTGTTATACACCCCACACACTTCCCTCTGATCGTAATTTTACAAGACCCACATGTCTTAAAACGTTACCTATTAATCTATCAACTGTTCTTTTCTTTCTGAAACTCCAACACTCCACGGTTTCACACCCATATAATGCCACATTCCATACCAACATCTTTTGTAATGATTTCCTAATATTCATACTGATATTAGCCGTCAGTAAATTCCTCTTTCTTGCGAAAGCCTTCCTTGCCTGTGCTATGCTTCTCTTTATGTCTCCTATACTTCTACCATCCCTAGTTATTATACTGACCAAGTAGCAGAATTTCTTAACATCCTTCAAAATAACACCCTTTGTTATTCCACTGTTTCCCATACTACACTCCATCACCTTGGTTTTCCCTCGATTAATCCTCATTTTGTATTCTTCCTCCAAGATCACTTTCATGCCTATGCAGAGGAACTAACCTGAAAGATGCAACCTAATACCTGAAACGAAATTCAGAAAACTGTACTAAAGTTCTCCAAACAAAAGTGCAATTCAATGCTCTTCTCCAAGAAACTTAATCCAGCTCATATCGATCTAAAACTCGGAAACGTGGTGATAAATACAGTCTACAACATAAAACTATTTGGAATCACCTTTGACCCGAAACTCACGGAAATCATGTCGCCTCAGACATAACATAACGTAAAGACCGTCCTAATATCTTAAAAGTACTCGTAGATGTATTTTACTTCTCACGTATAGAAATATTTAGCAGATATTTCTCTCCATATTGACTGCGGGGCTCACCTTTGGCCGAGACACCTTAATATATTTTAGGAGGTGCATGTACTAGGGGTTGAAGACCTTAGGCATACAGTAAAGGTTTTCCGCTAATCCCATTGGATGAATGGGCCAGCTGCTTCCTAAAACACGTGCAGACAAGGAGAAGGGAATGCTACGTTTATTTAACAACGAATTGCTGTGCAAAGACTCGTACTTCGTAAGACTGACTCCGATTCGAAATCCAGTACAATTTATACGTACATGGAAAATTCCAGAAACAGAACATTCTCTAAACAGAAAATACTAGAAATGAAAGGTAAATAAAGTAAACAAATAAAAATGTTTGCGAGGGGGGACACGAACCCAAGTCCAAATTTCTGCAGTCCAGCCCTATACCGCTCAGCTATCATTGCAGGTGCTGTGGTGTGACAATATATTCAATTGAAGATGCACATGTAAACAAAGAAAAAGTAAAATATGTCATTTCCTTACATTTTTGGAGATACTATGTAGCAGCACTTGTCTTAGAACACAAGAAATCATCTCTCAAAAAATAGTCACGTTATAACTCGAGTACGTATCATAATTAAAAGTTTATCTAGACCGAGTGGATTATAAAAGAAAGAAATCTGTCATTATTATGTAAATATGACATTACTATCTTATTATCTTCACTATTTTTCTGGAAATTCCTCAATAAGACGAACAAATTGTGAAAACAGAAATTATGCAAAACAAATATAAACAGTCGAATAACATTAGTTTTTCTCAGATTACATTATAAGATCCCTTTTCAAAGAAATGTCCATTATTTCTCAAATATAATTTGTATTATTTAAATGATATAATGTTAAACATTATTGTAAAAACTATATTTGAGATATTGGAATGATAAAGTCTTTAAATTAATGAAAAATCTGTTTGAAAATATTCACTAATTCAAAGCAATACAGAACGAAGGAAAATCTTTCAGCAAATGATAAATGATAAAGTTTTCAAATTACCAAATTACTAAATTACAAATAATTATAATTAAATATTATAAAATATTGGTGGCAAATGACACTATTAATATTTGCGATGGTACCGTTAGTAATAGACGTGCTTGTTCGGGGTGGGGAGGGGCCAGATCGTGACGTATACTATTGCCATTTATATATATATATGTCATTGGGAGGTTTCTATAATGTGTACACAGCGTACTGACGTAAATAGCTATTTTCTTTTTCATACTCCATTTAATCTACCACAATGATAATACGATCCTTGACTTCGGGAGGAAAAACACTGGTCACGAAACTCGTTTGGTTTGTATATACTGTCGGCAATCAAGTAATCTGAATTGGAATTAACCTTATAGTTAGGTCAACACTAAACAATAACAACAATTAAATGCACTTCATTAGAATAAAAAATATATTAACTTAAAACAACTTGAACTCCTCTTTCCAGAAATAAGATACCGCCATTCTGCACAAAGTAATACGAAACATTAAAATTATTTTTAAAAAAATGTCCTGGTCTGTTATGTAAACAACATAAAATGACTGAACAACGAATCTGTGAGCAAAGATTCAGCCTAATTTCCGTTCACCTTCTCTGGTGTACAGCAGAAAGAAGTCCGTTACTGTTGTGTACAACCTACACATATCTCTTGAGTGACATATTCCTGGTAAGTGTGGAACATTTATTTTATTACAGTAATATTTGTTGATTTACTTTACCTGGATTCTCATATTTTGACATTCCAAATACTCCCACTGATATAAAGACAAAACCTTCTTAAGCGGTATTATTTTATTTTTCTTTAATACTCAGCTACTTTAATACCAAAGATACTGCGTCATGTTTTTAAAGATAAAAAGTGTCTATAGACACGTTATTCATACTAATCGAGAATCTGTAATATCAAATTCCGTGTTTTTTTGGTTAGTTCAAAGAATAAGGAGAATAACGGTAAATCATGGTGCCCATTGAGAAATCAATAGCTTCTAAATTTATTTCTTATTACAGAAGGCGTTGTTTCTTAAACATATGTATTCATTTAATACGAACATTCAGTAATATGTTACAAACACTGTTAGTTTTTTAATTTTGAATTTTAATCCCAATAACCCCACTCTACTATTCATTAAAACTGAGGAAAAGTGAAGCTAGTAAAATTCAAACTATTCAGATTGAATAAATATCCAGATAATAAAACGTATTGCTTCGTTTCTAAGAAAAACAACCATCATTATATAATATGTGTTCATAATAATATTCTGTACGATACTAACAGAATGTACCAAATGATTTTTACATATCATTTGTACAACATAATTTAATAATGTGGTCCATGAATAAATTATATTAGAAGAAAAAAATAATGGAAAAATGTCGACCCGACTAGGGACTCGAACCCAGGACCTCCCGATATCCATTCTTGTATTTCTTCTAAAACTAGCTACATGCTTTACTGAGGTTCGTTTGAAGCATTTCTACTGGCTTAGACTAGAATTATATTAATAATTGGGTGTTATTGAATTAATACTTTAATTATCAATCGTGAATATGATTTTATTGAATTTATAATTGCGACGTTTAACGTCTACAATTTACAAGATACATAGCGTTAATATTTAAAAATGGCAAACGAATGACGTCTTTAAAGTCCGTTAAATAATGAAGGCTAAAATTCTTTCATAGAAAATTGATCAGAAATGTCTGTCTTAATTATTGAATTATCGCTATCAACATAAATAGTGAAACAAATACCATACACCAAACTTTGGCTTCTAGAAGAAAGCACCAGTTATTTTAGTGTTCGTAACATTTATAATGACTGCACTTTATTTTGACGGTATTCGGCCTTTAATTTATTTAATTAAACATCTTGCTAACTCCTAAAAGATTGTCTCTGATTTATCAACGATTTAGAGTATTCTGCTACCAAAATTATACAGATATTGTAATTCTTAAGATTTTAACAAAATATGAGAATAGGAAAAAATTAACACACGACAGCGAATTGAATGTTTTCACTCACTCTGCGGCCGTTAATTTCGTCCTCGTAGTGTTAAGCGTGTGTCATGTCACATATTTAAAAAAACAAACAGAAAAAATAATTTAATAGGTGTTTTAATTACAAGCATTTTAACGTAACGCTTTATAATGACAGTAATTTGGTGGTGAATAATAGTTTGAATCATCATTTAAAATTCATAACATAGTATCATGGCCTAAGTTATCGATATACAATCAAATATATTCCAATAAAACAAATTGCCTTCACATTACTTAAAGTTGAGTGATGCATTATGTATTCTAAATCTAGGTCATCTAAATTCAGTAGTCTGTTTTTCTGACTTTCTTTGCCTTTCACAAACAGATGACAGCACCGAAATCGACGAAACTACTGGTGTAATATAATGGGCTAAGAAGTTGATTAGCAATATAAATTTGCCATCCGCAGTCGGAAGGCCAAATGTCCGACGCTCGAAATCCCTTGATTTTGTTCGCATTACAGAAAAACGGCCGGAGAGATTTTTTCTGAATTGATGAATCTTATCTTGTCATCCACCATTTTCAATAGTTACGTGAAAAATTTAGTCTGCCCAATCTTTATTTATTCTTTCGTGAAATTTTATTTCGTAGGAAAGCAAAATCTATGTTGTCAGACGTAGGCGAATTTTATGGAACGTCGGAAAAAGCTGATTCTAGTGTGAAGGGCCATACAAATAATTTTCATTCCTGCAGGATGGACAGTCACCCTGATAGTTTTAATATATAAATATTACAATATGACAATTAAAAATACAAATATTGAAAATGAAGAAATTCACATGAAGAAGGTATTCGTGTAAATACGTGAAAAGTTGAAACGGCTTGTAAAGTGGCTTGATGTGGCTGAACTTGAAAAAATTTGATTGTTCATATTTTTGATTTTAACCAATTCGCTCTACAAAGTTTTTCATTTAATTTCCTCATAATATGTTTTAGGACATGATATTTTATTCGATGAATTTTCATTACAAGCGACTTAGATAAAAAAATTGAGCGGTTTGAACCGGAAACGTTACACGTGAAGACCACGTGAGATCTTTGTTGGGTGGTTCATCCACCGCGGGTTGTGTAACTTAGATGCAGTACTGAGAATTTGAAGCTTCCGGAGCACGCGTTAAACCACTGTCGACCACGTGCCACAATGCCTCATCAGCAGGAAGTCTCCTCTGTCAGCAGAACAACAGTCTGGATTTAAATTCCGTGTCAGGAACAAGAGATCTGTGTTATGTTATCACTCTGCAGATGTGGTCATCAGGAAAAATAAAGACTTTAATTTAGCGTTAATTATGGCTGTATTTGAGATCGACTGTTATTATGAACGAATTGAAATTGAATATACGCTAACGGATTGATATGAGAATCAAGGAAAATAGCCAAGAAAAAACCAACTCTTGAAATATTGCAATTATTACTAAGTCTGGTGACCAAAAGATTAAAACAGCTGATGAGATGTTGCCCTACGAACAAAGACTAGATTCCTAAACATCAAAGTATGGCATGTGACCATCTAAATAATTTTATTTTGAAAAAACGTTGGATAATTGCAAACTTAAACGCAGTCTGTCGCGATGCGGAGCAAACTAAAGATCATAATTGGAAAGTTCATTTGAGCCTGGAGGAAACTGGGAATACCATTTGTGACTCAGGACTTAGACCTGAACCAGTGAGAACGAAAATGTATTTCGTCAAATAGCGAATTTCCCTGCTTCTTAAATGAAACTTGGACAATAATAAGCGAGCTATAGTTACTTAATGAATCCGTATATATATTTTTTTGTGGCGAAATTTAATTTACTCTGTTTTATGGGATGCAAAATATTAACTAAAATAGCACTTAGGAGGATGCAACGTCAAATAGAATGTGAGTTAGCAGAAGATCAGTAGGGACAAGAGAAGCAATTTTGACTCTGCGTCTAATTTTAGAAGACAGGATAAGAAAAAACAGACCTATGTTCATGGCATTTCTGTATTATATGATAATATATGATAATGTATGATAATATAAACTGGAACACACTATTACGAATTTTGAAGATAACAGGAATAAAATATGAAGAAATAAGAGTTATCCATAACCTATACAAATGGCAGTCAGCAGTAAATATTGTTGAAGGGCAAGAAAAGAAAGCAGAAATCAAGAAAGGAGTAAGACAAGAATGCAGTCTGTCGCCCATGTTGTTTAACTTATATATAGAACAGGTGACGAAGAAAGAAAAAAGGAATATGGAAATGTATCATACTGAAAGGAGAAGAAATAAAAACCTTAAGGTTTGCAGATGATAATCTAGTATTATGGGAATCAAAAGAAGACTTGGAAACCATAATAAATGGCATGAACGTGGTCCAGAAAAAATAGTTCAATATGAGGATTAATAGAGGGAAAACCAAGGAGTGTAGTATGGGAAACAGTGGAATTTCAAAGGGTGGGGAAGGGATATGTGGAAGGAAGTTAAGGAACCTGCTACTTGGGCAGCATAATAAATAGGGATGGTAGAAGTAAAGTAGACATAAAGAGTAGGATAGCACAGGAAAGAAAGACTTTCGGAAAAAAGAGGAATTTACTCAAGGCTAATACAAGTATGACTATTAGGAAATCATAATAAAAATGTTCATATGGAGTGTGGCGTTATATGGGTGCGAAACGTGGACGGTATGACTTTCAGAAAGGAAAAAAATAGAAGGTTTTAAAATGCGGTGCTATAGAAGAATGCTGGGTAGAGTAACCAACCATGAAGAATAAGAGAAGAGAGAAAAATCTGGAGGAGTTTGACCAAAAGAACGGACATCAATAGGCCACAATTTTAGAAATGAGGGTCTATTAAAATAAGCATTATAGGGAAATGTGTGTAGTAAAAACGAGAGAGGGAGGCCGAGTATGGAATACGCTAAGTAAATTAGGGAGGATGTAATAATTATTTATAAATCAAAAGTCTAGCACAGAATAGCATGGATCAGTCTAAGGACTGAATACTACAGCAATGTAGTAGGCCAGAACTGTCAATTCCGGCCCACGTTCAGGTCCGTGACGGATAACTATGATTCTGGCCTGTTCACTCGTGTATGGCTAGCTATTTAAAAATAAATGTATTCAAAAGGAAAATAAATGCTTTCAATCAAGCTCAACGCTAAGGATTGTGATAGGGACTCAAGAGATTATCTATAGACCACTTTAATAGTCCTTTGTTCTGAGCTTCATTTAAAAATTTTATTTTCTTTTTCAGCAAATATAATGTACCAATGTTAATTTACAAAATTTAATTTCTATTTTAAATCGAAATCTTAAAGTGGGCTGTGTTGCATGTGTTACAGTAAAATTGGAGGTGAGCAAGTGTTCATGTCTTTATAAGATGCTAGCTTTGTGCCCGATTATCGATTTATATTAGCCCGGAAAACGAATGTTCGATACTAGTCTCTTGGTCAACACACAACTGGTCTCGAGACCGCCACTTTTTCAGACCATTACCCCCTTGTTTGGCGCACACCAACAAACTTCGAATTAGGGGTAAGCCTAAGTACTTGAAGAGCGTTTGAAATATCTTGGTGTTTTAACAGAGTGCAAAATATCCCTAGTAGTTTAATGGAGTTTTTTACCTTAAGATAGTTCAAAATAATTCTAGTACTTGAAGAAAGTAAATAATACTCTCAGTACTACAAGAGAGTCGTGAATATTGCCTTATCTTAAGGGGGTGAAAAATGTATAAAATGCAGTTTTTCCTTAAGCACGTGTAAATATTTTAACTTTTATAGGTTATAGAATAGAATATTGTAGATACTTTTATACAGAGGTACCTGAATATTTAAAATTTCTTACATATATTTCTATACATATATTTATGTTAATATAATGAAGGAACATTAAATTATTTTATTGCAAGTTAGAAGACTTTGCCATGGTTTCTACATTTATATCATTAAACGTAAAGGAAATATTTATTTATTAATTATGTAAAATCAGTGCAAGTCAGTTTGGCATACAATAGAATGTGAAAATTTTTATGGAAAAAGGGATTCATTTCGCGTCGAGTGCGCGACATAACGTAACAAATTGACAAAGTTTAACTGCATGTCTCCGTAATTAAGGCCAGGGCATTAAACAATTCTTTCTATATGGCTAAAAAAATCGTGATAGTAAGATGTATAAGTGACAGTTATATGTCACACAGTCAATCCACATAAATGGATAGCCTAACCTCTATATGTGTTTTAAAAGAACTGTTAAATTATTATGTCAGTAACAGCAGTTGACATGAAATGTATTCAATTATAATTACTAAAGAATTTTACCTATGGTTTTTATCACCCTTTGATATTTCCTTATGTTCTAACTTCATAATATTAAATTTGGCAGACTGATCTGAGCTTGTGTCATTTCGCTACTTCTTGATAAAGTTCTATGTAATTTCTTGCCGGATCCCTAGAATATTTTATCAACGGTTTCGAAAATCTTATTGGTACAGTATTGTTGTGTACCCTATAGTAAAATTCAGTATAGGCAGTTCAGAATGAAAAAAGTATCCTACCGTTCAGTTGCTATAAATGCTGAATTATTCTATTGTCATATAATAAAAGGAGCCCGTCTAATAAAAGAGGGCAAAGAGACATAATGATATTCCGTTTAATGTTTATATTCACTGGATATTTCAATAATTGTTTTTCACTCTTTAATACTTTCTGCTAATTGTAAGTTTCATTATAAGCCTACGTCAATTATTAGTTAATTTTGTTTTCTCACATTTCGAGTATGGATCAATTAGTACTTAGAAAAGTAGTTAAAAAGAATTGTTTATTATTTGTAAATGATGAAATATAGTAGGGCGAGTATAGTGGATGCGGCAACAGTTTGAACTTCAATCCGACAATTTTCACAAATTTAAGTTATTGTCTTCGTTGAATTTCACCATCTCGTCTTATTTCGGAACCGCTTCCGTACAAAAGGCCATTCTTTTCACTTCTTTGGAGCGTCGTTGTGTATCCATGTGTAACGAACGACGTAAATGTAGACAAGATTTCGACGAAAAAACGTAACTATATCAGTGAATCATCCATAATATTTGTTGTGTCTCACTGCCAAGCAAACGCGACACCCATCTTGATGATATTTTTCTCATAACTAAACTTTGCGGCCAACAATTTCCCACATATTAATTCAATATCGTGAATTTTATCGTTAGTTTTTGGCGTATTCTGAATGCTGCTCAATGTCTTGTATGTCAGACTTACTCTAAAATTATTCATTAAGTTATAAGCATTTTTAAACTCTGAAGAAGATGTGACATCCAATTATCCAGCTCGTCTTTGACCTATGGCAATTGAAGTGGAAACTTGTTTTAAACTGTTTGGTTTGACCAACAGTAAAATCTAAAGCTCACTAAAAGTTAGACAGCATAATATTAAAACATTCTGAATAAGACAAACGTTTCTCGATATTACCATCCTCAAAACCTACCTTTATATCTACCAAAATTCTGAGATAAGGGTCACAAGAGTGTAAATAATCTTAAAACGGAGTCGACGTTAACGAAATGGTTCCTATCTCGTACAACATTTTTGTGATTGAGTCCATATAATAGATAATGATAAGTACGACATTAATCATTAAAGAGTCCTAGAAGCCAAACACTAGAAATTTCGTTACTTAATGGAGTATCACTAATATTGGGAAGTTAACGTCTATATACCGGATTGGAGTGGTCAACGAAGTAATACGGCATACCGTAGAATATCAGGAACCTTAAAAATAGACGTTGAGTATTTGGAATACAATGATTCTAAAACGACAGTAGCATAAATAATAGGAGAATAACAAGTTAATTAAACTTTAAGTAAGAGTAGACATGGAAATTATGACCTTTTTTATTGAATTGTAATTAAAGACAAATCATAGTATTCAATTTTACTTGAATATAGTAAATATATGATTGGTAAAACCTCAACTACATTTAGATACAACTCATTCCATTGAATAATTATTATTTATGTGCAGTCTTGAAAATTAAATCACCAAGCTGTCAGTGACTGAAGTCAGATTAATAATGAAGTATTCCCAATTATATTTTAACTCTGAAAACTTCAAGTAGTCACTAGAAAAGAATATTCAGTACAAAACATCTGGCAATGCTCAGACCTCAACATAAATGTATTAAATTGACTCATTCATGTACGTGAAAATTTTCATGTGAACAAAATCGTTTGAATAGGGATCAGTTATCAATCCCAATATTTGTTTAAATCTCATAATATTAGCACTTAGAGTTCGTAAATACATTTATTCTACGTACTACACTTATATAGAGCGTAAAACTAAGTGCATGGATCTGGTTGATCTAGTTGACGTATTACAATTTCCGCAAAGATTGTTCAGGCATTGTCTACTAATGACACATGACGTAAGTTCGCTTGTGTTGGTACTAAAAACATATTACGTTTCTTCGTTTCTGCAGCTATTTCGCAATTTTTATGACGGTTCTAAAACCTTTATTACATTAACGTTAGGTCATAAAAACAACATTGAAACCTTCTGTCTACCTGCCAATATTTGAAATCTTTTCCCACTTAACTCTAAGTTATTTAATGTCAAACAAGGAATTAAGTATTTTCTGTTAACGTTCATATTTATTTAATAATATGAATCAATACACACTGCGTGTTTGATTTTTCATTACCATTAAATGGAACCAATTCTTCTTGTAATTATTCTATACATTGTACGGGTTTAATTAATAAAGGAACTGGGAGCTTTCCTCTAAATATTAAACCGGACTTATTATCTTTTTTAAAAATATTTTCATTGAAAATAATTATATATATTTCATTTATAAACGTAAGATTTAAAATATAGCTTAAAAATTCTATTTCAATTAAAAAAATTACTCAGTTAAAACCTTAAGATGTTTCGTAAATAAAATATTGCTATTTGTTTCTTTAAAATAATTTTAAATTATTATGATGGATATGTGCTGTATTATTTTATATCATATGCCAATAATTATGCCAGAGTATCAAAACACGTTTAAATGAACTTCTTCCAGGAAAATTATTAAATTTTAATTTTGTAGTAAATATGTATCTTACTGGATGAAACAGATGGTCTCAATATTTGAATACAAAAAATAAATTATAAATATTAAGTTATAATTATGGTGAAAAATTTTAAGTATATATCTAACTATGTATTAATTATAATTACTTTAAATAAATTTTATCAAATAATTATATTCTATAAATTAAATTGGTATACAACGTTTTGTTTTAATATATAGATAACTATGGTAATTTCAGGAAACACCAACCGAATTCAAAAACAATAAATGGTCTGCAATAAATTTATTAAAATGTATAAATTGGTGACAGATATAAAATAATAGCCTACAAATAAACATAAGGACTTATTGGTTTTCCATTTAAATTTTAAGAAATATTTTTAAGATTAATTTATATGATAAACGTTAAAGTAAATGTATTTTTGTAAATAATACTTTGCGTTAATTAATGAAAAGAGAAAAATGCCCAAGTTGAAATAGTCATTGAAAAGAAAATGGCAGTTTGGTGATTTAATTTTCAATACTGTACACAGATTCTAATAATACAATGGAATTCATTATATCTGACAACAGTTGACTTTTTACCAATTCATATTTACTATATTTACATAAATTTCTTTAGTTTCTGCTATATAGTATGTTTGAGCGGCCATTATACTTCAATGAAACGTCATGAAGTTAAAAATCAGTTATGTTGAAACTATATATTTTTTCCATGTCCGTTCTTACGCGAAGTTTTATTAAATTGTTATTTTCCTACGACTTATGCTGCGTAGTAATTGAACAATATCAATAGATTAAAAACGATATATTAGCTATCCAAACCAACAATATTGAATTGATTTTATGTATGGAAATATTTTCGTGAATTAGATTTAGTACTCTCCATATATATATATATATATATATATATATATATATATATTATTGTTATATTAATCCACATCTACCTACGTATGAAGCTCAGAATTCTAGGTAACTTTTAAATTGGAACAGTCCATTTGCAATTGAATTAATTTTTAGTTTCACTTTCCGTTCGGCATTTTTTCTGGTGATTTTTAACTGAATCAGCTTTCACTTCATGATTCTATATTTGATCATTACCATTTTTCTTTTCAAGAAATTACTTCTTGCATCCATCTTGATACGATACACATGCGGCCCAACAGATTATCACATATTATTTCGAAAATAAGTATTTCATATTTAAGTTGAGCATAAATATTATAAAATTATTACATTGTGATATTGCAAGTAGAATCCTCGAACGGCATCAGAATCAAATTAGAGGCGAAACGATTATACATAAGTATAATTCAAACTTCTCCATAAATGCAACACATGATTCATGATGAACTTTCCCATGTAAGAACTTTGAAACCTTTCAAAAAGATGATTTATGACTTTAAATGAGCCTTAAAAAAGCTACGCAGTCACCCCTGAGGGATCCAGATCTGCGGGAATTTTAGACGGTCATGAATTGATCCGGTCCGTCGATGACTATGAAAATGGTTTTCCTTTTATGAAACGTCAGGTTATCTTTGTTTGCTCTCTCACCTACTTATTCGTCTAATAACTCATTCCATTTCACCCAAGTTATAACTTTCACAATCTCCTCATCATTAAATGTAAAATCAGTAATATATGTCCCCAGAATTTGAGCGGGATTGAACAGGACTGAAAACGTCATCATAGCCAACTAAACAAATAAATTCCTTGCAATTATAATGACGTAGTCTTCCACTCAGGAACTAACGCACTTCTGATTCCGAGGAAGCGCGTACGCAATTGAGCCATTGTACTGACAATTGATTATATGAAGGATTAACGTCATTGCTGATACAGAGCTCATTGGAGAGAGGTTGTCTGAAGGACGTGCTTCTCATTTTATATTACTCTAGTGCTTACACATGAACTGTGACGAATATTCTCATATGTATCAGTAGAAATCTTTCAATCTGTTTATGACATTTCTCATTATCAAGAAGAGAGATTTATCACGTAAATAAAACAATGTTTTTTTTAAAAATTCTAGAAATATTTTATATTAAAATTAACAATTAAATTGTCTGTTTTGGTTTTCATTAATTAATAATATAAATATTTCATTTAAACCCGTTATATTTTTGGTATATAATTACATATTACATCGTTTCTTTCATAGCTCTACAACAGATGAGAATTCAAATGTTATAATTTCTGTTAGGGATGGTACTTTAGAAAATATATTAATAAAAATAAATATTAATGTAACAAAACCATTTTAATAATATGTATGTCATATAAATAAGTATATATATTAATAAATTGCCATTGAATAATTTAAGAAAATTATATTTATGGACACTTCCTAATTATTATACTAAGCAATCTATTCTCGTGATGAGCTATTCGAATAAATAAAAGATGGGGTTAAGAATATGTTTATAGTTAAGAACGTCAATTTCATGATATTTAAGTATGATCTACAATAAAATTAATTTAAACCATTTTCAGCACTAGAATAAATACAGGTATGGTTAAGAACCATCAAGTTCTTGATACTTAAATATGATCTACTATAAAAGTAATTTCCGCACTTTTCAGCACTAGAATATATATAGGTATGCCTCGAACATAACTTTTTATTTTTTGCATTGGTTAGTTGCTATTTTTACCTTGTTTTTCAGAAATGAGTAACTAATATCTTTATCAAAGCACTGAATATTATAAACATTTAATTTTTAACAGAATATTTAGAAGCATTTATTTAGACTTACGTATCGAAAATCGTTAATAACCACTTTTTCGTTGTAGTTTATACATGGTGTACGGTCAAATTTCTCTGAAGGGTAGCAGAAAACGAAAAAAGTTCACAAGTATTAGGGTTTCGAGGGGGTTAATCAATGCATGCATTATTTTGAGCTTGATCAGTTTTTTTCAGAGATCTCATCATTAATTTCATTTCCACTAATTTTTCTCAATAAATCCCACAAAAACGAGTTCTGTGGTCAAATTGAAGAATCACTCCTTTTAGCGTGATCCAGGGTGCACAACGTGGAGGTAAAGTCTGCTTTGCATCCCATGCCTTAAAAAAATAGTGTGAACATGTGTGTAAATTGATCAGCGTTTACAGGAGATGTTCAATGTAGCCACCGTTGACTTGCAGGCACAACTCAATTCAAACATCCTTGTTGATAATTGTTCCATATGTCTGTTTACCAACCAAAATTATTAAATGTAAATAAAAATAAAATTTTCCGTCTACTTAGAAGATTCATTTATTCTAATCAGTGCAAATTCAACTAGAATTCAGTTAGTAACACGACACGATGTATTCAACCAGTGAAATTTTATATATTTTACTCATTTCAGAAGAGTGTATCAAGCCGCTGCTCGAACATATCGAGAGCGTTACCCTAATCGCCTACGTCATCCTTCAGCTTTAGTTATTCGCAACACTGAAAGGAGTTGTAGAAGAGGAAGAATTTGGCGACCACAACAAGAAGGCGTTAATCCTGATTATTCACGGAATGTGGCCATATTTTCTATGATCTTCTTGAATCATTACATCAGTTAGAGAGAAATCCAAATGGATTTAGGAGTAGCACGCAGCACAATACAGAGAATTCTGCGATATGGCCACTACCACTCGTATCAATTAACTCAAGTATTGCCTGCGCAACACAGGCAAAATCGTGTTGATTGTTGTAACTGGACCTTAGAAGGACTGAATGAAGGTCAATATTTTTCAGTACGTTCTCTTCGGTGATGAGGCAACGTTCCGAGGGACGTTAAATCGGCACAATTGTCATTATTGGTCAAAGGTAAATGCTCACTGGACACAACACATCCATCATCAGCATCGTTGTAAAGTGAAGGTGTGGTGCTGTATTGTTGATGGGAAAGTCATGGACCCCATACTTCTTCAGCGACACTGTCAACGGACAGAATTATTTGAAATTATTGAGCATTCCACTGCCAATTTTCGTTGAGAACGTGAACTTGCAAACAAGACAGAGATGTGGTTGCAGCAGGATGGTGTTGCACCTGATTTTACTCGAACTGTAAGAGATTACCTGAACAGTTCCTTCCAAAATCGTTGGATTTGGTCGAGGTGGTAACATTTTGTGTCCTCAACGATCACCGAATCTCATGCCCGTCGACTTCTTACACTTCTTACACGAATCAATCGTCCACTACAGTGGTTTTACAGAGACGTATTCGTGAGGCATTGCACGCCACCCACCACAAGTTCTTCGAATAGTTGTTGAAAATTTCCACCATCGAATTGAGTTATGCCTGCAAGTTAACGGTGAGCTCATTGAACATCTCCTGTAAACGCTGACCAATTTTCAGACATGTTCGCGCTATTTTTTTTCTTTTTAGCGCAAGAGATGTGAAGCAGACTTTACCTCCACGTTGTGCGTCCTAGGTCCCACTGTAAAGTATTAATCTTCAATTTGACCACAGAGATCGTTTTGTGGCATTTTTTGAGTAAAATTAAACATGAATGGTGAGATATCTGAAAACAACTCATCAAGACGAAAACGTTTCATGGGATGAAAAAAGGAGTTTCCATTTTAAAAAACGAGCTTTGTGTTTGAGGTTTGCAAGCACGAGATTAAAAGCTCAAAATAACGCAAGCATCGAATATCCCCCTCGAAACCCCACTACTTGCGTATTGAACTTTGTTTCGTTACCTGCCCCCCTTCAGAGATATTGGCCGTACTATTTCAGGTGGGACAACCTGTATAAAATCTAACTTTAAAAGTTTGTTACCTATCTGTAAGGAATATTTTGATATCTTATAGTGAATTTTATACAGTCATTATAATTACGTACTACTGATTCTTTCAACGTGCGTTTAAAGCTTTCAAAGATCGAGTCTGTTATTAATATTTTCCATGTGCCACGTAGACTTAAACATTCATTGCTGATACCCCGCTTCTACCTATCTGAGGCTTCTTGACTGACTCCGAACACAGTCTACTTGTATATACTGATACTTCTGGGAAGGTTCTTAACGTAGCGAGGCATCGTAATTTCTTGTGTATGATGACGCAATTCGGCCTCAGTCAATGGTGATGACAGACCTTTTATCTCGCAAGCTACAATATCTTCCCATAGACTTATTCCATGTCCGTTAGCAAAATTATTTCAGTGCCTCTTTTTATTGATTTTGTTTTATTTACAGATTCACAGTTCTGTCCTCTGCGTAAATTAGAAAGTTCTAGAAAATTATATTGTCACTTTTTTTCTTCAATTCCAGTAAATTACTTTAAAATCACTGAAACATATAAAATTTTACGGAAAAAGTCAAAGTTATGAAATTTAAAACCAAGTATTTAAATAATATAAAATTTAATTCAATTTAATCACACTCTTTATCCACATAATGTTGGTTAAAAATCGGGCTGTTCATAGTCGAAGTTATTAAACAAGATATTGGGTAGCTGTTTATGACATTCATATGCGACAGAGGAGACGTATGTGTACGTCATGGTTCACGCTTTCTTCTCCCATCCTGAATACGAATAGAGTTCGAAATATTAGTTTTGTGTTTCATCCTTCCTAATTATTAATTCTACAATATGTATCTTGATTACACCAATTAATAATGAACAGCATGAATAAATATTCTTCAAATATTTTCACATTATTTTAATTAAATTCTAGCTTAGCTCCCGGTGATCCCAGGGTACTTATTTATATTAGCCCAATCAAATATGTAATTATACCGTAACCTCTTTGTCAACCTGCGTTTTTACCAGTCTGGAGAGCCATATTTTTTAATATTTACCTCTGTATGCTTCCCTGTCCCGGCAGAATGTTTATTTCCTCATAACTTGTATTCACAATACGAGTCGAGAAATCTCCTGGTAGACTGAATAAGACTGCCTCTTTAAAATTGTCTAAAACAACTCGGCGCATTAAGACAGTAAAGATATCCCAGGTGTTTTAATTGAGTTAAAAATCCTCCTGGTACCTTAAATAGGTCAAGAATAAACACAGTGAAAAATGCTCGCTGGAATTTACAGGCAGTGTAAATTCTCCCGGTACTTTAATGGTGTTCAAAATGTTACCCGTATCTATGAAGTTATTTATTAAATTCCCACAATCTTTACACAAAAATCACAAATCGTCCATTCAAAGAGCGTGTTTGAAGAATAAGCAATATCAATGCATTTAAAACGCGTGCGTGACACAGCATCAAAATTCTATTCGTGCAGTTCATATAAAACTTAGTGTGAATTATGGCTCACTTTATAAAAGAAACGTATAAAAATATCAATAACTTCCAAGTCTATAGAAATAATATTAATTGACTGAAAGTCTGACTTGTAATTATTTCACCATTCTTCACACATAGTCAAATCTATAAAATTATACAAAATACAAACATAACCTAAGTTTATAAACAATTATTGCTTGAAATTAATTCGTCAGTCGTTGCAATTGACTGCAAATCTATTAATTATAATGATTAAAATCCCATTGTAATTCCTTAAGTCTTGGGCATGGAAATCATCAATTTTACATAATTTCAATAACATATTTTAACTACAATGCAATAAAAGAAAATTGTTAAGAATATTTCACATTATTTGAGACGCGAGTTTTATTCTACCTTCTCATCCATCCGTTATTTTTGGTTTATTTACGCCATAATATCTTTGTTATACTTCCCGTTTGTTTTCAGTAACCAAATACTCGTTTTTATGCATTTCGCTGCGATATACTCTTATTTTCAGCAAATTAGAAATCGGTTTCTAATTTTTTGCAACAGTCTTATAATTTTAATATGAATGTTTTATGTCGATGCTAGAATACGTATGTATAGTAAGCTTGAATTAGGAATTCAAATATTGTTAAATGATGTACTTAAAACTGTAAATATGGTAATATCAAGATGCACATACTACTTAAAATATTTTGGGAAGTATTTGGTTTTTCTTTTTCCTAGAATCAGCATCCGTGCTATTATGAATAGGGAAGTCCAGATTCACAGTTAATTATTCTCCCAAGGCAGAGGGCGGGGCGAAGCTGGCGACTGCGCATGCGCCGGATGTCCCGCCGCTTTCTTAAACTCTGAGAGCGACTCTCCTGCTTCAGTTCTTTTACAGTCTGTGCAAAGTATAAGCTCTAACCCTGAGCAAACAATCCCAGCGAGTATGTTCTGACATTAGGTAAGTCATTTTCAATAAATTTTCCCACTAGCATTAAATAATAGTTAAATTCAAATTAATTCTGTGATTCTTTACTAATATATTTTACTAACATATGTCATTATTATATTTTTATCCCGGCATTTAATTTACGTGAATACATATTTAATATAAGCAACGGGTAAGAAAACATATATTGATAACAACAATTATTTCCCACCAGTGTTTAACAATTAATAAAATATTTATTCTAAATGTCCGCGTTTTCGTTAGAAGTTGTAAAAGATACCTCTAAATTTTTCAAAACGATTTGACGGTCAGACCATCACTACATAAATGCATCGCTTCCAAAATAAATGTCTTAAAAATTTCAGCTATGTGTTTATTTAACTCAAATTAAATTTATTGCTATCTATATCCATTCAGTTCAATTCTGTGGCCTGATTATTATCTGTTTATGTACTCAAATTAATATTTTTGTAAAGTTCCTCTCACGATATTTTATTCCAATTTCATAACTTTGATGTTGAAAATAATTTTTTAATTACGGGACTTAAAATGTGACCTTTTTGTTTTGCCACGTCAAGAGAATTTTCAAATTTGCGTAAATGGATTAAATATTTCATTATTTCTCAAGAGCTTATTCCCAACTTTCAGTTCTGAAACGGAAGGTTAAATCAACACACGATTCGGAGCTACTTTTTTTTTGCATTTGATGTTGCTAGGGAGGTTATTTTTAAGTGTAATTTGCGATAGCGCTGTTAACGTTCCAACTTCCAAGCTGAGATCGCGGGTTCAGCTCTCCGCGTCGAGATGTCCTGAGGACTGCAAAACGCAACATCGCTAGCCTTGGTTAAGATCGGGTGGGAATCCTTCCTAAGATTCCAGAATGTGCCTAGCTACTTGGTAGTCTTGTCAGCCTTCACCGGCAGCTATTACCCGCTTATGACGACTCCGGTCATCGTTTGTACGAACATCTGAACTCGTACTGAAATATTTATGAAGTTTCAAACAAGGCGGAGTTGTGATTTTTAAAGACCATTGTTTAAAACAAAATGAACGCCGCTTACCGGACGGTGAAGACTCGCTACTGGTGATACGCGTTTGAATATGTTAAAAATTTCAGTTCTTTGTTATTTTTAAAGTGGGACTTCTATAAGGAACTGAATTTTATTGAAAATTATCTTATGAGGCTGTTGAAATTGTATTTCATCACTTCGGCCTGATATTCCAGAGACGTCGTTTTCTGTAACTGTAGTATAGTTTGTGTTTATCTGAAAGATTATGCTCAAAGTTAAACCGAATAGACAAAAACTGCTGATCACCCAGTAAACTTGTAAATTTTATTACAACGAGTGTATCTCAGATCTAATAAGAAAATTTTCAGGATATTAAGCTCGAAAGGAATGTCTTCACCAGACGCAGTTACTGAATTGTAAATGACTAGTTCGGTAACTTGCCGTGCCTGTGACAGCCTAGCCCCTGAATTAGACAGCAAATAGTAATGAACCCTCACGTAACAATTAGCGTCGTGAAGCAGTTTGTGATAAACAGTGTTGAAGCTCATTTGTAAATCAGAACCAAAAGATCAGTACTCACGCCAAGTGTACGGCACAGAAATTCCACGTGTAGTGGAGAACTTATCCAGAACAATTCATTTATTTTATGTTATTTCCAGGATTACTTTTATTATAAAAATATTCGTTTGGACGTAAGCTTGTGATTCTTATATGGACGATTAATGCGACATATTTTGGTCCTTTGTGTACGTATCACAGTGGGGTTTATTGGTATTAGTTGCCGTGTTGCCATCCTGCCAAAGACATACTTGAGGCTGCAGGGCCCCAAGGTCATAGATCCGCTGAAAGCCTCTTTCTAGAGAAAACTTTCAAGAAGAACTCACTTTCTTGAATGACATCCACGGCGAGGCATACTTTAAATCATAACTTTCCTTTCCTACTCTAGGTACGGGTTGGTCAGGAATTGTCTAGTTATTGACATCACACTCCACAAAATGATGTTGATGAAGAAGAGAAACGACATATTTTTAGACAGTTTTACATGTTACGAGTCCAGAAAATAGCTTCTACGGTTGTTTTATCGAGTATTAACATCGCATACACACCAAGGACCACACGCGACTCTTGTACTGTACTGTACTTCATTTCACTCCCGTTACGCAGGGTTGATGGCACTAGCATATTTGGTCTGCTAATGTCTGATATCCAAATTTTTATTTTTTGGGTAACAGATTACATGAGGGTGATCCTTAAACAGGCAACTCTCATTTAATAGCAAAGGAAAGGAATTGAAATGGTGGGACGTGGAAGGTAGAGCAAGGTAACCAAGGGTTTACTAGTTTTTTTCTTTGTTGGTAACAGGTTACATGAGGGTGATCCTGAAAGAGGCAACTCCGATTTAATAGCGTAAGAATGGAATTGAAAAGGGGTATGGGGAAGGTACAGCAAGGTGTACAAGCGTTGATTAGGGTCCTCGGGCTATAGTTTAAGGATCCTACACGGTAATTCACCTAAAACCTGCATCAGGTAGGTAGGGCTATTGGATACTATTCTCACTCCCTTCCAAATGACGGGATAGGAGTTTACTGTGGGGTCGCAGCATTCCCTTCTCCGTGTCTCATCCAGTTGTAGGGAGCAGCTTTTCAAATGATTTCGCATTGACGTACAGAGAATGAAAACAGAGAAACAGACAAACGTTACCACTTCATCTATATTCCCCCTCAACACACTTCAACTGCGTGGTAACAAAGTATTACAACGTCGAAATGATTTGATTGGACGCACAAGGAAGAGCTCCAAGGTTAAATCGGCTCCTGTTTAAAAAGCATTATGGTACCCTAGCAACCAATAGTTGCCACTGAAACTCAGCAATTAAGGAAACCCATATGCCGAAATGCTGTCAGAACCTAAATAAAAAAGTCATCGTGTGGATATATGTGGTAAAAATACGGAAGCCATTCAAACTATTTGGAAGACTTAGTAAATATCTTTATAATCCGCCTGTTATATTTCGTTTCACAGCTTTATTGAAACATGTTTTGCTTTAACGGGACGTGTTGATTTATAAATTGAACGAATAGGGAAAAATCGTACAAGAGGAGAGGGGAATGGCCGCCTCGCGTAAGATGTTTACCAGCGCCTTACTTGAAAATTAATACTGCTCACTTAACACTTAACTCAGAAGCGACAACTGTGCCACCGAGTAGGGATCATATCAGCGCATGAATCAGTGAGTGGGCGGCTGCGTCCTATATAACTTACTGGGACATAACTCTCACACACAATACGCTGTAAGTACACTTTTGCGTTTCCATTTTTATATTACCGTTGCAATAACTATTTCGTTCCTTTCACGATTGCGGCGCTTTCAAGTCGCCTTTCTGTAATTTCATTTGCCAATTTTGTAACCATCGCACATTTTGGAGGCTGGGGTGAGCAATTGAGACATGATGGATAATTACAACCATACGGTCCGTTATCTCGAGTTAGAAATCGTTTTAGTCAGTGATGTAGACATATTTAATGGGTGGGAGAACAATTAAGAGCCTTTCATGACGTTTAATATTTCAATCTCAGCTCAATCTTAATAATGTACAACGATTACGGCCACCACAACAGGTTTTACACAAGAAACCAATGTAACATTAATAATTAAAAGACTTTGATTTCTCGTCAAATTCGATAGGGAGTAACTTAACCAGATCTGAAAAATCCATTATAATTTATAATTTTTCTATTTATGCCGAGTATTAGAACAAAAACAATATGAATTTCATTTGAGAAATTTATCTTCAATATATTTTCACAACGTGTAATACATTCGGCTGCAGATTAATGCAAAAATCTGATAAAAGGATTTTTTTTCACGTTACAAATCTTTTCTGCGACTCATAATTCTACTAATGTGAATAAATAAAAACATTTTGAACGATCGGTTTCAGTTTATTTGTAGTTACCAAGGATATTAAAATTCATTATAGACTGGTCATTATAGACATTCACCTAATCTTCAATAAAATTGCACACCAGACACGTCATGAGTATTTCAAAACTTAGATCATTTTTCACGGAGAGAAAAGAACGTGTCAAACAACGGTATTTCGTACTTAGCTAAGTGGACGTTAAGTACATAATAACGTCATAAAACAGGTTGAGATTTAAGTGATTAGACGTTACTCAAATTGACTCATCATCTTTTAAAAGATATTTCAAAATTTTAACAGTAAAACCCATCATAAAATCTGGAGAGAAATCTTCCAAACAGACTCCGATTATTGTCTTTTGCTTAACCGACCATTTAAAGGCTTTGCTTAAGAACCTGTTTTGTTCAACTGAACTTCTGCCCATTTTATGCTTAATGATAACTTTTTGGAACAGATGGGATTATATAATCAACAAAGATTGTTTCGTATTGCTATGGATATATATTTTAAGTACTAAATTAATGACCTGCACGCATTTAAATTTAAAATAATTTTAATGTACTACATCAATCTGATAAAATACGTAGTCAATAGTTAATATTACGACTTCTCTTCACAATTCACCGTTAAACGAAATTATTTCCGGTTGCTTATGTACATAACTTTTTAATGTTTTATTATAACGGCAGTTACATTTTGTAAATTTATTTATATATAGCAGCCAAATTACAGTCGCAAAATGAAGTGCTTCTCATTATTTTTATTAACACAAAGTATATTGTAATAATATTTGTCGAGAAATTTAACAGATTTATAGACGTGTCATTCAATTTTTCTTAACAGATAATACTGTCATAAAGTGTATAATGGTTTATATATATATATTTATATATATATATAATTTAAAGTTTTATAGAATTATAGTGTCACTCCACGCTATGACTGTAATGTCGTTACTACGCATTCATCTATTTTAATCACACTCATTTTCAAACGTTTCCATTTATCTCTAATTATTAACATTATTGTAAATAATTTGGACCTCTCACAGAAGTGGGTAACTTGTCGTAAATTACAGTTGCTTTGTAAATAAATATTACAAAGCATGAGTTTTACAGCTTGACGGAAAAAAATACGAAGTTTTAAAATGCGTAGTTTAAAATCCTACAGCAGCTTGAAGGGAATTTTTCTAAAATTCTCGTTTGTTTGCCACCCTTTCTAATGATATAGTATCATTATTACGCTGCCAAGCTTTGTAACTATATTTATTAATAGCGACAAATTATTGTTATGCTTATAATTAAATATAGTATTAAATGCTTTATATTTCCGTTTATACAGACTTTTAGTTCATGGAACTGTCGTACCTTTGTCAAATAGTCAATGAACATCAGGCTCAATGAAAAATAGCATTATTTAATTAAATATTTAAATTATAACTGTATATTATCAGAATAGATCACGTTAATATTCGTTGGAAGTGTGTATAATTAAGTTCACGTATTGAACCACTGAGCCGCTCCATTTCTGCAATAGCCTAAACATATATAAATAAGTTAGGGATCTAATACATGAACATTTAAGTTTAGCAAATAAATTTATGTACATTCTATACTATTTATCATATTAAATTTAGTAATATTTTGTCTATTACTATATATATATATGTCATACCTTTATTTGAGTATTTTAATAAACTCTAAGTAGAATGTCCATAACTTCGGAACGTCCGGATTGAGAGTCTGGGCTTCTATTGTTATCTTCTTCCTTGTGATATGTTTCGTTACTTATACTATGGTAGCTTGATGGAATTCTCTACACAAAATTTAATGCAACCGATGTTTGCAAGAAACTATCTGAATGTCGCTCAGAACACCTCCGATGATAAAAACAATTCTGGTACAGGTTTGAGTATGTCAGGATAAGGTATAAATCTATGAAGATCAAGATGTCCATTCTTAATTTTAAGCTGAGCCTAAAATATCTTCACATTATTAGTTTTTATTCAGTGTTGGGGGTTTTGGTTAAAGCTCACTAGTCATGAGGTGATTATGTGTAATTTCACAAACTTTTATGTATCCGTAAGATAGTCTTTGGCCACGGAAAGACGCTTAAATGTACTATTGTGACGCTCCGGTCACGGTCACAATTTATACATCTTCAATAAAAGAAATTCAAGTTAAATACGGCACAGTTTTCCCAAATAAATAACTTCGTCAATTTTAAAAGTATTGATCGACATTTATAATTGCTTAAATATGATTTAGAATTAATAGAGCAAGACAATTAATTGCTTCCAATTAATATTTACCTATGAAGCATGAAGTCGTAGCCGTCGCTGGAGATGGTCCATGCGGACACTAAATTCTTCACATGTAAATTCAATAATCTTATCGGCTGAGGGAGTCACGGAATAAATTTGACGTATTGCTAAGTTTTACACCTGAGGAAGCCTCAAAATGGAGACGAAACGTCGCTAGTGATAAATTTATATGCTGACTTTTTGGCCGTCTTTTTATTTACTGATTGTCGTCTTTAATTTCAGATCATTTTGAAATACATTTGTGCAAGATTATTTCGAAGTAAGTTTTAAGAGCGTATACCGACATTATATTAAAATAATGAGTAAAAATTTAAGTACTTTCAGATCAATTTAACAAAACTGATTAAGAAATTATTAATTTCATGTACCTATTTCAAGAAAGGTTCTCAAATGCCTATATATTTTTTAATGCTGAAAATAAAAAAGTAATAGTTTTTGGGTTTTCCTGAGGGCCGTATCGATCAAATCTAAAGTCCATCTCCCTATCTTAATTTAATAGCTATAAAACAATTTAATTAAAACGTAAACGCTTCACAATACAACTAAACGTTAGGATAGTAAATATGTATTATTTTTCGGGGAACAGAAACTGCAGTCTGCAGTCCCTTACTTGTGCTATAACTAACTTCCCAGTTTAACGCTCTCAGATAAGAATGGATTTTACCTTGGCATTTAACCACTCGCATGCTACAAAACAAAAGACAGCGACGTTATACGATTGCACATTTGCTCATCCGAAACTGCCAAGAAAATAAATAAGGTGAAAAATTGCTCAAAATGACTCGCAGGAACAATATTCGCTAATTGGAATCAGCTTCAATTTTAAAGTTCTATAAAAAGGCTACCTAGGCTACCCACTCAGTGAAGAGAGAACCTTGACATCATCCACGGGCTTTTATGTCAAACCATTTTTAATGGTCTATAAAACCAACTCAAATGTTTCTCAACCTTTATTGGCATAAATTTATAAATAGGAGCTGAATGTTTCTGTAAACATTATTATTGATTGATTATTATATATTTCATTCATCACTAAATATATATATATATATATATATATATATTATTTGCTTTGATTTCGAGAATCATGGCAGAACGTAACATATAATTAGAACAATGTCAAGTTTAGCGTGTATTAAAAAAAACCTGAAAAATTAGACTAATAGGAAGCAACGATTCCTGGTGTTGTTGATAAAAAAATGACACTTCCATTGGAGCTTAGTAAATTTTCAAGTGTTAGGAATAATGTTTCTTTATCAAGGCATTCATACTTCAATCCACAAAATTTATTACCGATTGTTGAGAAAAGCTGCGAATCAACTTGTGAAGGACGGAGATAACTTGTTTTTAATGAATAATGCATTCACACATTATACCGTTTACGGTTACTACAACTGGTGTCATCACATATTATGCACGATAATCGGTTTTGCGAACTCAGCCGTACCTGGAATTCGCTTGGCTCTTCTGGAAAGTATTTAGCTGGACAAACAATAATAAAGCACGAAATCAAAAACCGTGCAGTTGCCTTCTAGAAAATATTCTAATACGAGAATATAGGAAACTTCAAAACTGTCCCAACGCTTAACAAATCAGACGTGCCATTCCAAACGTTAATTTACAATATTTAATATTTCGAACTTTCCTCGATCCAGAAAAAGTACATATAACATTTAATAAAATTACATTTTCACTACAAACATTTTATTTAATAAATTAAGACGTTGTACATGATATTTTAAAAATTATTTTTTGATAATCCTCCCACCCCGGTCATGTGTTAATATTTCATTGGATGCCCCAGAGCTTTACAAAAATAATGCCGTTAATTTAATATTCAGTTTCAAGGAATAATTACTTTTTATTTCCTGATGAGCGAATCTTACACGCAAACCTTCTTAATCCATGTAAGAAATTTAAACGCGAGACAAATTGCAACAAAACTTAATAAGCGGTCTCTCTAGAACTAATTCGAATTTAGTAAGTATATGCCCTAATAAGTGTACGGACTCATATTCTCTTCCTGTTACTATTTAGAACACAGCTTCATTGCTGTCCGAAACGTTGGAGGAAATCTCTGCTTCTCCTTCTAAACGTTTTTCACGTCGTCACTTATAGAGCTACTTCTTGGTTAATAATTACTTCTATTTCCATTAAAATGGTCGAAGAATTTATGAAGGTCTGATAATTCATTTAAGGACCTCGTTTCGTATGGCAAATTAATCTTCATTGTAGCAATTCTTGAGTATAGTCCGGTTCTCAAGGCGGTCTTCTGCTGGTACTGCACAAAAAAAGATAAATAGCGATGTTTTCTTACAAATCTTGTCCGAAAACGTAATATCATTGGTGTGGAAATTATAAAATAATTCTCAGAAACAATTATAAAAACCTGCCTCTTCAGTCATAATCATACTCACTAACTGAAGCTGCCTTTTCTGGAACGCACGAGCATTTTGCGAGCTGGTTCAACTTTGACAGCATTTCTCCCATGTACTTACATTCTTCCGTGTGTTGTAACCCTATATATTTATAGTTCACTCATAAATTACTTTACATATTACAGAAGCCACAGTTAGTCTTAACATCACTGTTTTAAATATGAATGGTTCAATTGGACGGGTCGATGGGGAATAAAGGACCTGCCTTTTGCAAAGTCCACCATTCCACCTGCTTCTAGCTATAGATCCTTACATTGGGCATGACCCTAGCCACATGACCGAACATTAAGTACTCTGTGTTGTACAAAGACTTGTATTAGTATTTATATATTTCGTTGAACAGACCGAGATAATAGAGGTCTTTTGATACTACTATTTTAAAGCAAAAAATATGCAATCACATAATACTTCATGATAATAAAATCGCTTGGTCAGTCTGGTTGAAGTGATGTTTTCTTCAGGAACGTATGTCAAACGCAAGTAACAGTCGCCAAAAATGATTAATTCCTTTGTAGCTGACTGCGTCCTTCAAAAACTCCACAAACAGGTCGGTATCTTCTAAGTCAGTTGGTGTTCAGTTTATTTAGTAATTTCAACAGTTAAGATTTATTCAATTAAATAATGGTATTTATTAGAAGTCGGAGATTGCCGTAAGAACTGATGGATAAGCCGAAGATATGCTCTAAAATACTTTACCAAATACATTAGTGTCGGTTATTCTCTCATCAATGGGTAGATTTCATCAACTTGTAGAGTTTTCCTTGTATGTATTGAACACAAACAACTTTGATGCTTTTGCTGAAGAGCTCTTGGCTATTCGTGAACTGCAGCGTGCGTGTAAAATGTGCAGGTAGCTCTGCACACGCTCACGATGGCTCGTGAAGGTCTGTGGAGCCGTCGAACGCGGGGTCAAGGCCTCGCAGGATCGAGAGATGGGCGCGAAAGCACCTCCAAGGCTGGTTGGTAGACCTGCACGGGCAGGTCCAACCAGCAAGGAAAACGTGACCGTTCGCTTGGCCTTACGTGACAAATACATGGAATAACTAAGATAAAAATAAATAGGTCCTCGACTATCTCGTAAGGACAAGACACAAAATTCGGATTTTATTTCGCGTACGATTCAATGGATCATTCTGACAGTTATATATTGTTTTACACAAAATTTTATAAGGCGAAGTTGGGACAAGAAAACGTTACTCAACTACAGGTTCCTTCAGTCTAACAGCAAGTCACGTGTCAGCGATGAAGATTAACCTGCCTTATACAGTCAATTGAATAATATGAATTGAAACCTTCTTCATGAGTGGCAATATTCTTTGTCAATAATATGCCCGTTACTGTCTTCAGTTCTACAAGAACGGATGATTTTCTGAACCATTGAGATGGGAAAACTGCTCATTAGCAGGCCGCAGTATATGATTATGTTAATGCAGAACAGATAGTGGTACAAGTATGCGTTTTAATAGAAAATAAATTGTTATACTTACATTGAACAAGATGACTATTTGTAAGTTAGGTTTTCACTCCGTTAGAAAGTCTGTTGGACGTTTACGCTTGAGTCTGGTACAGGTTGTGGAAGATTACTTGCAGTGTTTCTCATGACACGTCATGGAATGATAGCTGAAATTAATATATTATAGGATAGCAGGGATATGTAAGTCTTGATGAATGATGCTGTTCCTTACGTACCACGGTAAATTGGTAATAATCCTTAGAAAACGATTTTGAACTGTCTGAATTCTTTTCAGCTTTGATGGAGACGCAGAAACCCATATGCCACAACCAAATAACATTATTGACCGTATTATTACCATTTACTCAAGTCTCTTTAATTTTATTGGGAGACTTGAGTTGTCATAACATAACTTTCAATTGTTTCAGCCTATGTCTTACTGTTGAGAAATGTGTGTCCCATGATAATTTTGGGTCGAGTACCAGACTTCTATAGATTGGGGTATATTTTCATCAGATGTTCCTTTTGTAGGAAAATTTAATGACTAGACTGCTGTAATGAAAGCTTCACTTCTACAATAATTTCTCAATTGTGATCCTATTAATCTAATTGCATTGGGTATGATACTCAAGACGAATAATGTGGATCAAGAGGTTGCTGGAATAGCTTTCGAGTCTTGAGGAATTACTCAAGAGTTCTCACTGAAGACCAGCCGGGATGATTACCGAAATTCTTTAGCGATTGTATGAACATCATTTTCAGATCTTAGTTGCATTGGTTTCACCATAGTAAACAAGCAACATACTGTGATGAGGGAAATTATACGTCATTCCCTAACAGAAAATTATAATAATGGCAGAACTTCAATAAAAATATAAGCTCCTTCGTTCTCAACAAAATTTTTTTCACTCAAAAAATTACATTTACCGTGTAATTTAATAAGAAGGTGGTCAACCAACTTGACCAAAGAGGATCGCAAAAACACAATCCAGTGTATTCTTTACTCATAAACAAACAGTTATCACTAAAATCCAAATATAAACAGGAAGAAGAGTTGTAGCCTAGAAACTTTCTCAGTTAAGGTCACAAGACAATTGAAGTGATAGGATACGTAAAGTAAGGTTTCACGTAAAATTTTGTGAGCAGATCAAGAAATGTCTACTGTACATATTTGTTGCATTAAATATACTCCATTTGCCAGCGTTGTGGAGTTGTTGTGGTGTTGTTGGTGTGACCGGCTGGTCTCGGTCAAATAGGGTAACGGTGCACGCGCCACGTATCCAGGTTACAGGACGAGTTCGTCCAACGCCATCTGAAATTCTAATGCACGCATTTCGTTAAGCAAACTTCTCTGCAGAGGAGGCTTTGTGTTGCCTACGTAGCATTTTGGCAATGGCTGCTAATGTGTCAAGGATTATGCTCAACATACGAAGTTAGCGCAAAACACCAGCCGTTATTTCTGCATTAATGTTAAAATTTACTGTATGTTCACATTACGATAGTTTCATTTGAATAAAAAACACATGCACAAGAAACGTGACATCCAAAATGCAACAAACGGAAGCAAGTAAAAATAATTACAGGTTTCTAATGAACCTCTATTGAACAAAAATTTCATTCAGGGGAAGAGATATTCAAAACCAGATAATGTTATGTCTCTAGAAACAATCGCAGGGTAACAATAAACAGAAACAAGTAAAAATAATGACATGTTTTAATGACGTTTTAGTTCGTCCTAAGTAGCAGTAATTTCATTCAGACGAAGAGATAATGAAAACCGCACAATGTTATAAGGCTCTAGAAACAATTTCAGGTTAACAATAAACCGTTTTGAAGTAAACGAGAAACAATAAAGCTAATTATCTGGATGCAGATAAAATTTTAATGTAATTCACTATCTAATTGTTGCTTCATTGTTATAGTCAGTAACGGTTTAGATACTATAGTTTACCACATACAACAATTTTTCAATGTATGCTTTGTACAAAAAAAACTAACTCTTGTAGAATTTATAGTTTAGTGAATAAAATGATATTAATATGGAAAGATAATTTTCTAGTAATTAGTAGTTTAAATATTACTGTGCTTTGTATTTTTAAAACAAACAGACATTACTTACAACAGCACTAGTGTGAAGAAAATTAGCAGAACCTTTCCATGATGTTACAAGCCTGCCTCATTACGTAACTCACAATGTTACGGAGAAACGAAAATTACCGTAATTGCAAAGACACTTATACTTTATAGTCGTAATTCATGTTTTTTTTGTGTTGCAAAAATTATTTTCCACTCTCAATTTGAGGACGAAAGTGGCTAGCTGACGTCGGACGTAGACGGAATCTTATAGAGCCTCAAAAATTTTGCAGCTTTAATCGCATTAAACGCTTAGAAATATACTGTATCAGTTACTTATTTGATTTCGTTTCACATAGTTAAATAAGTCCTAAAACGAGCCACTTTTTTATAACAAAGAAGATAGCTCAAATCTTATCAGTAAAAATAAATAAATACGAAATCCAGCCAATTTTGCAACTTTTAATAAAATTTAATTAACCATTTATAACAAATCGTCCATTCTTGTGGTAACTATAGATAAAAAAATTAAAAAACAATGATAATTATAATTCATTGGATTTATCAATGGAAGTTTAATTCACTATAAGAAACGCTACTTTAATAAATTAAAAAATTACAGTATTTCTATAAATGACTGATTTGTACTATACATTTTAATTGTTGATAATTATTAAAAAACTTAAAAGTGGGTATAATACAAAAAGTCATTTAGCACCAATTTTCCAGTTCTCTTTCGTAACTACTATAAAGAATGTATTTTATTTTAAAATTCAATCGGCTTATTGTAATTATTAAAATGTAATTACATGAAGCTAAATTAAAACTGCAGCTTAATGAAATATAAACGATGGCCAAAATAAGATTTTTTTCGTTAAATAATTACATTACGAATGCACGACATGTCGTCCGAAATTATTGTGGACCTCATCAATTGGATCTAAAGTTGCAGAGTTCCACAAAAAGTAGGGACGAAACGTCGTATGTTGTTAATGTAATTATTTAGTTTACCTTATTTTCTGATTGTGGCCATCATTTATATTTCAGTAGCAAGATTCAGACAAATCAACCACAGCTATTGCAACTTAATTTTTGTGATACTCTGTTCTTTTTTTTTGGGGGGGGGGGGGTTAACAGGCTACATGAGGGTGATCCTGAAACAGGTAACTCCCCTATTAATATCATAGGAAGTGAATTGAAAATGGGGGATGCAAAAGGTAGAGCAAGGTAGCCAAGGGTTAACTAGGGCCCCCGGGCTATGGTTTAAGGATCCTACTCGGTGTTTCACCTAAAGAGATGCAGGGAAAACCCTAGAAAACCTGCATCAGGTAGATCGGGCATTGGGTACTATTCTCACGCCCTTCCGAATGACGGGAGACGAGTTTTAGGAAGCATATATACTCAGAATGATTTTGCTCTTATTAAATAAATGTATCTACGGGTGGTAAAGTAAATTAAGCATAAAGAATTTTCCAGAAACATCGTCTTCTTTACTTTTTATTTTTTGAGTTATATATAGTATAGTTCAAAAATGAGAAGAAAAACTATTTGCTGCATATTTTACTGATAATTTTAGAATGCAGAGTATACAGGAAAGTAAATTGAAACATGAAAACAAAAATTTATTTGCCATCAATTCCACGCACAAAAAGATATATTGAATCAACGTTAAAGGTTATTTCAATATCCATTTTGCAGTGTACGGAAATCAGATTTCTCTTAAAACATTTATTTTTGGTGATAAAGCATAAAGACATTTTTGACCAAGAATCATTGTGTGTGTACATTAGTAACGTTTAATGCTAGAAGCATATTCTTTGAAATTGAACTAAAATATCCATTTTGAGTAGTCAATTTTCATCATATATTGGTGGTGACAGGGGATAAGCTGTTTAGTCGATAAACGACATTTTCTGTCATAATAAATATATTGACATCAAATAATAATAAATAGACAATACCGCCAGTTTTTCAGTAATAAATTTTATATTTATTTAATACACTTACGACGTTTTGTCCATATTTGTGGACTTCATCGGAAAACTACAAACGCTAACAAAAACAATTATAAATTTTAATTCAGACTATTTACATAAAAATGAATACAGTATGGACGCAAAATTAACCACCCGTAGCTAGATACCTTCTATCCTCTTGAAATGTGTGTTTCATTTTTACTTGTTATATAATTGAAAACTATCCCTTTTATATTTCAACTAAATATACTGTATTCAAATTTATAATTGTTCTTATAAATTTTTGTAGTTTCCTTAAGTCCACAAATATGGTAGAAACGTCGTAGATGTATTCAATAAAAATAAAACTGTTGTTGACACATTGGCTGCATTGTTTTATTTATTTTCTAGCATAAACTCACATGTCCTTTTACGCGAGAAGTTGGTTACTCAGGGCTCTAATACTTGCTTATTCTCAGTGAAATAAAATATAAACGAACTGCCCTGTCTTTGTGATTATGGATATTACACTTAGATGGGGCGATAGGCTGAGGTCCAGTGTCGTGTTGTCGTGCAGGGAAACTCGAGCTTGGTTTCTCTGGCCTTCCTGTTTACACAACGAAGCCCCGAAACGCAAAGCTTGACCCGCTTCAAAGTCGCCGCAGCGGCTAGAAAGTGAGAAGTTATTTATTACCTGTGGCTCCGTCGACATCCTGTAATGCGCGCTAATTTCCACCTATGATACTGAGTGTGTAAACGTGTAACTGATAGACGCACTCTCCCGGAAGCGCTGACATTGTTAACTTCATTGTTGCCTTGCTGTTGTTTATTCAACAGTTACAATATTGGACGACCAAGAAAGCGTCATCAGATTCTTGGAAACAATTATTGCTCAATATTCACTTTTTGTAAGTCACTTCGGTCGCTAATGACCTCGTAGTTTATTCAACCTTAAATAAATCAATAGAGAAAAAAAATTGGCAATCACAAAATCTGTTCATTAGAACCGTTAGCGGAACGTTTTGGATAAATTAGGTTAGGATGACCAAAAATAATCAATGAGAATACTAAATGTCAGATTTCCTGCATTGGTAAAAGTACGTATGTTTGATCCTTATTAATCCATTCTCTCCCCTCTATTACTTAATTTTCTGTACCCAAAGTAAGCAATGAAGTACAATTTACGGGTTCTTAATAAAATTACGGACTTCTTTCATGCAATAAAAACACGAGACCAATTAATACTAATGGTTGAGTTCAGGCTGAAAAACTTGTATAATGATACTTTTCATGATAGTTGCAGAAATTCTTCAAACTAAACGTAGTCAAGTTTATAATCGTGGAAGTCTGGCTGTAGTACTATTAAAGCTCAAACACTACGCACCAATGAAGCGTTTTTTTTTCAAATCTGAGAATTGAATTCAATGGTTTAGATTTATTGTAGTTTCCATTAGTCCTCGGTTGAGGAGAAAGGATGTCATGCATTACAAGTAACAAATAATTACAAGGACAAAATAAAATAACATAATTAACTACAAATAATCATTAAATAAAGAACTAAAAAATACGATATAAATCATTGAAAACACTAGAGAGCACAAACACACATAAGAAATGGAGATTTCGAGGAATCTGACTTTCCGTAGTAGCTCCAGGCACTATATGAAACAAACAAAGTGCAGAAAAAACTGCACATAAAGTTATGTAATGGGTAATTTTACAAAGCAACATAAGAATGAGTATTTTGAAAATTAAACAATTAGCTTTTAAAACCGGACACAGGTTTACTATTCGCTTTGGTCTTTGTATTTTCACTTATCCATAATTTACTTAAATCTATAATTTTTAGATGTTTTAACGTTATGAACAATAGAACAAATCAAAAAGCGCCACGCCATCCTGTAAATTTAAACATACATTCAATAAATGAATTATCTGACAAATAAATATAATAAATAAAAATGCAGCCAATTTGTCAGCAAAATATTTAGTTACTGTAATTACGATGTTTTGTTCATATTTGTGGAAGTCATTAGGTAATTTTTTAAATAGATAAAACTATTAAACACGTGGATAATTTTGCGTCCAACGACAGCTGGCGCGTGTAACAGTTTTATCCATTTCAAAATGTACCTGATGAAGTCCGAAAATATGGACGAAACGTCGTAATTATGTTAACTAAATATTAATCAAATAAAAATACAGCCAACTTGTACGTAAAAAGATTATAATTATATAAATAAAAATACAGCTAATTTGTTAATAAGAAGATTATTAAATATTCATTGCTTACTTTCAGTCGCAGTCGAATTGAAACACCACTGAACTGGCCAAAGCCTGGAGAATCCCCCCTTTTTCAATTCCCTTCCTATTCTATTAAAGAGGAGTTGCCTGTTTCAGGATCACCCTCATGTAGCCTGTTACCCAAAAAAAAAGCAAATTGCTCTCCTCCAATCATTAGGAAGGCTGTGGGACAAGTTCCAAAAGCCCCACCTACCTGATGCCGGTTTTATAGGTGAATACCTGGTAGAATTCTTAAACTATAGCCCGGGCAGTGTTGTTAACCTTGTTCCTTGTTCTCCCTTCCGCTCCTCCTCTTGCAAATTCACTTCCTGTTAAATGATGATTAAGAAGTACCCTTTCTACTAATGAATATTTACTTCGTGCTCTAATGTGTCATGCAAATGTTTACAAACACAAAATAATTGAACTTATTTTATTTAAACGGGTATGTTGACAGAAATGTTAATTTTAAAGGAACCGTGCGATACGACATCTGTAAAAATATCTGAAACGCATTCTACCTAGAAATATGTTTTTCCAAGAAACTGAAATCCGAAAGTTCATAACATACACAGGAACAAGGCGTCCTTGTTGATGTCGTTTGAAAGCATCGTATAACTCTATCCAACTCATTACATATTCATGTTTCTTCACAAGATAATTATAATAGTCCGTTGTGTTCCACGACAAGCCATTGCTGGCAAGCACGAGTCCTTTTCATTAGTAAAACGATAGGCAAATCATTATTGCTACGTTCATGTTGCCGGAAGTTCCACCTTCTGTTACGCATCACGAATATTTCTTTTTCAAGGAGACCAAAGTGGCTGTTAGTAAGCTTTCCGTGTAACGGCATTCCAGCGGAACAAATTTGTATGGGACTGCTTTTGCTGCCAGGCCTGTTACAAGTATCTGAATAATTATGCTTGATAGTAGTTGGCACCAGTTAGGAAACACCTCCCAGGATAATGTGCGTTTTATGGAAAGACAAAGGGTTTGGTAGTAGTAGGAACTTATTTTGTTAAAAAATTCGTTATCCAATCCGCTTTGGCTTAAATGTGATTGCAGGTTCATAAGAAATGACAATTAGGATTTCCAGAACCTCTTGACTGGCTTCTCTGAATCCGTTGCTGATATAATTTTTTATTATATGGCACAGGAGCGAACGTTTCCGAATTTTAAAACAACAAATTCTATAAATTTTGGATTATTTATATACTTCTTAAAGTAATACCTTCCCGTCGTTATTAAAATAAGAGAATGGGTTAATATATAGAAGCTGTTCGTTTTTCCGTTCCTTAGATATCCTTATTGTTTTATACCTATTGAATGTTACTCTCTTGTCATAATACATTATTTGTGCAATAACGTTACGTGAGACATACATTGACAAAATTCCTTCGTGTTGTACATGAATGACGACCTTCCGCTTTGACTGATCAATTCTAAGAATACGTGACAACGCTCTCGCTGAGAAGCTGAAAGGCACGTTTCAGTTCTGGGGGTGTGCGACTGATAGGGACCGTTCGTGCTGAACGCCAAAATATCGTCTGAAGTATACATTTTGTCATTTAGTCTTTCTAAGGCGCTGGTTGCCGCATTTTGGCTGCTCATCGAGCTCTGCGACATTTTTGCCGCAACTAACACCTCATCTATAATTTAGAGGAGTGATTCCCTGTATTAGAATGTTCAGCGCCTTCGTCATTCATTGAAAACAAGTGCCTAAAAGGATACACCTGGGAGAAATTTGTACTGAAGGAATGTGAGAAGACGTGGTAAGAATGACAAACTTTTACAATTAAATCAAATGGTATGTTACTAAATTTCCTAAATAATGTAATACCTTGTTTGCTATCGGGATAATAATTATTAATGACGTGCTCTGCTCTCGCCGTCAGATGAATTGAGTTCCAGAGGCTAGGCTTAAAAATTAATTAAAAACCTATACCCGCAAATAATAGTTAACTGTTATATATTTATTCGCAATGGTATCTACAATGGAAGAGGACACCATGAAACATTGTTCTATAATAAATATTTAACCCAGACGGTTAGCCGAAAATGTTTAATTCATAATTAACATTGGGAAAGCCCTCTCTCTCTAATAAATTTCCAGTTTATGTACCAAACATATACGGTATTTCCTTGCGTTTTCATTTTTCTTACTATTATTATTGACATGCAGAAGCTTTGTTAAGAAACTACAAATATGACTGAATAAACCATATAATTATTTTAGAAAAATGTTAAATTTGTATGTATTTGCTTTCTCTACAAATGGTCAGTTTGCCCGATGGCAGATTCGCGAAATTGTAATAAAATATTATCACTCTAAGTCAAGCCAAAGTGTTAACAGAATTTCAATTAAAAATTAGTTACATATTGTTAAATTAGAAAATAAACATTATATATAAAATTGGAGAGTGACAGTCTTCTAGCCTTAAATAAAAGGGATTAAACCTGAAAATAGAGTAGCAAAATATGATAATACTTATATGAATTTAAGAGAATAAAGTTTATGTTGCGGCATCTCTATAATTAATTCAATGTGAGTTGTTTAGAATATTGCAACAATTTGTATTTTTACAGATAAATAATTTCATTTTCCTTTTTTTGGGGGGGTTTTAACTGACGCAAGCAGGTTATGAAGTTAAGTTTATTTATTATTGTTACTCACTTATTTCAAAGGAAATGGTAAAATGATGGTTCCCTATCTGATATCTAAAGCGTTTCTTCAGCCGTTGTCTTTGGCCATGATTTTAATTCTGACTTGAAGACCTTTGCTTGCAAAGTTTCTCCCCTTCCCCAGTCTATTTGACCTTCGTCGCTCCATCTCATATTTAATTCGTCTTGTTTCGCAGAAACTAATTACAAGCCAATTAACACAAGAGCAATGTTACGATTATGTCTGATATTGAACTAGTTTCAGTAAGATCGTGTTGCAGATTAGGATAAGATATACATGTGACACTGTAGAAATCTGTGCCACGAAACACTCCTCCTTGAACAGCCGTTGCTTCATCCTTTCTGCTTCAATGTTGTAATCAAAGTCTTACTTTGGTTCATGTAAGGTTAGAATGTTACTTATGTCATTTGTCAGATTTGACCAGTAAACAACGATTCTTAAGGCTTAAGCCAACAACAGAACCTTTACATAAGAAAAATATAATTTTGTATTTTCCTGATGTCATCAAATGCGGTCAATTGTTTGACAGATATTTATAATATTAATTGAATTGCTCCATTTTTTACATCAGTCACGGGAAGTAAAACATAATAATTTTGAAATCATTTACTTTGTTAAAGAAGATTTCAGCCATTCCATCATCAACTTCGTTTTCCGAACAATTTTTACAAAATTCTTTACAGCCAATCTGATCCGTTCTGATCATTTATCGGAAAATCATAAACTTAAATCGATTCACAATGACCTGAATATGTTAGTATATACTTTCCCAATATAGTGAAGAATTAATATATATATTTTACATTTCCCGAATTATCTTGTAACGTATTCGAATGTTATTGAATTTTAAAATATTTCAAATTAAGACCAGACTTCCATGTTTTAGTAGTGAAGCCAAAACATGACTTTTACTTCGAAGATTTAAAATGACGTCACTGTCGATTTGAGCACGAGTCGAAACGATAAAAATCGTAAAATGAATTTAGAGGTTATAATTTTATTTGCGAATATTTTGAATTTTGTTAAGGCCACATTAATTGACAGAATTTAACGATCTATAAGAAATGATATGTACGTTTTAGCTGTGAAATAAATCTTTTGCTCAGAGATCTTGAGGTTCTTTAATTATGATAGTTCAAATGCAACAACTATTTAATACTAAATGGGCGAAAATTTCTGATAGTTATACAAAAGGTCAATTATTCACGTTGAAGTTGTTGGTTCATAACTATCCCATCCTGACTGCCTACAATCAACTATCCGACTCACTCCTGACTGTCCGACCCTCGACTATCCGATTCACGACTATTCGGATCTCGTACAATCCAACCTATTTTGGAAGCTAGAGTTTGCTTCAATAGTCTGTGCCGCGAACAATAAGAAAACTGATATGTGAAACGCATTTAATCCTCGCCTTACTACTGACTTTTCAGATTACCTTATCCGTATCGTGCGTCATGAGCGGGAAATGGTGATAAATTATTTGATGAAAGTCGTTTATTTATTACAAAATATGGAATGATTGATACACGGATAATGTTGCATAAAATTATATTTTACTAGGTGTTCGATATTTTTAATTTTCTCTTCCTATTTATGTGTAAATTATTAACTTAAGAAGAATGAAAAAATGTCGACCGGACCTGGAGATTGAACCTTGTATCTCCCGCTTAACGGGCGGATGTTCTACAGCTGAGCTAGTCCTGTTCGATCTCTTCTCTCTTTGAATTAAATTATTACATTAGTTTTCTTATTTAGAGTCGCATCAACTCCGAATGGGCTTTAGCGAATTTATATAATTAGGGTACTCATTTTCTTTGTAGGGGTTTCCGGTGTGAAAATTCACGCACACCACATCAATACCTATACCAGATTCGAGCCCAAGACCTCTGATGCAGCGATGCTAACCACTAAATCACAATAGGCCGGACATTGTTGCAGGGAGTGAGACACAATGTATATTGACGGATCTCCCGTTAACCGCCAATCAGGACGGATAGTTGAATCTACTGCACCTTCGGAAAATGATATTATTTTATGTATACCCAAATTATTAAGGACCACAACTCGAGTTAACTGTTTTAACTATTATTAGAAACTCGTCAAAAGTTTAAGTGTTTGCAAAAATGAACAGGAAATATTGCGTCATAGTTTAACTAACACCTGAACATTCGTATGCAGTAGCTAGCTATTGCAATTTATAACAAACCTGTAACCGGGTTAAATGCTGAGGACCGTATTAAGAGTGGAAACCTGTAGGATCCATACATAGTGAAGTTGCTCTTAAGCACTTCCTCGTTCGTAACGCCTAACGGTTACCTCAGTTTTCTGTTAAAGTTATTAGTGAACTGGCATAAAAATGTTCAGTTACATCCATTTTATGGTTATAAATTCTAAACATATGTAAGACTTGTGGAACTAAAAATAAAGTTACTACCATAACGACGATTACGCCATACAAAAATTAAGCTCATGGTAAGCGCCCTATAAATACTAAAACGAAATATTTAATATGTGTTACTATGAACCATATACATTCTCAGTATAAACAATTTATTTTAAATACAGGAACATTCAACAATCATTTGCTATCTACACACGTTATATGCAAAAATTTCATCGTCCGTTGCAATTTCTTAAACCTTTGGTCATATACACGGATTCGGAGAAAAAAAAGATAGTATAGTTAAAGCCAACGTTTAAGGAGAATTCATTACTCTTACACATATTAAACCGTGTATCTTTCACTTCCAAAAAATCTATTTCCACAATTTTTTGCCTCTCCCCATTTCCCGCCCACACTGACTCAATACTTCAATATAATTAAAGGTTAAAATATTTTGATGTATCAAACCCACATTTTCGATAGTATAATTTCACAATTCATAAACAATCGTATGCAATGTATCACTAAACCACAATCCTGGCTTTCAGTAGTTTCACCACCGATCTTTGACGATTACTATGCTTTTATGAAGCCAATTTTGTCTGCACAGCAATTGAGATTCACCAATAATTTTTACGACGGTAGGAGATAAAACGACAATAGATTTTCTTTTCTGAGTGTAAGGATTGTAATAGTAGGCCAATTTAAAGTCTACGCCCCGTAAAACAAATCCGAGTTGCATTTATACATTTTCTACGCGTATAGCCGATTTTGTCATGTTTGTAGTTGCTTCAGTGAGTCACTTCAACGGCTATAGAATTTCATTGCAGCTTTTAATGTTGGACATCTGGTTGTCTGAGAAATTCCTAACGCAACCAAGGTAACAAAACAATAGGTGTCATGGTTTAAAATATCTTCAATATTAGACGAAAAAACATGTGAGTAGAAGCCAAACATGGATATAAATGTGTAAAAGTTCTAGCATTTACAGTCAATTAAAAGTACTAGGAATATAAATAGGGAATTAACTTAGTTAGGAAAAGTATTTAATTAATGTCATTAGTAACATTTTGGATTTTCTCAGGTACAAATAAATTTAGGTTTATAAAACAAAAAATTAAATTAACAAGACTTCATTGAAGTAAATTTCATGTTTTAACTACAAAAAGTTGTAAATTCTTTTTCAATAAAATATTGTCACTTTGAGATTTATTTTTCTTGCACTAAAAAACCTGAATAAATTTATTTGTTCCTGATGGAGTCAAAAATGCGAGGACAAAATTAGTGATAATTAAATAATGTATGTTAACAAATTAACAAAATTGGTTTCTAAACTTCTACTTTTAAGGGCGTTTAAAGTTACCTGAATAGAATCGATAAAACTGTAATTTAATTTCCGCCCAAATGAAATAAAGTTACCAGAGCTCAAAGGTCGATATATCTTCAGTGATTCAGTATTACTTCTGATGTAGAACTTGCAATAATTTTGACTGTAGGACATGTCCATATTCACCGCACATAGTTCTCTTTTGGGTGAGGAAGTTATATCTTAATAATGGTAAGCTTCACTACCTTAAGAGTCACTCACACGTCATTACGCATTACGCAAACAGAATTACGCAGGTCAGGTTTGCAGCAAAATTTGACGTGTGTGGTTCTGTGAAGCGAAAATTCTTTCTTCGTGCCGTGTAGTTCTGGTCATGAGGATTTTTAGAAGATGATAGCACAAGTAAGGAAGACTTTCGCGAAAAAGAGGAAATAAGTACGAATATTATGAAATCGTTACTAACAATGTTCCTATGGAGTCTGGCGTTATGTGGGTGCGAAACGTGGACTATAGGCTAATGCTGAAAATCAGATGGGTGGATACAATCACTAACGAGAAAGTTCTAAACAGAAGAGGGAAAGAGCAAACAATATGGAGGTCGTTGACCAAAAGAATTGCATTCAGGACAATCTGTGTATAACGCTTCTTCTGCCTAGTACGTTGTGTGAATTCCGTGCACTTCTCACAAACTGACATGTTGAGAGATATTTGATACCCGGGGGAGCCTATAAGAAAAACCGGTTTTCCTTAGATTGGGTCTCGTGTCGGTGCAGAGGCTGGATCACTGGAATTCGCAAATTACACGTGCGCTGAGAAGAATATAAAAAGATCATTTCCCTCCTCGTGGTAAGTTGTCGAGAGTACATATACCATTTATAAAAGTACTTAATGACTGAAAACCTGAAAATTGTTTTACTAACAATTTAAACTACATGTATCTACATCGATAAAAACGAGTACTCTCGGAACTTGTTCTGTTAATGAGTGCGGCTGACAAAGTTCGTTCGTGGGCACGGAAAATTAAAAATGCAAAGTTTATAAAAACAAACGAGCGAGAGAAACGTACTTAATCAAACCTGAATATTGTAATTAATTTTTATAATTAAATTCCTGCAGTGTATTAAATATACTTTGAAACTGGTTACGCTCTGAAATTTACCTCAATTGTGTTTTATAGTGGGCGGAACGATGATACACACTGTACAGTGATAATTAAATAAAACGTTTATTTGGTCATATTAATGTATTTTTACAAACTATTGACATTGGCTCCCAAATTTCTACTTTTAAGGGTGCTTAAATTTTTCTACTGTTAGTGCAACTTAACATTGGTGACTTATGGAAAATAGAAATCTAAACGCTAAATGTGGGAATATTATTTTCAACTCTTCTGAGTTCACGAAAAGAAATATCCAAGTTCTGATTTGCTAATTATGTAAAATGAAACTATAACGTAAGGAATTCCCTACATCTTCAAATTTTTATTTATGTTTTCAAATAATATAACGTAGTCAGGAGTGGAGGTTTTAAAAGTCAAAATACTTTAAATACCTATCTAGGAATACCTGTATTCGTTTTTGATTAATAACGCTTTTCTGACGTATATCATTGGTTCTTCTTCAAGCATAGCCCGTGAAGTAAGGGTTCTGATAGTGTAATAAAATTAAAGGTTTATTTTTTTAAACAGGAAATTAAAGTTGTCAGTATTAAATAAAAAATTCAGATTCTAATTGAATTCATTGAGCTTTAATTCAATTAAATGAAAATAAATCTTAGTCGTGGGAGAATAACGAAGCAATTTAAAGCTAAGAAGTATAGACTGGAGTTTATGGTCCTCGCCAGACGTCGTGCAGAAAGCGCTGTTACAGTTTTGCAACATTACGGAACGTATACGTGATCTTTTACCTCGAGGCAAGAGCAGTAAATCCAAACGGCTTGCTAATTGTGGTCCAAGGAGACGAAATATGTGTTACCCGCTAGCTCGCCGTCTACCGTATGACTTGCGACAAGAGTGGGTCAAGGAAGAACCTTCAAGAAAATTTTATATTCTACAAACGAGGGAAACTCGGCATACGGCAAATAGCAACACGTATAAGAGAACTGTTAAATATTAGTTGAACTCTATCCATTCCTCTCAGAGTTGAGCCGACAAACCTACCTTCTACTGGGCAGCGTTAAAGTTGCGGTGGGGAGAAACGATACTGGACTTCTAAATTTCATGAAGATTGTAATATTCAGGTCTTAAACATTACTGGAACCGTCTCATTATTAATTACCTTATTAGTAAACAAGATAAAATGACCAATAATCTAGACATCCCAAGGATAGAGGTATTAATATTTTCCTGAGTTATGGAAGTGTTATATTAAAAATTTATGCAGTATTTGCATTTTTTTAGATCTCAACACGTATAAGACGTATGGACTGTACGTTGTGCAAAGCTTAACTAACGATATATTTCATTGATAATTACATCAAATTCTTAATAAATTTTATAGACATCCCATTCTATAGAGCGTGTCCCTAAAAAAAGTCCCAGTTAAATGTTATATTTCAGCAATTTAATTTATGTCATACGTTAAATTGAAAGTAAAATAACCAAACAAATATTCAATATCTTATACGGCATACATCCAACCTAAAATTTAATTTTCTCCACTCTTTTATAAATGAATCCGGAGTAATATAAACTTTAGACTTCAAGTCTGTGTCTCAACTCTGTCAAATTTTTAGGTTGTGGCTAAGAGAAACACGATCTTTTATTAAACCGCAAAGGAAAAACTGGTAGTAGACAGAGTAATTAGGAAACAATCAGTTTTTAAAAAAAGTTATTTAAAAAACCGCAATTACCGTGCTGGTTATTACCGACAGACAATTTTTATACAATTACAAACAATATAAATTAATAACATTTGCTTATATTTACATAAATTTTTTGAAAAAGTCTGTTCTGATTGTGAATTCTATGAGGTTCCTGCAGACTTGGCTGGAGCAGCTGAAATCCTTCTTTTGTAGGAACCTTCTATCCACTACTTTCTGGTCGTTTTAAGGTTAAGGCATTAAAACATTAGATGTGGGATTGATGGCAGCTTGGAAGGGGAAAAATAAGAACGAGTTAAGATTGAATGCATTATTCGTTGAATGTAGTCCGTACTTAGGTACGTTGAGCCGTCTTCTCGAAAAATCAACGGCACGATAAAAAAACAAAATACATGTTTTGGTCACTCACGCATGTCGAAAAATGTTTCTTATATATGTGAACATGATACAACAGTCTACAAAGCATACGGATGATAATATTAATTTTCTACATCCCGTTTCTTACGATAGAATGTCAAATATATTCACATCAATTAATAAATTCCGAAAAAAAAATCTATAGATAAAAATATAATCATATGTGTATATTGGAGCGGCGAGTGTTATAAATAATATCCATACGTTTGCAATTTGTTCAGGTAATATCTCCAAAAATTGGTATTATTGGATGAAGTATCCAGAAAATGCCCCATCTCACAGTAAATGAACAATTTACATACAAACTGGAATATTAAGAACAGTGGGAGCATATAGATGTTCCTTGAGAGTTTAAATAATTCTAAATCATTCCTACAGATCGAATTCAATCATTGTTTATTTTATTTTCTGAGGAAACCATTCTCAATTTAATAGATAGTTGGATGCCAGTCATAGACTTATCTTATTTCAATTAAACAATTACAAGTTATTATACTTCTTTTATAAGTTTTGTGTTAGTGAAGTAAAGTTAGTATAGAATCAACACAATAGGATCTAGTATTATTATTTTCTAGAAATTTGATGAAGTTGTGCACTTATAACTAAAATCACCGTGTTATATAAGCAATTTAAGTATAGAATTTATGGGCTTTATTTACCAATTTTGTTCGAGAATTTTATCCGTTGAACTATTAATACTTTACTATTTTAATGTAAATAAGCTCAATAGCGTCTGTACATATCCTGTGAAGAAAAGTATTTCCAATTTTAATTAAAATTGGAAATTCGTTAAGTTACAATCTGCCTCCGCGCCACAAAATGTTTGAGAGATTTTAATGAAAATTAAATTTGTTTCAGCTGGAACAGTTTGGCCAAGAGAAGCGAGCAGCAGCAGACGAGAATAGAAGCTTGAAATATTTTCTACGGTGAGTGTTTATATCGTTTTATAGAGTTCTTCTCTTTTTCAATTTAATTTCAGAACATTCCCTCGTGTTAGAGGAAATGAGAGTCTAGATTATCGACGTCTCAGTGCGCAATTTGGAATAGGGTTTATTATTATTGGTGCGATTATATTACTGTTATTTCATTTCTCGATAAAGACTGACTCTCAAATATTGTTTCTTATTTAGAGTCTAGCTGGGTTCCCGGCGTTGCCCAGGAATTAATTTATATTAGTCCGCTGTATTATTTAATTCGACAGTCACCTCTTGGTAAATACGTGATTTAACCATCAGCCGTTTTTCTTAGAACATGAGGTGTAGAACACCCTGTCACTTGTCGTTTGGGTGGCATAATCGTTTTTACAGGTAAAGTAATGATTCACTGACATGTCACTGTTTCTATTTGGTTCAGTTCCTGCACATCAAAAAATAAAATTAAAAACACTTTCTTGTAAAAACGAATCGCTAATATGCTTCAAATAATTCGTAATCCTTCTCGACGACACGCGGACAACATAATAATGCTGGGAAAATGCGTAAATCGTGCGCAAAATAGTTTCAACTGAACAGACACTTATCGTTTGTACGAATGCTAAACATAGAAAAGCCCTGGTTCTTAATCATTTTCACTAGGATTTATAAAACTTTTTGCGTATTTATTAACTAATTACAAGTATAATTATTTAAATAAAATGTTAGTTGAATTTAAGCATCATTTCACGCTTAACGGCAATTTAACCATCTCGTTTGACAAGCAACGTGAGGTCCGAATCCATCATGTTGCAAATTCTATGTATTTGGAGTAGGATCCTTTTTGGCTTGAAAGGGAGGAAGAAAGAACCTAAATCTTCAAAAGATCAACAGAAAACTTCTCTGGGGTGATCACCCTATAACACCAAAATTTCACGGCAATCTGATGATTGTTACAGGAACGAAAGAGGGCAAACCTTATAAGTCGTAATGTGTACTCGAGTAAGGTAAATTTTATATTAGTAAGAAAATTCTGTAATTTACCTGTCGTGTATTATTGAATTTCATGCTTCATATTTGTACTCGAATGCGTCGTTTCAGTACGAGAAATCGGTGCGCACCCGTAACTTAAACTTACGCCATCTTTTATGTGTGTTTCAGCTATAAAGTTCTTAAAGGTCACTAGTTTTGATAAGAGACCAAGCTCTTGGTTAAGCAACGGAAGCATATGGCGCGGTTATAAATTACGAACAATCTCAAATGAGAAAATCATAAGAGTCGGTAATATAGTTTTAATAATGTAATATCTTTCTTATACCACACAATACAACGTTAATGACGCCTTCCATTATAGTTTTGAAAATAGATTATACACTTTCCGAAAGAGTTTCTGTTCGTTGAAAATGGCAATTATTTTACTGAAAATTAATTTCGGGGAAATTAAAATTTACAGCAGAACTGTATATGAAGGGCTTTCTCTATTCGTGTAACTGTTAATGAAACTGTTTTCCTTTTCTCAGTTTAGTCCAATTCTTTATGTATTTAAATAAAACGCTAAATTTTTCTACTAGTCAACTCATTTAAACGGGTTGAAATCAATAACAGATAAATATGTCCCAATAGATTTTATTATTTGTATTTTTACATTCTTAATGTACAATATAGGGTATATATTTTTCTGAATTTCAATTAAAGAAGGGGAAGTCAAATAACTTATAAATTCTTTGATATGGACTACTACATTGTCTTTGAATTAATATCGGCTTCTTTAAAAATATGAGCAATACCTCATTCAGAGTTTAATAATATCAGCCTGGCGTAGAAACAGTTTACGGCATCTGTTTTGACTTTGGCTATAGCGTTGACTATCTGAAGTCGCAGTCAGCGTACCTGAAGTAAAGTGAAGGTCGTTTAGTTGTATTTACGTTTTTATATGATTAAGCGCATATCAACATTTAATTTGGTACCGTTAACTGTTGATATTAACTTAAAACTAGAAATTTATGAAAACGCCTAATAATAATTTCTGACCGAACTACAGATTTACCGTTATTGGTATTTCCATACGTGTAATGAAGTATAAGAAAGTATTTGAGAAGTAGGATTGGTCCCTGGTTAAAATGCTAATCCTCAGTTGGAGACAACTCGTGTGCAGACCATTACGAAGAACGAAGGTGAGAGAAAGTATGACAGCTTACGAAAGTATTTAGACCGTGCTATAAGCAGTTTGCGTTCATCTCCAAGAAATGGTGTCACGTGAAAAACAATTCTAGGAACGTGGCATGTGCGACCAGAATATTAGTAGGGGCATCAGTTCAACGAAACTTCATTCTATGTGGCTCGCTTTCTTTTACCGTTTTGTGAAATTAATAACTGATGTATCAACATTTATAAGTTGTAGGATATTTAACTAAATACACAAATATTTATTTTAAATAACTGTAAAAATTAATTATATTATATTAATAATAATTAATACGTGCTCTTAGTCCGATAGTTCCGTCGGAGGTTTTCTTAGGAAAACTAAGTGAACGTAACGGTTGTCAAACACCGCCTTCTAAATCTCCACCAAAGTCCTGCCGTCTCAGTGAGTCCTACAGCCACCGGTCAATAGAAAACAACATCCCATAAGTCCTATCCATCTTCCAACATTCCAGTAACTTTGGATGGAAACAACAATTCATATTTTCCTATCGCTCAAAAAATCATCATCCATAACCAATAACCGAAAAAACAAACCTTAAAACTCAGCAGTGTCCCACCATAATATAACCGCTCTACACCAAGAATACTGCGCCAATCAACTCTCAAACACAAATAATGTTAAAAAATAGAAGCAGTTGTTGATTATCATTGTATCAACTAGTATATTAATTTCAGTGATGTCACATTTAATACAAAGCCTTTGGAATAGTACTTAGAGTCTATATTAAATATTTGTATTCAAAAATGAAATGAATGTTTGTAGTTAATAACAGTTGAGGTTTGTAAAGTTTTATGTTAATAACACCAAGTAACTATTTTTGCCAGTATAATTACGTAAGATATTAATAATATAATAGCGGTAAATGACCAAACCACGTAATATCCTTTATTTTTAATTCCGCCTTAATAATGTAGAGACTAATATCTAAAAATAGATTTTTTTGCACAGAGCACAAATTTCTAACGCAAAAGTATTTTTCTTTCTTGAATTTATTTAAAACAAGTTAAAGAAGTTCATTTGAATAATAAGCCAAGCATGATTCCAGTATTGTACGAAGAATCATGTAGCAGTTTTCTCGTAAATATGAAAGCCTTGGAGATGCCGCCCCTTTAAATTTTTTCTTCAACATCTCATTTGATTAATTAAAAAATAACACAAGCCCGCATACAATACTAGGAAGCGACAGTTTGTTGAGCTTTACGGGTGCAGAGCGCTGAAACAGTATACTGCGCATGCGCATTTATCAGAAACCGTGTGCTATATTAGTAACTCGAACATGTTCAAGCTGGTTACTTTAGTATGAGCGCGCGCGGTTATGCGGGCAGTTTAAAGTCTTTGAAATCAAAGCAGAAATTCACACAGTAAAACACAATTATTCTTATAATTAAAAAATAAATAAATCTTCATAAATTAATTTATCTGCTGTATCACTTGAGTAGCAGCCGCAACTAGTTGGATGTTTTAAGGTGGGGCGTTTGATATTGGGTATGTTCCTTAATACGGATTGTAATTTACCCTATGTTGTAGTAATTACAATCAGGATAATTTTTGTAACCAACACAATGTTTAGTATAAGTGGGTTTTTGTACATTTTGATCATGAAGAGAAACTTCTGGTAGATCTATAAATGATGACAATTTTATATTCTTTTAAGAATTGGAATAACTTTTGATAGGAAAATATGTAAGAGAGAACAAGGAAAAGTTTGTGTTGAGAATATAGGATACTTGTTTTGAAATAACTACGACGTAGTCACAGAGTAGTGAGAGGAACTTTCCCAACCCTATTCACAGAGCCCTCAGTGAAAGAGCAATTCTAAACCGTATGTAAGCAGTGTAGGTCTTACATGTGTGAACAGGTTTCCAAAACAACTGTGGCCTGTGATAAGTTTTCAATGGAAGAGAAACTCAGAGAGGGTAATTTGCAGGCATCATGTTCTGCGTGGGAAACAGGATTACGTTCATCCGTTCACGGGCAAACGTGAACAATACTGAAGCTTCTTGGAATTGATTCAAAAGGCCGGTAATACCAATTACTACTAAAAATAAAACATTTGGAAAGCAAGGTCCCGTGGTTCGTAAACACAAAGCACAAAAGATTCATTGTTTAGTGTAAACAGGTGTGAATTGGGGATAAAATGTTGAAGGTAAACCCCATTGTTATTGCTCTATTCTTTTAGCCAAACCGTTTGGTTTTTGGAGGGATCAACAATCCTTTTAGAGAATAAATATTTGTCTATTACAAAACATATAAATGCAACATTAATAAATTCGTTTAATATTTCCCCAGCTACTTAACCTTTTTTCACAAATTTAACGAAAGTAAAATAACTTCAAAAACATTCTATCCAGTCTTCTGTATTTTCTTATTTAGTTTTCAGAATGATAAATTATCCAAGAGAAGTATAAGAACTCACGAAAATGTGAATTTTAATTGCTGTATAGATTTGAAATTGACTGTTCATTTTTACCTTCACAGTAAAACATTTTCTATTCAGGCGTAATGACCTTGTAGTCGGTCGTTTCAATACTTAGACAAACGTTTTCAGGACTACCTATTTCCGAATTCAGGATTCTACATTATGTAGCCTTTCACTCTGCAAAAAAAAAAAGCGGAATGACTCTGCGAAATATTAATTGGATGGTAATTCCAACTACGCTGTTGCTTAGCTGGTAATTGGAGTCATTGTTCACCAGTGACTCGCCGTGAAAATAATTCTCGTTTATAAGGATGCATTAGTTTTGTTATATCGTGTTATCCAATATCTTGACAAACAAAAACTCTGCATGGTAGCAAGAAATGACGCTATTACAAACACATTTCATCTCACCCATACGTAAGGTAATTTATTCATTAAATCAGACCTTTTGTTTCTTAGGGAGTCAGTCAGAAAAAGTATATGTTTCTCTTTGAGAGATATTAAACTGACAATGTTAATGGCGACACCTACCCTCAATTACAAGCTATAGTTCATCCCTATCACCAGCAATTACATACATACTGTGTATATACCTTGTAGCCTGAAATCCCAAAAAATCACTTTTAATACTTTTTTATTCCGAAGTGTCCACTTGTCTCTTAAATGTACAAGGGTACGTAAGCGAAGAAATGGAAAGTTTTGTCCTTCTCCAATTAAACAGCAGAATCCTACTGTTATCTTTCACAAGAACAATCTTTTATAATATCTATACCAATAAATAAAATTGAACTGTCTGTCTGTCCGTCCGTATGTTTGTCTGCAATAGGCTCCGAAACGTCTCAGCGGATATCAATGAAAATCTGAGGTTTTAAAAAGGGAGATTTAATTTAAATATTCGCGCATATTTAATTTTGATATATTGCAGAAGATATTAATATAATATGAATAAAAATATTAATTCTACGGGAATATTTCTTAGAATTGCCGCTGCGTATAAACCAACTGCGAGTTATAAGTCCTATATCATTTATCCCACTATCTATTGTTGCAGCAGGTTGAAAAAAATTAAACTCCTTCGGATCGTCTATACAATGTATACATAAATTGGTTTTATTTCTCGCGTCGGATAAAATTTAAAATTTAGTAATTGCTAATATGGAAATAAAAACTAGACTATCGAATTTAGTGTCGAAACCGGTGTAATTGGAGTCTCTGTGTTGCATTATGACCTTCAATATGCAGTTTAAGTAAAAAATTTAACCATTAAGTGGGGGAAAAATTTTATTCTGTTAGAGTACTGAAAAAATTTTTTTCTGCTATTGTGCCGGGGATATTTTGGGCTCTCTCGAGATACTGGGATCATATTGTGATGATTTCGATGTCGGTTTAGTTATGTGTTGACCAAGATTTAAATAATGTACCGGGATAATATAAATAAATACCCGGGAAACGCCGGGTCCCCAGATAGTTTTAAATAAAATCCGGAATATAGTTGAAAGAATCATTTAGTTATTTTCCAAGTTAACTCGTCAGGTACTACTTTCCAAACAATAAACAAGGTCAGAGCCTGCAGGCTAGAACAATTTGTTAAAACATTTTCCTATAGAGCTTGGAAATAAATATTCACACAAAATTAATTACGAGGACAATGAACCCATTTCGCGTAACAACTGTTACGCTGAAGGTTACGCGTGGCTTCCCACACTTCAGTATTTCTCATACTTTCTCAGAAACCTGATGTGCAATTTAATCGTAGAGCTCATCATCAAGGCCATGGTGATTCGTGTAAAGACTGCTGAAGGCGAGGAGTGAATAAACTTTGAACTGGCAACAGAACAAAAATGACCAGCGGGGGTTTGGCCTCTCACAATACCCCGAGACTAAATTGAAATTGCGTCCTTGCAAACGGCTTCTTACGTAACTGGAAAGGCGTTGGAAATGAAACAGACGGATAAGCCAAGAGGGTGACGACAATGATTACATATTCACCCCACGAATCGTTGAACCACCATTGCGTACAGTCAAACATAAGTATTATTGCCAAATTATTCACAATTGTTTGCAGAAGCTGTCTTAGCAAAGATTTCATAAGAGGTACGTAATATAAGTACTGAAGTCAACAACAGTGACTAAATGTTACACATTCAGCTCTTAACGATTATATAACTCAATATAAAAATACATAAAAGTAATTCCCTTTATCCTGAAAGAATGTTTAAAACTAAGAAAATGTTCATATATAGAAATTATTATGTATATTTTTTGAATGAGAGAATCTAGAAAATGTTCATATAGTGACGAAATGACAACAAGCTACATTTATTTATCTTGTTACTTACGATTGTTTTACATATTTACTACTTGGAGTAACCTATCTTGCATCAGTTAGATAAATAAATTCTGAAAAGTAATATAGAACATCTAAACAATTAAGTATCATACTATCAGCTCTTTCAAGGTAACTTTGTCTCATATAATTTTAGTCGACGTTACAAACTGTCCAATTACTTTTTTTTTCATTTTATAGCCTGCTTCAATCCGATTGAGCCAAAAGAATCCTTACAATTAGTAGGTTTGGGCCGTGAGGAACATTCATATGCATTAGTTTTAAGCAGAATCTTTGATCTCATTCACTTCAAGACTTTTTGCTTAAAGTGAATTACTTCAAAGTTTAAGTGAAAATAATTCCACGCTTTCCTCTTGTTTCTTCCGGCTATTGCTATAGAAATGTTGCTTACCTTCTGCTAAAGTATACCTTGGAGGTTTTTCGTCAACTAAAGGAACAATTTGGCGAAGTTAGCTCTGGTATTCAGTTACTGCACTGCCACGTTACGAAGTATTTCTATGAAATTCAGTCCATTCACGGCTCAACTTTGCTGAGGAATGGAAAGCGATCTTGCTGTGATCAGCCCAATAAACGCAGTTGATGTCAAATGACAATTGTTGAACAAGCGTCATCTAACCAAATGATCATGTCCAGACCGTTTTGGTGATACATTGGTTAATAGATTCACAATCGGTGACTTCTTCTAAAGGATTATGTTCCAGTTGAGGGGCAATATGGAATCACTACTTTAACAGCTTCCAAATTTAGGTAAATAGAATGGTGGAGCAGCGGCATGAGGCTTTTTCACAATAAAATTAATGAAAAACCTTAAAATGTATCTATTTACTTTTACATTTAATTTTCTGATTTAATCTTTTCTTACCACCGTTTTTAGTGAAAGATTATTTGATAAGAAGTGTGAACAATTACCGTGGGATAAAATGTAGTGAAAGCGTAACACCTAGTCCGATATCATCTTAACAGCATGTTATTATAACCACACGACACTTAGTCCGGACACTAGACTGAGACGTCTCTCGCCTCCCATTTTATAAATTAATTACTAGCTCAATATATTTTTAATTCAGAGTTTTCTTAGCGATATGGTTTATTAACGCTATTTTTGTGTAAATCTTGAGGGAGAGAAAATAATGGCTGAGATTATAAATCAACTTTTCAGGACATAATACCGTACAAGTTTCTTAAGACAACTTTGGTCTCAAAAGATTTTTTCCAAGGTGTCTACTATTGATAGAATATACTATCTAGTCTTAACTACCTACTTATAACGCAGTATCATGTTTTCGTTTTACTTAATAAATTTTTTTACTTGGGCTATATTCTCGCTTACTCTTACAATAAAGAATTTGTTTAGCTACTAATAACATGTTACATAGAAAGAATTTTTTCAAGTCGAGGATAGTATTTTAAGATAGCCATTATTAAATAAAACAAACAAAATTATATTCAAAGCATTTATTTTATGGTTGAATATTTCGCCATTTAGTTTCGAGAGGGTTGATGGCTGTTTAATATAGGTAAAATTCTTATCACGGCTCAATATAACAATGAAAAGAAAGTTTCACTGAAATCGGTCTTGCCGTGATCATGTGAAAAACGACCTGGCAGGTATGATTACATAACTAGCATAGCGTGCAATGAGCGCAGCAGTAGAAGAAGAAGAAGGGGAGGGGGGAGTATGGCCATCAGGGAACCACAGCCGTTGGAGAGTGGTTTCTGGTTTCTTTAAAAATATTCGTGTTGACGGGATATACAGACAATCCTTTTACGAAGCCCTGTCCTTATCACCCCTTTACGAATGTACACAATATGTTATCTTGCTTTAGTATATTCAGAATAGGTTTTACACTACAAAGTTCCTCTATAAAATGTTTGTATTAAATAAAGTGAGCTGCAACCTACTTCTTTCTAAAATATGTGCTGAAGACACTATGTTCTATTTGTATAGACGAATAGACTACTACTAAACGTTTTCTTCTCTTTCTTTTAGGGTAGCTTGCGTCAGTTTCATAATCGTAATGTCAGAACACAGCGTATCCTGTCGAAAGTGGGTCAGTTTTCTATGTGTCAATGTCTTTATGCCTGCGAGTGTCTCGTTTGTTTAATTTCTTTTTTAATTGTTAAGCTATTTTCATTTTAATAGTATGACAATATTTAGAAAAGCCAAATTGGAAATGTTGAGATTTTTTAAACTTATTCTGTAACCATTACTTTTATATACAGATTATACATGACTAGCCAGTCGGTGTCTTCAAAAGGAAATTCAGTAAATATGATGAATGTGATAGTAAGTGTCAAAAGCTCCCTAAAGTGAAATTTGATTATAATAAAAAAACTTTTGCGGAGAATGAACTAGTTTTATTCATATCCTGTATCATTTACCAGTCAACTAAATCAAAATGACATTTTATGTGCAGATTTTGTTAACGACCTAATAAAGAAGACTGTTTTAGTGTTAACTGAATAAAGTTTTAATTTCGTATGATTTCGGTCCTCTTAATGTTTGACTCGAGTGCTGATTTCCACATGCTACCTTATGGATGTGCACATATTTGTTCCCTGCTAACCAGGTGTTTTTTGATTGGTAGAATATTGAACTTTTAAGTAAATTTTAGGTTTTCATTATTGCGTTAGATATTTTGCCGTCCTTTCTTAAGGGTCATCCCTCGACATTCGATTTTAATTTTTTCATACTTTTGGGTAAGCGAATGTACTAAGCCATTGTCAAACTGATGTCCTTCGAGTCTATTATGTAGTCAAATTTGAAAAGTCATTTGCTTATAGTGCTTAGACACTCTGCAAATCATTGAACTCCGTTTAAAGTTTACTGTCTTAGAAAACCCCACTATTTATTAACGCTGGACTTTTTTTTGTCGAAGTATGTAAATTTCACAGTCGTATTGACGCTGTTTTATGAGTGAGATCGCTAAACAACCGGTTGGGAAGGATAAATGAAAGAGCGGAGAATTTAATGATACATAATTGTACGGAGGTGTTTGTTTGGCCTTTTTCGCCCAATCTGCAATAGCCGCCCGGGGCCCCTATTAGCCGAGAGCGTCCAGTCGTTAGGCGAGAGACGTATTATTTAATGGTCAGAAAAGAGAAAAGAGCGCCGGAGGTCGCTCGTGGAAGCGAGGAAGGCGCCACTGAGCCATGGAGCCAAGGAGCCAGGAGCCGACCTGGAATTCCCAGACGCGTTGATTTCTCTCCACGCGTGGACCTGTGCGTAGAGAGTTGGCACGACCGTCGCTAATTGTCAAGTTGGCAAGTCTGTAACGAACGCGACTTGAATCGACTATGGAACTGGTTTTGTAGACAAGTACATCGCTTCTCATCGCTTTCTCAGCGAACGCGCTACATACGTACCAAAATTAGCCAATCAAAATTATTTTTTGGCTACAAATGATTTCTGACAAATTTATATTTATCTACTGGTGAACAGTGAATTGAAAGTCGATTTAGAACATAAGAAAAATTGAGATGGAAAAAATATCGAATCAAAGAAATATATTTACGGTCAGGAGAATTGTACGATTTCATAAAGGCGGTCACTTTTATAACATACTTACTTGATTCAGTTCAAAATACGTTTCTGTATATGAACGTAGAGGCAAGGAAGTATGGAAACTATAATGTTTCATTGTTTATTATTAAAGTTTCTTTAAGCATAATCATAGGTATTTGCTACAGAATCCACCAGACGATTGCGGTTATTTCACTGTGAACAAACGCGGCTCCCATCTTTCAGTTATTATTATGACGATCAATTTTCATGAAAAACTGAAATATAGCAGTCATGGAATATGTCAAGGTCGTGTAATGTGACTCGTTGCTCAATCAGCACAATATTGTATATACTTCAACTAGGCATTGATTTATTTAGGCATTTTGTCTTCGAAATTACCAGAACTCGTTTTAATTTATTACTTTATGAAATTAACAGCAGAGAGAATTAAAAGACGTTAATTCTCAGAAACAAAGTTTTTACATCTCTTACTTTTGACAGCTCAAATTTGTAAAATCGGCGATTTAAAAATGTAATCGTTATGTCAAGACTTCTTGGAGACTTTGCTCTCAATTGTTCTGCGAGTGTAAATAATAATTAAGCATTGACCCCAGGGTGAGAACAGTTTGAGTTGCACTATTTGAAGCTATCAGGATCAATTCGGTGGTTTTTCCAACTCAGTTATGGCAGTGTATTGCAAGCTGTTTGACGGGCTTGGGTGAGCCACAATTGCTATTAATTGCAAAGTAGTGAAAGCATAAAAAACGTTTCGTTTTTTAATAAATTATTTTCTTATCCTTGCCAGTTGTTCTTTAGAGTACTCGATTCGTTTATCTTATTTTGTTGCTATTTCTTTTCTATTATCCTTGATGATACTTTTCGTTCTTCCGGTAGTTATAACTGACAGGAATTGGAAATATAATAATATTTTTTACTTTGAAGTCCAATCTTATTTACCTTCAGACTTAAATTTTTGTGGAAATCCTCATACATTTAATAGGGTTTTTTAAAGTATATTAAGAAACTTGTCTACACAGTCATATTTGTATAAATTGCTGACTCAAACTGCTACAATGCTAATATAATTTTTTAAAAGTAAATACGTATTATGTTATATTTTTCAAATGCGAGGAAAGAAGAAAACCAGAGAAAGTCTCCAAATTTTATCATAACAATTCGTTTCGGAAGTTTTCAACTATTTTCTTATATTCTGCGTGAACAATTTTACATTCAATCTTCTTGGAGACTTTTTCTGGTTTCCTTCTTCCCTCTCGTTTACATATATCAGTCCCCTTTGACACAATGACTTTTAATAACCTTTTCTAACGTATTTCTCTCTTATTTTTTTCTCAAGTTATCTTCTAGACGCAATTTAATATTAATGGGCTCATAATAAAATTTAAAATTTATTTCGCGAATAGTAAAACGTCATTTTATAAGTTCAGTACAAAATTAACTGTTTTCGTAAAATATATTAATTCATATACTTATAAAATTTGATTAGCGCTGCAATTTTTTAGAACCTGTCACGGGGTGTTGCTAACAAATTAAGCTGTCGCAACATCAGTCGTTTACATCTTTAGGCTTGTGTAATTTGGCCCAGTAAAACCACTCCGACTAGGACCATTTGCGCTTAACAGCGGCAATTAGGATCGTAAATCTCATAAAATGAACACCAGATCTGGTAGCAACAGTAGTGACTAACGAAACAGCATAGCCATAGCAGAGTCTGGACAGTTGTCGTACAAGGTACATTATCTTGAATAGTCAATTCAGTTGTTGAAAAGTTGTAAACATTTGTCAATATCAGCGAAATATTGTAAGGTGTAGTAATATGATTTTGAATATTTGGCAAGCCTCGAATATTTCAGGATTGTTTTGAAATCTTATATGGATATTAAACTCATTTCATTACAATTTAATAGTTTCTGCGATTCACTGCGCCAATGTTTCAAAGTTTTAAAGTCTATCTTTTTCTTTTTATCCTCGAATAACTTATGATTTATCTACGAAATTACAATAAGATAATCGTAAATATTCCGAAGATATTACAATGAATTTTCATATTTGTATTCCTGGCATTGAAAGGCAAAGTAGTTAGACAAATATGAATGCAATAGTAGGAGATTTGGAGGAAATTAGCAACAGTTAAATGATTGGAAACGGATAACTGCTTTTGTCTTTGTACAAAAAAATGGTCGTTACTAATAAAATAGTGGTAACCAAACTCTTTTATGAAATACTGTAGGCTATAGCAGCTATTTGGCAAGCCTCGAATAAAACAATCTGAAATATATTTTGATAATTTTACAAAATATTTCGTCTCCTTTATAATAATGATCTAAAATAGGCCAATTGCTAAAATTAATACTTTGTTTAATCATCATGCTTTCCGAATAAATTTTATGAATATATTCACGACGTTGCCGTTATTATTCTTTTCATATATCAAAACTGCTTTCCTATATGAATGAAAATCAGAACAACGTGCAAATTTAAAATTAATAAATTTTAAATTTTCAATGTTTTTGTCGGTAACGAATATATATTTATAAAAGTATATAGGTTTTTCAAGAAGATAATACGCAATTTGTTTTTTATGTATTCCAATTGTAATAATAATTCCCATTCAACAAGTTGTTCCATACTCGATTATAATCATATATAAAACATTCTCAATGGCCATATAAGTACATTCGTGTATGTTTCTATAAGTTATATTTCACTAAACTTATTTTGTTTTGCCTTAACAGAACATCTGAACATCTAACTTATACTGCCGCTATGGATTCAAACAAGAAACAACATAATCCAAATCCGAAGGCAACGGCCAATCCCATTTCGAAGCTATTTCTATGGTAAGTACTTTGGTAGTGCTTAGTTGGTCTATCGTCCTACATTGTCTTACGCTCCATCTGCGCACAGGTGGACCAGAAAACTTCTCTGGAAGGGATATCGTCGCGAGCTTGAAGAACACGACTTGTATACTCCGCTCCCCAAGGACCAGAGCGAACTGCTGGGAGACAGGCTGGAAAAGTAAGTCATTCTAAATACCTCCCTCTAAAAGTCGATTTATAAGCCAAGTTGCAAGAAACAATTTAGAAATGTGATTAAAATGGGAATAGATGAGAAATTATAATTAATTCAAATCAGATCGGTGTTATTCAGGACTTTTAACATTATCGGAATAGTAGGTCAAACATTTTCGTTTTACCGGTCAGCTACAATGATTGGTCGTATGTGTTTCTGAAAGTCCTTGGATGTTTAATATTTGCTAAATTACTAATAAAATGCTTCGAAACCGTTTCTCAATTATACCTCTGCCATTCAACCATAAGCATTTCTCAGTTTATCTATAATTGAATACGAGTTTTATTAACGTCGTTGAGTAAACGCTGAAAGAGGTGAAAGTTGTTAAATAAATTTTTATATTATATTAGGTTTTTTAAATCTGTCAACGTTTAGAAAAACTGTAATATAACGGAGGAAAACCAACAAGTATAATTTAATAAAAATTTCAAGATTTATGGCAGACAGTTTTCAACGTTATGACGAGATTCAAAAAATTGAATGTGGCATCTCTAATTGAGAAACATTTTGATTATTTACTTACGGATCGCATACTTGTGAACAATGTATAACTCAGATTAAATAACGTATACATATTTCGATTTACAATTGTTACGATTAAAATTTTGGTATACTGTAGAATAGGCCTCATAGATTTTGATAAATATTCTGATTTAGCTTTTCCTTTTATATACTGGTACATAATTCGTATATATTATTTTAAAGGACAAACAAAGCCATATGTCTTTAAATAACGAAATGATTGGATTCAGGTTCTCAGATTTGTGTTTACAGAATTATTTCTGCGCACCCAGAATTTGTTTTGCATCGTTAGATATTTTTGTATGCACAAAATTTTTTAATCATTTGGAAGAAGAATAAAAACAGCATTTAAGTTCAAAATACCCAATGACTGAACAGGAGATCTGAAGTACTAAGAGAATACTCTACCACTACAATTTTGGCCTATATGAAAATAATATAATGTATTTAATAAAAGTTCTGGAAAGTATGATAATCGATGCAATGAAATAGCATTTATATACTAGGTTGTCTGTAACTTATGAAGGTTTCCCCAATAATGGAAAAACTTAATTATTGGAATCCATCTGTAGGAGTCCAATTGAAGGAATATAAAAATTGCTTCAGTGTTCTTAAGATTACAATTATACATTTACGGATAATCGATAAATCATTGTATTTAATTAAAACAAATTTAGTGATGCTCTAAAGAATCTCAAAAATTAGCTGTAATTGTAATTCCTTTGTCACATAAAAACAGACTGCGCCAGACAAACTGACCCCAGATTAACGTCCGCTTTACTGCGCACAAATAATTGCCTTCAGCTATGACACACAGCGTATAAACCAAATTGTTTCTCTTCGGAGAAGTGACGTTATCTTGTAATTAAATGTCGAAACTGGTTCTGAAATTTAATTTATAGCGAAATGAGAAGCTATATAAATGAAATTGTTAATGAAAAGTCTGACTTGAACAGAATACTAAATATGTATTGATTATGGTTACATGCATCTTTTAATTTATAATGAACTCAATAAAATGTATCAGAAAAATAAGTAAGATTAATGCTTAAAAATTTGGTTAAAAATATACAGTATTAGCATAAATACCGAATTAGAAACAACGTATTTACATTTTTTACATCTGTAATAAAAAAGGTGGAACACAATAACACCGTCCTCTCGCCTACAGTAATTGAAATGGGCGTGATATTATATTCTCCATGTACCATGGCTTATACTTGCATGTCACCAACGTATTTTAACCAGATTATTTTATGTGAAAGAGTGGAATAGTCATAACCATCTTATACTATTTATTCTGACTTAGGTGAACTACGTTAGTTTAATTGAAAGCTATAATTATACAATAACTTCATTGTTTCAATAAAATTCTCCTTCAATGCCATTTCCAATAAGAATATTAGAATATAAGAGTACAAATGTTAATTACAGAATAATACAGGAGAATAATTAATGATGACTTGAACTTTTTCTATGATACTACAATTTTGAGTATTTAATATCAATTAAATTATACGGAGGGGAATTTTTCGAATTTCTTGCTTGATGTGCTGCTATATAAGTGGATCAAAACGTTGTGCCTGCTTTGTCATAAAAGTATAATAATGAACAACGGAGTTAGAACAGATCACTATCCTCTCCACAACACTACCGAGCAACATAGTCACCATGCATTTGCATCATTGTTGATCACATGCATCAAAATCAGTTTAGAAAAAGTCATGGTTGACCCATGATTTTAAAGCTGTTTTAACCTCATCCAAGTAGCTGACTCTGTAACCACGTAGGTGCAAATAGATAGAAGCCACTAAGGGGCCAAATAAATGCATGTAAGTTGCTACTCACTAGCCAATTTTTGCAATAGAAAGAGGGAATGTGAATTATGACGTGTGAGGGCTTGCATTATCACAATGAAGCTTGATAACCAGAACGTATTTCAGTGGTCTTCTTTCTTGTTGTCTCTATACGTTCCGTGGGAATGTTTATATAGTTTTAGCCGTTGATTGTGAGACGATAATACAGATAATCAATAATAATAACACCCTGAGTGTCCCTACACACTGTTGTCATAATCTTCTCCGCTGACTTGGTAGTCTTGCATATATATTTGGCCGTGGAGATACCACACTTCGTGATATCTCAAGCATGAAATTATTCTTTGGGCAGATTCATATGAGATGTTCGATGCATCAGCAACATCGTGAACTCTAATGCATCTGTCTCCTCCAATTACTTCGTCAGCACATCCCATCCTCGACTGGCATCTGTGACAATGTCGCACATTCATGATGTCCTTTACACAGTCCACATACACTTCCCTTCAAGCGTCTGTGTATAACCTTAGGTATACAATCTACTTTTTCTAAAACCTCAATGACGACTTAGCCCTGAGATCCATGATTCCCATCAAACAAACTGTAAAATAAAAGACTTTATCAATTGAGTAAGGGTACCTCTATAATGAATACTTAGTTCAGTAGCTGTTTACACATACGACGGAGGCCTTAGTTTTTTTTATCTACCCTCGTGTATTTGGTGGATAAAGAGTTGTTGACATTGCTTGTTTGATTTTTTTTGTGAACAAAAATTGTAGCCAAGCTACGTAGTCAACTTAATCGCATCACTCGATCGTACCAATGGGTGCCCACACACGAGCAGATATTGCGACAGATATCTGGCAAATTTAAGAAATCCGCAGAAATATCTGAAGGCCGACAATTATCTTACGATCGAGATCTGTGCAGATTCTCGTATGCGCAATACATTTCTTCTCTGCGAGGGGATATCTGTTTACTATCTTAGCTAATTATCTCTAATTACGAAATAAACAAGTCAAAGCACTACTTCATCATTATAATAATCAGAAATTACCAACACAATTAATAATATTAAGAAGCTACATTTTTTAATGACACAGTAGAATAGTTAAAATAATAACATTTTATATTTCGTTGTTGACATAAAGCTATATTATATTTTGTAATTGTAATAATAACAATAATGGCTTATTGTTCACCACTACAACCAACAATTGACGTTATAAAACTTCTAATATGCTTAAATTCAAAAGAAGGGTTAGCGTATCTATAACAGATTTGACACGGAATCTTTGGAACGCATATAAATATTGTATTTCAGCGCATGACGACCGTCATTTGTTCAGATCTGATCTGTACGTGTAAACGCAACGCAGAATTGATCGTTCAGACAATTATCTGCGCTCCAATCCAGCGATTGGCCGGCCGATCAGATCTTCCGAGGATATCTGCTCGTGTGTGGGCACCCAATAAATTCAGGTCACAAGTACCGGATAAAACTGTTCGTTTGTGTTCTTTGAAGTCGTGAAGGCTGATTGTCTATTTTGCAGTCAATTAACTTTCTCGCCTACATTCTTAGAGACTAGATTCCCTGTAGCGGACAGAATGCTCGCGAAGGTTTTTCATTGTTGCTATGTGAAAGCAGCAACAGGATCTCCTTCCAATAGTTTTTTTATTCTACTCCGCATCGCGAGAAGTCTTGCACAATCCAGCTGCTTACGAGCGGAAGTGACCGTTAATTGTCTTAAGATTTATTGCAGTTGGCAGCTTCTGTTTTTAGTGGCGGGGTCACGGAAGGTAAAAGTGGAGTTGTTTCCTGTATATTATGCTTTAAACTTTTAATGGTTCTACGACTAGTTGCCATATTGCTCATACTCATTGGTCATTTCATTTAAATTTTGTTACCTTTTCATGTTACGATACAATCAAAACAAGCAAAATGTAATAGGTTACGAGCCCTTTGTTGTAGCAAATAGATTGGTCTGGTCTGAAAGGACCGCATTTTGCAGAGATCGACATGCTGCAATTTTTTTTTCTTCAATACGTAATTACCTGGACTTCCAAGGTCAGAATAACAAAGACGCGTGGTTATTTTCTTCTCCCGTTAAATCGCTGTTGCTAGCTAGAAGTGGGCATGTCATTATAATCGGTCTCAGACTACGTAACACTGTGCAGTGTTAAGCTCGTGATTTTGCTCAAAAAGTCTTCCACCCAGTTTTAAAAATAATCGACGAAGGTTGTTTGCTGGAGTATGAAGAAACTTGAAACTATCAGAATCAAACACAATGAATTCAGTATGAATGCAACGCAACAGAGCCTAGCTTAGGACGTATAATTTTATTGATTTGGGACTCACGATAAATGTCAATCAGTGAAAGTCTCAAAACAATGTTTTATGAAGCTCTGTGAACACGTTCCTGCAACAGTTACATGCAAATTTAAAATATAAATTCTGTTACTGTTTACAAAACCGACATAAACTCTCCCAAGAATTTGACGAACAAAAGAAGCAATTATAGAGTTTTCATGGGTGGTCCATGAGCAAACTTCTTACCATCTCTATTCAAATTAATTTAGAATATTAGGAAGGAAATATCAGTATCTGGGGCATGATGAACTATCCAATGAATGACCCTCAGTGTCCCCAGTAATTGAACATTGCTTATATTAACTAGAATATTAAAAACAGTGAAGCAATTTTGATATTTCTTGATAGATATAATAGTTTCATAGAACTCTACAGACGGCATACAATCAACATCTTTTGCCTATTCCTGAGGAAACCATTGTCAAGTCATTATGTGGTTATCAGCCACAGCCTAGTTTAAATGCCTCTATTATCATAATTTTACAAAAATTTTGTTTAATTATAATATTTTTATATAATTTGTGTTGGTAAAGTGTTTCTTAGTACTTCAGATCTGATGGTCAGTCACGAACTGCTTTGTTCTTGAACGCTTTATTAATGAACGTATTTGTGTCGAATCATTCAAATGATGTAAACATTTTCTGCCTATCGAAACAAAACTCATTAACAATTAATTCTGGGGGCCCAGAAAAGAATTCAGTTAACACAAATCTGAGATGCTGAATATTAAGTATTCATTCAACAGGATTACATTTAATAAAATAAATAAAGGCACACAATGTTTTAAAGCCAAAGCACGCATTTCTTCTTTCACTGAGATAATTTGATACTGTGATGTTTACAAGTGTATGCTTATTAAAGTTAGTTTGTGCTTCTTCGGTGCTGTTACTTCTATACTCACTGACGTTTTTACAATTGATAGCCTTGAATACAAAATAAATAGGCAGTTGTTGTAACTTTGGACCTATTTTCGGTTTGTCGATACGCATTTACCGTGTTCGACCTTGGAGTCTTTTGTTGAGAGATTTATAGGTTCAGTGGGGTAGTAGTTGAATATAATCCTGCTTTCGATCTACGTCGGAAATTGATCTGAGCGTTAACATGAGGTTTCTTTTTCAACTACAGAGACTGACAAATATTGTTGGAAGCTTATGGTCATAAGTGTGTGTCGCTTTCATCAGAATAAAATGGGCGCCAAAAGGGCTGAAAACAAGGTAAACCCCAGAGCTACACAGCTTCACGGAATGAAATATTTTAAACAGTGGGAGAAATTCAGGCTGACCTCCTGTGGTCTAGTCGCTAGCGTTGCTGCCTCACAACCCAGAGGTCCCGGGCTCGAATCCTGGCATGTGCTTGGATGTTTGTGTTGTCATGGTCACGGAGACTGGTGTTAAAGATTGATAGAGAGTCGATACGCTGACCATGTTAGGAATGTGTCATGTAAGATGACAGTCCGCAGTCGTTCTAGAAGGCAAAGGCCCGAATGCGGGCTAGAATGCCATAGGAAGAAGAAAGGAGGAATAATGAAATTTGTTGAGAAAAGCCGCCGGTAATTATAGATACCAACATAATAAACAAAGTTACAGAAACCGTCTAGCTATTTTTTTTTATCTTTGTAGAACGACTTTTGGTACTTCTTGTAGTCTATGGTCACAAACAACAATGTAGAAATTTGTCTAACACTGGGTTGAGTATCTTGAGCCACCATTGACCATTAAGAGCACGCCATTCAATTATCGTCACAGTACCAACGTAGCAGTTTCCTCTTGCCACCATCATCTAATTATCAATGGAAATGCACATGGCGTCATTGGCGCCGCATAATTAATTTCTTAGAAGCATTTATCTCCTTCGTGTGAATAGTACAATGTGCAGTCGACTCGCAAGTCACGACTAGCCTTGACCTTGCGTAGAACAACAATCTGGACTCACTAAAAACAAACGAAAAGCTGTTATTTGCACGTGTTTTGCCTTCCAACATTCTCGGAAAACGCCAATTTGAGTTTCCTGAAGACAATGACGTCTTCTGTTAGGAGGTTGATGTTAATTAATTTCAAATTGGTGGTTGCAAGCTGTAATTATCTAAGTAACATTTACACACGGCATAGATCACGTTTCCCAATGGCGTCTTGTGAGGTAGAATAACGTTAATTCTCTATAACAATCACTTTTAACAATGCGTAACTCCTTAAGTAGCATTACCTGTAGTTTTTCAGATTCTATAAAAAAATATTTAGTTCTGGAACCAACAAAAGAAATAGTAAGTAAAATTCTAGATTAATTCAGTTTCACAATGAATGCAACAATTATTATATTACATATTCCAAGTACTGTAAAAAACACATTAAAATACAATTTTGTTTTATTGCTGTCAAGTTAACATACAATGTAGAAATTAATTTGATAATAACTTCCTCTATTACTAAATATTTCACTTGTAAGGCTTATGAAATTTGTATCTATTTATAATAATTGAATAAACTCGATATAATTATAGAACTAAAATATTTTTTTACTCATACAAATTGTTGAGACTTTTGACGATCAAAGAATTTTGAATGTTGGTGCTATTTTTTTTTAGTATTTTCAGGCAGTATTACGTAAGTCTGTTTCTCTATAGACAGGAAGTCAGAGTTGTATTCACTCGTATGCAAGTTCAGTTGAAATGTATTCACGTTTAATATTGACTTACTGAGCTTGTATTTCACTTGAGCGACATGCGCCTCAAATACTCCCAAGGAACTAGGCAACTCCTCGCACTTATTTACTTTGCTGAGTTGCATATGCTTAGCTCACTCTAAGACGTCGGAATTTCTGAAGGCAATATGTATCCTAAACGGAACGATTGAAATTATTTTCCCTGTTGTGTTTCTTAGTTTAATAATAGTGCTTTGCTCGTTTCGAGATTTTCCGAAACATTCGAAACGAAAAATAAAACACGGCGTTAACCAGAATGTTCTCTTGTAAATAACAAAGCAATCAATAGACACACATTAGAAATAAATTTTTAACTCACATACCAATAGATTAGCCAAAAATCGTGTAAGATTTAAGTAGGAACATGAACATGTACATGTATAACTAAATTTCAGCTTTGAGTAAAATTATATGACTGTTATATAAGTAATAATGTGTAAATTAATACGTTAATATAAAGTGATTTATAATTTAACAGTGATCTATTTAAATACTGATCTATTTTAAAACGTTATTTGTAACAATATAAAGCTGCCGTGTTAAATATTTTGGATCACAAACAATATTAAAATTTGCCACTTTTAAATTATTTATTAATCTGGATTTTACTTTTTTAGGGCATGGAATAAAGAACTTCTGAAATCTAAGAGAAAAGGTTCAAGGCCCAGCTTCTTGCGGGCAATTTTCAGAGCATTTTGGCTTCAATATGCATTTTATGGAATTATCCTTGCCTTCCAGTGTCTGGTTGTGAGGTAAGTAAAATTATAATAATCATGTGATTAATTTCAATTGAGCCTTTCCTTAATTATTCGTACTGAGAATTAATCCTGATCAGAGGAATTTAAATTTAGAAATGACTAATTCAGTCGCATAAACATTTTATCTGCCTAAATATCTCACGTTATTACCAACGGAAAATTTTTACTTTAGACTTTCATTTTGACGGCCTCCGTTTACTATTCCTGGTACCAATAATTGTCAAAATGTTTATGAACTGCCGTTTACGACTGTTAAAACTTTTATTTGGTTTGGACATTCTAAATTTACCTGTCACGTCAGCCAGCATACGAGAAAAACACAAAGGAAATAATGCCTTTTTATGAAGTTTATTAAACAAATACTGTGAATCGTTAACCGATATTCAGCGCAAATATTTTGCAATTCATATAAAAGAAGTAAATGACGTTCCTTTTTTCAGTTTTACCGTTTGAACTGTCTTCTTTTGAAATGTCATTCTATTTTGGCATATGTCTAAATAATATACTTAGCATTATTAAGAGATTTATTACTTTATAACTATGAAGCAGCTTTGTTCAATTTTTCCATAAGCATCAATATTAAAAAGTAAAATATTTGTCGAAAATTTCACAATTTAATTTATATTGAACTTAAAAGTCCGTCAGTTCTTTCCAGTATTAAATGTATATTTTTACGGTAAATAGGAACTCAATATTGTAAAATTTAATTAGTATTTGAGAACCTCTGCCTGATAATTTTCGACTTCACACATACTATAAATTTTATTTCATTTTGAAATATTATGGACTCTTTTTTCACCATGCGTAATATGATCGTTGACAGGAAACAAACGAGCTGTTTGTTGAATGTGATCTCATGCACCACGATAGGGCAAGTGTGGTATTTCCATGAATTCCTAGGTTGCAGTGTGGTTTGCGCCGTGTCCTCCTGGTTTAAACTAGTTCATTCCTCCTCTTATCTCACAGCTGCTGCAGCCTCTTCCTGTTTACCAGCGACGCCTCCGCGTAATATTACCTCTCAGCAAGCAAGCTGACCGACCACTCGACCACGGGTCGAGCACGGAGGTTCATTGACCACGCATTCCTACGCGGCAGCTGCGTAAACACACGTACCTTCCACATGCTTCATGCTTATTACGCACTTAGTTTAATAGAATGATTCAAGTATTTTGTGTCTGCTTTTTACGTGAGATTTGAAGTTTCACCGAGCTTATTTCCTCTAATAGAGCTGACTTAATGTTTACGGTTCGTTTATAGTCTTTTTTTCCCTCTGAGGAGGGACTTCTCTTGCTCTTATACACTCAAACCTTTTCATAAATCCACATCCACCATGTCCTTAAGTTCTCTGTGTCTCAACAAATTTCTCCTTTACAGTACTAATTTGATTTACACTGAAAAGAGCCACGAATTTTTTTTTATTATGTTTACCAAAAGTTAACGGGAAGACTATTGACTTTGTCAATTGAATTAGAATCCTAAAATTGCTTTCACCATTTTAGTCCTATTTCACAGGACACATATGGAAGCGTCCGACTGAGATACACCCGCACTGGTCCAGAAATATCGCGTCTAAATTTAAACAGTTGTTGCGTTTAGCAAATGCCTTTCGTAATATTAATGTACTCCTATTTCAGGGAAATGAAAACCATCCTCTATACCAATAAATATTGATGATGTTAAAAAATTGAGAATGGAAAAATTTGTTATTTAAATATTATAAACGTCTCATAATAATAAAGAAGCATAAATTTTATTCAAATTATTGGTTTCGCTATTCTCATTAATGACCGAATTATTGGATCATTTCACTCATCAACTTCGAAAAGTTGAATTCTTCATCTAAAATTTTAACATGTTGCAAGTAAAATATATGATAATTAAATGAATGTTTCCAGATGACGGAATAATTTCGAACGTTGAATTTCATATTATTTTAATGTTCATTGATACGAGTTTTTAAAGACTTTTTTGGTCGATGTAAACAAGCTTTGCCGACCTCCTATGGTCTAGTGGCCAGCGTCGCTGCAGAGGTCACGGGTTCGAATCCTGCCATGGACTTGGGTGTTTGTGTCGATCAATATTCTGCATATAACATTATGTTTGTCTGAAATGTTAATTTCCTTTTCAATATTTTTTGACCAAATTTTAATTATTAGGAGGTTTAAAAATAAGATTATCAAACAAGTCAAAACGTTTATACTATACGTTTTCAAGAAAAAAGGTAGAAATGTAAAAAATCAAGTTTAACTGTAAAATTGTTAATTTCATATTTAATAAATCAAATATTGATACGTTTGTAAATACAAAGTAATGGATCAGAATATAGTAAATTCGACCTCAATGTTTATGCGTTAAGCATTTTAAAATTTATCTGTATATCTCTCATGAAATGTTCCATAAATTCTCATGTAGTATTTATATTACATATGATATACTCGTAAAAGATAGCAGTCTTTGTAGTTTCATATTTATAATAATTTTTATTGCACCTGAAGAGGTTTCAATGAAAGGGACGAACAGTTTCTGACTAATTTGACTTGTGCTCATTTATTTTCAATTAAGCCAGTATTTTTATATTTAGTATTCTTTATAGGGTATATTATAATCTACTTTCTCATTAATATTGAATTAATGCTTTTACAATATCTTTCAAATATTTATTTAGTGTATTAAAGATAATTTAACCATATTTTGTACAGTATTCCGTTGTTTTTTTTTGTAAAATTTGTGCCCAGTTTTATTTTTTTTCTCAGTTTTCAAGTCCCTATTATTTTGATAGATAAAGTTATTTCCTATAAACTTAGATTAAATATTGTCACGTTTCTGAACGATCGTGAGATACAGTAACACACATTTCTAGAGGTTACAGACGTTTATTTAACACGAAGTACTGCGAAAGACTGCCTCCGCTTCGAGGTCCAGTAGATTCTATACATTTGTGGAATATTCCAGAAACAAAACATTCTTGAAACAGAAAGAAAAGGTAAATAAATAAGAAAATAAAAAATGATTGCGTTGAGTGGAACTCGAACCAGAGTCCACGTTTCTACATCCCATCTGTCATTCCCTGAGCTACGGCTGTAGGCTCTCAAGATGTGACAATATTTACCTATATTTTGGCCTATATGTACTTAAATTTTATAGTTTTAGTAGCATTCAAAATTCTTCAGACGTCTCTGCTGGTTTTACGAGGAAGTCTATGCGCATTAGTTATCGAATTTCCATTACTCTACTTAATAAGTTTTACAAGCAGTTCAAATCCTAACGTGTGAAATTGTTCTGTATGTGTTTGAACTTCTGTGTAAAGGTACGGATCGCTTTGTTAAGATGTAATGAATTCTCCGAGCGTGCAAGGTAGATGTAGTAGGTAAGCAACGGGATGCTGCTTCTCGCGCATTGACGGGCCTCCGGACGTCACAGCTACCAGTTAGCCTTGAGTTCTGACCTTTGTGGCAGACACGATCTCCTTGACAAGAATTTTATTTGCTCTCGATACTCTTATATTTGCGAATAATAGTCGTAAAACTTGTACACGATGTAATTATATTATGTAAAGTAACAACGATCATGCTTTGATGAAACGTACTCCTATTGCAACAGCTATAGAGTCTTCCTTTTCCAACGGCTGTTTATTGAATGTTTCACTCCCATTCAACTAAATAGCGGTTGTCTGCTTTAGATTATTCACGACAGTCACTAAATACCTATTACGTGCGTTTTGTCTGCACGAAAGAAAGGGCATTGGTTAAAACAGAATGAGTGGCAAAATATAAATAAAAAATTTTCATCACACTGAATTATTTAGATTTTTGTTAATTCTATTTGCTTTCCGTTGAGGAAATAGGATGCGTCATTTCATGAAATTACACATACGAAAAACTAATGTTTTGTTATTAAAGTCGGGTTTCGCAAAGGTACGCCTAGTCTTGAAACAACCACAGTGTTTTCAGACTGGACCCACTCGAAAAAGCTCACTCAAAACCCAATAAAGGGGTTTCTTTCCATTTTGAGAAACGTTTATGAAAAATATTAAAAGAACACCTGAAGTAATAAAATGTATTTTAGAAGAATGAAAATTTTTATTAACATAGATCACAGTAAATACATACGCAGTACATAATTATAGGTAAAGTTATGTGATACTAATATTTTTTTCTGCCAGATTAAGCTTTTAATATTACATTAGATATTCACAGGTTAACTAAAACCGCTTCCCCCATTAGTTCGGTTGAAGTGTATTTAGAAAAAATATTTTCGTGATCATAATGTTTCATTAGTTTTCTTATATTTAAAAAACATACATAAAGAAGTTGCGCTTTCAAAAAATATTAATATAATTGTTTTTCACATATTTTTTTCAAAACTAACAAATAAATTAAATTAATTAAATGTATATCTTGTTAAAAAATTAAATTACTGAAAATTGAAAAATCCCACATTATTTGCTTTACAGTAGACATTTTCAAGTGCAATCCTTCTGCAATTAACATCAGAATACAGTACACGAGAAATGATGTGCTTTTCACTTATTCCTACTTGTGTATTTTAACAGTCTATTTATTACTTGATTTTCAAATAAATTTTGTAGGTAAAGTAAATAATTTGGAGGAACTTTTAAATTAAATTAATTTAATTTTTTATGGTTTATACAAATTATAACTTGTAAAATCGCATTACAACTAAATTTTAAGGTGTATAGTATAAATAATTTGTAAGAGTTATATAGTATACATACTTTACTATAATACAGTTTCACACACTAACACACACACATATATATACATGAATTTATATCGATTTAATAAAGTAAAAATGTACACATACATAGTTTTTTAAAAAGCTAAACTTTCCCCGGAGAAAATGTTTCTCATGAAACAAAAGAAAAAACACACGTCGGAGTTTTTTGATAGTGATTTCGCGAACCTTGATAAAGCAGACCACAGCGCCCGAGTGAAGTATATACAGCCTTGATAAATCTGGAAGACATTGGGTAAACTTCAGTCGCTAAGATTTATAAGATGAAAAATTGGGGTTACTATTTGAAATTAGCATATTGAAGCAATTATTTATTTTTACTAATTACACGGAAAAACATGTCCATATTAGTTACAATCTCTTTTTAAACACAGAGCACTTCATAATAGAAAATATATACTTAACAAATAATTAAAATTATTCGTACATATAAATACTTCTGTATAAAAATTTTACTACTTCACAATTTTTTAAGTTGATTAAGTCCATATTAAAATTAAATTACAGACAAACAGAGTTTTTATTTAATTCCTAATTTTTAACTAATACAGATTTAAATAAGCACATATACGAGTGACTAAAGCATCTTTTTGTTCTTTATCGCACCGTTGACTTTTGGAGAGGGCAATAATTTGTCTCCAGGTGAGGCCCACATTCAAGGCGTCAAACAACTAACATAAAGATCGTTTCCCAAAATGACTCTGTTCGTTACCGTTCTTCTTTTGAGGCTTTATAAAAGATTGTGTCTTCGTTCCGACAGTTCAGGAACTGTGATACAGAATTCATAAGATCTCTTTGTTAACCAAAGAGTATTTTAAGTTGTATAGATGCCGTGTAGCTGAAAGAGCACGTAATGTAAATTTTAGTTTACCTTCAATGTGATGTATGATTTGTTGAAAATAGTTTACATTAAAGTTTTGTAACCTAACACTAAAACGGGGACATTTTTATGGACACCCTATAGTACGATCAGTTCAGGATATTTATGTACGTCAAGAAACTCGTCATGGCGCTATCTATATGTCGCGTTACTAAGAAGATAATGAATCATTTTAAACGTGCTAATAGCTACTATCCCCTTCTACCTCTCCTCTTTCTATTGCGCACATCACGATCTGTGTTATTTCTCGCGACCTATATATATCTATAGTTTTCAACGAGTAAATTAAATGAACTTTAAATAATTAATATTTTTTAAAAAACGTTGATGGCTATAATCGAATAAGAAATTCACTTTCCGACTTTACTTGTATTAATAGTTTAAATATAAAAAACAAAATATACTCTGTGTGTTTGTGTGTGTCTCTGCATTTCTGTATTAATAACATTCTTATTGTAATACATATTTTTATAGTTACGTAATATATTAAAAATGAAAGACGATATTGACTGTCAATTCAGCTAGAATCATTAATAAGTTTCTATCCATTATTTACGGTTACGAAGATGTAAGTTGTTGAATCGAAACACACGATGTGAAAAAAGTTTACGTTCTCTCAAAAAAAAAGCGCCCCACCCAACCCTAGTAACTCGAGTAACGCTTTCGTAAACCGTGAGGTTATTTATGATTGATACAAACGTTGAGTTTGAATGTTTCTCATCGTTATTGTCTAGTATTAGGTATTTTAATTCTGTGCCAATATATTACGTTAAAATATTCAAAAAATTACTAAAGTAATAGAGAAACTTAGTCGCATCGTCATTAAAATTTTTCCCTGAGTACAACCATGTGTATATTTATGAGATATATATTGCGTAAAATAAATTATTTCTGAATTTTCTCTTGAGGAACTTATAATATACTCCAGTAAAATGTAATGACTTGAAATATGTAAGATAGTTAAATAAGGTAGCTAAGACAATAGTTTTGCGAGAACAGAAGCTGTTTAAGTAATTCGTTAAAACCGCTGGTACAATTTTCTGCTTGCGTCTGCTAATGCGTCTCTGCGAACAAATTTGCATTTCGCTACGCCGCCGGCATTAGCGTTCATAAAGCTTTCCTGGAAACGTTTATACCGGTTATCGTGCAAGTGGAACGAGGTCTCAGATGGTATAAGGTCTAAACCTTACCTTTCTTCCTACACACAATAGTGTAGCAAAAGAGATTTACGGCCTGCGATCCGCGACCTCGCCTTGGGTCTTCATTTTGTTGGCAAACTGCCGTCCACCAGTTGTTGGCCTCAACCCTGACTCAACACAACTAATTCTTTTACAGTTAATGAAGGAAATACAGCTGTATTACTATCGGTTTTACTCCCACGTCAGAACTGAGGTTCTCTCGTTACTTTTTCAATCTTCACTTTATTGTATAAATGAAACCTAGTTTACCGTTTTAATTCACGTATCTTTGCGAAACCCTGGGTAAATATGTTTAGCAGTTGCGGAAAATCCAAATTTCCTTATTTATCAGCTGGACAGACGCGCTGCAGAAATAAATAAATAAAAAATAATATTGAGCAATGTTAATTTCCAAAATTGAAACTTATGTAAAAAGTTAATTTTTTTAATAGTGTACCATCAACTGCTAATGGTCGTTAGCAACCTTCTTCAATTTTGGAAACTCATTTCTTAGTTCATGCTAAGGAAATTCACGCTTATACAATATCCATACCCATGCCAAGATTGCCGAGTTTCTGTGGTGCTAGGCAGTAACTTTACCCACTTCACCATAATCTGAACAATATATTAGTGCCATATACTCCATTCTGTAATAATCATCATCACAAAAGGAGAAGCTAGTAATTTTCAACGGGCATTAACGCTGTAAAATATTCATGATTTCGGGGAACGGCCATATAAAATGTTGGAAGTGTATTTCATTAGCCAGAGCCACTGTATAATTAGAAATTTGACCATGTTAAATGTTTCAAGATGAAACGAACATTAAAACATGTGGTGAAGAGTATTAAACGAATGTGGTTATACTTTGAGGATGATTTGGGTGGGGATGGAGACGCAACATGATGGTGATCCACTTAACAGCAACTCCCCTTTAATAGCATAGGAAATGATTTTGATAGGGGGATGCGAAAAGGAAGGGGATTTTTTGAGTAACAGGGAGATTCAGAAACTTGCAACTCTCTTTTATTAGCATAGTAAGGGAAGCATCTTACCCTGTATTCTCCTGAAAGAGATGCAGAGCAAACCTTAGGAAATCTGCATGAGGTAGGTCGGACAATTGGGTACTTCTCACGCCTTTCCGAACGACGGGAGAGTAGTTTGCTGTGGGGTCGCAGCATCCCTTCTACGTTGCTTCACCAGTTTTAGTAGGCAACTGGCCGTCTGAATTGCTTCACTGTTACAATCAAGTTTATATGCGCAATGTTTATTTACTGGCTATGGGAGCGATTCCAACTAAATCCACGTTGTCTATATTTTTTGTTGACATTGGTAGCACCAACGTCATAACTTTTTTTTCTTAGACACTCCTACTCCACCTTCGCCTCGAATTATGAACTGGAAATTATGTCGTTTATCTCTGAAAATCAACTCCCAACTCAAATAATACACAGAAGACAACGTGTCAATATTTTGATTAGATCTCAACTGGGCAAGGATTCTTTTTATTAATTTCTCCGATTAGCGTATTATGAGTTGGTTTCTCGGACCAAAATGAATCGTTGACAAAACTATAATGGTTTTCAAACAGAAGCCGTTCTGACTTTCAGTGAATGAGAGCAGAGAAATAGATAAACGTTGCGACCAAGTGCCAAGTCAATAATGAATGACAGCTTATGCTACTTCTACTGCAGCGCCATGACTCGTTTCCTTTTTTTAAGCAAATTTATTGTAAATAATCTCTGAAAATGTAACAGTCCACAATATATTGCGTGGTAAGTAATATGAGACAACGTCGCATAAATTTTATTCGACGACACGAGGAAGAAGTCCAGGGTTAAATCGGTTCCCATTTGAAAATAATTATAGGAGGAAATAAAATTAATCATTGCAACTTTCGCTATTCTCCGCACACTAGACACCTGCAATGAAAGAGAAAAGAAAACGATACCATTTTTTTGGGATACACTGTACTATAGTTATAATATAACTGATATTATAACATACTCTTGTTATTTACATGAACGGTATATGATTGTTACAGAATAGCGCAGCCGCTTCTGCTGGGTAAAGTAATTGAGTACTTCAGTGTGGAGAAGAGCATGACGCTCCACGAAGTATATGCTTATGCTGGAGGCATGGTGGCCACTGTGTACTTCTTAGTCTGCTTTCAACATCATTACACGATGGGCACCGCCTGTATTGGAATGAGAATCAGAATAGCGTGCTGCTCGCTCCTCTACCGGAAGGTTAGTGAAACTATACATTACACTCGTACCACTTTGCGTCTATGAGATGTGAACCAATTAATAACATAAAAATGAGCTCACACAACTATAGTATGGCTGAAAATCGAATCATCTTACAGTTTTCGTGACGATATTCGTAACGTCTCTTGATAAGTTACAGATAGCAGTTCCAATACAATAATATATTTCTTTGACTTTGTTGAACCTTGAAATTTATTGAATCTTAAATAAACCATGTATGACAATTCTTGCCAAATACGATATGTTTCAGTCTTGACGACCTTGAGAGGTTAACGATGTGAGAAAACATTCAATGACCAATGTGAAGGTGATCAAGCGAAATGGAAAAGTCCAGAATGAACGTGTCGCCGTTCGCGATGTTTCCATTACCCAGTTGGTCTTGAAAATAATTTCTCTAATTGAAAGGAAATCGTTATGAATAAAATCAAGATTTAACTTCTTAGTCACATTCGACCAAAGTCAATAATTAGAGTCAAAGTCATGTGAAACCTATTTCTGTTATGCGTTTACTAAGAACAAAACTCTTAACTCAATATATAATCCATGATTGGGTGAAATACGTGTCTCAGTCTCACCAATCTCGGCATGATTCGTTTCCTTTTTTAAAGAAAATGTATTGTAAACAAATATTGTAACAGTCCACAATCATTAGAGTAGAAAAGAATTAAATTAGAATTTACTTAAGGAACAATTGAAATTGAATAATTATTACTGTGATTATGTGTCGCTAGTTTTGAGTCGATGTTACGTTTCGACATCTTTTGGAGATGCATGAATTTAAACGGATCACTTTTCGAAAGACATCTCGAGAAAAAATTTGTGACAGATCCAATGTAGTCCGGGAAATGATTCTATCGTTGATTATTGACCTATCAAACCCGGTGATTTTTCACGATGAGGTCAACCAAACACATTCATCATAAACTCTAATTCAGCAAAGCTCTTTCAGAGGACAACCAAAGTGATGAGAGCTTGTGGTGTAGCAATGGCGCTATGCAAAACATAAAATAGGCTAAGCTCCGATTAAATTAAGATAAATATTTTGGTTAATTAGTGGTATGTAACTAAATCAATTTCTTGTTCGCAGGTCCTTCGCCTCAGTCGCGCCTCCATGGACTTAACAGCAACGGGCCAAATAGTTAACCTGATGTCGAATGATGTGAGCCGTTTCGACCTGGCGCCACAGTACCTTCACTGGATGTGGATTTCATGCATCCAGGTCCCAATCGTCACGTATTGCCTCTGGAAATACGTCGGTATTTCTGCCATCATTGGTTTCGTCTTCATATTCTGCATTACTATTCCAGTCCAAGGTAAGACTTTCAGAATTCTTTCAATATTTACAGGTTCAAAAATAATTCAATTTGTCTTAACGTTTCTCATTAAGAACGTAATTTTGCGGTTAACGTCACGATTACGAGAGAATTTTCTTTAATGCAATTTGTGGAAAACACCCTGCTATCTTTCTCCAATTACATATTGAATCCATTTTTAATTTGATCTTTCATCAACTACTTAACTTACAACCTTAAATTTTTCATTGATCTGGAAAACATTTTTTCAAACTATATGATTATTTTCCTACGTGAACTATTTCCATGAGGCAGGTAGGAAATAGCTTTCAAGTGAAATATTTTATTAAATTTGGGTCTTTAATATTTGATTGTGTGTCTAAGGGCACGAAAGTATCAAAGATTTTATTAAGTTATATATGGTCCAACCTTTATCCATCACTAACAATGTTTACCACTTATCCTTGTTAGTACAGTTCGTTTCCACATAGGCTATCTTTGTACCTTTATGTCTACATTTTAATATATTTATTTAGAACTGATGGGAAGTCACATCTGAACCAATATCTACAAATAAATTAATTACACTACAAGCTAATTGTCAGTTTCGTCACTATACAGACGTAAAAAATTATTATAGGAAAAATTCATTCTTCTAAAAATTTTCATGTTGCTTATTTAATGGGAATTTCAAAATATTTTCAGCACGTTCATGAATATAATTACAAAACAGTTCTCAGGCATACAGAACATTAGAAAGTTTATAAGCTGACTTCTAAGAAACGTAATCTCCTATTGAATGTATCGTTACATAATGTGTGACACACAACATCTGGCAACAAATGAACAGGTTTTTAGTTTTCAAATCACTCTGTGTAGATCGTGTGCATAAAATTATGTTTACTGAATTATGATTTATTACTAACCGTCCTAGAACGTGATGCTTTAAAAGTAAATATTCAAATTCAAACAACATTTCGTCGATGAAATTATTACTATAATAAAAAGTAAACAACCACAATCTACGTATAAGCCTTTTCCTCACAAATTAATTTTATTCCCTAATCGATCTAGTTTTGCTATTATTATCGCGATGAAAATAACACGTATTTTATTTCTTCCAACGACACCAGAAACTATCTTCAAAAGAACTTTTACATATTCAAAATCTAATATTACCTGAACTTATTAAATTATTGATTAAATTATTCCACATTTCAATATTGAATTAGAATTTCCTAAATTTTCAACTTATGTTCATGTTGAGTACATTGTGCCGAAATTCGATTTAAAGGGCCTCATGTATAGTAATTATTTAAAATTACGAATAATTTAGTATAATACTTTCGATTCGGTCCATCGTTTTAAGGATTTCTATTTTCGCGATAGTTCCTTCTGTCTCGAGGGCAGAGTTTTCTCACGTGTTTGTATCAACTGTCGGGCAACAAAAAGGGAACTGCCTCACGCAGACTTACGTAAGGGAAACTACTGGAAATTATATCTTTTACAACATCCGAAATGTGTGCAGATAAATCCTTGATTCTTATTTTTCGGCCTTGAGCCGTCCTGACTAAAAGGAACTGGTCCTTTTTGTTTACGCTCGTTCTGAAAATTAGCGTCATCGTATCATCTCGCAGCTAAGACCTGGCTCGTCGCCAAAAATCGAGGTGAAAGGAGTTTTTCTGAGAATTTTCAATGAGCTTAGTATGAGTTTCTGAGCGACTTGGCTTTACATGTTCCCAATGGAAACTGGTATTCTTAATGAGGTGGGCACAAGATACACTTTCGTATAATAAGGCAAGATTTAAACACCTGCAATGCTTTTGAAATTGGCAGTAAAATATCATCAAATATTAAAATTGTTCCTAATAATTTAAATCCTTTATATTTTAAAATAAAAGAAGGTTTAATTTAATGAAAACGATTCTTTACTTATTCAAAATCAAATTTTTTAGCATTACTTTTACTGAAAATCCTATATGTAGTGTATGGTTTCTTATCGATGATGTATGGCAAAAAATATTATATATTACGAAATTCATAAAATTTCTTTAGCAAAACTCATAAATTTTCTGATGACGTGCTATGCAGTAGTAGTTAAATGCTATATCGGTTACTGACTGTGCGAAAAGAAAACAATATAAAAAAGTGATAAAACATTAAATACCTTTTTAAGTGACTTACGTCACTGATAATTTCGCTTAGTTTTAGGTGCATCAATATGACATCATTTTCCTTTTATTGTAGAACTGGCGATGACATAACATCTTAAGAATTATTTTGAACCTGTTTCCTTAAAGAATAATGAATATCAGATAATTAAAGTGTAATTTAATTGCATTCATTAGAATTCTTCTGTAATATGTTGCGTTAATCATTTCTTTTTCTCCTGTGTTTTTGGTATTTTTCTCTCTCTGTAGGTAGAGGTGATAGTAATTAATACTTTCTCTCTTTTTCGGCCAACATTTGTTGGTGGTTGATGTGATTTGCCTGTCCCAATGATTTTGTTTCGGAATGTTTCCAAGAAAATTAATGATGAAACACAATTTTATTTCATAGTAGGTAGTCTTTATTATGGTAATCTTAAGGAAGATGGTTTTCCAGGCTTATGGCAACCTGTCGCCAGGTATTATATTTTACATCTGCAACCCAAAATGTTGCTCGGAGAGATTATCTGATTGGCTCAATTGGTCATATATATGGTTAATAAGTTAGCATATTGTTATTAGCAATGTTTTTCTTTGTCTGATAGATAAAATTGGTTGTTAAAATACAACTGTGTTTCACATAGTGAAATACGTCTCTGGCCGTTTTCATGTTGAACGACTCGGATCATTAGGAAATAATCTCTTCGCTATTACAGGCTTGATGTACTTGATCATAACCAATGCTGGAAAAACGGCTATGCAAACTTTCATAATAGATAATTTTTCGTGTTTTCTTACAGGGTATCTAGGCAAAATAACGTCCCGTCTGAGGAAGCGAATTGCGACCAGGACTGATGAGCGAATGAAGCAAATGAATGAAATTGTCTCTGGGATTCAAGTCATAAAAATGTATGCATGGGAGAAACCATTCGCTAAACTAGTCTCCATGGCTAGAAGGTTTGTAGAATTAAAAAAATAAGGAACTCTATTCTTTCGTGGCTGTTACCTGTATAAGTGAAAACTTCTTCGTTCTTTCTAGGAGTGAAATAGATGTGGTGACCAAGACGTCTTACATACGAGGATACTATCTGTCTTCTCTTGTGTTTGTGGAAAGATCATCCCTTTTTGTTACTTTAATGTCCTATGCTCTGTTCGGAAACGAGGTTGCGCCTCACAAGGTATGTACGATGCGGATTTGTTGTAGTTTCGTATGTTTGCTCCTCGAACATAATTGTAATACGCCGCATATGGGGAATTGTGGGTTAAATTACGTAGGCTTATTTGAGGCGATTGTGCCGTACAATAGTAGACAAACAATAAAAGTAGTATCACTCATACAAATAGTTCATGAAATTATAACAAAGTGTTGAGGATATTTAACTAATGCAAATGGTTTCTCTGAACAAAAAGGTAGTTTTATTTTCTTTGAAAATAACATTGCCTCCATGTTATTATTATCTCCTTAATTATTAGAAATTAAGTAAGAGAATTTTCTTCATGATATAATTCAATTGTTTGCATTTTACTGTACTAGAACGTTTCGATTCATTTTTTTAATATTACTTGTTTTGCAACAGTTTTCTGTTGTGGAGCAAAAATCATCTACAAAAATATCAATCTAAATGCAAATGATTAAAGTAAAACTACCTTAATTGAGCCAGATAATTATCTTGATATAGAATAGACATTTTACCTCCATACTCTCAAGCATTCACCTGAAAACTATGACATAAATTAAACCAACTTGATGCTGGTACATTAAGATTCAATCCCTACCTAAAAGGGCCTACACTTGTTTTAAAAGTGGTCTTTTTATTTATGTACTTGAATGTGTGTACAGAATGTAATGCACAGAATATAAAAAATATTTTAGGATCAGTATTTCTTAATTCATAATATCATATTTATCTGGCCAGTGTCTCTCTTAACATTATTCATATAAATGAATATAATATGTTGTATATTACTAAAGGGCTATATTCTCATTCACTTTAAATTATATAGTTCATTTATTTTTTGTAATAACAGGCCTGTCACAATAACTAAGTAAATATACACTATTTTGATTCAGTCTGGATTCCTTTATGATTCAATATAATATATATATATTTTATTTCTCAATAGGTTTTTGCTATGGCACAGTTTTACAATGTACTGAATCAAACAATGGCATCATTCTACTCTTTAGCAGTTGCCAATTCAGCAGAGACGTATGTCACTGTCAAGCGTCTACAGGTAACTATAGTGGTATACACTACATGAATAACTGAATTCAACTAACAACAACTGATATCAATTCTTGATTATGTTTCATATTGGTTGATGCTCATCACAATAATATAATAGTTAATAAATACCAATAATTGAAAAAGGAAGCATTAATGTAAATAAAAGTAATAATTGGGTTTTCACCTATAAAAGGACCATGATAGAAATAAATTATAATATTTTTGGGATAAAATACAATTTATCATATTTTATGAATTCATTGCATGATGTCTAATAAGTAGTATATATTCTGTAGAATTTCCTCTTACTTGGAGAAAATGAGCCTTTGCCAGCAATAGAGGCCAACATAACAGACTCACAGCCAAGGAAGACAGTGCCAACAGGAATCCAGTTAAATAATGTCACAGCAAAATGGAGTGGGACATCTTCTCATGATACATTGAAAAGTATATGTTTGGATTTAAAACCTGGCCAGTTATGTGCTATTATTGGCCCAGTTGGTTCTGGAAAGGTATGTCTCAAAGCTTCAACTCAAAATTTGTATAGTAAAAAAAAGTTAACCAAGTATATTTGATGTCAGTGTAAAAAGTAGCTGTTATATTTTACCTAAAATTTAATCATCAGAGAAAAAAAATCTAATTATTATCAATTACATATTTAAATTTTGGAGAACAGTTTAGTATTTTTATCTGCTAAGTGTAAAAAAAAGTTTTTACTGTACAGTTGTGCGAAAATATAATTCAAATAATAGGAAATTAATATCCTAAATATTTTCTAATCATGCTAAAAACAATGAATATGTTTCTTTATGTCTTTCAGAGTTCAATACTTCATACAGTCCTTAAAGAGCTTCCTCTAGCTTCTGGAACTATATCTGTAGGCGGTTCTGTTTCTTATGCCTGCCAAGAACCATGGATATTTGTTGGTTCAGTGAGACAAAATATTTTATTTGGACAACCATACCATCCTGATAAATATCGTGAAGTTGTCAGAGTGTGTGCACTCAAGAGAGATTTTGAGATGTTTCCATATGGTGACAGAACACTGGTTGGTGATAAAGGAATTTCACTTAGCGGTGGTCAAAGAGCAAGGATTAACTTGGCGAGGTATACCAAACAGCTGAAATGCGTAAATATGTTTAAAGGACAATAGATAACTTTAATATTATGAATTTTTTGTTTTATGGTAATTAAAGAAATTATCTATAATAAATTGTCTTTGTCCTGCTTTACTGGGAAAATACTTTTGCAATTGTTAATGTAGTGTGCATAGCCATTAAAACTTGCGCATGTAACAGTTTCAACTCTTAAGTATACAGGATATTTATATGTACATATTTTAATTGTTATCAATCTATTTACCTAATTAAAATCATATTTGTTTGGTTGTTTTATTGTGTGTACTAAACAAAATTATTTTAATAAACAATTTTATTCTGGCATTAATTTGAGAGTAACAGTTCTAAAATTGATGAGAATGTTGTGGTAAGCAGTTTTGCAGATAAATTCCATTATCAAAGTTCCTTGGAAAAAACAGAATGCCATTATAGTTAATGTGAGTATTTAACTATCTATTTCATGTAAAGGCCAACAACGGACACTTTTTTCCCAGAGCTGTGTACCGCAATGCTGACATCTACTTACTGGATGACCCTCTATCAGCAGTTGATACACACGTTGGAAAGCATCTGTTTGATGAGTGTATTTCTGCCTACCTAGCCAACAAGACTCGTATACTTGTCACACATCAACTGCAGTACCTGCAAGATGCTGACGTAATTGTTCTCCTCATTAATGTAAGGAACATTTAATCTTTATTATCAAAAATAGACAGTATTTGGTACATAGTACTTTATTAATGAATTAATTGTTAAACTATTTTAGGGCTGTGTTCAATATAAAGGAACATTTGCTGAAATGCAACGAAGTGGTTTGAATTTTGCTAAACTACTAGCTGAACCAGAAAAAGAAGAACAACCAGAACAGCCACAGAAAAGACAAAGATTAACTTCTGAAATGTCTACAAATGTAAGTAAACATTAAAATATAACTTACTTTAGTTTCCAGTGAATTTTGATTATTGTAATAAAATCAAATTTAATGTTTTAATTTTAATTCAGTGTTGTGAACTTTATGTACTATTTTAGAGTTATACCTGTGAGGAAGATGATCTGAAAAATTTGCGAGGTCCTCAAGAGAATAAAGAAATGCGTAGTACTGGCAGTATTAGCTGGTCTGCTTATGGACAATATTTAAAGGCGGGTGGCAGTGCTTGGTTCCTTCTTTTTGTTGCTACAATGCTTGTAATTGCTCAAGTAGCAACTAGTGGTGCAGATTATTGGGTTACATACTGGTATGAAAACAAATACATTTTTCCATGTTAAGTAAAATGAACTGTAGTGGACAGATTATTGATTGAATGTTTAAAAAATAATATGATTTCACTGTACTTTGATCTTCAATTGTCAGGCATTTTTTTTCAAATATGAACAGCATCATTAACTAAAATTCTTAAATGAATTTATTATTACAATATTTATAAACACTTTACTTCAATAGAAACTTTCTTTCTTCTGTATGTCTAGCTGGATAATCAATAATAATTCAATTTTTTTAGGACTCGTGAGGAAGTTAAACGAAATATTCTTTACAAAGCAACTTTGGCCAACCAAACAAGCTCTGACTTCTATAACAACATAAGTATTGATCATTTGCCTACAACATTTTCAAGAACAGCATCCATATGCATATATGCTGGTGTTGTGGTGGGATGCATTATTCTCATAATAATACGATCAATGCTTTTTTACAAGCTGTGTATGAATGCATCCATACGTCTTCATGATCAAATGTTTGATTCCATTCTTAGAGGTGCAATGAGGTTTTTTGATTTGAATCCATCTGGAAGAATATTGAACAGATTCTCAAAAGATATGGGTGCTATTGATGAGCTGTTGCCAAGAGCATTGTTGGAAGCTATACAGGTTAGCAAAATTGATACTTTCAGTCACAAACAAATTTAAAGCTCTGTTTTCTTTCTTATTTCAGTGGGAAAATTAATAAGCCAATATAATGGGCCATATTTAGTATTAAATTAAGACATTATTCATCTCTGAAGATAGTTTCAGATTGTCTTTATCATTAAAGATAATGTAGTGTTTCAGAAGAGTTCTCAAATTAATTTAAATTTTAAACAAATGTACAGCCAAACTGTCCACAGAACTATTTTAATTATGTGAAAAATGATTCTGTGGGAAAGTTTGTTGTGTGTTTGTGTACTGTCCTGCAAGTTTTTTGTTTTTATATGTGTATTAATTTTTATTATTAATGTTCTTCCTGCATTATACTGCCTACATTGTAATTCCTATTAATCTTTAATATAGAATATTAAGTGATTGATACTTAATTGCCATAAATAGTACAAAAACGTAAAGTTAGAAAAGATTTAATATGAACTTTATTAACATTAGTTTTGTTCCTGATCTAGAACCTCATCTGTTGAGCCTCTTTGTTTGTGTGACATTTTCATCTGTAACTTATTTTTCCCTTTAATTGACACCAGATGAGGTTCCAAATTAGGAATAATGACTACTGTTAATAAAGTTCATGCCAAATCTTTCAGACTTATTGATTTCCAAACAGTCAGATATTGTGACTAACTTAATTGTTGTAACTTAAAATTTTCCCATGTTTTATTTTTGTATGTACTTATACTTATTTTTATGATTTTAGATATTCCTTGTGATGTCTGGTATTTTAACTATGGTGTTATATGTAAACTACTGGCTATTGCTTCCTATGCTTGTGATTGGAACCATATTCTATCTCATATCATGCATTTTCCTGTCAACAGCTAGGAATGTGAAAAGACTTGAAGGAATAAGTAATTATCATTTTCATTATGTAATTGCTTATATTTCATAACATTTTTTTTGCATACATTACAAATATTTTTTCTTTTATCAGCTCGCAGTCCAGTGTTCTCTCATTTGTCTGATTCATTAAATGGACTCACTACTATCAGGGCATCTGGAACCCAAGATATTGTTTGCAAGGAATTTGATGGCCATCAGGTAAAATATAGTGAAGAGTGATAATTTATTCATGTTCTAGTCTTTTATGATAATGATATCTGTCGATTTGCAAAAGAAATGTTTTACTTACGTTGTAAAGTTATATTCATATTTCAATTGTCTAATTGACCACTTCATGTAAATCAATATATTTAGTACAGTTTATTACACGGAAGAGTAATGTTAATCACATGATTTATTAAATAAAAAGTTTCTTTAATACTCATTACTTAATATGCTCAATTGCAGGATCTACACACTGCTGCATGGTCACAATTTATAGCAACAAGTACTGCTTTTGGTATTTGGCTGGATTGTTTGAGTGCAATATTTGTCACCTTAGTAACATTCAGTTTTCTTGTGCTTGGTGGTGGTAAGTTAATTTTATTAACTGAAGTTATAATATGAATATTACAGATATTCTGTTTAAAGACATAATTAAATTTCATGAGCTTCTTAATGTTAGGGAATATTCTCTTCATTATACAAACAGATCCAACATAAGATCCTTCTATTCATTTGATTTTTTTCAGAAGTGACATGTCAAAAACTCATTGAAGTTCATTGAAGATAATGTTAATATAAATTTGATTTTTTTGTAACTGCTGCTACAAAATATTTATATTTCAGATACTCCTGGTGCAAATGTAGGTTTGGCTATTTCTCAATCCCTTATACTGACTGTAATGGTTCAGCATGGAATATTGCAGATTACCGAAGTTGTTAGTCAAATGACATCAGTGGAGAGAGTGTTAGAATATACCAATATTGAAAAAGAGCCTGCCCTTGAATCTGAAGAAGGTAAATATTAAAATTTAAAAACATTTATTAAGTCATCAGAAATAAAAATGTATGCAGGGGCCTTTGTCTTTTCTAGACCACTATATTTATCTGGGTCTTTTATTAATAATTGGTACATTATTATGTCTTTCACATATGAAGTTATGCATCAACCATTGAAAAAGCTAATTGACATAAATGAGTCTGTGACATGGTAAATATTGAGTGAAAAATCAGTGCGTTTGCTGATTATTAATCTGCAATCACATTGACCATAAAATACATTTTCATATTTCTTTTATTTGTGTTATACTAGTTTTATATAGTTATAATGTATTGTTTAATTAAGAGTTTTAAATCATAATTGAATAAAATTAAACAACATATAAATTTTAAGAGGCTCGGTTCTAATAGGGTTTCAAGAAAATAAACACAGTTTCATAATTTGTTTTATAGTGTTCCAGTAATAATTTCAATTTCACATGTAATTCTTAAACATTTGATTATTTTGGTTCTCCAGGAAAACAACCACCCGAGTCATGGCCCTCAACTGGCACAATAGAGTTCAGGAATATGTCCTTGCATTACAGTGATGTTGATCCTCCTGTCTTAAAAGATTTGAACTTTGTAATTCAAACAAACCACAAGGTAAGTTAGATTTGTCATTCAATTGTTTTCAGAAGTTTTTTAAGTACTTCATAAAATGGTAGAATATTACCTTTGTTACAATTTCTGGCAATTTATTGTAATATAATTTAATTTATTTAAGGATAATAGTATAATACATTTTGTTAATCAAAATCATCATTTAGACTCTGAAATATTATAATTATTGAATTTTCAAAATTATTCAATCCTACAGATACATTGAATTTTCTCATTTTGACAATGTATCTGAGTGTTGTTGTAGTTTTGTATTTAACATACGTAATATGAGAAAATATATAAATGACAATCAGTTTTGAATTATTATTTTGATTAACTTATTAATCTCTGAACAAAAATTATGAAAACCACTATTTTAAAACAATTTATTCTCATATTTTTAAAAATAATGTTTTCTGAAATAAATTTCCTCCAAAATTTAATACTTTTTACTATGACAACAGTAGATTTTAACCAATGCAAGCTACACATTTATTTTATAATGCATTTTAGTTTGTTTGATAGTAATGCTTAAATATATTCTTAAAGGTTGGAATAGTAGGACGAACTGGTGCTGGCAAATCTTCTTTAATATCTGCACTATTCCGTTTGGCAAAGATTGAAGGAAACATTTTTATTGATGGCGTGGAAACTGGACGTATTGGATTACATGATTTAAGAAAGCGTATTTCTATTATTCCTCAAGAACCTGTCCTCTTCTCTGCTTCACTCAGATCAAATCTTGATCCATTTGGAGAGTTTGATGATAATTTACTGTGGAGTGCTCTTGAAGAAGTAAGTTGAATGAAGAAAGTATGCATACCTTAAGCTTCAGGACAGAATAAATAATTAGTAAAAATTGGTGACAGCATTTGATTTAAATTCATATTTCAACCCTTAATACAATTTTAATGGTGACTAGGTAATTATAATTTTGGTTGGAACAGCAAATAATATAATTTTACTATTAGTAGACCTACTAAAAATTTTCTGTAGAGATTAAATGCTCCAAATTTGTTTTGATATAGAAACATTATTTTAATTTGTAAAATATTACTCTCCATTCTTTATCCCTCCATTTTAAAATTCAGTTTTATATAAAATCATAAGTTTGATTGATATATTTAAATTATTTTACTATAGTGAAAATTAAACAGAGAAGAAATGAGTGAAACAGTAATTTTAATCAATCGAATTAATTTTTAATTCTTTTGTTTTGTACCAAACCGCTCAATGTTTAAACGGTAAGCAGTGTTATGTATTCTACGGAAATAAAGGAGATTAAGTACAGGCAAATGCACTTAAGAATATATTAACATCATAAATAAGAGTAATAACAAAATAATCAATGCTGCAGAGTTTAAATTACACGTTCAATTTATATCTGACTTTCCTTATTATCAGGTTGAGCTGAAATCTGCTGTGGATAGTCTTGACTTCCAGGTCACTGAAGGTGGTAGTAATTTTAGTGTTGGACAACGGCAATTAGTGTGTCTTGCAAGAGCTATCCTTCGAAACAACAAAATTCTTGTATTGGATGAAGCTACTGCAAATGTTGATCCTGAGTAAGTAATGGGCATATTTTTTATGACACAAAATTAGTCTTCACTTACTTTGGAAAATTAATTAACTTGCCACATCAACTAAAATAAAAACAACTCTTTCAGAACGGATGCATTGATTCAAGAAACAATCCGAAAGAAGTTCAGAGATTGCACTGTTTTGACAATTGCACACAGACTACACACTATAATGGATTCAGATAGAGTGTTGGTAATGGATGCAGGAACTATGGTTGTAAGTAATAACAAAAGTACTGTATTTACTTTAGAATAGGAATAATGATTATTAAAGGTATTAATCAATACTATTACACAATTTTTTAAGCATAAGAAGTATGGAACTTATAAATCTGATTTATCATATGAAATATTGTAATAATCTTACTTAAAATTTAATATTATTTACTAAATTATAATACTGAATATAAAGTTTTTCTGACACTAATATATATACTTAATAAGGAAAGGAAAGAGAGATAGAAAGTAGGTGACTTACATGAGGTTCATAGATGGTAGGCAGCTTGTGAGGTTTGGAGTTCTTTAAATTTTCGGAGGCACTGCCCCCTTTATCAGAAATTTAGGAAGACATTGCCAGTGATCGGCTATACGACAACTGAGAAGCCAAAATTTGCTGCGCTGGTAGCTTAGGTCATAAACAATTGACCCCACCATATTGAATGGGATAGAAAAGAGAGACAGCAAATAGTCACTGACTTCTCTTAAATTAATAATAGATGGGCAGGGAAGTAAGAAAATGTGAATTTTCAAGAGTCTAAACTACCTTCTTCAGACAAAGAGTGTCTGGACAGCTTGACATCTAGTCAGTGAGAGTATGTGACATAATTAAAATAGTTGGAATAAACTGAGGGCCAGTGTCACCCTGTCAGACAGGAGAAAGATCTTTAAATTTTCAGAAGCATTAGCCTCCTTTCTTCAGTATTTAGTAGTTCTGCTGCATATGACAACAAAATATTACTTTAACAGATAGAATGGTAATACTCTTTAAATAATCATTATTGGGGAAAAAACAATTTTATTGCTATAAACTGTTCTCAGATCAATATTAGAGGAAATAAATCACATATAGTGTAATATATGAAAATTGTAGTAATATTGATATTGAAATAGTTTATAATTACTAACTGAAAATTCTTTTACAATCATTATAGGAATATGATCATCCACATGATCTACTTCAAAATCCTGATGGTTACTTTTATAAACTAGTTCATGAAACTGGCAAGAATATGGCTGACCATCTTCATGTTACTGCACTACAGGTCTGTACATTTAAAGTTTCTTAGAAGTTTTAATAAAAATATTACCATATTATATCACTTTTACACCCTGATTTCTATAATTTTGAATCAAATACTTAAAATTGTGTTGTCTATTATTTGCAGGCCCTCCGTAAAACAGCAATGGGAGGTGATGAAGTTAAAGAAAATGAAATGACAAAATTATAACATACATTAAATTTGTGATTGTGTCAATGTGAATAACTGTGCAGGATACTACAATAGTCTCTAAAGAGCCATGACATTTATTACTCTGTTCTTAGATCTTTGAAATAAGTGATAATTTTTATATTAGTGATTATTAACCACATTGCCTTAAAGACATTCCACAGATACTAACATTTAATTCAAGAATCAGTATATTAGGAGCTTGAATCAATATTTGAAAATCTTTTATTCAAGCTCTTTGACTTCTCACATGAAAAAGAGAACATATTTTAAAGTATTATATACAATTCCTGCAACAAGTGTCTCAGTTATAAAATTTTTATGTATGTTATTTATATTCTGTATCAAGTGTGTTATGTATTATCAATGTTTATAGATAATTTGATAAAATGTGACAAACTTAAAAATGGACAATATAGAGTAAAGTTTTTACGATTGAAATCATTTCACCCATCATTTGTACATGTTACATTACATTCATATGGATATTGTTAAATGTGATAATTTATTTGTTAATCATTTTCAAATTTTGAATACGATGATGACAATAAAAAAATACTCAAATAAAAAATACTTTTCCTCTAATGTTAAATGAAACTGATTTTATACCAACATAGCTTTAAATGTGAAATAAAAATAAATTTGAAAATCTATGTATATAATTAATATTGTAATAAATTCATATGAAAAGCATCAAATAGACTACATGTAATTTTAAGGCACAATGTAAGAGATTGATGATTGCTGCAAGTATGAGTTGTAGGCATGTGGAAAATAGCATTTATGTATGTAATCAAACAATAGGATCTAACTATTGTGGGAGATGGGACTTATAATTTCTTGTAGGAAGTTTTTTTATATATTTATAAGAAAGATTTTATTACAGTTCGTTTTTTATTAAAATTAAAACTTATCTTTTCAATAAATATTTATATACTTAAAGAATATCATACACAATAAACTTTTCACTATACACAATTAAGGTTGAACACACTATTGGTCAATGAAGGACAAAACATTATTTTCAAATACTGGAATACATTTGTTACATACATACTCACATAACATTAACAATAAATCATTTATTCGGTTCCTGTACTTATGCATACTTAGTGCAGAATTTGTGATTATTTTCTTATAGTCAGTAGGTTCAACCTGCATCACCATTCCTTTTTAAAACATCTACTACTTTTTTATAAGATGCACTTTGGTATTGATAGTGATACACATACTGTTTTATACACATTTAACACTTCTTTGTTCTTAGCCAACTACGCATATTACTAAATTCTTCATTTATTCAATATTCATTATAAATATTGCATTGTATTCCTCGTTAAATAATGATCAGTACCTAATTTAAATGCAACCTAATTAGAAATGGACTTCTTGAACCTACTAATACTAATATTTGCTTGAGTCATTTTATGCATATGGTTTATGGTATGCTTAATTGAGAAAAATCAAAGCTTACAGTATTACAAAAATGAACAGTGAGAAGTTGAAGGGCAGTTTTAAATCTCTGGTACATTGGCCCAACTTAATTCTTTCTTGTTAGATTTTTTAGAAAATAATTGTAACTTTTTATTCACATATTGTAGGGTAAGTTACACATACAGTACAATAAATCAAAGTTCTGAGAACAAATAATCATTGCCTCTTTTGGTGGTGTCTTGCATTAATTGATAAGGAATAACATTGTTTAGCAAGTGTCCTGCTATTGTAAAGAAGTATTACAAGTACAAGGTATCAATAAAATTGTAAAGGTCTGATTTTGAGTGTTGTATAATTATCCTTTCAACTATGTCAGAATTGCCTGATAGCAAGGTAAAACTGTTAAACCATTTTTTTCAAGTTATTTTTGGCAAGCTTAGAGGCAGTGTCGAACAAATATGCAAAAGTTAATTTATGTTTTCAAGTTTATTGTTTTACAGCTTGTGGGTAAAGTATCACATTTAATATTGATAGTTCTGCCTTTGCATGTGATATTCATAGATTCATTTAAAACTGTGATTTCATATGAACATTTTGTTTCTTAAAAATCGACCACCTCTATGAGATGCAACAATAAATGCGAATATTTTGTATTTTTAAAACAAGGTATGTTTCTTTCTTTTTTTTAAAAAAAATCAAAGATAAAACGTTCAAGTAAATGACAAATTCGTCTTAGTTTAAACGTCATGTTAACACAGACTGATCAGTAGCATCTGTTAATGAAGTCATGAACTTTTTGGCAACAAGAATGAAGGCGCATTTAACAGTATGAACAGATTCTCCAGTGTTACCCGCTTTACAACAAAACGTTTGAAAATATGCGTGCCAACGCATCCATGAATTGTGTTTTCGTAGCGGATGCCCAAATCATGTAATATTATGTAGATGATTATGCCACACTTCGTGATCGTGATTTATTGGAGTGAGGAAAGAGAACCTTGTAATTCGTTTCATTAAAACAATGGACGCCTTAATCGATGTAATAACAAAGATTTACAAAGCGAAACATATATGAGTATATAACAAATTTCCAAGATGTGTAATGTTTTTAATTCATTCTGTATCGCGAAAGAAATCAGTATATTGAAAAGTGACCTGACTGTCATGAAATAAATATTACTTTTGAATATAATTTGTTAAAAATGCTTACAATTATTTTTATTTCATTTTAGGCTTATTTTTCTGGGTAATGGCGGTTACTAAAGAACTATAACAACCACAAATAATATTAGCGTGTAAAGCGGTGAAAGTAAAATTAGCATATGTGAAATAGCTCATTCGTATGTAATTTACTTGAGCTACATGTGTATTACAAAGCGACTGTTTGTTCCAATAAACTTTCGAGTAGAATGGTACATATGAAGTGAAACTCGCCGAACTGTTGAAATCGACTCTAAAATCAAACGAAGTTGTTTTGTTTAAAATATTAGAGACTTCATTAAAAAAATTAACACATATACAAAACTTGTTTCTTTTATACAGATATTATTGTAAAGATAAGAAAATTATTTTTTTTTGGAGAAGAAGAAGAAGCGAGCACCAGGCACAATTGTTTTATCTTTGACTTCTGACATAAAAAGCTGTTAGTGTCAAGGTCAATAGACTAATTACATTTAAATTGACCTTGGCTTATGTATTGAAGATATGTATCCACACAATTTAACTAATATGCTACGAGTTGTCTTATTAGTTTTAATTTTTAGAAGTGTATCCTGCTCCGAACCGCCAAACTGTGAAGTTTGTGTTGAGGTGTTGAGAAAATTTGGAGAGGAGCTGTTGGATTCTACGAGGTCCCGTCCTGCTTTGATAGAAAATGAGTTTAAAAAGTTTTGCAGTCAAGTACGAAACAAAGAGAAAAGATTTTGTTATTATGTAGGAGCTTTAGAAGATTCCGCGACTAGTATATTAAGAGAGTTATCCATGCCTTTGTCCTGGTATATGCCTCCCGAAAAGATTTGTGAAAAACTTAAAAAGAAAGATTCGCAGATTTGTGAACTGCGCTACGATGAGAAAATTGATTTAGAAAAAACAGACATTAATAAGCTCAAAGTAAAAGATCTCAAGAAAATACTAAACAGCTGGGGCGAAGTCTGTCATGCGTGCATTGAAAAATCAGATTTTGTGAGGAAAATCAACGAGGTGAAATCAGTGTATTTAAATTAATTTAAAATTGGTGAGCCAACTTTTGATTTACGAGTTTAATTAGTTTTGACTATATGCTGATTTGACTGATAAATTTCCACGTTCATTGTGGGTTATTTAGAAAAATCATGTTACTTGAGCATATGAAATTGTGTTTTTGTAGCTTATATTTTCTTTAAGTGAAAGAATAAATAATTTTCTTATAATTATATCCGAAAATAAACAGATGGTCTTGCTACCAAAATGTCTTTCTCCTATGTTATGTAGCACCTTTATTATTTTGACCAATTTTAGGAAGGAATGTATATTATAATTCTGAGAATTAGAATAATTTGCTGATTTTTGTTGTACTTTAATGTTATTAAAATTTCATTTGTTTTTGTCAACGCATCTAACTTGGTATAAGGTAATTTTTACTAAAAGTAAATGAGAAAATGAAGTTGCATGTCAAAAATATCCAATTTACTATAAAACTTTCAGAAGTTAATAAACCAATTATAAAATCTTGTCTCTGACCAGTGGACCATATTTTAATTTTTTTGTTCCATTTTAATTTGCATCACCATTTTAATAATTATGTAAAATGATAGTACTAGCCCTCTTTCTTTCAGCCGTGCAACAAATTAACATCTTACTTGCATGGATCTTCGAAGATCTACTAATATTTCTACCAAGCAGGAAATTATGTTATTACTTTCGATTTATCCTAAATGATATTTTGAAATCAGTGCTTTCGTTTTAATGCAATATGACGCTCCTACCACGTGTCGCCTATATGTCTAGAATTTCGCTTTCGATTTTATGCGAGTCTTCCGAAATGAAACCCTGTAATATTCCAATTTTATACCATAATTTTAATATTTTTCATGATGCATTTCTCCGATTATCTTACAAAAGGATTACAGAGTATTAATCAAATTTTCTTCAAACAAGGTTGAAACAAAAAAAAATCCCCCCTAAAATGTTTACAGAGATTAAAGATGTATGTACAGATAAGTCGTAAAATATAGACCGTCAATCATTCGTCCATTGAAAAAAAAAAGTTTATCAAATTGTTCGATTGAAAACGTAAGTGAACCAACGTGTGCTAATATGAAGATTTCAGCTTGTAAACGAACAGAATTTTCATTACACTGAGTTTTTCTTGTTTCCACAAAAGTTTGGAACTTATCTACGAGAGTCGAAGACTAGAACTGTAAAAATTGAGTCGCTGTATTCTCATTGTCAAAATTATCTGCGAATTTTGGGCACTGGATCAGATGTAGTTTTCATTATCCTTTGAATAGAATGGTTTAAGTGACGCAGCAAACTTCCATTTAAAGAAAATTTCCCTATAGAAAGTATATTGTCACGTGCTTCTACCAATTTCAAAAGTTCATTTTGACAGGAAACTGGATTAGCGCGGCGGATCGTTGATCTGTAACAACAACAAATTAACATATATTGAAAGTTACAAGTACATTTGAGGACTTATACAAGAATGTAGTTCAAATAGCGCAAATAATACAAATAGTGCAAATAATACAATACAGACAGAAGACGATTACTCCACAATCTGTGGACCTCATCAGGCGATATGAATTTTTGCAGTGGACGACGTCCTCTTTTATTAATTTACTGTACGTAATTTGATATTATTTAAACTCAAATCTTGTGACAGACATTGTATGCCATGTGCGTGGATGTCTTAGAGGTGTTATAAAGCTGATATCTGTAGGCAATAAACTTGAAAGAAAAATGAGAAAGCTCTGAATATCCGTACTAAACTATTAATTTATTATTGTAACAATTTGTCGGGCGTCCACTTTGCAGAGAAAAAGAAGTAAACACGATAAAATATCCGTGATATAGGATACCTGCTTCACCGAACACTTGGCTTGTTCGAAGTAGTAAGCAACTGGCGCACGTATAAAGTGCGAACAATATGTTAAAGATCTGCCTATGAGCCATAGTAGTTCTCTTGTTTTTATTTAAACTTCCTTTCTCTTTTTAACTACATGATTTTCCTGTACTAGTGAGGTAGACATTGCCATAGTCCAGAATTATACAGATATTTTTTTTATCTTGACAATGAGCATCTATGGCCAACAAATAAACCAACTTTTGTGGAGTGTAATTCAACAGCGCGTGATTGTAGTCTGTCAGTACCAATGCAGTGTTTCTCAACCGGAGGTCCGCGAAAAATAATATTATTACAGTTTTGCTAACAAACAAAAAAATATTGTCACAAAAGTATCAGTATTAATTTTAGGTATTTCGAAAGCTTTCGACATACTGTCATAATCATCCATGTAAAAAAATTTCTTCTTATATAAGTAGCTAACTTACGCTGTTGTGAAGACATTTTGTTGAAGTTTTATCAAATCAATTATGGTTGGTAAAATGTGCATATCTGGCAGATACTTTTTACAAAGTGCAATGAACTTAACTTTCCAGTACAAGGAAGAAGTGTTAAATACAAGAGATAAGATTGAATCTTTTTACAGGTAAAAATACAATTTTGGATTTTATCTGTCGATTTTAATTATTTTACTGCCTAACATGAATGTTTGCATTCATTAAATTTTTACAGTAGAAGAAGTTTCAAAAATATTTTTAAACACCGACATAATTTGAAATCAAATCTTTTACAATATTTGCTGAAACTAGTAAGGACGATTCCTGGGTCAGAATCTATTTTAAATCACAGCTAAATCAGGAGGTTTAAGTGAAAGGGACTGTGAAAATCTAATTGATTTAATCAGTGACTAAATTGAAACATAATTATAACGGGGCGTTCTTCTGGTAAGGATTGATTACGTCGTAATTGAAACAATGTTGCCCCGATTATATACAGATTTATTTACACTAATATATACAGATACTAGAAACACGTGTACACTACGGGAATCGAATCTTGCCGCGCCTTTTTCCTAGGTAGCAGCACTATCGGTGTTACACGCATGCGCGGTGTCGATAGCTGTCGCGTTGCAAGTTCTATATCGCACTACAATGTCGCCGCTAATATAGTGCGTATGAATAATATACTACGAGTACAAAGATAAGCCTTTAAGCGATTTCTGGGCGAGTTTGTCCGAAGAGTACCCAAATATTTCAAAACAAACTATTATTGTTTTACTTCAGTTCTTTACAACCTATTTATGTGAAGGGGGATTTTTTTTAAATACAGTAATACAATGAAGTGCAGAAACAGGCTCGACGCCACACCAGATATTAGATTTCAACTTACAAATACTGTGCCGGATCAAAACATGATATGCAATTCAAGGACCCAAAACATCAAAGTCATAAAGTGCTTCATTTATTCATATTTTTATGTTTATATTATATTAAGAGTTGACGTTAAGCAGTGGACATTAAATAGTAAGAAGTTGGAAAGGCGGAATGCTTGTTCTTGTCCGTGGCAGAATATAAGAAGATGGTCAACATGGAAGTTTAGAGGATTCGGTTGGGACCGGTGCATCATCTATGACCCGAGCGGCGAGTTCAGGTTAAGCTGAAAAACGGTAATTACTCTGTGTGCAACCTTTTGCCAATTTCCTCGTACTGCCATATCTGCGTAGGACTGCGTATGTATTTTTGTTTCCATGAGAAGGCCCGCTTATACGACCCCAGTATAGATTTTATGTAAGAGTATAGATTTTATGTCTCTATTTTGTAAGATATTTAATAATAGTAAGTAACTATTTAAAGTATTAAGAGTTAGTAAAAAAAGCCAGGTTTGGGAGCTAAAGTAGATTCAATTATTATTGTATTGTAAAGTAAATTGGTTTTTCATTTTTATATAATTCATTATTTTATATATAAATCCCCTCATATTACTTTCATTTTATATTTTCCATGTCCGTTATTAAAAATAAATGCACAGGTGATTTGTTTCGACAGGTACAAGTTTTATTATAAACATATATCGTCTCTCCAACTTCATCGTTGAAGAAAGTTTGTCTGAAATTTCATGGAGTAATGGTCCCGCTCTGACAGGGCAAAACTCTGCTAAAAGTTCTGAGGGTTAGTGACTACTGAATAACTGTTTGGGCTGTTAAAAAATTAATTGACGAGCGCCAGAGGCGAGACGCAAAATTGAATTTTTATGTTAATTTTTTTGTAATCAAAGGGAGAAGAAATACTTCAATTGATGCTCAGATAAAGTTATTGTAACTAAATTTAGAAGACATATATGGAAAAATGTCAACCGGACCCAGGACTTGAACTCACAAAACCTAGCTTAGGTCCTCGGGGCATAGACTCAGACTAGCTCAATGTCCGCCCTGAAACCGGGAGGTTCTGTGTTCGAGTCCTGGGTCCGGTCGCCTTTTTCCATTTCTGTCATCTAATTAATATTTTTTAAAATAGTTGATAGGGGATTTAAAGGGGTATGGTTGTTTACCTCAGCATTTTGGGTGGAAAATAATTAAGATTATACTGGCGACGTCAGTACAAACACTAGCTTTCGATATAGCTGTCAGTGAATTTTAGATTTAATTATCCAGTTTGTGAAGCTAAATAACTTCAATTAATATATATTCATATTAATATCTTGTATACACTGACATTTGTAATATTGGGCGTTAAAATGAGCCAGTGTGTGTTGTGGTATTCGGACCAAAGACTGGTCTGAATCAACCCTTAATGATAACCAATCCTGCGCAACTCTTTTCATTTATATATATCTACCACATCCTCCCTAATCTGCTTATTATCGACTTCCCTCTTCTGTTCTTACGCCACACACTTCACTGTAATGAAATTTTTACAAGAATCCATCTCTCAAAACGTCGCCTATTAATCTACCCGTTCAATTGGCCACAGTCTTCCAAATCGTTCTCTCTTCTCCTGCTCTGAATAGAACTTCCTGGTTAGTTACCCTATCCACCCATCCGATTTTCAACATTCTCCTGCATCACTACATATCGAAAGCTTCTATTCTTTTCCTTTATGAAACTCCTATCGTCCACGTTCCGCACCCATATAACGCCACACTCCATATTAACATTTTTAGAAATCATATCCTAATATTTATACTTATATTAGCCGTAAAATGAGCCAGTACACTTTTATATTACAGTAGGAAATCACTTTGTATTAATAACTGATTTAACTTTTGCATGGATCACAGTTAGAGAGGGTAACCAGGCAGTATGAGGGTGAAAAGGGAAACAGGCAACTCCCCTATAGCATAGGAAGGGAATTGAAAAGGGTGGGACGTGGAAGGTAGAGCAAGGTAGCCAAGGGTTGACTAGACTCCCCGGGCTGTAGTATAAAGATCATACTGTCTCTTAAGTTGGGGACGAAACGTCTCGGATTTTATTTTCAATTAAATTTCTATTTATTGCTTTTGTCCAGTTTACTTTACATCGAATGAACTTACGACCAAATTACTGATGTCTACAATTCTGTCGTAAATTTATTTAATTTAATTATTGTAAGAAACTAATATTGCATTTCAATTAATTTTTTGTTTCTTTAGACTTTAATTGCCACTCTATATAACAATTTATGCTCATTGCACTTTCGTTTTAAAAAATGTAAAGCATTATAATTTAATGTTTGGTAAATGGTAACTGTTGAATATTTACGTTAAACATACTATATTTATAGTAGAAAAATTGTATATAGTGAAAGGTGAATATAATAATAAATATAATATATATATATATTTAAAATCACACTTTTCAGTTTAATATAAATGTTAACATCAAACAATAAATTGATGATTTTTTTAATCTACATGGTGTGAGAAATTTATTTTACTTTGGAAAACACTAATTGAAAGAATCTGGTAAGAAATCTTTACGTCACTAGAAACGTTTAACGCGTTAATCGCCACATATCTGGATGCGTACAGGAAAGCTTAAGCCACTAACATGACGTTCTTGATAGTTAGTTAATTTAAGCTTCAAGCCTAATTACATCTTAGTATAATAAAAAATGCCATCATCATTTATCCTTCTCACTTAAACAAAAAAGTGTCCTTTTATATGAATGTATTTTTTAAAATAAATTATATAAATTCATATTTGTTATTTATGAGGCGAGTGTGATAAGGTGCAATACCTCAGCTGAGAGAGCTGGTTTCCGTAGCTCTCCAGGAGGACCTGAGCCAGGCGGTTGCCTTCCCTGAGGGCCGTCAGCTCTTCACGCACTGCACGCAGCGTGCGTAGGCACGTGCCCTCGAGACGTAGTCGCTCAGATTGAGTCCTCAACTGTGCTGCGTCAGGAAGAGCCTCCCAGCGCACGGAGTCCTCCAACTCCGCGCTAAGTTCACATCCGTGGGGAACCTATTAAACACGTTAACTGAAAATTTACCTCCGAGACTCAGAATACTCGAAAGTTACACACAAGTATTATCCCCTGGTTTACATATAAGGAGTACCGCATCGTTGCTCAATAAATGAAAACTCATAAATTTAAAAATTAGACATTTGTATTTACTTATTTAAAACAAAATAAAAATCACACTATTTACGAAACATTTTAAATCTATTGTGGCGAAACCTTTTTGGACATTTCGTTGATAGTTTCATATAAATAAGAAAATACCTTAAAGATTTGGACAAAAAATATAGACATGTTGAATGGAACATAAAAGATTTTTTTGGGGGGGAGGAGGGGGAACTATGAAGTTACTAGGACAATTGAATTCTTTTATAGTTGATAATATGCTCCAAAAAAGAAAAACCCTTTTTATATCCACAGTCTTTATTTAAAACACAATATAAGTAGCTTTCGGATTTTTCGTCATATTCATTTCTTACTCTTATTTATCACATCACTTCATTAGTGTACAAGTAAAATCTGAATTTTTACTATATAAAATATTTTCAGATTTTTAGATGCACACTAATGAAGTGATGCGATAAATAAGAGCAAATATAAGTGACAAGTACGAATGAACTTATAAGATAAAATTTCATGATTAATTTTTATACATTTTATATATGAGATGAATATGGCAATAACAGCTGAAACCTAATATTGTGTTTTAAATATAGACTATGAATATAAAAAGAGTTTTGTGATTTTGAGACTCGATGAAATAGAAGAATACAGTCTTTTAATTCCTGATTAATTGAAGTGATAATAATATTAATGAGGAGAGCTCAGAACTAAGCAAAAAATAAATGTTTCAGGCTAATGGAAAATAAAACACACGATAAAATATGGTGGACATGATGCGGATGTAATAATTAAATATTTAGAATTTTATTTCTAAGAATATATTAATTCATGGTAAGAAATAATTGTAATTTCTACTCCTATTATAGAAAATAAATTTTAATATGGGCATTGAAGATTTGAGCACGGTTTATACCAGGCAAGGTTATTAGAAGTACAAAATTCAATTTTCTGATGTTAAGTAAAATAAATTGTAATTATAATTTAATCTTGGTATAGATTCATATTCCATTGTCAAAATTTAACAACATAATTGCATTCACTCATTGTTACACACGAATACAATGGAACCGGTCTGAGAGTATTTGAATAAATACCGTCACTTTATTATATTATTCAGAGGAAATACAAACATTAAGTACTGGAATGTACAGAAAACTAAACAAACGTAATCGAAAGTTTCGAGTGCATGAATGTGACTTGAAATATTGAGGCGTGGTGCATGATACAGCCGACTAATCTATTATCGGGTTGATTAGAAATTCCTTATGCTTTGTAGCAGAATGGAGTGGGAAAGGTTTATGGGAATCGTTCCGTATATGTTATATATTTCTTTTACAGTTGACCAAAGCCATATTATGACATCTACCTTTCAAACTATTAGAACAAATTAATGAATATATATTAAAATAAATGAAATCAGTTAAAACTTTCAATCCATTAAACTATTAATAATTAATTCATTCCCTCGAAAATACGAGTTGCTAAAACTGACTATTGATAAAATCAAACAATAATATGAAAGAAGTAATTGTAATTTCTACTTGTATTACAGAAAATATTTTAAGGGGTACATTGAAGATTTGAACTCGGTTTGTGATAGAGAACGTTATTAGAAATACAAAATTGAATTTATGACGTTAATTAAAATAATTTGCTGTAATAGTTACATCGTTGCATAGATTGTTGTGGAACTACAAGTCTAGGAGGAGAGAGTTGGAGCTTCACTTGCAAATTTGATAAAAATATTTGTGCTGTGTTGATGAAAACGTTTTGGTTTACTTTTGGATTGTTTCACACCTGAAAATTTCCAATGATAGGAACGAAACGTCGTGTCATATTTTAGTTAATAAATAGTTTCAATTCTGACCAATTTTGATCTTAATTATTCACCTGTATTCATCGAGATATAGTCAGAACAATTATCAAATTTATTTGTTGAGATTCATTTTTCATTGTCAAAATTTAACGTCGTGAAGAAAAAAACCTCACAATTGTTTAGTATTTTGCACTACACAACGTTATTAATTTGTGGTAATGATATATGGGAAAGGCCAAATTATAAAGTAATTAGTTAAACAACATGGTAATGTTTTAAATTTAGGACTTTGGAAATTAATACATTCCTGGTAAGAAATAATTGCAATTTCTACTGCTATAGAAAATATTTCTATGCTAGGGAAAGTTACTAAAAGAATCAAAATTCAATTTTCTGACAAGTAAAATAAATTGTAATAATAGTTTGATCCTTGTATACATTCATTTTCCATTGTCAAATCTTAACAGCCATTTCGGCCGTAACTGTCGCTGGAATTAGTTTACCCATTTAAAAATGTAAATCTGTTATATTTTTTACTTTATTGCAAATTATGCTTCATATTTTAAGAAAAACTTTATGTATTCAGAATTAATATTTATTAATATTTTTTTGTCTAGTTACCTGAAGACGTCCGCAGAGATGGATGAAAGGCTGTATTTTTATCGACTAAATGTTTGCTGACATATTTGGTCATGTTTTTATTTATTTGTTACAATAAATAGTTAATACAAAAGTGTTGTCATAAAAGTGAAGTTAAAATCTTTTTTAATAAACGCTTTATATAACAGAGGAAAGTTTTATATGAAATGCAATATGTCTCGGAAACAATTGAATGGTGCAAATTAAGTTTACTTAAAGGAATGACTATTTTTAATGGTGAATTTTACTGATATATATATATATATATATATATATATATATATAGGAAAAATAATTTCCTTTAACAAAAAAATTGAAGAAGAAATAAAGAGAAGAGTTTAATCAGCTTGTAAAACTTTCTGGTCCTTGAAGTTTATATTGTTGGACAGAACCCTAATAGGAGGCTCAAAATGGAAACACTAGAAAACTGCGTTTTCCAGGATTATTGTGTGGGTGTCAAACATGGGTTCTCAGAGTAAAAGATAGAAACACTACAAGTATGCCAGAGGAAAATGCAGAGGAAGATCCTTGGCATTTCTCTGAAAGACTGAGTATCGAACATCTTGATACATAGGATGTCAGTAACAATAGACATTGCACAACAGGCTACAAACACCAAATCGAAATGGGGAGGACACGTTGTGAGGCTACAAGACGAAAGATGGACGTTACAAGCTACCACATGGGACCTCTACATAGGCAAGAGACCCCAAGAAGACCAAGACGCAAGAGGACGGACCTATTGAAAAAACAAGCAGGAGGACAGAATAGCCAGAGACAGAAATAAGTGGAAAGAACTAGAAGTACAACTAAGTGACAGTTTGTAAATCGTGTAGTGTATTTATAAAAACTCATATTTGTAAGAGGCCTTTGCCCAGAACAACGTAGGCTATTTTCATTCATTCAATTTTAGAACATAATTTTCTCTTCTAAACCTGATATTTGGATCTTTTTGACATGTGGATTTAGCATGTCGAAATAGAATCTCAGACATACAACAATATTCAGAAATACTTAATATAATTACTAATACAAGACGAATTCAGATTGGAAATGTTGACAAATTGTACAAGTCGCCTACCGGAGAAAGGCAATTGTCGGCGAATGACTCAATCTCTTGCTGCTTGGACCAAACAATACTCCAAAATGTGGCAATTTCATTCCTCAAATTTTGTAGACAGATTTCTTGTTTTTTAATTTTTGTCAATCGTTCGGCTAGCTTTCCTTCAAAGTCACGCGATTCCTGTAGCCAAATTTCCTTTACAAGTTTCTCTTCCACAGTTGCATCTTTCATTATAATTGGAAGAGACAATGAAGGTTCTAGAGTCCTAAAATCCAAGGAAGAACCACTGTCGGATACATCACATACTGTGTAAACGTTTAATATTTTTACACGGACTTCGTGTAATTCTACAATGTTCGATGTATTCTGCGAAAGAAATACACACATATTTTAATGAACTGTAACGAAATTTACAAATGGTTCGTCCAAGTATATTAGCAAGAATTATTTCTATGAGTATCAACGTCTTAAAATAATTGAAACATTGATATCATGACTATATTGATTTAAATTATTTTTATTGTGAAAAATGTTGACGTAGAAAAATAATTCTATTATACAGTGGATGTTTCCATTTGATTTGATGGCTAACATTCTATTCGCCCGAGTTTGCTAACAGTCAAGACTGTAGTAAAGTTCCCACAAAATGGTAATTCGGTTCAATGAAGCTGAAGAACAAAGAAGTGATTCTGAACTTTAAGTTGAAAATGTCTGAGAACGCATAATGTTTTTAAGTAGACAAGGGAAACTGTGAGAGGAGTTGATAAAAATTGAGTTCCCGACACCTTAACATTCTACGACAAGCACCTACATCAAGCACAGCCGTTTTGATGTAACGAGGTGCGCTTAGTTTGAAATCCTCATTTACTTTCATCACGTACTTTATTGCAAATCATTTTTAACGACTCACGAGACGGAACTTGTATACACTTTGTTTTCTCGGTTATGACAGTTTAATAATATAAAAGTGAATTAGAAACGATGTCAGCCACATTAAAAACCGATTAAACGAAAACTGTTTTACTGATTCTTGATGTAATTGGCTTCACTGACATTAAAGCCGGACATTAAATATAATTACAGTTGTAAAGTAACTTCATATTGAAAACTTCATCTGCAGCTACTGAAATTATTTCTATATACCTAATATTCACTGAAAACGATATTTCCAGAAACAAGAGTATCCTGAATAAATAATTATTTATTTAAGACTAATTAATTAATTAAACACGTAGTTTAACTGGAATCGAGACTGTAACTTTTTTGAACCCATTACCTCCTTGATCTATGCCGACGGGTGCTAGCATCAAATTAACCGGGATGATGGCTGATGGTACTTAACTAAGTCAAGAACTGTGCTGGTACATTTCATAAGTACAGTACTATAAGAGAATCTGCAAAATCCCAGTGAATTAACAGAGTGAAAAATAGAAGTAATTCTTGATCTTTTTCAGACAAATTTATTTATTATTATAATAAAGAATAACGACCTTCTTCAGGCTTTTATTTAAAATTAATTAAATATTTCGTCATAATGTAAGAAAACTGTTATTAACTTTAATGTACTGTTTTTTAGTAATTTATTGCTTTTAGTAGACAATTTATTGAAGATCTGCTGTTCGTACACCGGGTTATATTCAATCACCAAGAATTAGAACTTTTTAAAAAGAATAAATTTATTTCTATCGAATCTTAAAAATAGTTGAAAATTATGTATCTGAAACAACAAACTAGTCATAGAAAAGTAATTAATGAAAAGGAAAGTGGAATTAGGGGCTAAGAAAACCATTCTGTAAATCAAAATCATTTAACCCACGTTCATTTTACGTGTTTCTTAACATTACATTTGTGCAATTCCTTAACAAGGTTATTTATACTTATGGTCATGTCAGAATTACTTCGTAGACAGATTTCCATATAATGACTTTTCAAGACGGCCTGCATCTTCTAGATAGAGTGTTAACGTCACGACGATTCCATTGGCCATAGTAATCACTTTCTCCTCTTCTCGGTTGCAGATCCCGCTCCATTCCAAACGTGAATAATCAACCTGTGTATATAATGATAAATATAATTAATAACATATTGAATAAACAAGCCACTTACGCTGTTTCATAAAACTGTTCCACTAAACATTATTGGGTGGCATTCTGCAGTGTGCATCCTCTCCCATTCCTCTAATTCGTAATAAAATATTGAGCTAGTCAACTCTAGTAACAGGCAAATATTAGTACGTCTATGCCTCAATGAGTTTTTAACCCTTGTACATTAGCTCTGAATAAGCTTTCTTAAGGACAGAGTTTTCGTTGCTGTTTTTGCTTGTCTTGTATTTCCCATTTTCAAGGCACATTATAAAATAGTATATACAATTACCTTTTAAATTGCTGAAAAATGTATGAATTGTATAAATTTTTTTTTAGAATAAATCAAATGCCATTTTTATGTTACTTGACTGTTAATATGAATCAGAATTGGGTTTAAGGCGTTTTGGAGGGGGTAGTATATGCATTTGTTATTATTTCAATAGAATATCAAAACGTTAGACAGATTTTTGAATTCAACCAACACGATCTAATCCAGGTTAGTTCTAAGTTTTTTAGATTCTAGATAATAGTTCTTAAAAGTCTATAATATATTGTAATACCTTAAAAATTGCGCGAGGAAAACTTTTAAAGCCTGCGAATTATTTTTTGTGTGTTCGTGGTCACTGCTACACCTTTCCTCGGACTCTGAGATCGAGAGATCGACCTTTCGTCACACAATACGGAAGAGGGTTTTTACTGACAAAGGGTGTCAATATCTTAATTAAATGCCATCCGTTCCAAGTAAACAAAAATTTGCTTCAGTCCAGTCACAGCTAACTAATGCAAAACATGTGGAGACACTCGTTCACATCCGGCGGCTAAAAAGTTTCCTAGTGGCTGCAATTTTGTGGATACTATCTGAAATTCCAGCCGATTGACTATTGAAATCGGGAGGAGGAAACTTAGGGGCCATACAAGGCGGAATGACAGAACTTTGGTGCAGAGAGATTCGTTAAATTGCGGGCCGCTGGCTAGAGCAGAGCAGAGCTTTTGACTTCTGAGGAGGTGTAGGTTTTTTGGTAGAAGTTTCCACTGGTTTGGTCCAAGGTGTCATTCATGCAGTCAGATCATCCCGACGCAGTCAGAGAGAATCGTCTTAGCGGGCACCTCTGCAAGCAAGCCGCTATCAGAGAAAACAACTGCACTCTACTGTATCGTTGACATAGTATTCCTATAGTTCACGTTGCCAGACCTATTTACCATATAAACTTTGCTTCTTTTAGTTCACTTCACAGGTGACCTTATTTTAATGACTTTCAGTATGTAAATTATCAATACGGTACTGTTTTCATCTTTCATTCTGTGTTTCATGAGTTTCATTAATAAAAATATTATTATTCTACTTTGATTTTAAATTAATTTCTGTCATTATTATTTTCGTTTTTCTTCAAATTATAATTTCCCCAATAATTAAATATAACTTAAATATTAATTAATAATAAATTACCCTCATTTCTAGTTTAAGTACTTCAATTGAGGCAAATTAAGTTAAGCATATACAGGTATTTCAATGATCAATAATAAAAAGCATTTCTCCCTGAATGAATACTGAATGTATATATTTAATATATTTGGAAAAATCAATTAAAATGGCCTTCAACACGAAGACTAAAGATAGAAAATTCAGATTTTACCCTCTCAGATTCTTCAATGGACTGACTGCACGAAAGACTCGGCAGCCACTGACTCACTAAACACGGAGTGTAGTCTTCGTAGCGAAAAGAGCAACTCGCGTCATCAAGAAATACCTTCGAACTGTTACAGGTCAGGATTACTTTCACGAATTGTCGAAAAACATCACAATTGAACGGATGGTGGACTCTTAAAGTAACGTCTGTTGCTGTCTTAGTATATACTGATAAAACCGTGACGTAGAGATTATAGGTTTTCTTCTTCTGTGGAAAGAAATGCTGTTTTAATTAATTAAAATAGAAACATATTTTTAATTGATCTTTAGTAATGAATATAATACAAATTATACCCAGTCGGTATATGTCTATGTATATAATTTTCGAATAAGTTTAAGCACCTACAAGCTTACAACTCACGTCCTTACTTGCCTCAGTGTGAAAATTTATATATATTTAGTAGTTCTTGGAAGTAGTTCAAATGAACTTATTAGTTTATTCATGTTTTATTAGTATGACCCAAATTTCGTTGGTTAACACATACAAACCACAGGAACAATCAGCAAATAAAAATATTTATTTTACAAATTCATACACGACATCGATTGAAATACTCATAAATATAAAAGGTGAAGGGAATGGGGAGCCATGATATGTTGCATATTACATGGAATGTGTCCGTGAAATACTGTATTTGCACAGGTGCTCTCAATTACACATCCGTACGGTGAGCTTGGAAAGTATATATAATTTGCCTTTATCTACTTCAGATAATTTTAATAGAAATATGGTAAAAGTTTTTATAAATTTAAATTAACACTAAACAAAACGTTTCGTGCCTATGTTTACGGACGCCTTCAATACTAACTAGAAATAAATATAATGACATAGCCAACCGTCGACTTTCAAATTAATAAAAAATAGTATAAATTAGTTACTAAAATGATTAAAAAATGTAAAAAGAATTAAATTAAACCTGAATTAAAGAGGATTTTGAATTTATAAAACAAAATTTCAATAACAATCTGTTTTAAGAAAATATGAATATCATCATGAATGTATATCGGAATATTCATGCTTCATCAATCAGCAACTGTCCAAACAAGGACCAAACATCCTCGTCAAATACTACTCAAATCAACATATTTACAATAAAAAACCTCAATGTATCATCCAAGACTTCAACTTTTCAGTAGATAAACTAATAGAAATTTGGAATAACTGTACCCAATAATCAAAGACGAAAATGACTAGAGTTAAAATAATTAATAAAGATATATCAGAATATGAATACTCCTCACTCGCCCATCTTTTTTTTAATCTAAATAGTTTCTTACAAAGGAAAACTTCTGTCTTTATTGAGTAAATCCTGAATTAATTGCAAGTAATTCTGAACGAGTAGCACCAAATTTTACCGCGGAGGAGTTCTACATTAACCCGGCAACTGTCCATGTACTTCTGGAATTCCTCGAGGAAAAAAACTCGTTTAAACTTTTGTAATTGTTAAATTTTATTAGCTATCTTCATGTAAAATTTATGTGTTTATAGCTAATGACCTAGATGTCGAAGCGACATTAACGAGTTATTGCGTCCTGAGGAGAAGAGCAAAAACTGACGCTGACGTGGTAACTCGTCCTATGTCGATTTTCGTTCTTCTTCCTTGATCTGGACGACATATCTCGTAGTTTTGTCACGAGAGTGCGTGTTTTAACAACGAATGATTTACTTTATTTAAACTTTTACGTTTTTTCGATTTATGAAAGCGGGAAAAATCACCAAATTTTCGTAATTTTTATGCCTATGCTATTTTCGAGATATTATTTGCAGTGAACAAAGAAGTATATTTGAAGCATTTTATAAATAACTACGATGACGTTTTACACTGTTTTCATTAATATTTGGTGCAGCCGAACGGAGCTGGTAGGCGAGTTACGTGCCACCTTGTCTGAAGGTGCTGTCGGAAATGGTGTTGTTAAAATCTGTATTCAGTGAAGAAATTGATTTGAAACATTTTATAAATAATCTTTATTCTTTACTCTTCGGTGTAGCCGACCAAACCTCCTAAATGAATTACGCTCCAGCCGGGTAACCCGAAGATCGCGTGTTCAAAACCCATTTCTATAAACTACGTCACAGTAGTCGGGAACTTTCTGATAATGAACTTTTTCAGTAATGAGATGTCATCTGAAACAACTAGAACTTTTTATTGTGGACAAATTTTGTGACTATTTTTATTGTGAAATATTTAACTTAATTTTTATGCAAAATCACGTGAAAAATTTTAAAAATAGATATAATAATAAAATATTTTAAAATAAATTACTTTCTAAAATATTTAAGTGAATATATTTTATTTAATATCTACCAGAAGGTAGTTAAAAAACGAAATAAAATGTCATATTTGTTGAAAAATAACAGTCAGCGAAGGGGTTAAACTTTAAAGAAATGTTCAGTTTCTGGAATATTACATGAATATATAAATTGTACTTGATCCCCAGTCTTTCGCATTACGAGCCTTTGCACAGCACTTTTTTTAACCTCTAGGTATGTGGGTTACTGTCTCTCATGATCCATCAGAAACGTGAAAGTATTCTCAACAACTATTATATTATAAGTTAACTGAAATACGAATCTCTGCAATTTTATGAAAATATGTAGTTATTTTGAATAAATAAAAATGAATACTGTTGTTAAGATATTATTTTGTGCTTATGCAAGGCTAAATTAGTTATAGAGATTAAAATCTAATTGAATCAATCTCTATTGTTCTTTAAATATGATATAAAATTAAAATTATTTCTCATGATTATGAGTTCTGAGACAAACATATATATGAAAGGTCTAAATCAAATTTAACATGTAACTTATCCACAATAGTTTTGGCACGTTAGTTGTTACTTGACCTACTAATTACTGTAATATATAAATTGAAATTTACACTGTTCACAAGCCTCAGGAAAATTGAGGATATTCCTAATTCAAAGTAATGAAAAATATCGCCAAGCCTCTGTAATAGTACTGATCTGTAAGGAAATATGAATTCAATAGGACGCAAACAAGTCTCGGACATTCTTCAGGTATCAGGTTGAAATCTTACCTGAATCCCCATGCTTCCATGCAGAAGATCCTATAAAACATATATTTGCTCTATTTTCTTGGCACGGTGCCGGTAGCTGGGAGCTTTACTTATCGAAGGATATAGGTGATTCTTTTATCACGGCCAACAAATAAGAGTGAGAAGCAGCTTCAATTTTCGTGCACGTTTCAACTTTATCAGAATTCTGGTCTTTATGTAGCGTATTGGCATGTAATGACAAACCTAGTTATAATTTAATGTGTGGGTGGTGCAATCTAAGCGCATATTAGGATAACATAATTGAGACTGCTGTTCACAGTAATTAGTATTGTTGTATTATTAAGTCTTCGAAGAAATTGCTGTTTAATTAACTACTTCAACAGCTGTGACCGTACGAGTTAAAAAGTATTTACTTAGCACGTGAACCTAGAAAAGGTTTTTCTCACAGAAATTTTGATTAAAGATATTCTGTTGACATTAATTTATCGTGCATTCATAAGTGTTTTTTAAAAGCCCGGGTTTGGCAGCACAATATTGTAGGACTTTGCTGTTCATATAAAATGAAATATTTCTTCTTTCTTAAAATAAAATGGTTTATTTGGTTTGTTGGCTAACAGACTACATGAGGGTGATCCTGAAGCAGGTAACTCCCCTTTTTATAGCATAGGAAGGGAATTGAAAAGGCGCGATGTGGAAAGTAGAGCAAGGGTTACCCGGGCTGCAGTGTAAGGATCCTACCTAGTATTTCACCTAGAGGAGATGCATTAGGTAGGTACTACTCCTAAGCCCTTCTGATGACGGGAGACTGGATTGCTGTGGGAACGCATCGACCAAATTTGAGGGGCAGTTAGCCGACTGGTACAATGGGATCAGAAAATAACTTTTTCCGTATGCCGAAAGTCTTTGACCCGCATGCATACATACACCCTTGAAACTGCTCGAAGTTGCCTCAGTTTGCAGACTTTAATTAAATACCATGGCCTTAGGTTAAGGTGGGGGGAGGGAAAGGATAAACCCTTGTAAGCAGCACGGTTTAGATTTATATAAATTTAGACTTCCATTAATCATCAAAATTAGACCATGTACTTCAAAATGGTAGTTTTATTATTATTATAAATCATAAATATACAATTTATATGGGTTAATATGTTGACATAGGAATTAATCATCAAATTACATTATATGACGTGGTTAGGATCCCTTCAGCGAGTGCAACACTAGTCAGTGATTTAAATCAAAGGACGGAGGTTTTCTCAGCCATCTGCTGTCTTACGCCGATTGTTTATTCTGTTCGCCAATGTGACTGCAGTAGACGGTTCGTGTGGTGTTCCAGTTTGTTGTGCTTATTGTATAATTTAATGTATTTTCAAGTTCTACGAAATGAGATCCAAGAATAGAGTAACAATGTAATTTTGGTTATTAAATCCAACAATGTATAAAAGTAGGAGGCCAAAATTAAATAGGACATACAACTATAAAAATTTTGAACGTTTCGACAAACACTTGAGGTCATTGTCAATATTTATAAAATATTCTTATTTAATTCATGTTCTTTATAGACGTTAATTGTTCTTATAAGTAAAAACACCGCATTAAATTGAACTAGGCAATAAGAAGAAATAGTGGGATATTAAAAATATTGAAAATAAACCAAAAATGATAATACACTAATAACAACCCTTCAATATAACAATAAATAATACCAATATAAAATAATTAAACTTGAAATAAAAATTATTTAGGAAATTAAAATTATCAAAATATCACTCAATTTTAAGGTCTCGTTGTGTGAATTTAGTATTCTTACAGTTTTTAAGAGATAAAATTTCAGATACAATGCGTTTAAATAAATTTGGTTCAAAATATAAACTTTCCATATTATCACAATCTAATTAATTTATTTCGTTAATTTATGTATAGTGACAACATTACAGTACAATGTTTGATGATTATTTTTATACTCTTTCCATTTAGTTCCAAGAGCACGTATATTTTGCCCTACATAGCATTTTACACAATTAGAGTGACCTAAATTTATTTTATGTAACATTATGTAACAATTCTTTTTTTTATTTTGCCTTTTCGTCATTTATAATTTTGAGCTAGTTATAAATTAACTTAGTATTAGAACTAAATAAACTTTTTAAATTTATTACTAATTTAACCATAGGCTGGTATTTAAGTCATTTGATAAATTGATAATTTGATAACAACAAAGCTTTAACAATGAGGTAAAAAATCATAGCTCTTTTTTGATATGTTTGATGAAAATGTAAAATAAGATCTGAATAAGTTTTATTCCGGAACGAATTTTAGTGTCATTATTATTAGTTATCAGAAATCCAAAGAACTAATTATTTTATTATTGACAACAATATAGTGACCTTGATTATTATTTTTTAATTCTTAAGTATATTGTAGTTTGTTATTAATTTAAAAATTTGTTTTTTTCTATGTTACTATTACTAAATATAATATTTAATTATTAATGAGGCCAAAAAAAGACACTTATACATGATAATTAATTTAATTTTACGACATGTTTCTGCACGGATATGAACCTTCATCATGCAAACTAAAAAAATATTAAAATTTATTGGTTTATTCTATTTTTTCAAGAAACACTGGCTACTTATTCCACGTATTGTAGCGATTATTATAGTTATTATATGTCACTTTCATGCATGATAGACATTTTTATTAATGTAAGAGAGAAGTCTGTGTCTATAATTAAGAGATCCGGATTTTATTGAGACTATTCATCAGAGCTCTGTGCCCCTGTGCCCAGCCTTTTCAACAATTTCAATTCATTAATTGAATACTACTTACTTTCTAGACGATAGAGAATGTTTTTCCTCTGCTAAACAAAAATTTCGAACAGTCCAGGTACTAAATGTTTCGACGCTTAAGAACGTAATATCTCCAAAAAGAAGGGGGCTTTTTTTAAATAGTGCATAAAATACGAAACAGTTTATTTATTTAGCGAGAATAAATTGGATATAGTTATTGTAGATGAAAATATCTACTAATTTGATTTTATTACTTATTTCGAAAAGTAGAGATAAATGAATTACTATCGTACTTTAAAAAATGATTTATTGAATAAAAATTTCAGGTTAGCTAATAATTATTTATACAAGAATTATTAGTCATGAACTGTCCTCCACAACTGTCATCACTTACGTTGTGACGTCATCGTTTAGTTCGGTGCTACCAAATTTGTCTTTAGCCCAAAATACATTATAAATAAATATCTAGAATATAGCATCGAAATTATGTTTACCTTATTCATTTCGTCGCGAAGGTATTAAATAATATTTGGTGGCACCCTTTTAGTATTAAAATAAAAATGAAACTTCAAAACAGCGAATGGACCCCCGTCATACTGAACCAATGATATTATTATATGAAAGATATAACAGAGATATAAAAATTTAGAATTTGATTTCGCGAACAAGGATAAGAAATATCTCAAAAATATCTTGCTTGACATCTTATTAGGAATTAGTGTCTTTCATTAATCCTAACCATTATTTTAATAACATGAAATTAAATTGACTATTAGATAGATTGAAATAATGCTGCTTACATAGTAAATGCAGTTAATACGATTGATAATGTGAGTTTTAGCTAACTTGTATTTTACTTTAGTATGCGTACACCACAATTTTTATGTTTAAGGAATAATCAATTTTTTTTTACAGAGAAAGGTAATGCTAATATAAAATTTTAATAGAGGTTTATAGTTCGATGGAATGAGTTAATTTATCTCTCAGAGCTAATTTCAGTCAGGTATTCCAATATAGATTTGGGGAGTAAATCGCAGATACCTAATAATGATAGTCCAATAATATACGAGGCATGTTCATAAAGTAGATACACTAGGTCTTTATATATTTTGTAGAAAAAGTGTATCCGAAAAGAATTACTAGTTATTGTTGACGCACTATTTTCCCACACAATCAACATCCCGTCCAATACATTTAGTGAACCGTGGTACAAGCTTCTTTATGCCCTCCTAAAATAACTCCCCCGCAATATTCATCCTCCACTTCAGAACATCAGCTCGTCGGATAATTCCACCCTTGTGTATCTTCAGGGAGGTGAAAAGTTGAAATACTGAATGCGTCCAAGAGCGCAGTGGTGGCTATGGCTGTGTGAGGACAAGCGTTGCTCCTTTTCAATTAGTTTAGGGTCTTACAATATCGCTGAGCATTGATGGCCTCCCCCTATGCGTCCAAAATGATACCTTTTCGGTCCCATAACATTGGGGCTATTATCTGTTTTTGCCCAAAATTGGCGTTTTGACTTTTTTGGCTGATACTCTCTTTTTTACTTAGGCCTGTAATAGTAATCCATTTTTATTCCTGAAAAAATATTTTTGGTGTTGTTTCTTCCGCGAGTAGGAAGCGGGTCACAGCACGTCGCTCGCAATGGGCGGGATTTATTACTGATAGCTTTCACGTAACTAGACACTACAACATACTACCGTGTTCCTGCAATTCTCGCTCTGTCAGGAGATTCCCTCTACCAGTCAATGTCACTAACGCTCCAAAAACACAGCACCACAACCCGATATGATTACAGTACACATAACTGAGAGTAGTAAAACTTTTTAAATAACGTTTTGACCAACCAAAAAACATGTTTTGCATTTAGGGTAATCATTCTTTTATACCAGCCACAATAAATGAAGAGAACTGATTTTCAGAAGTTGGACAAAGGTAGAACGTCTGTGCGTTACGAGAGTTTCCAAAGCGTCTGTGCACTGAATTGAAGGATTCTGTACCACTGTAATGAAAAAGCATGGTATACACTGAAAATTTTTCTATGTAACACAAACTAAAACATCGAGGCTATCGGTTAATGATTTCTTAATCTGAATGTCATTGAATCGTGAGGACATATATTATGAGCTGTTGAGAGGAGAGAAAAGTGAAGGGAATGTCCCCAATAATTAAAAAAAAAGAAGTCACTTGGCGCATTGCTTCCAAATGTGAAAAGGGCGACTTTCATCTCATGAACAATTACAAGTAGATTAACGCCACTTCGGGATTTGATTTCGCACGTGTCCCGGAGCGTGGATCTTGGTGCCAGGCGTCACGTACGCGTCCGCCCCATTTGGCAAACTCGCGTGAAGTATGGCTGCCATTAAAATGACTGAGTACTTTGCTCAGGGCCTCCATCTATCAGTTCGTTCGACACTCTTGCCAATAGGACCGCACTCGCGTCTTGGGCAGGCTTCAGCAAGCACCATTTCTCATTGCGACCGTGGATATCACACCATCACAGGAATATATGGTATAAAATTATCTTGTCCTTACTACTCATACAATTTAAGTTAGTTTTACGTACTTGTAACGGTGTAAGTTAAAATTTGTATTCATTTTACTAAAATACATAGGAAAAATTGGGTGCGGCTTGCACTCCGAATTTTTAAACACTCTTTGGTTTAGAAAGCTTCACTAATATAAAGCGTTGATATTTACATACCTTACAACGCATTGCATTCGAACAACATTAAAATAGTTTGTCATCCATCATTGCTTGACTTCATCACTCTCACTGTCGCTGTCAGATGATTCGCAGAAGAACAGAAAAATTACTGTCAACAAATGCAGTATAATTTTCATAAAGCTTGTCAACTCGGGTGTAAACGCAGCTTTAGGAATGTATTCACATTGTCACGTTTCGCTGAGCAAAGCTACTTAGAGTCTACAATGGGATTCGGATAAAAGAAATATCCAACAAATGCCGCAAATTTCAGTTGTGGCTTATGCACCCCTAAATATATCATTAGTATTATTACTATATGTTAATATTATTTGAAATTACTAAGACATATCTAGCGCCCAGAGAAAACGACATTGCCATTGGCAGTAATTTTATGCATCCCGAAGGAAAGCATATCGTAATTGTCAATGAGGGAGAGAAGACAGGAATATGGTTGGAGGAATATTTACAGTTACTGAAATCTCTATAATTTGTAAATTTTTATTATTTAAAGGCATAATCATCCATTAAAACATTTTCCTTTCAAGCAAATATTTAGAAATAATAGAACAAGCAGCGAAGATCTGATTTAGCGAACAGGCGAGTAGTTGGTCGGTACTCCGAGCACCGAAGATTCAACCCGAAAGGGAGAACGTTCGTACATCGCGGAACTGTGGAGCCTACGGCTTGACTTCTAGCGATTGCCAGGAGACACATGCTTGAAGAACCGCAATAACGACGACAAATTGTTTTCTTAAAGAAACACACACGTTAAATCATATACAGTCAGTAAAATTCACATCTTGATTGTCTTTCGCAACAATCTACTCATATTATGTGCGTATATCCCTGGTGAACGATACTAATCATTACTTGTATTCAATAAAATCATTCATTTGTTTGTAAACATTTGTCGCAAGAATATTAGCGAGCGCTACGTAATTTAAACAATTTCATTAATATGCTAGATGGAAACCCGGCGTTACCCGGGTATTTATTTATATTATCCCGGTATATTATTTAATTCTTGGTCAACATATGACTAAACCGGCATCGGAAACGTCACAATGTGAACCTAAAATATACTCTCAGTATCTCGACAGTCAAAAATACTCCCTGTACAATAGAAGGACTAAAAATGTTTCATTACTCTAACAGAATAAAATTTATTCACTACTTAAATCACATATTAAAGGTTATTATGTTTTATGTTACACAGCTACCCCCTTTACACCGGTTTCAACACCAAAGGTGATAATTTCCTTGTTATTTTCATATGACTCATTTCCACACATGCTGCAAGGGGTTGAAATTATACACAAATATTGTCGGGGAAAACACTTTAAAAGTAATTGACCCACGAACACATCAACACACTAAGTTTTGCTGTTGCGAAAGAAACTGTAATTGAATATCAATCTATCAATACTGTGTGAGCACGTCCATCCAGTCCAATGGTTGACAAAGAAGAGAGAGAATTCATGGCAATTCTTATAACTCGCAGTTTGCTTTGAACATGTTTCGCTTTACACGTCTACTACAATAAATGGAGTGAAAATGGTCCCCCCCTCTCTCTCTCATGCTGCCAAAAATTTAGCTTATAATAACACAGTAAGTGGGATGAATTATATGGGAACGCCCAAAGGACTTTTAACTCGCAGTTGGTTTTCACGCCGCTTTTCACGTGGCTATTCAATGGATTTATAAATTAATATCTTCTGAACTCTGCAAAAAAACGAATTAAAACATACACGAAAAATTAAGTTAAAATTTCAGTTTCAATCCCTGAAATTTCCGTTGAAATCTGTTGAGCCGACTCGGAGCATAAACAGATCAAGAGTATAGGCAACACGCATTTACTTTTTGGAGATTCCAATGCACGAATACTAAGAAACATTCCCGTAGAAGATTTTCATATTACGAGATTTTAAAAACTTTTCCGTTCGTTGTTTTAATTTTATTTTATATAAAACTTGTTCTGACTATAACAAACACAACAACAACAAAACAATATCCAATTTGGTGCAGTCGTTCGGAAGTAATATTTACATACAATTAGGTGATTCATATATATATATATATATATATATATATATATATATATATATATATATTGTAAGCCACGAGTGATTTAAATTTTCTGTTGTATTTAAAAATTAACTTAGATTAATTTAAACACGTTATACTTTTATTATTCAAGCATTTTCCAATTGTCAATAAATTTGCCATCAATGTACTTTTTCGGGAAGCCAACGAGGATATTGATGAGACGTCTCTAAATTAAGAGAAATATATTTTTAAAATATATTCATTAAAATTGTATGCAGCGTATTGCAGAATTGTCTTTTCGGTACACAGATATAATGAGATCATTAACATTAATTTCAAGGCGCCCTCTTTTTCTAATAATATAGCCTGGAAGAATTTTTACATTAAATTTTATGAACTACGTTGTGTGTTTGCCATTGCCTTTACTGTATTCGATAGATGTGTGACATTACTGACGGAAGTAGACTATAATCTATCATTCGTCGTGGAAAAGATATTCCGCGCCGCTTAGTATCCTAAGGTGCTTTTGGTTTTTTTAGAACACAAGTTATGGGTATAATGTCATTTCATTTATTTAACCCCCAGTTCACCATTTCAGGAGCTGAATATTATTTAGGATTTATTGTGAAAATATATCTAAACCTACAATTTATTCATGGACATTTTTAATGATCGAATTTATAGTTCATCGCTCTTAACTTGAGCAAGTATTTCTTCCGTCATCTTCCTGTCAACAATGATTCAATATAAAAGTTATAAAAATCTCTTCATACAATTTTCAGATTGCTTATATTCTTACGCTACGTTTATATTATAGGCGTTAACGGTAAAGTACCAGATTATTTAATGCTCCTTTTACTGACTCTTGATACATATTTCGTGCTATATCTACGCGGCGCAAAGTCTCCATGAGGCTTATATCTTAAAATTTTCATCTCTGCTGTACCAAGATCACGCAGATAAACAATGTAGCGCCGAGGTCTTTCAGATACTTCAAGCAGAATTTCGTCGATACTCTTGTTTAGACTAACAAAACGAAACCGTGAACTTCTTCCTCGAGGCAAAGAAGTTTTACGTCATACGATAGAATTAAATAAGCCTCATTCATTATGTATGAGAAACTCTTTAATCTGTATTTTAACAGAAGAATTTACTTTTCTAAAATTACTTGATAGACTTGTAGTATTTATTGGCAACATTTAAAATAACCAGTACAAAACAAATGCTCTGAAAATTCTGATTTTAACAGGTAGAATATTATTTACTAGACTGCTTTGAAAAACTTTAAATTAATTGTGATTTCAACTCTGAAAAACTAAATTTCTCAAATGAAAACCTGTAATTTTATTTTCACTTATGTTGCTTCCGAAGAACGAAATAGAAGCGTTTTATTCTTTAGAAACATTAATACTGCTGAAGAGGAAAATAGAAATTTTTTGGACACGTTAATATTTTCACCGATCCAAAAACACTCTCTCTTCCTGGATGTCCCATAGAATTTTAAGTGAAGATAAAGTTTCATTCTCTTTCTTACAAAGGGCAATGTGGCTGGGTAAAATTCTACAACATAAACTTTTTCGCGGGTGAATGTTTAAACGTTTATTTTTTGTTGTAGAGTATTGAATTTGACCGCAGTGAGGCAATCACCGTACCCGGGTAATGACAGGATTGTTTCAATATTCATATTTCCCTCTGGCCGCAGCAGCTCGCTTGAAATTTCAAGATCAAATTAGCTATATCGGAGATTTCATTCGTTATGTACGGGCCAATTCATACGCAATGATGTCAATAGGTAAAGTAAAATTTGATCGTTATAACCGAGTTTAACTGTTTTAAAATTTTTATTCATATTGTTTCGTACTGTTTTCACAGAGTATTCTTTTGGAACACATTCAGAGTACGAATCCTATACATATAAATTCATGTGAATTTATTAATTCCGTATTTTCCAGATTCATGCTTGAACTGGAAATTACTGTATTTAAAGGTTTGTGACAATTTGTACAATCAAGATAGACATTCCGTGCAACACGCAGTAATAAACAAATATGCTAAGCGCATAAAAGGGTATTTCTCTCGTGTTTAACATCGCTATCCAGTAATTTAATCATACCGTAAGTAAATTTTATTGCCAGATTAATTTCACTAGTACAGATTTTTCTCAGTTAAGAATTTTACTTTTCGACTTAGTCAGCCAAGACAGGAGATATTTAACACTTCAGAGAGAATTTTTCGTTTATAAGAATTTGGTCGCTAATATATTCACCCTTCATTCTAAAGTTGTGACGTTCAATGACCTAAAACCATATGATCTTACTGCAATCAGATCCGTTCTTTATAAATGAAAGAATTGTAATGTAGTCCTATAAATAATGGCGAGTGTTTTATAGGCAATTTTGTATGTTGTTATATATGTTTACAAAATTTTGATTTGTAGAAGAAATGTAACAACAATAGATTCTTAACTACGAGCTTGTGACAAAAAAGTTGCATATATAGTTTGCAATGCGACTATTAAATAATTTAATCCGATCTAGTGCACCGTGAATTATTCTAATGACGTTGACGTTAGAAGATGTGGCTGTTTTTATGCGGTTGGGTTAGTACAAACGTATCTAACGAAGCGGCCATTATCCATTTACGTGACGCAAGACGTTTGAGAACGAATGCGGGGGAGGAACACGTGTAACGCAATTCGGGTAGCACGAGGCATCTCGCGTAGGAGAGAGCCTCAAGAGATAGGTCTTGGAGTGGTCTCAAACTACCACATTCATTTTTAAACGATGCTTTCCTTGACACTTTCTCTTCTATCCATTGCAGTCTCTTTTGTCAATAAAAAGAAACAATTTTTATAGTGTTTAAGCAGTATAAGGATGTAGTTGTGGTATTCAGCCCTACGAATGGTCCAATGCAACCCTCCATACTAACCTGTCTTGCGCAAACCTTTTAATTTCCGCATAACTACCATATCTCACATCCTCCCTAATCTGCTTACAGTCGTCGTCAAAATAGTAGAGTCCTGAGTTTTTTGAAGCCTCATTGTGCACATTCGGATTGATCTATGTTCTTTCACAGAATTTAATGCAATTTTATGATATGTATATGATATAATATTCCCTGGTTGTTTTCCTTTAAATGACATTATTCATATTGCTGTTTTCTACGTTAGTGCTCGCACATGTCTCCAAATAACGCTCTTAATGATCGAGAAAAAAATATGATCCATAATGCCGTTCATTATTTTCGATCTGTAAGTACAATAAATCGACTTGTGACCGTGAATAAGAAAAATGTTAATTATACATTACCGCCAGAAAAAAAGAAGACGGAGTTCTGAGGACGTCTCTATATTGAAATAGACAATTTTTTAGTTGGAATTTAGCGGAGAAAAGTTCACGAATTTTATTTGTATAAAACTTTTCCAACAATTTTACAATTGAAAGAAAGATTGGAAGAGAGCTGCTCCGATTTTCCAGAAATGATTTTATCGATTTTGACAAGATACATGAGAAAAAAAACAAAAATTCAATAATTATAGATAAAATAAGCTTTAGAAGTAGTGTATGTAAGTTTTTACTGAGGAGCCTCTGACTAAAGAAATATACATACTTTTTTAAAGCTGCCAAAGGAGGTCAGCAACTGGAACTTCTTGTCAGTATTAAGCAGTATGAGCAAAATGTTATTTCCTGGAAAACAGCCAGGAAAAGCGGCGGATAAAGGTCGGGACCAGGCCAACGGTCAGGGGAGCCACCCTACTTTACCCTCCCTCTCCAATAAAGCCTTTCCTTTCTCCCACCACTTTCTAAAAATCGTACAAAATTTTGTAGCGTAGCTACATCAACGAAGCTTATATTTTATATTGTCCTCGTAGCACATAACTTTAAATACGAGCCGCCACAAGTCCTGAGTGTTCTGTTGAAAGGTATTTTAATTCTTTTCACATTTTTAATTATGTAAGTAATCATGTTACAGAGATATAATTTCTCCAATGAGTTCAATTTACACTATATTCCCCTGTGGTGTGTGAACCAGGATTCCAGCTTGGATGGCCCAGAAGCATATCGGGAGACATCCTCTATCCCTCTGAATGACGAAGGGAAACCCTGCATAACTCGCATGACGACGTCAGACCAAGTACACATAAATTTGTTATTCATTTGTGTTATCATTGCGGTTGCAAGTTGTAAGTTTGGCGGGGCTCAGATCGCCGCCTTTCATGGCCCATGAAAGCAAATGGGCGTGAAGCGACGACCACATTAAAGTTGAGGAGCTCGCCCGCCCGCCCGCAGGTGCGAAAGAAGCGCTTCTATCGACCCGTCGTCAGCGGTGCACTCCTGCGGCGGTAATTGGAACCTGCTGCGGTGGATTGTCAATTTTTACTAACAATGCATCTGGGAGCCGCAATTAACCGAGCCGGCAGGTTAAATTAAGCTGGGATTTCAGTGGCTTCGTTACCCGCGCTCCATCCCATTAAGCTGGATGTATGCCGGGCTTTGTGTAAACGTCGATAAGCTATTTCTGTGTCTTGGGTGAATGTAAAGTGACACCGAGGACGCTTTCTGCCATCCTCTGGCACGCCGATTCGCGGCAAACACGTATTAGTTTAATTGCTCTGCCACACAGTGGGGAAAATACCCTTACTGCCACTTCATGTAACAGTAAAGAGATCGGAGCAAATTCAAATCCCAACTCGAACATACTCATTTCCATCTCTTGGGCGGATTTGTAAATAATATTCCATTTCGTCATTTTTGGCAAATAGAATAGAGTCAAGTACGCCATTTTAACCAGTATTACAAAATAAAGAACAAAAGGAATACAAATAAAGTAATTGAATAATTTGAAATACTGTTATATATGAAACACAAAACTAAGAAATGAAATAATTTCAATTGAAAACGTTTGATTAATTTTATATACCAAGTTTATTTGCTTATTTAGTTAGTTATGTCAACTATGTATATGTATATAGATGAATATATTTTGTAGAAAGAACTGAGGACGTCTCGAAGTTTGGGGGACGAAACGTTTACAAAATAAAATTATTTCAATTTTACTTTTGGTCATTCTTTCTCTTTTACAAAATGAATATAAATCAAGCTAAAATAAAACGTATTTTTTTGTTGCTGTGGTATTGAGTTCAAAGACTGGTCTGATGCAACCCTCCATGCTAACCTATCTTGCGCAATCATTTTCATATCCGCATAACTCGCGCATCCCACATCCTCCGTAACCTTCTTCTTAGCGTATTCCATACTTCGCCTCCCTCTTCAACACATGTCCCTCTAATGCTAATTTTACAAGACCCTCATGTCTCAAAACTTGGCCTATTAACGCTGGTCAACGTCCTCAATAATGTTCTCTCTTCCCCTATTCTCCTTATAACTTCCTCGTTACTGATTCTGTCCACTATTTTATTTTCAGCATTCTCCTATAGCACCACATTTCAAAGGGAGCTATTATTTCCCTTTCTGCAACCTCTACCGTCCACGTTTCGCACCCATATAACGCCACACTCCGTACGAACATTTTTAGCAATGATTTCCTAAAATTCACACTTATATTAGCCGTAAGTAAATTCCTCATTTTTGCGAAAGCCTTCCTTGCTTCTTCTATCCTACTCTTTGGTTACTTTACTTCAACATCCCTAGTTGTTATGATGTCCTAGCAGCTGAATTCCTTATCCTCCTTCAAAATATCCCTTCCCAATCTAACACACTGTTATTCCACTATTTCCCATACAACACTTCATCACCTTGGTTTTCCTTCTATTAATCCTCAAGTTGTACTCTTCCTCCAGGACAACGTTCGTGCCATTTATTATGTTCTCCAAGTCTTCTTTCGGAAAGTATTTTATAGTCACAATTAACCTCTTAAGTTCCGGGCCTTGTCCCAGTATCAAAAATGTTCTACCTTGAAGTGGTGAACTTGTTTTCTAGGGAAAATTTAGTTACCACTGAAGGAGTTAAAGCCCTTAAATTGATACATTAAAGGAATTATTTTCTGTTTTAAATCACTGATTGTATATGTACATAAATGAAAGAAACCTAGGTTTTAAATCAGTCTCAATTTTAATAAAAGCTAAAGTATATTGTATTAATTTTCATTACAATTTTTTTAAAAATATATAAAGGGGGATGTATGTTTGCCGAATGTTTTAGATAAGCACAGGGATGTTTGATAATGTAATCTTTGTGAATATCGAAGTTCGTCAAGTTGTCCTATGTCAGCCCATACGTTCTGGAATCTTGTGCACTCCACGTGTAAAATTAGAAATTTATTTATTTAATAATCTATAAAACTTTTAGATTTAACGATATGAAGGTCTGTACAATAGATTAACGATTGTAAAACAAATTATAGTCAAAATTACTATTTTATGACCTTAATTTTTGGATATGGCCTAAAGTTCGAAAGACTAAAGAAAAAATGGTATATTTCTAAGCTTAATGATAAGACTAAAGGTAACAAATAACACTACACTTTTGCGTGAATCCGGACACACTTGAGTGTCCGGAAGGGTGTATTGCGGATGCTTAAAAATGTTTTGAGACACCGTGAAACATCAGGGAAATTAGTGACGCGATAAAAGCTTCTACTATATACGTCAATGAGCCAAGATCTATTGGTAGAAACAGTACTTAGGTTGGTTACCGGTTGATTAATAAATTCAAGAGTAAAGTAATAAACACCTGTGACAGATGAGTTTTATAAACTTTGGTTCATATTCATCAATTTCATATATCTTCAGATAGACGGTTATAAATTAGAATATAGATAAGTTTAGGGATGCAACGTTATGGAGAAAGAAGTTCGCAGAGACAGTTGGAGGTAGAAAGACTTGCATTAACGCGTGATGACGTGAGTCGACTAGCAAAATAATAGAGGCAGATAAATTTGTATGATCCGCATCGAGAATAAGTGAACATTGTGCACACAGTCCTGGAAACCGAATTTTACAGACGTAGAATTGCCTCGTTGGTAATAAACTACAAAACCTTTATTAAATACAGTTCCTTAAATTAAATATTTACTTTGAAAATATTTGAATACTGTATAAAAGTTATTATTTTAATGTGGTAATTATTAATTCATGCTTTAGTTTTGTAATAAATAAGGTTTTATTCAGTGGAATATCTGATAGTCTTTGTGATTGGCACTAATTAGAAGTTGGTGGTTAGCGCCGTAAAAGATTAAATAAAGTTGAAATCATAAATTAAAATTTGATAGAATACTACAAAATTACACATAGCTTTACAGCATCTTAATTTCATAATTTTTTATAAATTTAACAATTGTGTAATGCAGTCGAAGTTCAAACGTTAACATTGTATGAGTTTAACATAATGCTTTCAGCATGAATGTGGAGAAGTTTTATGATGTTACGAAAGGAACCTAGAGAGGATAAAAGTTATACTTTTGTAAAATGTATATAAACGTTACGCAACTACTATTAATACATTCATGAATGAACGTAGCACTACTGAAATTAAATACACGAGGAAACCAAACACTCGCGGTTCCGTGTGCGCACGTGATGGTTGTGAATCTGGCAATGCCAACAAAAAAAGTGGAACAGCGTGGATGGGGAAGATGCATACTTAAATGTTGGTAATCCTACATGCAAGTCGGTGACAGTGGTAAAAATAAAAATATTTAAGGTCAGAGTAAAATATTATTTTTTTAGTCATACTATAACTGCACGAAATAATGTTAACACAAATTGATTAAACGGTATCACATCTGAGTACATTTAAATCTCATATTAAATGAAAGAATTTTTGTTATTACAACAAATTAAGTTTAGGTTAATTCTATTCTTAAACCCCTGATATTCTTTGCAATAAGTTATGCATGAGTATATTAAATATTAATAGTTATCTCGCCTTCTACTAATATGTAAACACAATCAATTAATAAAATAAAACTACTAGAATCTGTCAGATTTGACTTGAAATGTAAATATTTAAATAAAATTATTCTACATATTTTTACATATTATTATTTAGAAATGCATGTTAGTATTTGAATAAATTTTACATTTCCATAATTATTAGATTACTACATGAATGGCTTATGTTGTTGTTTACAGAAAATAATGTCGTTCTTGCCGAGCGTAATATAACATGTTATGACTCACCTTTGAAAGCACAGAGATGAATGAAACCGCCTTAAACAAAAATAATATTATAAAATCAAGGATTTTAATTAAGTGAAACATACGAACCACAAGTTAAACAACACAGAGATGAATTAAACGACCTTAAACAAAAATAATATGAAATTAAGTTTAATTAAGTGGAAATATACGTAACACAAGTTAAACATCAGATGCACATGAAACTAAGACAGAAATACTTAATCATAATGAACATTTCCTACTTTGACCCAGTTCCAGAGTATTAAGTTCAGATCATCACAAATGCCACAATATCGCACGGAACGTTTATTACTGCACATAAAAATTTAACAGCATTCACGGCTGGCGTTTTCAGTACCCTTTTTGTTAATTAATTTCACACGCCTGACACGCGGCATGGACTCATGAAATTGCGACGAAAAATGCATGCTCACTTTCTCTACAACATGATTAAATTAAAATGTATTCCATGCAAGCATCGGCAGTTAATGAATTAAATCGTAGTTTGTATAAATTTAAATATTGCTTTATAATAATAAAATTGATATGTTTCGTGTTCTCCCACATGAATTGTTAACTCTGTTGTAAGCTGTATTGTTTTAAGTATGACAGGCCACATGAGGATCTTCCACGTGGTGGCATTTCCGATTTCACAGTATAAGAAGTAATTTGAAAGGGAGGCGGCAGAAGGAAGAGAAAGACAAGCAAAGGTTAACTAGAGTTACCGAGCTATAGTTTAACGATCCTACTCGATATTACGATATTCACCTAATGCAGGGCCAGAACCTAGAAAACTTGCATCAGGTAGGTCGGGCTAGTTCCATGCCAATCCGATTACTGACGTGGGGACCAGGCCAGACTTAGGCAACTGCAGCTACAGCACCCTCGCGCATAATAGACAGTGCCGCCCTCTCCCTTATTCTGTTTTCTGTTTAGTTACTTTGGCTGTCAGAATATGACTTTCGAAACGGTAGATCAACAATTATTACTAATAAAGTTGGAATATTGTGGCATAAGTGGTATTGCGTCACATTTATTAAGATAGTTTCTTAAAAACCGAAAACAACGGGCAGTAGTCGAAAGTAAAGATGACCAACTTCATTTATCCGATTTGGAGATTTTAACATGCGGAGTTCCCCAAGGATCAATTCTTCTACCTTTACGTTTAATTAATGATCTTCCAGCATACGCAAAACCTCTAAAATCGATTCTCTACGCGGATGACAGAAATATAAGTGATGAAAGTTTCGATAATTTTGTCACGAAAGTCTGAACGATATAAATGCGAATTGAGAATCGTAGGAAGCATTTTTGACAATAAAATGCTTGTTTCTTGAATTCTGGGTACTAGGAAAGAATAACAGGAGAGAGTACAATATGGAGGAGGTTGACCAAGAGAAAGGATACACTACGTTTTGAGACTTGAGGGTCATGTAAAATTAGCATTATATGGAAGTGTGTGGGGTAAGGACATAAGAGGGAGGCCAATAATGGAATACACTAAGCAGAAGCTGTGGAAGCTGTGTATAAATGAAAAGGTTTGTGCAGAGGAGGTTAGCATGGCGGATTGCATCAGACTATTCTAAGGACTGAGTACCACAACAACAACTTACTTGAAATATGGGTAACTTAAATTACGCAGAGAATTATAAAAGTTATTTATAAAATAAATTTAGTTAGCCGCCATTCGTTTTCTAGCATCTGTTAAATATATTTCAGCTTCTGAAGTAATTACATATCTAATGATATTTGCACATGTAGAAAACATAACTACGTTGATCTTGGAGATCTCTGTATTTTACGCTAACGATGCCTTTCCTACATTTATGTTTCAAATAATCAAAATTAAAGCATTAGTGTGTCTATCATTAAAACTAGGATTTATAGACTAACAATTAATTTCTTTTAACAAATCTTACATTAAATACTTATATACAAGGAGCTAGTTGTTTCTCGTCTGTGTACAGTTCACTCACGCACTGATCTCTACCTTTACACAAGATCAATTGGCTGTCGTCGTTTGAGTACTCTGGTACGGTGTTGATTATCTGGGAATTTCTGGGCCTCTAGGTTGACGTGGCATACTTTTTTCTTTCTTCCTAGATGGTTGGAATCCGACGATCTCTAAGGACATTGGAATTTCATTCAAAATTATTTTGAAAACTTTTATTTGTTCGAAGTTGTGCGTTTTAACCTTCATCCATAGTGGACCAGGAACATGTAAGACACGTTTTTTTCGAATGAATGATATAAAAAATATAAACATTATAATATATGTTATATGGTCATAAGGAGGTTAGGAATATATGAACTGCACTACAGTTCTTGCTTGGTGCCCGGCGATTCCCGGGAATTCATTTACAATAGCTCGCTGCAGTACTTAATTTGACAATAATCTCTTCGTCAACACGTGAAATCATCAGCAAGTGCGTTACATTTTTTGCAAATTTACATTTTCATGCCCTCTTTCTTTATGACGTCATAACCACCGCGATGATTTAGTATTTAATTGAGTCGATAAATCTACTGATACCTTAAATAAGCACATAAATACAGAAAAATGCACAAAAACGGTCAATTATATTCAGGAGAAAATACTTGAACCATCTCTTCGGTCTGATTATCGTGAAATAATTTGGACTGATTAGCTTGATATAATGAGTTTACCCTAACGTAGCCTGTCAAACGTGAAATAATCATTAAATATAACAAATCTTTTATATAATTTTACTTGCTTGTCGCGAATTTCGTCGCCGCCGCACAAACGCAGCGGATAAACATCTCGCTTGGCAGGCTTCGTGAGGGCATAATTTATCCTGTTGCAAATTGTCTTTAGGATAGTATCTTTGTATATGGTATAGAAAATCATAAAGGATAAACAAAAACGGTAAATTGGAGTGGGACCTTTTTTGAACTAAAAAAGGGGAAACAAATGATCAAAAAATGGATAATTATCGTCTGTGGGAAGAAACATACAAAAATTTCACGACAATCGGATGAATGGTATACGAACGCCTGAAAGGCAAACCTTATAACATTGTGTATTTGAACAGGTTCGGTAAGTAAGGACTGGAGCCCGCCTCAAGCATGTGCTTTTATTTAAATAGACCAAATTTGGTATATTACTGAGGATAATTCACAAAAATTTCAAAAATCAGATTGTGTCATTGTCAAGTCAACTTCCTGATATTTAAACATATTTACTATTATTTAATAATATAAAATGTTTCACAGTATTACAATAATCAGCGAATATTTTTAACTCAATCATATAGGTTCACTTTAAATAATAACATCATTCCCAAAGCATGTAAATACGGCTAATATTTTTTTGATTTCTGATTTTTTATGAGTTAAATGTTTCCATTTTTAAGTAAAATGAAAGTTTTTCTTGTCATACAAGAAGGAATGTACATTGTCTATGAACTGGACATCTTCGAACAAATTTCAATAATGATTGATAACGCACACCAGACAGGTTGATACGTGGAACTCACTCCGAGAAGCATATGGCAGAATCACTCACAGCCAGGTCTACCGATTAATATTGACTTTGATATTCATGAGAGCTTCCACGAAGCTGCCCGATAACAGTTGTTTATTGACAACAAATAATTTTTTGTTTCACGAAAGATAAAACCTTTGGGTGAAAGTGTCAGCCTTCTGATGCTAAGTCAAATAAGCAATAGTGCTGCAAAATATTAATATTGTACGTCGACAGGCCAATATAACATTTAAATTTAATGGAACAGTCCGAGAGATAATATATGTACAAATTTTTGAAGCGGATTAGATGGATTTGTTTTCCAGTACACATTTATGATAGCATTATTCGTGTTGGTTTTTGAAAAAGTATCCAGTTATCCAGTTGATGCCTGTTTATAATTTTTTTTCGAAATGTTGATAACCAAACTTGAAAATAAAACTTGTTAGCATAATTTGGCCAAGATAACCAGATAATCACATAATGATAATATTATTTATAATAATTTAATTTATCCACCAGATTCTAGGGCTACGCATGGGTTCATATTTTTCTCCGTTTAGTGCACAGAAAATAACGAGAGACTCGGAGAATTATTGTCTTAAAAAGGTTACCATACAACCTGGTACTTACAGATATGTGAAAAATATTTGCTGTACTGTGCCTTATAATTGTATATTTCAGTTTCACGGGATTTAGTTAGCCGAAATAATTATAATTTAAGGCTTAAATTGTACCACATAGAAACATTTTCAGGGTGTATTAGAATTTTTTATCTCATTATCCAGTTTGTTGCCCTCAAACGAGCTACAGTTTATATTTTCATTGTCAAAGCTGTCTTGTCTGATCTGGTACGTCATTTTGATATTCTTAATTATATCAAAACTATTTAGCTAGCTACCTCTATTATTCTTCTCCGATGGCGCTACAGCCCATTTAGGGCCTGGGCCTACCGGGGCGACTGTGGACTGAGTCTACCTCTATACTCTTGATTTATTTCTAAATGTATAAGCATTAAATATGCTAAGATTAATTAATGGCTGAATCAGAGCAAAGTTATTTATTAGGTGTAATATATATAATACATTATTTGTTATATCAGATTGCGGTACTTAGTCATTTAATAAAATACATTAATTTTAAAATTTGTAATTCTTCAGAATAAATATTCGTCATCCTGCTCTACAATGGTGACGAACACATTAAGAAATAAAATGAGAATATAGCATTGAGGACGTTATATTTTATATTAATTAAATCATATTTACAGCCCTTGTACCATCACACATACCTATACTTGTTTAAAAAGTAACATAATTCTACCTTCCAGATATTTCATTATTAATCATTACCTTAAACCTCGCTCTACTTGTCCGCATAGACAAATAATCGTCACTTTATGTATTCATTTTGTTATACCGTTTCGAAATGTTCAGAATAATGAACAACAGCTAACTGTGAGGTCAGACAGTGATTCGGTTCTTGAATGCAAAAGGAATATTACTCCATCAAAAATTCATTGGCAATTGTGTGATGCTTATGGGGAAGTAATATAATATGTGATGGAATGGTGAAGAAGCGCATGGGCAGTTTGGAAAATGTGCACGATGTGTCACAATACGACCGACCGCCTTTGATAATACAAAAACTGGTTTCCGGTAACGACAAGTGCCCAAATAACGGCGGTGTCTATAGGGAGTTAGCTAAATTTAATTCGGGATGATGTCTTACGGTATTTTAGCTGAGGCTAAATTCTCCTGGAACAATAAAGAAGCATAGTAACTTAATAGAGGTTTCTCACCCTTTCCCTACCCCCTCCCATTATAATGATTTTCTCCGTTTTATTAAACCAAGTTTTGAAAAAAAATTCCATGCCCTAAATTATAAAATGAATATAAAAAACTACAGAACTGCAAACAAACATACATTAATTCTTTTTTGTTACAGAGATTCATAAATTCTGTGCTGAAACCATTACCACAAGACTTATATTTGAGTATAACTGAATTTCATTCAATCGTGGTTAGAAAGTAAAACAATAAATTAAAAGGCGAAACGAAAATTAGCATAAAACGTAAGTTACTATAATTTAATCTCAAAATATAAAATCTTCCTGTGAAAAACTAATCCATTTCAGCGTATTTAACAGCATTTACGGAGTGATATTGTCTGATACATTTATTTTATTTTTACCCATTATTTATAGTTTTATTACTGGTAAGTGCTACGCCATGATTTTTACTAGTTTCCAGATAGCTACTGTATAATAACTGTCCTTAAACAATTTCGGTTAAACTGTTATCGGTAATATGGTAATGGAGAAAGATTTAATGCTATTATTTCAAACACACACACCCATATATATATATATAAATTAAGGAAAAGACAAAATATGTTAGTGTCAGAAAGAAATGTGTTTGAGGAAGATTTTTGATGAAATGTATTAATAATAAAATATTTACTAATTACAGATTTCTATAAAATAATTCTCTTTCTCCCTCCCACCTCTTTCTCTATATATACCATCAAAAAGATGCATATATCTCTCGTTAAGTATCTGTTTGGTTCTTGGCTCCAGGCGCTGAAGCAGCTGCATTCTTTCCTTCGCCGAATTCCAGAGCGCCGTTTCAGCGAAGATGGGTGCACATGGTATTTGTGTTGGTAATTTGCTTAATACTATGGCGCCGGCGCCAGCATTAAGGACCTTCGCCCATTAACCTGACTGCCGCCACGACGGCTCATTAGCGCCACGACATTGCCAACTTTGTGCATTAATGAACGTGCGACTGTCGTATGATGCCGCTCTCTTCAATTAGCAACTTATCCTGCAGATCGATGGCACGCGTTTCCCTCTTCAACTCGAAGATTACAACGACCAAATTGTGAAAGACAAAGCTCTCACGGGTCCATTCGTATGTTAGCATGACTCAGTACCTGAACAGAAATTTTTACAACTTATTTATTAAAAGTAAATATATAAAATTATGTTAAATGACCAAATTTACGTCAGCATTTAATTTTCACACACAAAAAGAAAAAATAAATTAATTCATTATAACTTTTAACTTAAACTTACTGGAGCAAGCAAAAGTTAATCACTTTAAGAGAATTTAGTTTGCGTTTTTGACATGAATAGCTCCTTGTGTTGGTGCAACATCGTGGCATAAAGCAAATAAAAAATTTTTATTACACCACTGAAACAAAAAAAGAGATTATTGAATTTTCTTTCCGACAGAAGCAATATACAATATAATTTAAATGAATGAATTTATTGATACTGCATTTCAGTTACACTCGGTGGCAGTTACAAAAAATAAGCTTAAAATAAGGAATGTGAATAGTTACAAATAATGATAATAAAAATTACATCTTAGAGAAAGAAGATAAAAAGTACCCATTGTTCAGATGTTTTTTCGTCGCACTACGCTTCAGTACACTTGCACTTCACGATCACTTAAACTTCCTAATTATTCCCTGAGAAACGTTGCTACTGGGAGAAATGTTTCAAAAAATTCTGCAGGTAAATTGTTTTACTCCCTTATAGTCCGATTTAAAAATGAATATTTCTCAACGTCAGTTTTAAAGCTGCTCTGCCCAATTTTACAATTATGATCCCCTCTACTGTAATAATTTACTTCTAAAAACTTTGACGCAATATCCTCCCAGGATTGTTGGACTGCGTACGCTTTAAAAAGAGCCCCGAGAGAAACTTTTTTCGTCGTTTTTCTAACATATCTCAACCTAATTAATGAACATTCTCATTTCCGTGACCAGGACACTACTTAACAAATTTTTGCCGCCCCGCTCTGTACCCTTTCCAGTGTCTCGACCTGATATTTTCGAAACGCATCCCAACAAATACAGCCGTGTTCTAGTAATGGACGCACGAGAGATTTATGCGCAAGTTCCTGTGTTTCACAGTTTCCTTTTTTTAAAATCCGCATAGCGAAATTTAGTGCCTTCAATGCTTTCCTAGTCACATGTTCTATTTGATATTGCCAACCCGATGTACTGCTCAAGAATATACCCAAATACTTAGTATTTTCTTGTACTATTTCTTTACCGCTGAGTTTATAATTAAGTACTATTTTAACGTGACGCCTACAAAAGCGCATTGCCTTGCTCTTGTTACAATTTATTTTCATTTTGTTTACAAGTGCCCAATCTCTTATTGTATCTAAATCTTTTTGTAGAAATCCTTCATCGATCACAGTTTTTATTTTCCGATTTATTACGCAGTCGTCAGCAAAAAGACGCACCTGACAATTAATGCCTGAAACTAAGTCATTTACGTAGACTAGAAATAATAAGGGACCAATAACGGAACCTTGCGGCACTCCCGATTTAACATTCGCAACTGAGGATAATTCGTTCCCTACTTTAACTATTTGCTGTTGGTCTCGTAAAAATTCTCTAATCCATAAAACCACTATCAATCCCAATATTGAACATTTTTTGTAATAATATGTCGTGGGGTACAAGATCGAAAGCCTTTGCAAAATCTATGATCACGGCAACCATTCTTCCTCCTTTGTCAACCTCATTGGCAATGTCCTGGTACAAGGGAATGACTTGGATCTCACAAGAGTAACCTTCTCGGAATCCAAATTGTCCCTTGAAAAAGCAGTCGTTATTTTCAAGCTTCATACGGATGTACTCTACGATAAGGTGCTCCATCAGCTTAAAAACCACCGACTCAAAATTATCGGTGTATAATTATTCACGTCGCTTTTACTATTTTCTTTATGAATTAGGACAACTATGGCTTTCCTCCAGTACCTAATTTAACGATTTAAAGAATATATATCAATCTAAATCGTTGCGGAAAGCCTGAAAAACAAAAAATGCTAGTACTGTTATTAGAATGCTAAACGTTATTTTTGCTTTTTTCATTCAACAAGGAATGCTTTTTCCCATAGTTTCCAATTCGAACATTCACTAGGGCGCAATATGCATTTCTCTGTAAGGAGAATTTTGGGCAGTCGTGTATTGCGTGTTGCATTTCGGAAGGACTGCTCAGTTTTCGTAATGCACAGTGTTGTAAACCGTTAAGCAGATTGTGAAACTCCAATAAATGTTTCAAATGCATCAATTAGAGCGATTTCAAAATTAATGGTATTTCATTGGTTTTTCACAACTGCCAACAGATTTATTTCTTAACTAAATTTTCCTAATTTTACGTAGCCTAATTCAATTTGATCTCCTATTAATTTAAAATTCACAGTTTTGAGATCTACTGTGATTTTTGTCAATTATATGAAGTGAAATATAAAATTTTTTTACAGGTGTCAATTATTTATATAGACGTGTACCTGTACGTAGAAATGAGTATCCTTATTTGAGGAATAATAATTTGGTTACTTTCTTGATAAGCTGATAAATATGTATTTACGTACACAAATATATAAGCTTGACTAGTCACTAGATATTCTTATTAATTGACTAATAATAATTTTAATTCTCATATTACGGAATTTTACTTTGTCAAATATTAATTGTGCATTTAAAAAAATACTTGGATAGATAAGCGTATATGGGACTGCAATACGTAAGGATTTTGTGATGTTTTATAATTTTTTCAAAATTAAGTAATACAGAAATACTTGTCTTAAATATTAGACATCAAGGTTAGAATATGCTACAGTATTTTGTCAGCCGTATTGATGTTTTTTAAGCTCACTGGAACATTACTTTTTTATGATTTTAAAAGTGTTTGAAAATAAAATCGATAGTAGAGGCCAAATATAGTCAAAATTATCAGAAAAGAATTGAAATGCATAAGATTAAACATGTTTCTATAATTTTCTTTCATTAAACGAGCGCAGGCGAAATGATCGATTACGATCAATCATTCCAATAAAAAACGTTCAGTGAATGCTTCTCATGACGTGATCTCCATTAATAGGTATTTTGTAATCATTATTTGGAGATTAATTTCTGACTAGAGTGTTTAATATTTTGTCCTAGCGAGATATGGGACATTTGTCAAGCAAACAAAGAACTGCAGCAAGCTGGATTGAGCCTGAGGCTTTTTGCGCAAATAACAATGACCCATTATGTTACTGTAAATACCTCACAGCTCGCAGCAAAGCCGAGTACACTGGTTTCCATTGCATATACTTTTGCTACATAACCTCCCAGCAAAAAACTATTTCCCAAATTTGCTTAAAGTATTTAAATTTTTTATTCATAGGTATATGTACATCAGTTTTTAAATATTGCTCTTCTTTACACATGAAACTTTCAATGTAAATGCTAGATCAAAAATGAATTGCATAATTACTGAGATTTTTATTCAATTTGAGTATTCAGTAATATTTTAAGAGAGCTAAAAATACTTTTTTTGTGGCACTCAGAATATATGACGACTTTGTAATGCTCAGTACTATCAATATTTATCGTTTATTAAATTTAATTATTATCTAACATTAATAAATTTAAGAAGTTACCCTTGGGAAATAAAATAAATAACAATTTTTTAATTTATTGGATTGAATATTACAATTAAAAATATTTGTTGTTTGATTGGCCAGACAATTCGTATTAATTCATTTATTGGGATATTAATACAACCCCATTTTAAAATAAATCTATGCCTTTTTAACAATGTTAAAATTTTTCTATTAAAATTGTAGTGTATGCTTATAGGGGTAAGTCGGGGCGGAACGGAACACTTATTGTTTAACAAGTTTTGTAAAATTATGGAAAAAGAAAAATAACTTCATAAAAATATAAAACATTATTTTATTTTATTACTTACTTAACTCAATATCAATATAACGTAAAACAACGAATTTAGATTTTTGATGAATTTTTAAAAAGAAAGTTACAGGGGCAGAACGGGATAGGATGTTTCGTATATACAATTAGTATATTAAATTTAATTTAAATCTTAACACCTTTTGTGTTTTATTGCTTTAGATTATTTAGCTTACGGTTGATCGCGTTATCAATTTGTCCTTTCGCAAAACAATTTTTTTGCAACTTCACAGTCTTCGCTAACATTTACCCTTTTTTCCGATCATTTTCTTTCTTAATATATTCTTTTGGGTACAGAATCCTGTAAGTCATTCTTATAATTTGAAACTGCCACTTTTTCCTTTTTTTTCTTGAGGAACACACAACATTTTGTCTTATACAGTAGTATCCCGTTCTGCCATTCACGCTAGTCTCAGTTTAAGGATTCTCACCGAACCTTAAAAGAACTAAATTTAATCCTTAACTCATATGCCTAGTTTACGAATATATACCATTAAAGAATTAAAAGCGAGGAGTTTTGTGAAATACCTTTTATTGAAATACTGCAATAATTATAAAGTCACAGATGTAAGACGCCAAAGCAAGAGCTCATTCACAAGGTGCCGTCAAAACTTGGTTAAGTCGGCTGTCGAGACTTGTTCCTTGACTAGTTACAATTTTCCACGCCTACTTATGAACCTTCAGCATTATTCAGTAAAACAATAGGGTATTCCGATCTAACCCACTTTACCGTTCTGCCCCGACTTTCCCTATATATATTACAAATGTGATATAAAGGTAGAAGTTGTTTTAAAAAAATTTAAATGTTATCTACATTGCTACTGAAACATAAATCAATAAACCAGATTTTTGCCAGAAAAAATAAATTAAACTTTCACGGAATTTAATAATATAAAAAATAATACCATGCATTGTTCCTATGTTTTGGAATATTTTCGGGAGCGTAATTATAAAAATTGGTAAGTTGATTTTTACGCGTTTACCTTATGATATTTTAGTGCAATTATGTAAATATATTTCGTGATGAAGATATAATTATAATTATGTGGAGAAATTTCTAATACTGTTTGATTTATATACACTTTTCAGCCGAAATGAGTGTTTACACAAAATGCTGAAGAGTGTATTATTTATATTTAAATTAAGTATATTCTTTCATAAATCCTATTAAAAATATTCGTTTAATTTTTTTCATTTATTGCTGAATATTTAATCTTACACCTAAGTTATCACTCTTCAATCTTGAATAATATTTGCATTGCTCATAATTTTTTTCTACATTTTGTTAATCGTAATTACGGTTATTAAAATAAATGCGTTTCAAACTTCTGAATATAGTTGTTTTGAAATTAGTTTTTAATTCAATTGAATTGAGATAAATGGAAGATTTTTAATAACTTTGGTATATATTAGGCCGAACGTTGATTGAGATTATAATTAATAATGTACTTAATGTTCTGGTAACAGCAAGACTACCAGAATGTGTTTATACCCATACCGAAGAAGACTGGGGCTGATAGATGCGAACAGCACAGAACAATTAGTTTAGTATCCCATGCATGCAAAATATTAACGAAAATAGTATATAGGAGAATGGAACGCCTAATAAATTGCGTAATTCGGATGAATATAAATTACGTTCGCCAACATCCTGTGGTCTAGTCGCTAGCGTTGCTGCCTCACAACCCACAGGTCCCGGGTTCAAATCCTGGCATGGGCTTGGATGTTTGTGTTGTCATGGTCACGGAGACTGGGGTTAAGATTGATGGAGAGTCGATACGCTGACCACGTATCACTCCATGTTAGGAATGTGTCATGTAAGATGACAGTCCTCAGTCGTCCTGGTAGGCAAAGGCCCGAATGCGGGCTAGATTGCCATAGAAAGAAGAAGTTAGATCAGTTTAGTTTTAGGAAGAATATAGGGGCAAGAGAAGCAATATTGACTTATTGTTTCTGTATGTTTCATTGTATGTGTTATTGTACTATACATATTTTTGTAATTTTTATAGTTAAGAAACCAGATGAGGTCACAACCTAAGGGACGAAAATTCGCGCATTGAACCGATATTAATAAATTTATTAATTATTCTAACTTTTTACCATTTATTATTTCAAAAAAAGTCAGATAATATAACTAAGTTTATATAAGCGCTGTACTGCATCCATAAAAAATTAAACTATATTTAGTTAAACCATTTTAAGACAACAATTATTGTAAACATTATTGTGATGATTTTGGCTGTCATTATTTAATAGAATTACTTTTGATATTGGTCACGTCTGAAACGATTCCAAGATATGAAATAAGCGCAGATATCTGAATAGCTGCTAATTAAAACCCATGTGAGAGCCTTTTTCATAAATTCAAAATTTACATAGTTAACATTTAAATGTAAGCTATTCTGTTATATGATTCTGTTCAGTAATTATAATCCGGAGTTAATATTTTTTGTTAGTTTGCTTTTGAAAATGTCTTTTAAATAATCACCAATTTAAATTAGATACAATATATACATAAATATGAATTACATTAGCAGAAAATTGTTAATTATTATATTATTTGCAACTAATGTTTTGAAAATTAATATTTGTTGACATCGTTGTATTAAATTCAATGTTAGACCAAATGTAATATTTTGTTAAGTGGAATGAATAAATTCTTTGAGGTACGTTAAAAATTAATTTTAAAATTTACAGTAGTGGGTATAATTCTTTTTTTCAGTTTAAGTTTTTAGTCAAATCGTAATCAATGCACGCCGAATAATGCAAAAGCCATATACCGCTGACCTGTTAGAACTATGGTCTCCATGTTTGATAACGATCATGATGTGTTTGGATGTCCATTGAAGCATGCAGATAGATGGCAGCCTTCAATGTACACAAGCATCAGCAGGAGAAAGCGTGCACACTATGCAGTAATGCATGACTGCCCTTAACATACGCTACGTGATTACTATGAGTGCGTCCACATCTATAGATAAACATGAATGGTGGGATAGAGAGAAAACATTACAGCTTCTCTTCTTTTTATAAAATAGGGAATACTAAATTTTTTGTTTGGTTTCATTAAATAGCTTGTAATTTTCGTTTGGTCATGAATTGAATTTATTCGTAATTTTAAGATAACCAACAAGTTTACTAAAGAACAGTAGCTTAATAATAGAATTTTTTCCAAGAATGCTACTTACGATAAAATATACCTGAACGCCGTTTATTATGATCTTAAATTTCATTACTACAAAAAACTAAATCAAGGTTATTGATTTCAGAAATGTTGATTGATGAATAAGTGATTTAATTATCAATGCAGAACACACATTGTGATGCAATAATTTGTTATTTTGTATTATTTAGAAGTACGATTATTTACACTAGATCGACAAAATTAGCAAAGAAATGAATTAGTGATGCCCCTTCTTCATGATAAAATTACAGTTACTATACAGGGTGTTAAAAAGTGTATAATATTTTCAAAAATTAAAAATAGCACAGTAAATATGGGTAGCGAAACTTTCTGAGACTGTACACATGTTCATAGTGACATAAGAGTTTGACTGTATGTGGATGGAAGGCGTCGATCAGTCTGCATACCTTCGATACAGCATTTGTTGATGTAGTACCGTGCATACAAGAGGACGACTCGCGCCTTTAGCTGCTGCCGATCACCGCACGCTGGTTCCAGGTCTCTTGTCCAGGAAATGTAGCACATGTCGTGTGCGACTGACTTACACTTTCCACTGTTTACCGTTTGTGATGTTAAGAACTCGTGTCCTTAAGACATATAACCATGCGTATCATGACGCTATGAACAAGTGTATATATTTCAAAAAGTATGCGTTTACGCACCCAAATGTAAATTTTTCTTATTTTTATTGTAACTATCGCCTCTTAAAATATTTGACACTTACTTCTAACTTCGCTTACTTATAGGACATTGTTCATAAAATGTGAACCCGTTAAGCTGATTGAGCAGCTTTTTTAAGACGTAAAATAAATTTTTGTTTACGTTTGTCTGATATGGTCTAATTCCACAATCTATGACAAACAGATTGAAGTTCCATGTTATGGAAGAAACAAAAGTTTTTATGCATTTTTGGATAAGAAGCTATTTTTGAAACAATTATAAATTAAATTTCAGCTGGGGTGACAAAATAGTGGAAAATATATTCAACATGTTTATAATATTTACTAACTTTTATAAGATAAAATTAATTGTCATATAATAAATAGTAATAATAATACAACGTTAAATTGGTTCTTTCGAGAACATGACAGCAACATAAAAACATGTTATAAATCTATTATGCTTTGTTGATGTGGGATTCAGTCCTAAGACTCGTCTGTGCAACCCTCCATGTTTACCTATATTGCGCAATCCTTTTCATTTTCTTCTACCTAGCACAACACACACCCTTCCTAATCTGCTTACCGTTTCCATCCTTGGCCACCTTCTTCTGTTCTTACCCCACACACTTTGCTAATGCTAATTTTACAAGACCCTCGTGTCTTAAAACGTGGCCTATTAATCTATTACTTCTCTTAGTCAACGACCTCCATATTGTTCGCTTTTTCCCTATTATGTTTTCATCCATCTGATTTTCAGGATTCGCCTATAATACCAGATTTCAAAGGCTTATATTCTTTTCCTTTCCGGAGCTCCTATCGTCCACGTTTCGCACCCATATAACGTCATACCAACATTTTTAGCTACAATTTCTTAATATTCACATTTATATTACCCGTAAGTAAATCCTTCTTTTTCGCGAAAGCCTTCCTTACCTGTGCTATCCTACTCTTTATGTCTACTATACTTCTACCATCACTAGTTATTATGCTCTATGGAGGTGTAAAATCTATCACTATTTCCTCGCTAGGGTGGCGTCCATAGCTTTGTGTCCTCCTGTCAATAATCGTCTTCATTAATAGAGTATTACATTAAAAATCTTAAGAATGAATCCAAATAATCTTCGTTATCTTATATTGAGTGTCGCATATGAATACATAAAATACTTCAGCTGGTTGTGTACTTCAAAAACAGGCCCTTGGAAATCAGTTTTGAAATAATAAGCCTATTCCATATTATGAGACTGCCGGTGTAATGTCGTAAATAAGAATGAATTGAAACATGTAAAAGATAACTCCACTAGTCTTATAACAATTTAGATTTATTTTCTTTCCATTATTCATCGATTGAGAAAATTTAATTTTTTTCCCATGGTACTACAGGCTATTGAGGGCCTGGGCCTACCGAGTCGACTGCGGACTGTCATCTTACATGACACATTCCGAATTTGGAGTGACACGTGGTCAGTGTATCGATCCTCCAACAGTCTTAATCCCGGTCGAGAAAAAATTCAATACGTTACATAAAATTACAAATAGTAATAAGAAACTACAATTAATAATGTTTAAAAATTTACAATTGCATAATAAAAATGCGGGACAGTTGGCAGTCTTCGTTATTGTTTTACACATGTTTTATGTAGTGAACCACAATTAATAGTTTAGGCTTCAAGCATAGGTCTCTGAAGTATTAAAGTTCACGCGCTTTATAATTAAAAAACTTTGCAGAGCTATTTTGTGTTGAAAATATTGGTTAAATTAGTTGTATTAATATAATTCCCTATAGAATATATTATAATATAACTTTAATATTTCGGATTTCTGGAGTAACTGTCCCTATTTTAGATGCCATAGCATATAAGTGAAAGAAAATACGTTAAATGAACCTTTTCAATATGTCTTTTTTGTGTGGATAACAAGGTGAGCTAAGTTCCCCATTAACATTGTATGAATATCCTGGGATTATTTGAAATGCAAAATTTGATTATCTCATTTTAATGTAAAATAAATCCGCTTTGAGAGGAAATATAGCTTAATTTGAACTTGTTACATCTAAACGAAATTCTGGTTGCAAATTACATTCATACACAGTGAAGGCTTGTATGAAAGGCAGAGCATTTTACATGTTGACACAAGAGTTTAACGACCAACCCTGTTTGCTACTCCCTACATTTTTTAAAATCAAGGCGGCTTTGATGTGGTATTGTGGTGTAAATGTATATGTATTTTGTAGTTTAGTACAGAGAAATTTATTTTTTTGTTTAGAAATTGTTTATGGGTGACACAAAATTCTCGTATCTACTGTCCTATCGCAAATAACTACTAAACCCGATTTTAATTTCAAATCTGTATTCGTTATTCTTCAATTAATAAATTACACTCCAGAAAGTTTATCTAACAAAACTGTGCATAATATTTACTATTAATAGTATGCTTCATTTCACTATTAATATATAACGAAACTCTTGTGTGATTTACATTGCATTTCTAGAGTAATTTTTAAATAAAAAATAATAATATATCAGCAGCACTGGATAATCCTCGTCATAGTTACATTATTTAACAATGTATTCGTACCTAACAACTTTAAAATCAAAAAGAGAAAAGAGAAAATTTAGTAATACCTGAAGAAAAGTGTGTTTGTGTGGTGATTATCATGCAGAAGATATAGACAAATATATCAACTCGTTTTTTTAATAATACAATTTATTTACATTAATACTATTTGAAAAAAAATTACGTGTGAAGTAAATTATTTTAAGTTTCAAGTTCATAAATACAAACTATTTTTATGTAATCATTGTTGTTGTGATATTTAGTTCTCAGACTGGTCTGATGCAACCCTCCATGCTTTCCTATCTTACGCAAGCCTTTTCTAGCACATCCCACATCCTTACTAACCTGCTTCGCATATGATATATTTCGCTTCCCTCACACACTTCCCTCTAACGCTAATTTTACAAAATCCTCAAGTCTTAAAACTTGGCCATTAATCTATCCCTTCTCTTGGTCAACGTCCTCCATATTGTTAGATTTTCCCTATCCTGGTTAGAACTTGCTCGACAATCATATACATATATATATATATGTATTTTTTTCCTTAAAAAAATTAGAAATTTTTGATTTCCACGTCAGTCTGTAACGTTCTGCGCCTTATAGCAGAAAACTTGGTAGTTAATAGTATTTTCTCCAGCAGGTAGTGTCTTAAAAATGATATATGATTTAACAATTAAAAGTTATATTTATAAAGTAACTTTTGATGTGAAAATTTCTTTTGTTTATGAGAGGTTTTTCTGAAAACTATAAAATAAAATTGTCTTCATAAGAAATTAATATTTGAATTATTTTAATATAAATTGTACCACAGTTTTATATAAAATTAATGACTACTTTTATTAGGTCTAAAAATATCAATTAGTTTTTTTAACAGAAAATACATTCATAATAAATAATTAAATGCATACAAATTTGAAATGTTTTTCTACCAAGAAATTGAAAATGTACCCAATTGCAAATAAAGACTGGTGAAGATTTTTCCCTTAGGCACTATTCCCCTGTGAATAGCATGTGCAGAATGTTTTCGGTTTTCCGCATAATTTATGAACATGCATACCAACGTTTTTTCCGCGAAGTTTTTTGTGCTACACTTCAGGACGTCTATGTATTCACCTATAAATGAAATAGATACAAAAGTAGGATTCAATAAATTGAGATTAGTTAGAATTGTATTACAACTTTTACTTTTCTTCCTTGGCTCTGTAGCCCATAAAGGGCCTTGGCCTATCCGGTCGAATGCGGAATATAGTCTTACATGACGTATTCCGAATTTGGAGTGATACGTGGTCAGCGGTTCTATTTTACAGCAGTCGTAATCCCAGTCTCCGTGCCAATGATGTCACAAATGTCGAAGCCAGAATTCGAACCCGGGACCTTTGTGTTTCAGGCTGTGACGCTAGCCACTACACCACAGGAACTGTGAAAGTTAATTTGGAATATATGAATGAATTATTACAGCTCTTATGCTTCTAAGTAACTAATATTAGAATAAATTATTTTATCAGCCTCTTTTTCATTATTTTCATAGTTTAAATATTAAGACGTTTCGTCTCTCATCAGAGACTTCTGGTAAAAATTCTAGTAAAACTTCATTCCATGCCATGAAGAAGTCATGAAACGAAGTTCCGTGTACAGCTAAATTTTTACCTGACGAAGTCTAAAATGAGAGACGAAACGTCATAATATTTAATATTTAAATTATAAAAATACTGGAAAAGAGGATCATTAAATCATTTATTACAAATTAAAGTGTCAGAAAAATTATTTAATAATATTAGAATTCTTTCTAGTACTATTTATGAATGGAGTTGCAAGCCTTTCTTAAAAAGTTTGCAGCTACTTACTTTACCAAGCTTATACATTCATAAAATTTTAAAGTTTTTAAAAATTTTTGTTTCAAACGAATGGCTAATTTCATGAATACGCAACTAGAATTCGCTTAGTTTGTGGTGTTTACTCTGAACGCGGGTGACAAACGTTATAAGTGAAATAAAAATACAATCGCGAATCAACGAGAATGGTTTATTTGGAAAAGCCGGGAAAAATTCCGTTACCAGATGTTCTGCGTGGTGACGTCGTTCTTGGTTTGCCGTTGCCGGATGTTCCTTTGCTGGACACGTCTCCTCTAGCGCCTCTTCTTCAGATTAAATCTCTATCAAATGTTATCCTTTTGTTTTCCGTACTCCCATCAAATGAATCTTCTTTCTCGAACATGCCGAATTTAACTTTTACGCATGTTGCGCCACTGCTCTCTCATTCCGACTTTCTCAGGACAGCTCCCGGGACCAAGTGTATCGAATACAATGCACTCCAGGCAATAAATAATGTTGTAAACGGCGACGTTTCCCGCCTACTCGGCCTCACCAAACCACCCTCGTTTTTCGTCCTGCTGTCCGCAAATAACAAAAACTAAATTATTTTTGCTTTACCGTTCAAATGTAGGGGTCATGAGTCACCACAAGTTGGACAAGCATTGCCTTGCTCTCCACCAGAAAAGTATTCACAATACCAGGATAATTTTATATTAAAGTTTCATAAATCAATGTAAAATGACTCGTAGTACTCTATATTTAATCATTCCACTAATAGTTAAAATTAAGGTTCCTCCAAATGTGCCTACTACATAACTTTAATATTTCTGTACAGTTTTTTCTGCTCTTTTGTTTATTTTTCATTGGACTATGAAGTCCAGAATCATGGTCGTGCAGCTTCAATAAGTGAAATCACCATAGCTTATACGTGTGTCTTTCTCAATGTGTGTTTGTGCTATCTAGTGTTTTAATGATTTTAGACTATATCCAGTTTATTTTAGTTATTTATTCTACGATTATTTGTAATTAATTGTTCTTTATTTTGTTATCATTACTTTGGATTTTTAATCTGTGACGTATACTAGTTCCTCAACCGAGTGCTAATGAAAACAACAATAAATAAATAATCAATAAAACGTTTTAAAATCTTAATAATAAGAAAAGTTACGAAATTGAGAGTTGTTTCAGAAGTAATTAATTCATTAAACGAGAAAAAGCTTTCTGTAAATAAAAATAGTTCTATGTTACAGTCGTCATATAATTAAACAACAAATAATGACAACTTAATTTAAAATTGAAGCAAAATATAAAACAGATCAACTTACTTGCATTGGATAGGGTAGATTTTATTTTTGAATAATTTTTTACGTATAAATGAAAGCTAATAATCAATGTCAACTTAGTGCAGTAGTTTTTGATATTATTAATTTCACTTCTTATAGGAGTATACAGCGTTTAATAAAGAATAAGGACTCTGCAAAATTGTTTAAAATTTGTATTCATAATTTATATTTATAAATATTCAACTTTTAGCCCAATGCAGTCGAACAATGTATTTTAAAATGTGTAAAATCGCGACGATGGATCGGCCAAACTGAACAAAATGATTCAAACTTTCATTACTGACCATCAAGGTCACCGGACCGTACTGCATGTGATGTTTTCTTGTGGGGGCTCTAAAAACCTCAGATTATGTGCAAACCGTGGTCGAACTTTGAAACCGCATAACACCTGTCGTGGAAGCAGTAAATCAGGATATGATTATCACAGTTAGGGACGGATTTGGCCAGCACATGGACATGTGCAGGTCATGTCGTTAACGGGGAGATTATTTAAGTGATGTGAGACAATTTATTATATTTTCCTTTATTACAAAATTAAAATTAATTTTATTCAAAATATTTTTATTTATATTTCAAAATATATACATATCATGAGTATGTTTGTAACACGTTCTAAATTAAATACGGTTACAAATGAAAATTTTATAAGAAGAAATATTAAGATTGTTAAATATTTTTACTATCATTCCTAAGATACATAAATTTGGGGACGAAATGTTCTAAAGTAAAATTATTTTCAAGTAAAATATTTTGCTTAAGTTATTAGTACTTGCTATATTGAGATAACAAACTATCTGCCAAATAGAGACTGACGGTAATTTCACGGCAAATAATTAAGCCAGAAATTATAACAGTAAATTGCAAAAATTGCATATATATATATGTTTTTCGTGTTGAATTACCCTCTATAAATAGCAATAAAATATGACAATGGATTGTTTTTGAAATTTTATGTATCAGTTTCATAATATTTTACAGTGGAATGTCAGACTCGTTCATTTTATTGTTATCCGCTTTGAAGGTAGGAAAACGAACTTTAACACTTTGTCACTCAGAAGCGACGTCCACAGTGTTGAAATTAAACCCTTTACTTTGCCCGTACAAGGACGTCCTCGTTATTTTTAACTGCTCCCTCAATAAGGGTTCAGCAAAGGAGTAATTTTATCTCTGTTATGAGCTTCAATGCAACTGTAAACTTTCAATATGAGGGACAAGTTTAATATAAAACGATGTATTAACGCGCTATATCGCAATATAACAGAAAATGTTTCCACAAAATAAAAAATAATTTCTTTTACTTCGTCATATAATAAAAGGCTACTGGTTTTAAAGCTCACTTTTTATTAAGTATGTTTAGTTTATATCTAAATTAAATAACTTTAAATTCAGAAAAAAACACATTTGCATTCCGAAAGTATTATAACGTCTGTATTAGTTTATGGACACACAAAGCTCGTTTAAAAACGAGTTAAATAAGCCTCTTTGTCAGTTATTTTAATATATATATATTACAGCGTTTCGTCTCTCATTTCAGACTTCTTCAGGTAAAAGTTTAGCTTCACACGGAACCTCACTCCATGACTCCTTCGGCCGAAATGTGTGTTTAAAACTCGTTCCAAAGTCTTGCTACCAATTATTTAGTTACAACTTCCACGGTTGTTGTTACGTCGTACCACAGCCCGACCATTGTTGTTGCTGGAAATGGAGGCACGTAAATTGCAACAAACAACCCCCAAAAGGTTACATTACTTGCAGTGAGGCCTGATGACTTTGTGATGTATGTATCATTTTATTCAGTACGGTCAATCCATAATTTAAATCACACGAAACTCTAAAGTTTCGTCTTTTTAATACTACATTAGAAATAGTTATTAATTTTTTGACATTGACGATATTTTAAACAAACTATTGTATAGATAATACATTATCGTTACTCAAAATCGTGGCATTGAAAGAAGTAAGGTTTGGAGAAAACTTGTGTGGTATTTATTGTATCACCTAATTTAATATTTTAATTCGTTACTGTATTATCTATTTGTTATATTCATATTTCATTTAATTTGGTAAATATTTGACATACATTTCAGTTTTTCTTCATAACAGAGGAAGTTAGGAAAATTGTTTTATTATAGGGTTTTTCCATAAGGGTGGGTCGACGTTGAAATAGAATAAAACAAGTCGGGTGTGTGGTATTAAGACAGTTATTTGTCATTTGTAAGGTCCATGAGTGCCTTTTCAAATAAAAATAAAATAAATTTGTTAAAACCACACACAAAATCCCTTTTATTCCATTGGAAAATTTCGAGATCCACCCGCATTTCATATCTCCAGGTAGAATTAAATTTGTTTTATTATGCGTCTTTTAACAAAACGGCGGAATATCGACTACATTGCTGAGCAGGCAGACTAATTTAAATTAGTATAAAATTATATATATATATATATATATATATATCGATTGAAAGTTACATATTATGCATAAGTTAATATTACTTGTAACGTTTCGTTAGATTTTTTAGGGATTTCTGTGGACGTTATCTTAATTGATGTGAAAAAATTAATTACAATATAAGGAGCATATGTTCTATTATCAGAGTTTACATTTTTATAAGTTGAGGCTTACTAATAAACAGTTTGTTTACTCTCTCGCGTGTCAGAGGAAAGAACACAATGAAAAAGCTCTACTATCGCTGGAGGTTCACCTGACTAAGTTGGGAATGTCTCGTATTTTCTGTTTTTTTTCAGGGTTCTCACATTATGAGCTACCATCATCTATTTCAGGAGGTGAATGTACTGGGGTCGAAGACCTTGGGCATACAGTAATAGTTGTCCGCTGATCCCATGTTATCAATCAGCCAACTGCGTCCTAAAGCTGTTGGGGACACTGAGAAGGGAATGCTGCGGTCCCACAGCATTCAGAAGGGAGTGAATATAGTACCCAATAGACTGACCTACCTGATGCCGGTTTTAGCCTTTTCCTGCATCTCTTTAAGTGAAACACCGAGTAGAATCCTTAAACTATAGCCAGGGGACCCAAAGCAACCCATGGCTACCTCACTCTGCTTTCCACATCTCCCCCATGTCAGTTCCCTTCCCATGCTGCCTGCTGCCTGTTGTCTGTTTCAGGATCACCCTTATGTAGCCTGTTATCTAAAAATGTTAGCAAATAAATTAGAAAATAATGAAGAGCAATAAAAAGTCCCAAACAAAAACTACATTATCATATATTTAAATTATTAACAAAGCAATTTATGTATGTTCTAAATTTATAAATAGAATAAATAATATTAAATTGAAAATATTTAGACCTCTATCAGCTTCCATGGTCGAACAATTTGAGATTTAAGAATTCCATCATAGAACTTAAATCACAATAAAAATTATACATTCTACAATACACGAATACATTATTGTCAATATTTCAACTAATCTGTCATTTATATGTTTATAAATTAATAACAAAACAGACAATTAGGCAGAAAAATCACTTCAATATTCAACACAATTACACAGTTACACAGATAAATTAACTGTGTAATTTATCTGCGCAAATATGTTGAATAACATAGTGATTATCTGACTAATTAACTATTTTGACAACGTTTATTTTAACACAGGTTCGTATAATGAATTTAAATTTTGTGTATCATATTTTACATTAATACGCATTTCATCATTAAGCGATGGCAGTAATGATTCTTTTCGTCTGAGGTCTTTATATTAATCCAAACTTTTATTTGAATGTTTTGGTCATAACAGACTCTTTTTATAATGCTTTTTGGTGAAAAATGCTCTTCAGTCATACTTTTAAATTTTCGTTTTGCAACCGTATCACATATATTAGAACTGAAACATCTAATTTTCTGTTTCCAAATTTTGTAATGTACCTTTACAGTTTGTTTAAAATTTAACTCATTTCTTGTTTTAATTTAAATTGTATGTTCTATATAAATGGTAAAAGAAAGAAGTCTATAATTTTACTGCTTTTAATATTGTTTTCAGTTGTGAATGAGTTATTTTATACATAAATATACTTTTAGTTCTACGGGTAAGAATTTAAAGAAAGAATGTTATTAATTCTGTCTAATTTAATTTATGTATTACCCGAAATTATTAATAATTAAATGAAATAAATTAATGATCAGATACCGGCTAAGTTGTTATTTAGTTGAATCGTCGTTTCATCGCCATATTTGTAATTCCTCATGAGATGATAAATTTGGAATTTTTTTTGAAAAATTACAAAAACGTAAAAAATTTAAATTTGACCGTCTACAAGGGGAAAATGTTGAAGCTGACCTTTGCGTCTATCCAATTTTGATTCTTATAAATTTGGACTATTTTTTCATCAATATGGAGACGAAATGTCGATTCAGCAAAATAAAAATTTTACAAATTGTTTAAAATTTAACTCATTACTTGGTCGTTAATTTAAGTAATTTAATTACTGTTTAAAACAGACGTTTATTGATTTACTATTTAGATTTGTAAATTATCATAAAATTCAAGAATTATTTAGTGTTTTCTTAAATTAACTTCTTTGTGTTTTGTACCAAATTAAATACTTTATAGTTGATCTGGAATGCGCAATTGGATAATTTTACGTCCTGCGTGGGCCCTTGTTCTGTCAGATTTGTACGGTTTAAGAAAATAACCATGTAATTACAATTGCAATAAATACTTTAAAACTCTGTAAGAATTTGAATTAAAGGTCGTATATTATTCCGAAGAAGGTCTTACAATTATGTACGTTTCTAAAATAATTTTATGTTATAATTTCAATTTTATTTCTGCTGATGTGAATATAATTTGTTACGCCAAATAAAATTGGTTTTGTAGCTTTAGTAGTTACGAATTAGTTAAACTATTATTTTTGGTAAAGCTCAAATTCCCTTTTTTAATGTAATTTTATTAGGCTGATTTAGTATGCAAATAGGTTAGTCTACAGAAATCCTATAAGCCAACTGGATACGAATACTGGTATTTTAATATCTTGTTATGCACTTGTATTTTCTATTTGTAAATTGTTGAGTGGGGACTTTGATTGTTAGTTGATTCAGTCCCAGGATTGAGGTGTGGCCTCTTCCGACATCACGGCTGGTAGGACAGTGTTGAGCTTACGTTTGTGTATCCGGCGGCCATCATCTAGATTATTAATGGTACGCCGGGCATGCGCTATACGAATATTTCATGACCACTTGTCGAGAACCGCGTCCCTGAATTTCCTCTCTGGGTATAGTGTCTTGAGTTCTTGTTTGCTCAATAATACACGACAGAATGACGGTCAGTTGTTCCAAATTGACGGTGTCTGCAAACAATATCTTATCCTGCGTGACCAGGGAAGGTCAATATTGTCCATAATGGCTCACGTGCTCCAGTAACCACAACTTAACGGAATGAGATACTAACCGATAGTATTGTGTTGGCAAATAATCCTGTATTACTGTTCTAATCTCGGTATATAAACTTCCGTGAACATCTAACACGAAATAACGTACAACCTTAGCAAGATATTCATTTCTAAAATTTAAATTACCAAATTCTGTTTTATGTTATGGAAATTTAATTCCACAAAAAAATGTGTAATTTTCAAAAATTTGAGAAGTACATTAAGATTGCATCAAGGTTGGAAACTCGTATTCAATGAAAGTAAAGCATACCTCTAACAATTCCAGACAAATAAAAATACAGTAAAATACTGACCAACCCTATCCAATTTATTTTTAAACATTTTTTAAAAATTTATTAAGGTAACATTTTTCCAAAGATAGTACACTTAATTTTAAATGAAGTACAGTATTTATTCACGGAATAAATAATTCACACCAATTATTGGTATAATTGTAATGTCCAGTGACATTCAATTAAATATCGAGATAAAAGACTGAGAATATGTACAGAAGATTGTTATTATGGATGGTATTAAATTTTTATTAGCGGTGTCGTAGAATTTGGGGTAGTAGGAGATATCAAAAAAAGAGAAATAAAGGAAGAGAATGAGGTGCCAGCTAACTAGGGAAGAAATTAATGTTAAGTTATGTCGAATTGAGAGTGTGAAAGATGTAGTCTGTGAGTAATTTTCGTTTTAGTCTGCGGTTGTGTGGAAGAGGATGTATAAGAGGGCTATGTTATCATTGGAGTTGTTAATGGAACTTTTGATTGACCATATGGATGATTTTATTGTGGTGGAGATCAGTGGAATTGGATGTCGTTATGAATTACCGAGTTCCGAAGGTGATATGGGGAGTTGGAGACGATTATAAGAATTTTGTTTGGTTTGAATTGAAATTTATTTGAATTAGAGTTGGCAGTTGATCGCCAAATCGAGCATTCGTCGGACCATATGAGGCCGATTAAGGAGAGGTAAATGAGATTTGGTGGAGATGGAATTTGGTGCGTTTCTGTTGAGGAGTGGATAGAGTACTTTAATTCTAGTGTTAATTTTGACTAAGATGGGATTTCCAGGAAGGTTTGGAGTCTAGAATAAGTCCGAGGTAAGTGATGCAGTTTTTTTACCGGGATAAGGGTGTCAAAAAGATAGAATGAATGAGTAAGAGTATGTTTGGTTTTGAGGGTAAATGGTTTTAAACACATGAACTTTATATTATCTTAAATTAAGTTACGAAACGACCGTTGTCATTAAGAATGCACAATTTAGTTTCGTTGTTTTTATTCTTCTGTGGTCTACTGATGTTCTTGCTTCTTTGTTTATAAAGCAAACTATTTCTATAATTTTTAAATCTACATCTTCTTTTTCTGGTATTAATATAGATGACAAAGATCCTTCAAATAAATTGTCCACTACCAATGTTGTATACAAAATTTATTGTTCTGATTGTAATATAAGTTATATCGGCCAAACTAAAAGAACTTTGAGTATTAGAATTAAAGAACACACTTTCTATCGGTAAACATAATTCAAAAACCAAACATTGTATTGCTTTCAAACTTAGTTTCGATTTTGAAAATCTCATCTTTTAGACAGAGAATCACATTTTTGGAAGAGATTATGTCAGAAACGTAGCAAATTAAAAATCATCCTGAAACTTATATATTATTAAAAATGACACAGATAATATTAGTAGGCTTTAAAGTGTGTTATTAAAGTTCCGCTCCTTTCTGGTAAATTTAAATTAATCAAGAAGCAATATATTTAAATTTGTTGAAAATATATCAAAGTTACACGGGAACTTTTTATATTATATATTACACATAAAATGAAGCTTTCGGCTCGTATAGCGAACATCAGCTCAATAGAGTACATATATACGCTAAAATATAATTTGTACATTAAAATATGCATTATGCACAGAATTTGCCAACTTAATAATTTTGTGTTAATTGGCAGGTTAGTAAAGGTATAAATAATTAATTTTAAAACCTCAGCAATACTGTTCTATAATGTTTCAAACTTATTGGATGAAAAGTATTATTGTTATATTTAAGAAATAAAATTTTGTTTCACTCACCGCGAACTAGCAGACCAACCGTTCGTTGGAGGAAGGTCGCAAAAGAAAAATATTTCATTAGATTCCGAGCAGATGAGTTAAGTTGAAGTTTGTAGACCGGAATTTCTCAATTTCGTCGCCATATTGGCCTTTCAATTCTCAAGAAATTTTGTTTACTTGAGAATGCTGTTGAAGAGGAGTCGAGTTCATAAAATGTGTGAATCATTGCGACAATGAAAGCGTGCCTGGACTATTATAATTTGAAAACGTGGTGAATTTAATTGGTTAGTCTAGAAAATTCCTTATAAACAAACCCTCCGAATTTTTTTTACTTATAATAATCTCTGCTCCCGATAATCTAAGGTATAGAAACAAAATAATGTACGGATTACTTTTAGTTATTTAATTACGCACGAATATTTATATTAGAAATTGAGCATTGTGTTTTATATGTCCTAGCAATTATTTGGTTTATTGTGTTTGGAGTTTAGTTAAGAGCGGTTCAATACCTCTTCACCTAGTAGGAGGAAAATGAGGGAAGCCAGGTGGTTGGTACACTCTGCGTCACAAAAAGTAGCGCACAGACTCCTGAAAGGAACATGCAATATACCTTCGGTTTGGATGGATTTATTTGGCACTTATTGGCTACGTAAGTCCTTCCAACTACGGGTCGTGGAACTAGTAACAGTTAGTATATTATTTGCAAATTATGATGTCCGTCAGCCATCCATGTTCTGACATTAAAGATATGCTAATTTTCAAAATAATGTAGCCTGTATGAAAACAATGTTTTACAAATCTCTAATTGCATAATTTAAGAAATCTCATCCAATTGATTATTCCGCTAACTGAATGGTTGAAGACAGGTTGGAGATTAAAAATGTTGGCTGGTTCAATTTTTATTGCCCGAATAGAGAATGATATCATCATTCGGCATTAAAAATACACCTGAACTAAAGAAAATAAAATCAGTATATAATTATTTCAGATTTCGACAACAGTCATCGTTGCGGCGGTTAATTTGAAAATGAATTCCTGTGAACTTCAATGTTCTTTCTAAAATCGATTGCGGAGGTAAAATTGGATTAAAGTAAATCTCTTAGTGCAATGAAGAAACAATAACCGGAAGAAACCTAATTACTTTGTGTTTGTTGTTCACTAATTCATTCTGTTGGAGAATACGCGCCGTACTTGAACAAAAATATACAGGAATGTCTGTTAAATAATTTTTTCAATCCTGTTAAAAAATAGAAATTTTATAATATAATGGCTGTAGTCATGGAAATTTGATAGGGTAATATGATATCCTTTACAAAAAGTCTTTCGCTTGAAGTACGTAAAATGAGGAAAATTACATATATGTATAACGTTGCTAGGCAGGAATGAAATTATAGATAAGTTTATTATAGTTCTTGAGAGATTCTACAATCAATTTCTGTTGTCAAATACTACCTATTTTTAATCTTAGGTTGTGTAAATGCCTAAAAATCATCAATATGATAATTTTTTTTTGTTACAGAAAAGTGTCATTTTGACTCATATCCGGTGGTCTTAGTTGAAACGGTCATGGGATCAAAATTGTAAGGAATCGAATTTCCAATCGAACGTGTATCCTCAGAATATTTCTAAAATCCTTAGATTTCGAACTACAGGGGTCTAGAGTTGGAGCGGTTTGAAAAAATGAGGTTTTTGTTTTAGCTTGGTGGTGAATGGGGGGGGGGGGTTGGTCTTTATACCAAGTCTGGGTGAGGTAAGGTAATAAGTCCTTACTCATTTCTTCCTATTGAGTACGGACTTTGATAAGAGGCGGAAGACCACCGAAAAAAAAACCTTCTAAAAGATGAAAAACGGAGGTTTGTAGAATTATACAGTATTGTGGTTATTAAAGATAGTTTAGTTGAACACTTTTACCTGTGATGAATGCCATTATCAAATACATAATATTTTATTTGCCTTTACAAATCAGCAATTACTGATCATTAAAATTTATCTGACGCGACAAATAAAACTAATTTACGTATGCATCGTATCGACGATTTAAAGAAGTTTATTGTTTCCCAGGAAATTAAATCTCTGTCAGCAATAAGTAAGTTAAGATAGGAAATTTTAATTTTAAAAAAAATGTAGTATTATAGATGAAGAATATAGGCAACCCGCATACAAATTCGGTTCTTGATGCGTGTATGAGTCATTAAAACTTCTCCGTAAAATGTTTTTCACTTTTTTCACATATATAACTTCGGTATATTAAAATAATTGAAGGTCATGGTCAGATTCGTATTCCGAGGAAATTCAGACCGGTAATTTGGACGCCTATAGCTGTGGCAGAGATATTCATAACAGTTTTATTCTAACATTCAAAGGATTGGATAGATGAACCGTAAATATTTAAAAATGAAAGTATTGTTGTGTCTCAGTCAGCTAGAATCATTCTAGAAAATACTTGTTTCAGTAAGAAAGTCCAATAAATTAAATTAGTTTCCAGATAATGTAAAGATAATGAACTAATCATATTTCAAATAATGTTAAAACAGTTTGGAAAACGTGAAGAAATATTACAGTTAAAAACGTACGTAGAGAAATGAATTCCAATGAAATTCCTCCTACCACCTTTGACAGATGGGAAAATATTTATTGGAATGCTTTTGAAGAAGTTTGATAGTACTCGTGGGGAATTCGAAATCTCAATAATAAATGACGAAGTGGAGACATGAATTCTAACATTTATTTCCTATAACAGTAATTTTCCTACTTATATTGTTGTTCCCGGATTATTTATATAGGATGGAATAACATGTGTAGTTTATTATAATAGATATTATTTCATTAAATGAACGTCGGATTTCATCTAGTTCTCGAAATGTCTGCTAAAGGTTCAAAAATGGTATTCCATTCCAATAATTTGGTTAAACTCTGCTGACATTACAATAGAATGTTATGACAGATTTTAGATTCATTTTGTGTACTCTTTTTTATCTAAATATTTTGGAAATTAGTCTGATATTGAACAACTTTTTTCCATTTCGTATTTTGTTTCGTTCCATCGACGATACAATTCTCGTCTGATACTAAGCTTGCAATAAACCATTACATCATTTTTATATAACTATTAACGTTTCATCCTGTTCAAAATTACAGTTAACATAATAATGGCGTTTTGCGAAATGTTTTATGAGTGACGTGTTAAACTTGTGAAAGTAAGTAACGTGTCTATATTTAAAGAAAAATAATCCTGATAAGCTAGTAGCATTAAGACATCATATTGTATTTCCTACTAAGTATAAGTATAAAATGTTAACTTGTATAACTCCATTGTTATTCAACTTATCAGTATTTTTGAAGAGGTTGAGTTGGGTAACGGCAATTATGAACAAAGGCCGGGAAGGATTATATTAAGGACTTCTTTCAAGTTTGTATTGTTTTGTGATGGATTTATTTTTCATCACAGGAAAGCACAAAATCCAGAAATAATTAATTTCTTGGCAATTACTCCATTTTGTGCTATCCAATGAATCGCTTCTAAACTCTCAACTGAATGCGAAGGTTGGGGAGAGAAGCGAGTGATAGAACGAGAGAACGGGCCAGCGAATGCAGGACGGAAGAATTCGTGTAATTGTTTTTCATTAAAATAGCACGAGGATTGAAAGACAGTATAGAAGAAAGGCTTTTCTTCGATAGAACGATAGTTCAAAATTTATACTTTACAGTTTTCAATGATGTTCTAACGTAATTGTTGAATTTAAAATAATCATTTTACGAATATTAATATTTTATCTGATGTGTAATAAAATAAATATGAGTTACTCAGGCTATTTTAAATTAACAAAAATAGAAAGACAGTACATTTCTTCCATTTGGGACTTCATCAGGTGAAAATAATAAAAGCAAAATATGAGAGTAATAATTAGTTTTTTGATCAACATTTAAATTGAATATTAGTGATTTATAATGTTTAAGCTAGTTATATATATAATTGAAGTCATTCCCTTAAATAAAAAGTTTTTTAACCACGAAATAAGATGTATATTTATCTATTGTAGTGGGACGAATCATTCTTATCGCGGATTCCACGGTCATTTTCCTTTTTGGATGGATGCATTACGTAAGACGTTTGCAATTTAGGTTATTAAATTCGGCAACGCAGGAATGCTGACATAATGTGGATATGTCAGCTGTCCTCGATATTTCTGAGCCATGACATCTAGCACACGTTTTAAATGCCTCACACTCCTGGTTTTTAGCAAACTGGAGTACTTTCTAATCTAACAGTATTGGATTCCTTTCTTCTTTCTTACAGTGTATAATAGTGTGTGTAATTATATACATATCTAAATTTCATATTTGTGTTGAACATCAACCTTCCGATTCTTACCTGATCAGACTCAGGCGAACTCACACTACCAAAACCGTCCTAATCTGTAATGCATGAGTATATATTATTTCATATTGAAAAGGGTTATAAATTATTTTGAAGATTATGATATTTTCTCCTATCAATGTACTGATTAATATACTATATATATATATATTGACGTTGATAACCATATGCATTAGAAAATTTATATGAAGTCCGATACTTCTTTATTACATTAGATATTTTTCTGTATACGAAATATATACGACTTTTTTCATGAAATAATGAAAGCAAAACCTGTGTAAAATATGTATGTACCATAGTGTAAAAGATAAAAATTTGTAAGTGAATTTAAATTTAATTTGTACTCTAAAAGTAACTGAATTCAAATATGTAATTTTTAGCAGGAACTGCAAAAGTCTCGACAGTTGGGGACAAAATATCTTATTTTGAATTAAAATTCTTTTGTTTCTTACTTTTGGCCATAAATTGTATTTCATTTACAATATTAAGTCAGATTACTCATTATTTTATTCAACTGGAAATGGATGTCGTGATCCTAAAAAAGATGCAAGATTCTCAGATTCGTGTTACTGATGAATAAAATAAGAATGACAGAATATGTTATACTTTTCTAAACATTATCTGCAAATACAAATCTATACCTTGATTTAATAATTTGATACCATATATATATATATATATATATGTATCTCAGCTTATATATCTTTCGGATCTTTATAAATGCAGACAATTTACATAAAAGTTTAAATAAAATCAAGAATTATCACTAACAATAAATAACACAACGGTAAACCTGTAAACAAACATCAAAACACACTAAACACATTAAGTTTTGCTATTGCGAAAGCAGCGGTAATTGAATACGAATTAATGTCTATCTATCAATACTGTATAAACACGTCCGTCCAGTCCAGTGGTTGACAAAGAAGTGAGAATAATAGAGCTTATGATCGCTTCACGGGAAACCTTATAACTCCCAATTGGTTTTGAATATGTCTCGCTTTCTCATGTTTACACCAATAGATGGAGTGATATTGCTCGACCATCCTCTCTCTTTTATGCTCCCTAAATTATGTTTAGAATAACATAGTAAGTGGGATGACTGATATAGGAACGCCTAATAGGACTTACAACTCTCAGTTGGTTTTCACGCTGCCCTTCGAGCGGCAATTCAATGGATTTATAAATATTTACATTGATGTATTCTGAACTCTGCAAGGTATAGAAATGAAACATACACGAAACTTTAAGTTAAAATTCCTGTTTCAATCCTTAAAATTTACATTGAAATCCGTTGAGCCGTTTCGTATAACAGATCAAGAATATTGGAAATTCGAATGCGCGGATGTAAGACAGCCTTCCCGTAGAATTTTTACGTATTATGAGGTATTAGAACTTTTCCTTTCGAAATTTAAAAATATTTCTTTTATACAAAACGTGTCCTGACAATAACGAACACAGCAAAAAATAATTATCCAATTTCATGCAGTCGTTCGGACGTTATGCGCTTACATACATTACGGCGATTCATTTATATATATATGAATATTTATTTATTACAAAAATCGGCTACCAATTGTAGGATGTTTTAATTTCGTCATTACAATTTATGTACTTAATTTTGAGCTTTTGATTTAATTAGTCATCATCGTCTATAAAGTAATGTGAATGCTGTTACGGATTATTAAAAACTTGATTATGTGCTATTGTCATAACTATAAGTATGAGGCTCATTCGTGGTAGAGCATATGACGTTTATAGCCACTACAATATGTATTATAATATAATGTAAAGACATTAATTTAGCAATTTCGTTAACCATAAAGAAAACCCCTTAGCTGAGGTGAATGTTGTAACGATTATTTTAGATCGCCAACATTAGTTAACAATTGCATCCAGAAAGCTATGACTTTGGTCCACGTGTCCAGCAGTTATTTCCCCAGAGTCCGGTGCATATTTGCATTTTGATTGCATCTTGGTCAGCCAGCAGATGGCAAGAATATGCGGAAAAAAGAACTGCTACTGCTTCCATTTAACACATCTCTAACTAATCTTACCGATAATGTTAATCAAGTGGCTGCTATTTTTATCTGCACATGCAATGTTTTAAAAATGAGTTAAAATAATTATGGTTTTGACAAGTCAGGTCATTATTGAACAAATAATTTTCGTGTAACGAGGTGATACTATAGGATTATTTCAAAGCTTCTTATTGTGTGTTATGAATTTCAAGTGAATCGTTTAGTTTAATGGTATCTTTCAGTTCAAAGACCCTAGAATTTTAATATTACGGAAAAGGTAATTTACATTGTATCAATCTTAAAAAGTTATAGAATGTTATCAACCATTTGGCTTTGTTTCTCTTGATAACTCTCATATGTAGCTGACTTCAACTGCTAAAATATACAGATATTATTTACAACGAGAAGACCGGGATTAGGACTGTTGGAGGATCGATACGCTGACCACGTGTCACTCCAAATTCGGAATGTGTCATGAAATATGACAGTCCGCAGTCGACTCGGTAGGCCCAGGCCCTAAATGGGCTGTAGAGCCACGGAGAAAAAAAAATTACCAATCAAAAAATTATAAAACCCTACAGTTTACTGAAAGTCGCTACCAAATATTTTCAGCAATATATATTGAAAACCTGCACGTGTATTGAACGTTATTTTGATAGCTTTCACATTGTTTATGATTTTTTTATAAATCGTATTTTAAATATCCTTAAATTTCCCTCTCCCTTAACGTCACTACGTACAATTACGTTTCATCGAACAATGTTATATAATTTTACTGGCCAAATTTACAAATTATTTCCTAGCTCAAGGATCTAATTACATTTTACAGGCACACCTGAAGGACCTTGAAGATCAGAATTAATTCTAACTCTAAATTAACTTTATTGTAAGCCGGCTCGAATCCAATTAAACACGTGTCAATCGATTTCATCTATTTAAATTTAACTAAGAGAAGGAGAGGTATTTAACTAACCGTTAAGTATGCAATAATCGTTTGAATTGTTTTGGGTATATCTAAAATAAAAATGATGTTTATTGGAAAAAAGTATTTCAGTTTTTTATGCTTTCGTAAGTATCGGAGCATTAATCACGCAAACAGATTATAAACTCTTAATTACTCAATTCCTATACTAACGGGGAATGTTCAGAAAAAAAAGTGTACAGTGACCATAACGGGCTGTAGTATTTTTCTTTTTGAGAGTTGGCAATACTAAATGGTAGAGAGCTATCTCCTAACAGATCCAGCAATACAGGAACACGTAAACTCACGCAGTAGTGTGTAGTTGCGTGAAAATGTTTGGTAATAAATGTCATTAAATGTGAGCCACATTTGTGACCCACTTCCTACTCGCGGAAGAAATAACGCCTACCGAAATATATCCACGAATCAAATCACTTTACTCTTTACGCGCTTGCCACAGAGGCGTCACACCAATTACCCATCTGTCAGACAATTCACAACCACAATTTTGGGCAACAAAAATCATGGTCTCAGTGTTTTGGGATCTTTTTGGTAGAATTTATGCCTCACGGGGGACATTAATCAAAATAGGTATTAAAATTGAGCAATTAAAGAAGCTTTAGACTATATCAATAAGCAATTTCCTGATGGTGCTATTTTTTTAAAAAAATCTATAGATGCAACCTAAGAATAAAATATACGATATATTAATCTCATATCAAACCATAACTCTTTTGCTTTGCAGTATTCGCAATTTAATTCGAAATTTAATTTCCCGTGGAAAAACATACTTATTATAGTCCTATATTTCACTACACTTTTTTCATAAAATCATATATAAACCGGAATTTCCGGTGTATGAAGTGAATAGGACAAGATTGGTGAATGACTGGCTGTAATATTTTATCATAATTGATCAATTAGACGATAGGCAAAAGCTACTTGAATGACTCCGTTTTTAATAAGCACTTGTTGGAAAATTTTGTACCAGTTCTTGACTGATACACGACGACTGAAAAATTGGTACAAAATTAATTAAAAATTTTTTACTTGATTAGTTTATCTTACCGTGGTATTCTTTTATCTGAAAAAGTTCATGACAAAACATACTCAGGTACATGTTAAGCACTCATATTTTTGGCGCTGTTTTACAAAGCATTTTGCACTGTGTCCGTAGAGTAATTTACTTAAATGCGGATGCTTTACTGTTTTATAATAATTAACTCCATAATTTAATTTGTCAGTTTCAACGCGTCTGAGTTAATTTGATGGTGTTGTTGAAATTGCAATTATTATCCAATGACCATAAAAAAAAACAGGATGCGTATTTTTCCCCTCATTACGTAAATTTTTGTGACACCTGAACATAAAACCCTGAATATTGACAAATCGTGGAAAACGAATTGTTCTCCCTATGAACGGATTGCCGCTATAACAGGTTCAGTTGGCGAATTCTGATCAGCACTACGGATGGATCCGCCGCGCTTTATTGCTCCAAGTAATTACATTTCTGCAGGGATATCAGCTCAGGTCTGGATTAAATTTACTACCGCTCCAGCATCGGGGGCTCTGAAACGAGTCAATTTTTCCGTAACTCGGTTTAAGGAAATATCACACAAGATCTTTATTGTGTTACATCTTGCGGACGGGAAGTCTACAACGTTAGTGACACTGAAATGTTTTCATCTCACGACGTGTATTCATTTCTGGTCGACTTGAATTTATAGGTCATAATATTAAAATTAAATTTGGTTTAAAAGGGACTTACATACATACTTTGCTTGAAGTTTTGTGGGATCATAAAATGGGTACATGGGTTTTATCCGATGTCTTATTTTATTGGTCTTCAAATTTTGTAATGAATCGAGACCGTAAGCTGCTATACTCCTGTAATACGCTTGATATGGACGATAAAAGCTTTATATTCGAACTAACAAGGAACATATTCAACAAAGGAGAGGTAATATAATTTATTTATTATATTATTCTGTTGAATAAATATTCATTGTGTTTCTTGTCCCACGTTCTCAGTCTTTATCATGCTGTCACAATTTAAAACTGAATTTATTTATTTTTTAATTTAGAAATATTTTTCACTCCCTACAATGGTTGATAAATAATTTATTTTGAAAGAAACTCCTTTTATAATATCGGTCTAACAGATAAATATTACAGAAAACCGTATAGGTTGAAGTTGGTTGCTAGATTTTCTTCTTACAATATACATTACGAATTTATGAGTAATACGTACTCTTTTCGTTGATTCTCCTCCAGTCTTAACCCCAGATTGCTTGGCCATGGCACACATATCCTGAGCCGGAATTCAAAACTATGTCCTCTGTGATGTGAGGCAATGACCATATAACCACTGCATGCTAGTGTTTTGTTGTAAATTTAATTTAAGTGAATATTTTTACATTCAATTGTATAATTGAGACTGGAATTACTGCGTTCGGTATCAAATTAGTTAGACTTAAATTGAAGAACAAATTAAAATAGCATACTATACGACGGTGACTACAGAAATAATATGTATTTGAAAATGACATTTTCAATCTACACTTTCCTAATTATACACCGTATAGATATATCCTTTAGAAACAATTTTTGTTTCTATTTTCAAGTAATCCTCTTAGGCGACCTGAAAATTAGGGTAAAAGAATGAACCAGTATGCTTGAGCCACTGTTTGGCAGCATTCACTAAAGAGGCATGATCTTGAAACATTGTTCCACGGAGTCAGTCCTTCAGTTTACGAAATGGATGATAATTGCAATGAGGGCTGTAAGTTGGGAGTTCAAGTGTTGTCCATTTAAGGTTTTTGAGTGTTATGTGGCTGTAAGGCGAGAGTTTCAGTGTTGTCCATTGAAGTTTTTCACTGTTATGTGGCCGTACGTTGTTGTGAAACAGCAAAACATCTGCCTCTCCCGTTGTGGTCGAACACTATTCAATATATCTTGAAGTTTATCAATAAGGTACAGGAGGACTTTTGATAATATACAAGGTTTCCAGCCAATTAAAACGTCCTCAAATATTTTACAAATAAATTTATTGTATCGTTATTAATTAAAAGTTTTCGGCCAAGTGCCATCTTCAATCTGTAATCAATAACCAACAGGCAGCCAAGTTACCACCATATTTTTGGAAGCAATTAATGTATGTATATTTGTCACTTACAATATACATGTCGGACCAACGTCCGACGTCAAACAGGAAGGAAACAAAACGTAAAGTCAACTTCACTAACAAGTTGAACGCTAGCACAATAGTTTTTACAGATGAAACATCCTCTCTCATCTCCAATCAGCGCTCAACAACCTAGAACAATGTTACAAATAATGGCGAATCAGCATCAACCCCACCAAATCAATAACCGTTCCATTCACACTAACAAAAACCTTCCTCCCCAAATCCACCTCTATTCATTAATCCCTACAAAAACAAAAATCACCTATCAAGGAATCATGTTTCATTCAATACTCTCGTGAAAACCTCATAATAATCTTCTCCTCTCCAAAATCAACCATCAATTCAGAACCCTATACCCCTCTTAAACAGACAAGCCCCTGTTACCATCAGCACCAAAATGCCTCCTATAAATCTCCATAATACAACCCACCTGGTCCTATAACTCGTCCATATGGGGAACAACAGCCAAAATCCATTCAAATAAAACAAAACATAATCCTATGCACCATTACAATCTCTCCCTGCTACCTTAGAAATTCCGTCATCCACCATAACATCAAATTTCACAAAGTAAACGCCGTTATCTCCAAATCCATAACCGTCCTAATTAATAGCGCCCTCAACCACCCAAACCCCACGATCCAGCAGTTCCATGACAATCCTCCTCCATCTGTACGCTTTCATCGGGTCAAATGAAATTTACCAACTGACCTTATCCTTCCCCCTGAACATTCAGATACATACTAACCCACCTTACCATCATGCCCGTAGACCACATCCTCATATATCCTCCAATAATCACTTCATTGCCTTTCAAATCTCACCCACCCACGTCGTATGCCTCTCGGATACACACACACAAAAACCCAACCCATCAGCTAAAGTAGGCTAACCATAGGACTGACCTACCTTCACGTTTACAAGCGAATTATATATACTATTTTATGTTTATATTCATTACTTTAATATTGTGCATACTAGATCAATTATTGTAAAAACTGAAAATTTTTATGATAAAAGCTTGTTATATGAATAAAAACAAATTACTCACCCCCGCCTCTTATCTCCGTCAGTATAACCATTTGCAACTGTTTGTGGCTTCCTTAACTGAAGTGATTTTATTTTATCCCTCCCATATACAAGCATATACTAACATTTTTTTATTCTTACTCCTTACTATTTACTTCCATATGACGTAGGGGTAATGGGCACCAATTATGGGAATTTAGTCAACAGAATCTAATTATAAGTAGTAGTGTAACCTAAATATAACAATAAAATCAATGAGTATGATTGAGGGTTTGAGTGTTGAGTGTTTTGTAAAACGGTTTCTGTAAATAATTGTTGTTTAGAATAAGGTTTAATATTAGAGGTTGCTGTTTGACGTCGGACGTTGGTTCGTATGCATAGAGATTTATATTTTAAGTAACAAATAAACATACATTCATTGCTTCATTAACTTGGCTGACATTGGTCAAGCTCCAATAGTTGTGTGGTAAGTTACTAGGTTTTTCTAAAACATTTTTGTTTTTCGCAAAAATCTAGAAGCTTATAAATATGAAAAGATAATGTTTGTAATTTTTTTTCGTGACTTATCGTTGAACGTAGTAGACTTTTTTAAGAGACAAAATTACACTTACGATAAATAAACATTTATGCTATATTTTATATACAGCGTGAACTAAATTTCCAGTTCTACCAAACTGTCCCAATATGGAATAGGGTAACATGGAAAAATTTTAAATTTATGTATACATTTTAAGAAAAAGGGGTTTAATGTTTATATCAGAATAATCAAAAAATTCAAATAAATCAAAAATATTAATACTACGAATTGCAGACGAATAAGTAAATTAGTAAAGGTAGAGCAAAGGGACTTGATATAAATAGTTATTCTCAATACCATTTTAATCTAGGAACTTACTATTGTAATCAGACATTCGAATTAAATTCTCCATGAAAATAAAAAAGGTCAATTCATTTTTCGAGTAAATACAAATCTAGTAGCATAGTGAATGAAAATTATAAAGTAAAATGTAATACATAATTTAAGCGAAGTAGAAGTAATTTAAGGTTTTATAAGTTGAGGTGGTTACTTCTCTATTTCGAATATATTTGGAGCAATTACTAAAAGAACTATTGTTCCAGAATCATGAATAACTTTGTGTTATCAACAATCATTTCACTTAATTCCATTATGGGTCGAATGAATTTATTTGTAGATTGTCAATGAAATGGAATGCAATCATCTAAATAACGTTAGAGGGACATCTTGTAACGCCTTCCACTGAAATCAGATTACGTTGAAATACAGCAATTCCAAGTACTACAGTCACTTTACCCAATCAAATCTACTAATTCAGACTCTAAACACGCTTAAACATCTTGCAGCTAATGGTTTAATGGTTTGAGATGGAATGCTATTGTGTTATTTCAAATAAAAGCTTAAAGAAACTGCTAGAATATTCAATAAAATTACTTAGTAAATAATACAATAAAATCAATGCAAAAATTATTTAATTTAAAGAATATTTTTAATTTGGCTTTAATCTTTTTAAATAGACGGTAAAGCGCACAAAATTTTGAAGCATTGATTCACATTGATATCAGCTACGCGATGCCACTAGTTTATATATATATTCGTCTGGATTAGGAGTTATAATATACTAATTCAAAATATACATATGACCTAAGATTCTCGAAAATTCTCATTTAAATTATTCCGTCTGTATGTTTCTCTCGAATAGGTTCCGAAACAGCTCAACGGATTTCAATGAAAATTTAAGTCTCTAAAAACAGGAGATTTAACTTAAATATTAGTGCATATTTTATTTCAATATATTGCAGAAGATATTAATATAATAATTTATATAATTCAATATAAATATTTCTTTTTATAATTGCATTTAAGTCTCCAAAAATTAAATGTGGGTTGCCTATACTCTTGATCTGCTTATGCTCCGAAACGTCGTAACGTATTTCAATGAAAATTTCAGGGAGAATAAAATAATGTTGTTGAAAAACCAAAGGCGTTCTTACGGCACTTTCTTCCTGCGTTGTTATTTCTATCCGAAATATTGATTTAATACTAACTCTGCAAGAGTAAAAAATATGTATTACAACATATGTGTATGATTTTGGAATTTTAATCTTACAAAGTTCTTCTTATATTCTCTGGTAACTCTGAGGTTTCGATTTACGTCCAGACAAAAGAGTATTTTATACTTTTATTAATATTTATAGTAATTTGTTAGTTATCATAGAATTCTGGGATTAGATATGTAATTGCTTGTTAGACATCCATACAACTAAATCTATCGAGATGTCTCAATTGTAAAAGGAAAGATTTTTAGTGGAGAGGAATAGGGTATTATCCTCATTTAGTCATATTCAAGTGAACATGTAATACACCGGCATTTTTGAGTATCAAGTTGCGGTGCTGGTTAAAAGAAATACGTTTGGCTGTCGAAAGTACAAGAATTCATTGTTGGCCAACCAGACAAGTTATGAGTTGTCTATATCAGCGACTGAGAAGATTAGTGGGGGACGCGGTGTGCACTGAAGTAATAAAGTTTTCGGTCTGGGAAGTCGACGACCATCGTCCATAAAGTATAAAAATTCTGATAGTGAAAGAGCGCAGTTTTATTTTACGTAGTAGCAGTCATCAATAAATTTTGATTTCACGATTGAAATTCAGCCTCCTTCAATGCAACAGAATGTGGGCCAAATAATCGTAACGCTACACATCTATAGTGATTTAATTGCATATACAGCTCAAGTACTGTCTATGTTGCAATTAGCCTGCCCAATATTCAAACATATGCAAAGAAAGGTATTTCAGGAAGAACACATTAAATTTTTAAACTATTCTTTGTGAATAATTTAAATAGATTGTTTCTGAAATAAAAAATTACAGTTAAATCAATTGTTTACAAATACTAAACAGTATATTTAGGAATAGTAATACCAAATGCCAGGTATAGAATCTGTCGACCAACTGACAATCTTTCTATTACTGTCTACCTTTGATTAAGTTTTGATTAACGTATACTATGTTATAATTTGTGTATCATTTATTAATCGTCACGTCATAGTAAACAACCCAGAATATCTGGTTCACTACCGTTATGCTAATGCTATTTGAATAGGTCCATGAATGAATTTAGCGTTTGAAGGATGAATTTGGCTACTCCTTTACACGTCAGTGGTGACGCTGTAGCTAATACTAAGACGTACCAATTATAAATGTAGTATAGTTGTATCTCAAAATCCCTTATAAAATAAATTCGGCTTATTGACAGATATTTATTCACAACAAATATTTTGAGTTACTTAAATATTAATATTTATTTTACAAATAGAGCAATAATAATCTGTTGATCGTCAGCCTCGTTTCATATTTAGTCAGGCTAACGTGGAAAACTTGATAATAATTCTAATGCAGAAATTTATCATCGAAAACTACGATTCTTAAACTTCGCTACATCAACCTATCATTTAATATATTCCATCGTTATCGATATAGATCTACTCAAATATTTTAACTTTAAAACAGGCCTCGAACGTAATTTATTCTTCGTCTTCCAATGGCTCAACAGCCCTATTGAGGGCCTAGGCCTACCGAGGCGACTGCGGACTGTCATCTGATGCGATTAATTCCGAATTTTTTTGGGGTGATATGCGGTCAGTGTATCAATTCCCCATCAGCCTTAATCCCGGTCCTTGCGACCATGACGACACAAACATCCAAGCCCATGCCAGGATTCCAACCCGGGACCCCTGAGTTGTGAGGCAGCAACTAGAGGCTAGCCACTACACCACATGAGGTCGGCGAACTAATTTATATTCATCCGAATTACGAATATAACTATGCTAAACTCACGGTTGTTACCCTTCTGGTTGTCATTTATTTATCCAATGATATTAAATATTAAAACTTTCAATTCGTAAAATTTGAATAAATAATATTTATTTAACGTACAATTTAAAATGCATTATAGTTTCACAATATCAGATACAAACACAATATCCAGCTTCCCCACAACTAAAGACTCTTCTCTCTCTATTATAAAATCCTTGCAGAAGTATTTTTTTTAACCTCGGGGACGGTCACTACCCCGACTAATACAGCTCGGTGATATGGCGCTTGCAAACATTATTATTTATAAATAATTTATTTCTATCAAGAAATATCTAAGTAGACAAAATTTGTTCGGTTGTTTTGAACACATTTTATTTACCTGAAAGATATTTATGTGGCAGCTCAGTATTCCTTCTGTTCATGGATCTCACAATTGAGACTTTCATGTATGGTAAATACTTTCTTCTGAAGTTGGAAGGATAAAGGATACTCACCAAAACAAAACGCATTATAGTCACATAAATAATAAGAAAATTTATTTAGTGTCAATCAATCAATCAATGTCATATATAATCTCTCTGAGATCAAAGCTAAATATCGTACATTATTTGTCTATTTTAATCTCAGATAGTACAATTATTTGAGTTTCATGACAGAATACGTGACAAATAGATAATAATTTTATTCTTCTTTTTCATTGACGGTACTGTGGTGTTCATTGGTTACACCATCAAAATATTGTTGTACATTCAAACAAACAATAATAATGTATTTAATTTGAATAGAAATATAACTCAAATTAAGTTATAGTGGAAAACATATAATTTACGATATCAATTTAATCATTAGCTCAGTCGGTAAAAGCAAAAATAATAAATCTACGCAGCTTCTTAAATGGCTGCTACCGGGAACGCGGGTGACGAACGATATAGTTGAAAATTAAATTCGCGAATCAGATGAGAATGGTTTGTGTGGAAAAACCGAGGTAAATTGCCGTTACCGGTTGTTAACGCCTGATGACGTCGTTCTTCGTTTTTGTTCGTATGCCGGTTGTTCCTTTGCTGGGTCACGTCTTCTTCATATTAAGATTCTCTAGTGCCTCTCCTTCAGATCAAATGTTGTCTTTTTATTTTCTGTACTCCCACCAAATGAATCTCCTTCCTTAAATGTGCAGAAACTAAATTTTATACATGTCGCCTTGTTCTGCCACTGCTTCGTCTCTCCCTAGCGTCTCTCTCCGACAGCCTCTCTGCAACAACTGTTTAATCTAATCTCTTCCAGGCCATCAACAATGTTGCAGCCAACAATGTTGCAGACGGTGACGTTTTCCCGCCTACTCAGCCCCACCAAGCCATTCTCGTCTTCCGTCCTGTATACGTAAATAACAAAAACTAAATTATTTTTGCTTTACCCGACTGTAAGGGTCATGCATCACCACAGTACAGTACTATGTAAAGTCTTGTCCAAAAACCTTGACGGCTGCCAGAGTGTCGCCTTCTTGTTTCACATTGTAGAGATGTTGTAGTGGTATGTTGTCATCATTCTTGGCGACAGACTTAACGCCAGTTTTTATGACATGACGACCAAAAACATCCGTGCACTTGCCATTACTCGAACGCGAAAAGTGAAGTGGCGACGTAATAATTAAGGAGACCCTAATTTCATAGTGATCATACGAAATTTTTCATGATATAGAATATATTAAAAAATATAATTCGGATCAAATGATATGGGTATGGTTTATAATTATTATCTTTCTTAAAATTTCAAAGGGGGAAACATATTTTTATCACTTCATCATACTAGACGTCAACTAATTGAAAGGAGCAAGGGTCTGATGCATGTGGGCATCTTTAGAGAGGCGTGAAGGGGCGATGGGAAGCCACTTAGGGCAGCACTCTGTAGCCTGCCAAGATCACGTGCGAAAACCAGGAGACATTGTGTGAGCTCGTGTGTCAATATTTACGGTCGAGATGGCGGTGGGGCGGGCACAGCTAGCTAGGCGTCCCGCGAGACAATCAAGTGCTTCCCAGGAGCTGGACCCCAATATTGCCTCAGCTACGGCCAAGGGCAATTTATGTGAATTATCAATCACAAACTGACCACCGATAATTACGGGACGTGAACTTTGATGGCTTGTGTATTAAATATTTTGATCAAATTTAAGGCTTCTAACATTTTTAGATCGGGCATTTGTTTTCGACGTTGACCTTTCGAGCACATCAACACATTCACTTCTAATTTAAATAATTATTATAATCTTTCTACCATATATATGATAACTTATTAATATTTTATGTACTTTATTTTCTTGTACCGCTAAGTTTATTTAATGTTAGAAGCATTCAATTATTTTTATTAAGAAAATTAATGCCACTGGTTTTTAAGAATCCATCATCATACTAGGCTGAAATCAACGGCATAACGACGACGCTTCGTCGCTGCCATTATGCTACCCGCAATACAGTAAACTGCGTCTGTAGTACGTAACTTCAAAAATCAGAGAATAAACATAATCAAACTGATATTGCCTTTGAAAAAATAATTCACACCAATATATTTCAATATTCATTTTCCTCTTTGCAAGGGAAACTTCTAATTAAATGGTACTGTATGATACACGCACTGAATTTATTATATAAGAGTAATGATTAATCCTTGAATTTATTAGTTGAGCTATCGTTGGTATTCTTCATTTACTATGTAAAGGAAATATATTGAAATCAGGAAATAAATATATAATATAAGCATATTAAAGTGTTAAACTTTTCATTTAGTGACACAAACACATTTTCCTTTCTTTATATTTCTTGCCTTGGAAAATGATAATATTTTTCGAACCACTTTCTGATTTCTACATTTCTTTTAAACTTTATCTTTTATGTTTTAAAGTACATACCCTTACTAAATTTTTCCTTAAAGAATAATGCGAATTAAGTTCTATTAATAATTAATGATAGTGAATGTATTTCTCATAAAGAGTTAAATTTTGTTTTATAAACTTAAGAATTTACAGAGGTAAAATATATTCGTTATCAAATATCATATTAAAGTTATTTTTCAACAATGAAATAATTAAAGTTAAATTCAAGATATGGCTAAAAATTTAATAATGCAATAATTGCATTGATAGAAATTCATACAAACAGTTCTCTGATTCCGAACAGAATGGTTCGAAGTACTACAATGAAATGAAAAGTCGCACATATTGAAAAAAATGTTTACATTAAGAAGTATTTTAAAAACTATTTCTATCATACGATAGCACCTGCGGCGTTATCAAAACAATGCAGGCGCCATTTAGGTGTGTACTTGTCACTTGACGTCTGTAGTATTGCGGAGTTGACAGCTTCGTAAAAATATTGTGTTCACAAGTGAAACCAGTGTTAATTGTTGTAGATTGATTTTCCAGTAGTTCATATCATCTACGTGAAATTTCCGGATGTTACATTACCCAATAATACGACGATAACCAGATTAGTCGACCGTTTCTGGGAAATATGATCAATTGAATACAATGTAAATGTGCGTTACGTTTACTTATTTTTTTAAATTACAGATATTAATTTTTTTGGTTATAAAAATAAAGGAGAAATAAAGCTCACTCAATCAAATTTTCGTAATAATTTAATGTACTCGTATATTTGTTGCTATCGTGTCATTTATTATATTCGTACTTTAGGTCTCACATTTAGCGTGAAAATTCAGTCCAAGTGTTTCTTTCTTTCGTTATTATTCCTTTTGCTCCGTTGAGTCGGAAGGACCGTCCTGAAGGCACAAATAAAACACAAAAGCTTGCGAGAGGCGGGAAATCAAGAGCGGCGCGCCTGGCGTTCCTGCAGCTTCGCTACAGAGGTAATTTGAAGCCAGTAACGATCGATTGACAATTTTTAATAACACTGGCTGTGGGAGCAGTAATTAACCTTGGTTAACTGAATCTCCGCGCAGGGCGACTTCGTTATGCAAGCCATTAAACCGTGTATCAGAAGCTATACGCTTTCACTCAGAGAGGGCCAAGTTTAAGCGCACGAAAAAAAAGCTGCTATGAACAAAAGGAAACAATTCGTCTCTGTCATACGTTAAATATGCCTTTTACTGCTATTTTCTTGTTGATAATTTAGAAACGATTCATAGGTAATTTATTAGTATCGTCAAGTTGTTTATCCTATATTTCGCTTCATTATGTTATAAAAATGATAATTGGTTAGTGTGTTATTTTCCAAGACAGCTAAATAAAGTTATAAATTATTGATTAGAATTGTTTTAAAAACAAAAAAGAAAATTAAATACTTTCATAGCGATTAAAATAAAAATAGAGGAACAAATATAATTATCATATATTTTAATTTTACAATAAATATACATTGTAAATATTTATTCATTATTATTTATATAGAATAAATTTTAGCACATATTAATGGAATAATTGGGTTTGTATAAAAGTTTTAAATTAAATCGGTAACTTTATGCAATAGGCACTTTTAGCAAATACCTACATATAATATACCACTGTAATCTGATAATGTTCTAAATTAAGAAATAAAATTGTGAATTTACGCTTTTATCGATTACGGTAATATAGAGTAATTAGGAAACTTATTCGTATAGCTGAATTGTGTGAATCACAAATTACATCATGAATATTTCTAATGCAAGTCAGGCAGAATTTACTGTCGCATACTGTGTTGTGAAACGGCTGTCTCAACGTATATCCTAAGCACGATTCTCCGACTAATTGTCATACAGTTTACAGAGCTAGTGAAATCATGTGAGACCAAGTAATATTTGTTACTTTCCGTATCGAAAATTTTATGAAGAACTTGCAATTCACCCGACAGGGGTAATCACATGGTAAGCATGTGGAAAGGAATCATCTAATTTATCATCTTTATGCTATTATGGACTGACATTAACTTTGATATTAAACATTAGAATATTTTCTAAATAGTATTTTGCCGCAATGTAAACTACTATTACAACCAAGGTAATGCAGATGGGAACACAAAAGATATATAATCTTGCATGCATTATTATTTAACTCTCAACGTCTAGGAATGAGAGTTAAACGAGAAGACAAATATACAAATATATTGTAGAACTACAAGAATTTTTTTAAATTATTGCAGAGTACATAGAAAAATATGGCCAGTCAACGATTCTATTTTCATATTTATAAAATATTCTTTATTTATCTTACACCATAAAATACCATAAAAGCATTACTGTAACCTTTAAAAGAAATATGTTGCAAAATATATAACTGACAAAATATGTTGTTGTGGCCTGATGCAACCCTCCACGTGCTAGAATTTTTATTTTCGCATAACTACCACATCGTCCCTAATCTGCTTAGTGCATTATCATCCTAGGCCTTCACACTTCTCTCTAATACCAATTTTAAAAGATCCACATGTCTTAAAACGTGGCCTATTAATCTATCTCTTCTCTTTGTCAACGTCCTCAATATTTTTCGCTCTTCGTCTATTCTATTTAGAACGTCCTTGTTAGTTACGTAACCACCCATCTGATTTTAAGCATTCTCCTATAGCACCACATTTCAAAGGCTTCTATTCTTTTCATTTCTGCAACTCCTGTCGTCCCCCATATCGCACCCACACTCCTTAATAACATTTTTAGCTACAATTTCCTAATATTCACACTTATATTACCCGTAAGTAAATTTCTCTTTTTTGCAAAAGACTTCCTTGCCTGTGCTATCCTACTCTTCACGTCTACTACACTTCAACCATCGTTATTATGCTTCCTAAGTAGCAGAAATCTCTAACTTCCGTCAAAATATCTCTTCCCAATCTAACATTCATTGTTATTCCACATTTTGCCTTACTACACTCCATTACCTTGGTTTCGCCTCTATTAATACTCATATTGAACTCTTTCACCAGGACTACGTTTATGTCATTTATTATAGTTTTCAAGTCTTCTTCTCACTCCCCGTAACCTCTAAACGTAGGATTTTTATTTCTTCTCGTTGCAGTATGATTTCTTTTTCATATTCCGTTTTAACTTTCTTCGTCACTTCATCGTTAAGTTAAAGAGCACAGGCGACTGGCTGCATTCTTGTCTTGCTCCTTTCTTAATTTCTTCTTTCTTTTCTTTATCTTCAATTATAATTAGCGCTGACTGCCTTCTGTAGAGGTTATGTATAAGCCTTCTTTCTCAATGTTTTTTTCCTGTCCTCTTCAAAAATAAAACTGACAAAACCATTTTGAACGTGATTATAAAAATCGAGCTACTTTAAATTATAATGAATTAATTTATGACATTATAAAATTTTGAAAATTTAGACTGTACCGTTTATTTAACTGATATTTTATCTATCCTGGATAGGGAAATATTCCATTACCATCTCTGGAATTTCATTTTTTAATGCCAAATATATCATGTCCTGATTATTAAACATTTTATGGTATGTGAATGTGTAATTCATGAATGAGTTGAATTACCGTGACTTTTCTTTACGTCACTCGTGGAAAAGGAACGCTTGTTTATAAGCAGGAAACATTTTATATTCCCCGCTGTAGAAGGAAATTCTTCCTTGCGTACTGCTCCCCCTCTTCTTTGTGTGTCAACGACTGGTGCAAACGAGAACCCCTTACAAAAGTGCCTAAATCTGCTGAATAAGCGGAGCCAGACACACGAGCACAAATTCTCCCTATATTCTCGAGACGTATGGATACTCTTAGACGTACATACACGTATTTCAACAGCCACATCCACTAACCAAAATATAGTTATTTTTTTGAAATTAATATTTTATTATTGTTTAAAAATTGGTTTAAACTAACGACATTTACTTCACAAACTGTGGAGGAAAAATCGTACGATTAATTAACTATATTATCATTGTCTGTAAAACTGCACATCTGTACCAAGAATAAGGTTCATTTATATTTTCTTTCTTTTTTAAAGGATTATCCATGAATACATAATACATACAGGTAATCCAAATAATGGAAACATTTTTATTTATGAAATGGTTTTCTAAATAACTGCTGATTAATTAAAATATTATTGGTAATAAATATACTTTCAATTATTTCTGGTTCTTGCTTAAAATTGTGACTACGAAATGCCTGTAGCACCTATATTATAAGGAGGCAGAAGTAGGGAGTGGCAAAATTTCGAGATACTGCGCTCGCCTTCAGGCGGTGATATTTAATCACGATCCGTGAATGTGATGCTGAGGAGATATAGAAACTTCTGTGGTTGTGGTACACTATAATACGATGTCCTACACTTTTCTACTACGCAGAATAATATATATATATATATATATATATATATATATATATATACATAATTCTGCTTTTAGAATTGCCCTATAAAACGAGCAACAAAAGTGTCGGGTTTTAAGCTGACAAGCTACATGATGGTATTCACGTAGTAGCAACTCACCTTTTCTTCTTCTTCTTCATTGGCTCTGCAGCCCATTAAGGGCCTTAGCCTACCAGAACGACTGCGGACTGTAATTTTACATGACACATTCCAAATTTGTAGTGATACGTTGTTGGCGTATCGACTCTCCGTCAGTCTTAACCCCAGTCTCCGTGACCATGACGACACAAATATCCAAGCCCATGGCAGGATTCAAACCCGAGACCTCTGGGTTGCGAGGCAGTGATGCTGACCGCTAGACCACAGGAAGTCTCAATCTATTATTAAGGACCCTACTTGGCATTGTCTAAAAGTGATTCAGGGAAAACCCTAGATAGGTCGGTCCCACGCCCATCCTATGTCGGGAAAGGAGACTGTTGCGTCCCCGTAAAACTTCCTTCTCTGTGAATTAGTTAGTTAATGCTAAGATACTAAAGGCAGACTCCTCTGGGGGTAAAGATTTTACTATACTAAAATACAAATAATTTTCATTGTAAATTCTTATTTATATAATAAGCATAAAGTCTCGTGCTAAATGCATTATCAAATTACAATTGTACTTCAATTTTGGATTTAAACATATTTGAGAACAAATACAATTTATTGATAAAAATAATATGCGATTGTAATATAAAATCTAATTATTTCCTTAATTTTCACATATACCTATTTGTATCTTGTATTAATCGTTAAATATTGTATCAAGCAGAAAAAGAATCTTTTTCATAATCTTCAGTAATATTTATTTCTTCAACTATAACGACTTCGACATATTCATTCCGCAATGTCCGAAATTTTACAGGAATTAATTTAAACAATTTTCAAACTCAATTATAAAAGTTTGATATGAAATTCTTAGTGGAACCATCTATAAAAATCTTATTTCTACATGCGTATGCGTCAGTCATCAAATTTACTGAACTTTACAAGTGCATAATTTTATTCATTTTAAATTCCGACAGTAAAGAATCATTACGACTATCTACAAACCTTTATATATGAAGAAATAAATATTATTGGAGATTATTGAAAAGTTTCTTCTACTACTACTTCTATAATTACTTTTTATTATTTACTTTTAGACTAGTGTAATATCCAACAATGATTGATTAGTTTTATAAAATGTGTAATTCAATTCACGGAATACATAATTTCTGTAATAAATAATTGTAAGAAGTACTTCTATCACACGTGGTGTTACGTAATTTTTATTTCGTATGCGAAAGAACTTGGATCATTTTGAATTGAGGAAATATTCCAAAGTGTCTGAGATTGGAACAAAGCACATTACTAAAGACAATCTCAATTCCCTCAGTTACGGCTAAATAGTTTAAATCTCCTTTTGACCAGTTGTTAATTCCCTGTTGCGATTTGTTTTGCTGATGTGTGTAATTGAATGTCTGGTCGAGCGACAATGTTTCGTGCTGTTGTAGATATGCGCCGCTCCTTGTCTGTCCAGATGCTTTTACGTGATTTCCCCCGACGCACGGAACTGCTCCCTTCTCTGCAACGACCATTGTTTGCGGCTTTTGGTGCCTGAATTTAAATCAAAAGTGCACTTACATTTGTATTTGGTCCGTGTGTCATGGAATGATAAATACAGAATTATGAGTAAAGTAGTAGTGATGCCGGGAACATGGTAAACTTTTATATAATTTGCGAAACTATACTAAGCGTAGTGAAACCCAATTCATGGCAAATAATTTTTTAAATAAATATATATGTAAGTGCATTATATGAAATTTGGGAAACAATAATTGCGTACGTTTTAGTACATATATTCCCAATATGAGTTCTGTCTTTGCAGTTTCTGTGCATTTATTGCCATTTAATCTCATTTTTATTAATTTTCTTTTCCCTGTCAAAATGAGGTTAATTGATCCTTGTACTGTGACTTAAATTGTTATTACAGATTCTCAATGCTTACAGAAGTTAATTGTACCATTTTGAATAGCTGGATAAAAAATGAAATCACCTACTTCCACTTACAAAACGTATTAATCATACGAGTAGTGATGAAGTAATAGCTTTTTTTCTATTTAAAAATCAAACAGTTCATACGGGAACATTGTTTTAACATCTAACACTTGACCTAAGTACATATAGACAATACTTTAGTCACATTTTTTTCCATTTTTGTCAGTATGATTAATGAAACATCTGTTGCTTTCGGTCGTCATAAAGGGCAACACACTTCGTTTCGGATACGAGACTTCCTGTCTCCCTTGATGAAATTAGTTAAAATAGTGAATTTGATTTCATGCGTTAGTTTGTTATTACTAGAAACATTTAAATATGCGTCTAAAGTACTTCCGCCATTTAATAAATTATTGTAACAATAATAATAATACCTTAAATAGAACACTAGAATGTTTCATATGTATATGTTAACTTCCATAGATGTAGTTTTTATTAAATTGTCCATATACACGAAACGAAGTATTCTTTCTTGTTTATCAATCCATTTTCACTTATGTACTGTATTTCATTACTTTCTTTCGTTTAATTTTTCTATTTTTTATACGTTTACTCTTTTGTATATTTTTTACTTTCGTATTTAACGTATTGTTGTAATTTTTTCTGTGTGATTTTTTTCTGACCGACGTATTAGCACAGCAGAAATTACATTAATTTTAAAATGAAGTTTGTAGACAAAGCTTTTGTATAAAGTAATTGAGTGGCATAGAATTCGTAGTTGAATAGTGTGTAAAAACGCAGGGATACAAATGAGGGTTTTCAAAATCGCGTTGTGCTTTGTCGTTCCAATGAAATTAACCGGCTGGAGGAGTTCTTTGTTCTGTCCTGACGTCGACAAATAGCTTCTTCCAGACTCTCCGCGTTTCCTGCGTTCGTGTCGCAGTATCAAAATCGGACCAACATAATGCGCCTAAAATGTTTCTTCATATTAAGTGAAAGTAAACTATACCTTCATAAAAATTTTTAATTCCATTAGGAATGCTCATATAATTATTTTCAGTCCTCTAATATTCTGTTTGTAATACATACCTACTCTATATTCTCAATACATTATAAATCCAGATTAATTTTTTAAGTTCCTGTTTAAGACACACAAAGTGAAATGTAATACAAACGCTGTCGCTCAACGTTATCATTCTAATGAGAATCATGAATTTAATTTGAGTAATGTAAATCATGAAATACATTTCAGGGCATCAAGTAACTATAGTTGCCGACCTCCTGTGGTATAGTGGCTTGCGTCTCTGCTCCACAACACAGAGGTCTCGGGTTCGAATCCTGGCATGAACTTGGATGTTGAGTCGCCATAGTCATGGTGACTGGGATTAAGACTGCTGGGAATTCGATACGCTGACTATCATTCCAAATTCAAAAATGCCGTGTAAGACGATAGTCCGCAGTCGACCAGATAGGCCAAGGCTCTCAATACGCTGCAGAAACAAGGATGATGTAGAAGAAGTAATTTTTAAGATAGTGTTTGTTATTAAAATTGTATGCCAAAGATAATCGACAAAGATCATTAAGTAAATTGCTCATTGGATGTAAAAATTTATATATATATGACGCAGTTATTAAAATCACGTAGCTTGCATTTCAAGCTTTGAAGAAGACACGTCTTCTTTCATCAATAGAGTACAATTGTCTTTAAATAACGAGGCTTGAAAATTGATTTTACAACAAGTTGTACCCGGAAAGAACTAGTGCTTTAAGTGTAATTTCTTGTGATGTTATATGTTTATAGTCGATATATAATCGTATTTTTGAAATGAGATTATAGACGATGTCAAAACGCATAATTGAAACTTGTTGTGAATGATCATCATGTGACAGATGACGAGCCTTTTAAAGTCACATTTAATATTTTACTGCAAATATTAATAACTTTTAAATAAGATTGTGTAAATAATGAATGAAAATATTAACAATTAGGTTCAGAAAAGATACTGAGTTGAACATAATTTTATCTGAGAACTTTAATTATTTTATGGACAAGATCTTGAAAAGAGTTTTTTTTTGGTAACAGGCTACATGCGGGTAATATTGAAACAGAAAACTCCCCTTTAATAGCTTAGGAAATAATTTGATTATATGTGTGTTTCACATAGTAAAATGCATGAGACAGATATAAATAATATAAAGTTGAAATCGATAATCAGCTATACACATAACGAACGTGCAGTATAGACGACTCTCTTTCCTTACTATTTTGTTGATATCTTTTTTGAAAAGTTGTTAGAATGACACATTTTTAACAAAGGCTGCAGTATTCGTCTGTCCACAAAGGTTAACGTGAAACATCCTCTCAATCAGCTCTCGCCCCGCGAGTGCTGTCATCTGCTTGTGATGGACAGCAAGCACTCGTCGTTCAAATCAATGACAATCCAATCAAAAGGGGAACGAAATTTCTTTATCTGTCTTCCTAAAATAGAGAGATAAACTTTAACTGCACTTTAATTTAGAAATATGTAAACTCTATGAAATATTTGGTTGCATATTAATGAATGAAGTCTCAAAATAGTTTAAAACTGTTAGAATTTGAATATTAAATCAATGATCATGATATTTTAAGGTAAGATAGTCAATCGTATATGTTTTTTCCTCAATGAAACAAGAACATAAGCTGAAAAGGGATTTCATGAAGAGTGATGAGTCACAAAATAACAGTCAATTTTTAGTTCATAATTGTGTTAGAAGAAGAGACATTGCGGGTTGAATTTGGGTAGAAGTAGAAAAGAGAATCATTGTTAGTTGCCATGACTACGTGCGGGATAAAAATTTTTTTTGTTAAAATGTGAAATGTACCAAGAATGGGTCAATAAATACTTCAGGTATTGTAGTTAATAAATTGAGATATATTTAGTTCTTATAGGACAAGGAATGAAGTGTGACACCACAACGTATATATTTATTAACAAAGAAACAAATGGATGAATTTGATTATCACAACTTTCAATCAGCTGAGTTTAAGAGAATGAAATCATGATAAAAAAGAAGAGAATAATATCCCGCGCTTGAAAATCTTACAAGGTCAGCTCCCTCTACCCGCGCCTTGCGAAAAATTAATGATGTCTGGTGAAGACAGGTCACGTGGGGTGCCGTTTCCTGATAGAGGAGGAAGGAAAGATTGGCTATGAAGTGACAAGGCGGTGAAATATTCAGTGTTGCTCGGAAGCTGAAAATAAGAGGAAGTAGGAGAGGAGAGAATTTGGAGAGAAGCGGAGGCCAAGGAGACAAGAAGAAACATAAACATTAATAGCGTGGGTTTGAAGACGATTTGGATAGTTAATAGAAATCGAACACCAACGCCACATAACAAATTACGATACCTAATACAAAACTCTGCTTATAGTGAAAGACTCCGCCGAGACGGAAGACTGGTTTGTCCTCGACGTAAAAGGTGCGAAATCTCAGTTTCCACCACCGCATAACACCCTGAGGGAGGAAGTGTCTGGAAAGAAGGAAGGAATCGCCTAATACCTGCACGAGAGAGCCAAATAAGATTAAAACAGGTTCGTCCCAAATAAACGACATAATTGCTACCCGTTGATGCTACACAGTTTTTGGACACTGAGCTAGACCGTTGCTAATTAAATATTTTTCCCCTTAAATCATACATTTTTAATAATGATAAATAATGAAACACCCAACAGAGGAAATTGTTTTATGATAAGAAAATAACATTTTAAAATCCCGTGTAAATTTCGTTAATAATTTAAATAATTAGTCACCTTTCATTTGCAATATATGTAAGTACTTGACTTATTGAATAAGCACTGGAATAAAACAATCCTTTTCCTCAGACGCTTCACAAGCTTCCGGAAAACATAAACTAAACAAAATGGTCCTAAAGCACTACGAAGAGGCGTTAACATCTTACATCACACGCAGACTATTTAGAATTAAACAAGAAGATGTATACTGAGATCTGGGGTGTCCCAGACTAGGATACTGGGAACGAACCGAGGTGGCTACAGATGGAGATGACACCGGGGTACTTTCAGTAGAGGAAGACCGAATTTATTCTACCAGAACACTACAGTAGCCAGCAATGCAATACTTAACTCGGCTACAGAATGGAGGGTAAATCTAAACGAGCATTAATAGAGGTGGTAAAAGAACCGAGAATCAATTTTTATATTAAATAAAAAACAGTTCTCTAAACCGTGAGCGAGTTACTAAAGTCGTAGTGTCGGTTGAGTTGAGTTGTTGAGTCTTGAGTGAACCGTCCGCCTGGGAGTCGGTTCCCAGAGTCGGCTCCAGAGAGAGCTACTTCAATCGTCGAGTTGAAGTCAGATTCAGCTGAGGTTATGAATCGAAAAAGTTATAACTGGCACTCTCCAAGAAATAAGAAACAATAACACTCGTTATAAATTTTGAAGTGATAGGCTTAGCTCCTTTTACAACTGGTAGTATGTTGAAGTCTTAATTATTGCTAAAATAATAATAACGGAAACGTAATTTTGATTTGTTATCAATACGACTTCCCTACATTCACAATTAACATATTATTCCTAGTGTTTTTTGTGTTTTCGATATTAAACATAGTTCTGTTCTACCTCTTGAATAATATGTTCTCAAATCACCAACCAGAAACCATTAAAAGAAACGCAGATCGTATAGTGTGGTGGGATGAGAGGAAAAACAATTTCCCAATCTTTATCTTTTAAGTTAAAACGACTTTGTATTCCAGAAACATCTCACTTCCCAAAAACTTTTCCAAATGCTCTTTATATATAGCAATATTTATATTGAAAAATTATAATATAAATAATTATAATTTTTTATAAATAAATGAATTAGAAATATTACATATTTTCTTGTATAATATTTGAGTGTATTCGTAACCCAACCCCCTCACTTCTTACTCCAGTTATTAATACTCAAATTTGATAAAAGTATCGGATGGGATGCGGAGAGCCGAAGAGTCCTTGAAAAAGAATCAACTCGTTGCAATGAGTGAATGGACTCTGAAACGACTCAACAATAAAGAATCCACCTACCTATTACTAAGCCTAAATTTTTGCAAATAAATAATCAAAATATCCACCATTTGTAAATGTAAAAGGCTCCACTGTGCTATATGAGAACAACGCTTGATATTTGAAACCAAACTTCGATAGAAAACGCATGTTAAGAAGAAAAGAAAAAATAATCTTAAAATATTGACACCACTATTCGCTAATTTTGAGAAACTCCAAGATTTCAACCTCCATCAAACTATTGATTTACATTCAGATCATGAAACCATCGAGAGTATAGTATGATATCTGAATTGTAATCACTAAGGAATAAATAAAAATGTATACTAGGAAGCATGAAGCGATGAATCAGTTCCACGTCAGCCCAGAAGCCCGACGACTGCCGCTCAAACAAGACCTTATCAAAAGATTGAAAAGAGGAAAAAATCTAATCTTGTGAAAAGTGCTGTGTATGAAAGCAGAGCTCAGTGTATAAGTGAAGGATATACAGAAACCTGGAAAAATATAGAAGATCTAGTCGATGAGAATATAGTTTAAGATTTTTTAGACGAAAATTACTGTTTAATCTTTAAAGTCTAGTAATAACTATAAGCACCCTAATGTTATTATTAAAAAATTAAAAATAAGTTCAGTAGAAACATGAAGTTGAAAAACTTAAAATGTTTTAGGTATCCTCACCTATAAGTTCAACAGTGTACTGTTTCAGTGCATATATTTTGTTTGACGGTGTACTCTACCAACACCATGTGAGAGAGGGGAAATCATTAAAGGGGGTGCAATGATGAGAGAAATCATCTGTAACTTTAGCGAAAATGGCGTATTTAAATTATAGAATACTGTTATATGGTAATTTAAGTATAATCGCACAAATGCTTCGCGGCTGATAAGGGGAACAATCACATTACGGAACACAAAATAACTAACAGTGTTCGTAACATTAACATATTATGCAAATCAAATGGAAATGTGACTAGCTCAATACACCACACATATATGATGTTTTGCAACCATTAGTAGAACAAACACAAAAAGCACTTCAAATTTCAAAATTGAATTTTAATCACAATGGTTTCCAAAATGATAAAACAATTTGAATAAGTATTTATATTGACGATTTAGTGATGCATATCATTTTAAATTAATTCCCTCATACGGATCAAAATTCTTGAGCTGGTTGATATTCGAGAACGGTCTTTTATGTGGTCTGGATCGATCTCTGTTTGAAGTAGAAATTAGCTGTAAATTGTTTCTAGCACTACGTAAATACTAAACCATATTAATATCCATCATAGAAACAATTTAGTTTTCAGTAACCAAAAATTCAATTATAATTGCTTTCAAAGTATTTTTGGTAGTCTACAATAATTATTGAGTGGAAAATTATTAAAATAATGAATAATATATATAAATAATTACTAAAATAATTTTCAATTTGATGCTGCTAAATTGTTAATAAACATTTTTAAGAAAGTAATTAATTGGAATATATCGACTCATATATATATCCTGAATATTGCTGTTTTTTTACATTGATGTTCATGCGAATATTTGACGCCAAATAAGTTATCACAAAACCTTCCTCATGCTTTTTACTATGGTTTATTAGTTTGTGTGTATAGTTTTTTTTAAAACAAAAAATTTTCAGTTGAAAAATCGCTATACCGAAGATATTCAGAGTATTTAAATGGTAAAACCAGAACACATTTAATAGGTTTATGGTAGTATAATACTATTTTGGGTAGTATAAAGTTATAGAATTTTGTGACGTTTGGCGTTACAATATTAATTAATATTAGAACAGATTTCAGTGAAAATGTTTCTTTATTTCGTCGGAACGAATATAGCGAAAATTTTGAATAAATAATTTAGTTTAATGTAAAATTTTACAATTTTTTACCCCTGCCATTGACTATTTTTTTCAGTGCTGAGTTGGTAATTAGTCACTGACACGGCATTTGAGTAGAACCGTAAATCATCGGTATGTCTTACAGGCCTCACTAAGTTTCACTTCATTAGCTACAAATATCAAGTAAAAGTAAATGACAAGTTTATTAAGAGCATAATTTGTCATTGCGAGGAAATATCAAACATAGCAAATCAGATTTCTAATGAAAGTCATGAGAAGTTAATGATTGTTTTTGTTAATCTAACATCGTCAATAAAATATTTTTTGAAACTTTCTGAAATTGGTAATCGATATTTAAAAGTATTTGTAATTAGGGAAGGTAAGATTTAGCCCATAGATTTTAAAATATCCAACTTGGAATTAGTGAATTACGATACTGGTACGCGAAATTTCGGTATCATAAATTTCGGTTTGTTTCATCTATTACTGGGTTTAGAACCATGATCCATTGTGCTCCAATTCAAAATAGTTTATTACTTCGCATTTGAGGTCCGGCAGAACCGCACGGTGCTTATTACTAACTGGTCCTAGTTTAATTTTGGACGACCCACTGGAAATGTCTCTCGGCTCTCCCAGTGGCGAGGTTGTTGCAGCGGTGTTAATTAATGCCTAACACAGTTGTACATCAATGCTGTGCTGAAGCTATCGCTTTGCAACACAGAGGCCAGGCTAATTATGGAATATATTGCAATTACAGCAATTGCTGAACTGTCCACACATCCGTATACGGCGGCCGGACATAGCCGCGTCACATGTTCCAAAACTGGAACACGCAGCGTTACTGGGACAACTTGCTGAGGCCACGAAATTTGAGGATCTGCCACCAAACAAACCTATTACGCGTCCCCTCTAATTAATTAACAAATTTCAGTTTTGACATAAACCGATACCTGATAGGTTCGTATCATGAACGTTCACATAGGCTTAAAGTTGCAGAACTAGTTTGAAGATTGTTACTTATTAATAAGTATGGTTATGATATGCCATTTTATTTTATTTTAAGTTGTAGAGATCCGTACTGTAATTTAATCGTAATAAATTAAACAACTGTGGTCACAATATAGGATATAATAATAAAAGAATCCTTATGTTACTGAGAAAGGACTTGAAATAAATTGAAAATGTTATGTAATCTTAAACGACTTAAATTTTTACTTTTATTAATCATAGTTGCCTTAACTATTAAAGTTTCTTCTTACTATTCATATAACGCATTGTTGTTTGATAACTGTAAGGGTTTCACTGTATGGAAAGTCACACAAACAACATCCATGACATTGGCGAAATAGAACCTGGGACCTGTGTAATGCGAGGCAGCGATGCTGACCCCTACAAGACAGGAGATAATTTACACTATCTTGTATTGGGCACAAAAACTGTTTCTCATTTTTACATTAACTTTTATTACATTTCGATTCTCCACTCCAAATGAAATGGATTTCCCAAACGAAATCTACGTTTCCAGTTCAGGTTAAACTAAAATAAAGTCTCCAAGGAAATAGTTAATCTTAGGGTCCTTTCGGTGTTTAGTCATTGTTATACAAAAATGGATTTGTACGATCTGCCAATTATCATCTAACATTATAAGAGAGCTTTCCCTGCTACAGCTTCATTTTTCTAATATTGTTGTATTTTTTTTATTTTGTAGTTACGTATGCTAATTGTGTCTGCAAATTTTAACTGCTACCAATTATAGAAATATTGCATGTACAGGTTCCGTAATTAAACGAGAAGAGAAAGAATCCATCACGGTTTGTTTTACTTCTAAAGAAAAGAAGACGATAGAAAACCGATCGATTAAATAGTTTTGTCGAGGCTTTATTTGTAATTAGTGTATAATTATATCTTTTATATTGTATGACGTAATGTATTAGAATTCTTGATGGAGAAAATTTAATCTTACATATATCCATAAAATTAGTCTTGAAAACAGTCTTAAAAACTAATTATATGTTTAGTGTTCAATTTCAATAAAATTTTAAATTCAAATTGAAAATTGATGAAAGCCTTTATATTATAATCTATTTTCAAGCTATTATCTACATCGAGGATTTTCCGTACTCTTTATTCAACTGTATATTGTGGTGAGGTGTTGTTGAATATAATTTTAAAGGGACAAACTTGTAACAAACGGAATACTATTAAACTTATTCCCATTAAACAGTAGAATAACAAAGGGTGTTAGATTGGGAACGGATATTTTGAAGGAAGCTAAGGAATTCTGCTGCAAGAGGAAGCGTGATAACTAGGGATGGTAGAAGTATAGTAGACATAAAGAGTAGAATAGCACAGGCAAGGAAGGTTTTTGGCGATAAACAGGATTTTATTCACGGGTAATATAAGTGTAAATATTAGGAAATAATTGCTAAAAATTTTCGTATGGGGTGTGGCGTTATATGGGTGCGAATCGTGGACGGTAGGAGTTGCGGAAAGGAAAAGAATAGAAGCCTTTGTAATGTGGTGCTACAGGGAAATGCTGAAAATCAGACCTTTGTTTACTCGCGGTGTCGCCTGTTCGTAAAACTAGAGAAAACCAAAATCGTAAACTTCGCAGCAAACACAGACAGTTCATCTCCTAACTTGGAAAACATTTCAGAGCACGCGCCTTTTCTTGGTCTGCTGATTAACAATAATTTGAAATGGAATCACTACATTAAAAAACTATGGGAAAACTCAGCAAAATTTTCCTTACATTACGAGTGTTAGCTCGGGAAACCGAAGCTACATCAAAAATGATGTACCATGCATATTTTAATTCTATCATGTCTTACGGCATTGCAAACTGGGGTCATTCGCATCACGCGCTTCACATTTTTAAACTACGAATAGTATCTGGTGCTGTGTAGAATACCACTTGCCTTGTACGTATATTATAGAAATATTAAAATTTGTATGGGGCATCATCAATCTATATGCTCTAAACGGTTCAAGCCATTCGTAAACACAAGAAATCTCTCTCAACTCCGTGTTGAAAAACATAGTCTAAGTCTTTATGAAACAAGCATTCACTATTCTGGTATAAATCTATACAATACTCTTCCTGAATAAATAAAAGCTTTAAAGGTTCAAAAATTATTTATACAGAGTTGTAAATCTCTGTTAATGAATGGAGCGTATTATTCACTGAAAGAGTTCGTAGGTAGGAAGGAATAAAACAGGTTGCTGGTGTCTTATCAAATTATTCTATTATTTTACAACTATACTCTACTAGAATTTAACTGCTTACTTATTTTCTTTTTCATTTTCAACGGGAATTTACGCACGATCTTCTGCTGCTTCCTCCGTCGACTGAAAATTGAAGATTGAATTTTATTTTTCCTCTTTTTGTCCTTAAATTCTTAAGGTATATTTCTTGTAATATTATATTTGACGTATCCTATTTCCTCAACCGAGGACTAATGAATTGAATAATAATAAATCTAAAATTCGTCTGAGATAAGCCAGTCTTTGCGATATTGACGTAATGGCAGCGTTTTTCGTCGCCGGTAGCTATTCGGTAGAGAAATCGTTCTTTGTGTCCATTACCTGACCGATGACGGACAGCAAAAACGGCGGAGATCGTAAGTTCGTGGATTTTTGTTGTTGTTGTTCAAAACATGAGGAACATGCGTCCAACTTTTGAACCTTTCCCTTCGTGTGAAAATGATGGCACAGTGGGAGCATTCTATTATCTCTGTCAATTCCCTCGTCACTTCATGAATAAGCTGATCGGAGGGAGCGTCCGGTCCATTGCCTGCATGTTTTTGGGTGGATATTGACGTGTTTGAATCAATTTTGAACCGTGAAATGCATTGCCAAACACTTAATTTTTCACGCTAAATTTTCATTAAAAAATACGAGGACTTATAGGTCAACCCATTATATGTTTTCAACACTATAACGTTCAGACTAATTGAAATATTGAATCCTAAATTTTCATGCGTTCTTAGTAACGAACTGTAATCAATCCTTTAATAATATCGTTTTAATTTCATTGCAATAATACATGAAATAGACAGCACATTTGTTTAACACTATTTATAAAATATTTATTGCAATAAAAAATTGTATTAAGCCTATTAATCGATAATTATTGATTTCTAGGTTTGTTGTGCGGCGTTTGGTAGCGGTGTGTTTGTGCTGGGTGTCACTTCAAGTCCGGCATATTTGTAGAGTCTCTGACTTCACAGAAATTTTCCTATGTACCCCTGTGTGGGCATACCGCGGTCAGTCGCTAAAAATTATTGTGACTTTTTCTATGGCCTCATAATTTTCAAGTCAGTAATGAACAGACAGGACAAATTGATGTTAAACGAATATATAAAATTCTGTGGGAATGCTTTTAGTTTCATGAATATAACAAAGGAACATGACAAATACATCACGTGACGGTACTTCAATTTGTATCTCGGTGAGGGAACTCACCATATCCTAAGGTGTTGTAGGTACTATTGTTCTTCTTAGGGATAAGCACTATGTATGTTTCGTAGAAACATTTGTTAATATTTCCCTCATTAATAATGCTGGATATTTTTTTTTGTATTCGAAGCCAGTCTAATTCATTGAAACAATAGACTTGTAATGGATCTCTGCCGCATTAATTTTGTTGAAGTAGTTCACATATTTTACTGCACCAAACTTTTACAGATATCCTGTCAAAAAATTAACAAGACTAATGGTATCACTCACAATTCGTCTGTAATAAGACGATTTTTCAACAACATAATGCTGCTAAAGCACATTCATCATAAAATGAATTGATATTGGAATAATTTGATTGATACAAAAATTTCAATACCAGTGGTTATTAGTATGAATACATGAAATTATGTGAGCTTGGGCGGATTTGAAGAGTTCGTAACTTTAAGACACCACTACTTTTACTCTCCGAATTGGTTCTCCCATGACTTGGAGATTTCTGTCTACGTGTAAATATATAATTATATTATCTTTCACCTCTATCACTTCCCTTAAATTGTTTTGAAACTTTATCTGTTTTTTCTTTAATTGAGAACAGTGAACCTCCAACACTATTTTCTTTTAATTAACATAACAATCATGGTTGAATTTCAAATGCAACTAGAGTTAGTTTACCTACCACACTCTTTTGCCATTACGTCTCCAATAGGGTCTCGCATCTTATTTATTTTAAGGACTTAAAATTATTCTTAAAAATCACTCCCCTTGTTGATGCAACAAAATATTATTAATGGATTAGCCAAAAACATAACTTCTGTTTATTATTTGCCAGGCTCTTATTTGTGCCCAGGGTAAAATAAACACAAATTACTGGAATGTTTAGGATGGAATCGCAGTATGATTCAGGATCGACAAACCAAAAGGTTATTGACTGTAAATAGGATTGCATGTTGCTCCTAAAAGAACTGTTTTTAGTCTGTATTACATACGAGACCTGAAATATTTACCTGCACTTAAGGATTCATTTATGTTAATTGGTGATGTAAAATGATACCCAATCGACGAACAACCCAATTCATCCTGATTTATGATGGGACTAGCTCATTCTCTGTTAATAGGACAGTAAAAGGAAACTAAAATCTACAAAATGTAAGTCATCGTCCCAAAGGGGTGGAGTGGGAACGCGAGAGGCGGCCGGCGATATTAGTCGATTAAGCCGCCGGTTTGAATGCCGGTCTGTGTTGATTCAGCAGAGGATTTCCGCAGATAAATACACAGGCAGTGTTTCGTCGGCACAATGGCGCTATCTTCCCCCGCGCCGACCCTACAATTCATACGAGATATCACACATTGAAACGCTTAGTTACAATTATAACACGAAAAACCTTTAATCTGAGGATGAAAATAGCTGCTCTCAGTTAGTTCGCAGAAACAAATACATTTTTATCTGTTTAGAAAATTCTGAAATAACCTATTATTAATCAGAACGTTTTATGTTGAGTTTGGTGAAAAGGTAATATTTAAAATATATATTAATGATGAATACAACTTCTCGATTTATTTTCAAAAACCATGAATTGGGAACGGAACGGGACACTTATTGTTTAAATTTATTTTGTAAAATTATGGAAAAGAAAAATGACTTAATGAAAGTATAAAGCATTAATTTATTCTATTTTTTACTTAATAACTTATAACTTTAAACAACGAATTTATATTTTTGATAAATTAAAAAAAACTTATAATTTCCCGTTCTGTCCCTTGGGGCGAGGGATGGAGAGTTAGTACACAGAATTACTGCAATAAAAATAAAATTTAATTTAAGGAAAATCTAAACACCTTTTGTGTTCTATTTCTTATACTTATTTAGCGTACTATTAATCGATTTATCAATTTTTCGTTTCGCAAAACGATATTTTTGAAACTTCTCAGCCTTACTTAGATTTCTCCTCTAGTCCGTCCCTCTTCATTCTTAATCTATTCTTTTTGGACACAGTATCCTGTAACTGATTCTCGTAAGTTGAGTCAGCCAGGTTTTCGTGATACATTTTGATTATATACAGTAGTATCCTGTTCCACCCAGCTCTCTAGTCTCAGTTTAAGTTTTGTCATGGAGCCTTAGTACAAGTTGATTAAAACCTTACGCGTAACTTATATGCAGCTAAAGGCATCTAGTTTACGAATATAAACTATTAAAGGGTTAAACGTGAAGAGCTTTGTGAGTTACCTTCTGTCGAAATGCTTCAATTATTATAAAGTCACAGATGTAAGTTGACAAAACAAGAGTTTATTCACAAGGTGCAGTCAAAACTTGGTCAATTCGGCTGCCAGAACTTCTTCCTTAACAATTTACAATGGTTTATCCCTATTTTTAATCTCTACCACTATCCAGTAAAACAGACAGGGTATACTGCTTTACCCTCATATCTTTTCACCTCGACTTCCCCTAACTGTTAGTAAAAAATTATTCAGCCATTATTTCGCGGAGAAAACGATAGGAATCCGTCTATAGCTAAGATTTTAATTTAAAAACAAGTAGCTAAAGGTCTCCTCTCAATGTAATATTAAAATATTATATAATGTATTAACAAATGTAAAGGTAATAATTTGAAATTGAATTATATTCTGTACATCCTGTACAGACGCTGGACTTCAGGGACGTGGATGAGTCACATTGGCATAACCTACATTTTCAATTTCCTTACCAGACAGTTTTGGATATTATTTATATCCGAAACGTTTCGAGACGTGATTACAAAAATAGAGGAAACTAAATGTATAGGCTTTAATTGTCCACGTTCTCTTTATAGGCACTTGAGTACAACGCAAAAAAACGTTCTGAAAACCATACGACTCTGTCAAAAAGGTTCTCAGATTTTTTAACCCCAACTTTTAATACCTCTCCACTTAATTAATTAAAATCAGGGGCCAAAATGTTAATAAGACTTTAATTAAGATGTGCCGTAAGTTGGAAACGAAAAATTTAAAAATTTAAATATCCAGTTTTTGACTTTTGACCATTCTTTGCATTTTATTTATAATATTAAGTTACATTAATTTAACCATTTTATTTACAAAAAAGAAAATATTGTTTACTATGGTCTTCAAATTCCTTGCTATAGTAGTTAGAATGTCATTTACAACGTCAAAGTGATCGTGTGAATTTCTATTTTGGGAAATAAAGAAATGGCACCTGGTCCCATGTCGGGTGTATACGGTTGTTGCTTGACAACTGGCACTTGTTTTTTCACTCTAGCTGTGTCAGCCGGTGCATTGTAGTGCAGCAAGAAAAGATTCCCATTCTCCCACTTTTACGGAATCATATTTAACAACCGGCCCATTACACTCATATAATACAGGTAATTTATAGTAACCCGGTGGAGACAAATTATCTGTGGAAAATTCTGTGAGCGATGGGTATTGTCAGTTTTGATTTTGTAATTCCCACTTTCTTTGTCCTTGGAGAACCACGTTCGAGCCTTTCTGTACTTTGTCATTTTGTGGTGGTTTGTTTCTATTGATAACACCAAATCTCCTCACACGTGATCCTTTCTTCCAAAACAGAATGTCTGGGTTTCTCATTTCAATATTTTTACGGCTGGCGTTCATAGGTGTCAAGGTGTATGGGAGAAACTTTGCAAACACACTTTGCCCTTCGTTAAAACTTTTCGGAGAATGTATTAGACACTTTTCTTGTAGAATTTCAATCTCTTAATTTCATCAGAGATGATTGTCGGTTTGCATAAGATCGTGAATTTTCTCAGTGTTTATGTTTGATGAAAGTTTATTGATAATAATTTAGTTGACATATTGTTTAGATTCAATAAGAGGTCTTTTTAACAATTTTTTAGATAGATATAAATATGTATGAATACAATAATAAAAGTATATGTGTATATTTAAAATTTGTTTTAGCAAGTAAGATCATCTGTTTCACTAATTAATTAATACTTCTTATTATATTATTTTCGTTGGGAGACTGAAGGAAAGAATTTTTAATTTCTTTGTCTCCTCATCCTTATTATAAAGGTTGGGAGCTAAAACCCTCATAAATACATTACATCTTTCCTGCTTTTCCACTTTTATACATTTTGTTTGTGGAACAACTCCGGTTTTCCGGTTACGACCCACGTTTCCGGATCTCCATGAAGCGTTGGTCGAGTAGTTGTAGATTCAAAATTTAACTAATTTTATACTCTAATTATTTATGACTTTATTGTTATTGCCACTGTTAAATGCTAATTTTATTTCTGATACTATTGGTTTTGCACAATTTGTATTAGAAGAGTTATGTAATTTGTTTAAGATAATTATTTGATTGATAATTGTTATTCTAATTTATCTTATGATGTCTATATTTTGGTCTTTATACTCATCCGGTTTCAGGATTTGAGAGTCCGGTCCGATGGTGAGTATATTGAGTCTAATGATGAAGTATTTAAGAGCCTATGTTTTTTAGAGTCCTGTATTTTGTCAGATCTATAGCGGATATCTGATTTGTCAAATTTTATAGAGCCGCGGTGAGTGGTGGGTTTCTTATCATTTTTTGTAGTCTTTATTTTCTTAATGTTTCTCTTATTGTCTCTACCTCATAATTGGTGCATTCCAGTATGCCGTGTTTCGGTGTTCCTATCTCTCCACTTGTACATAGATTGTCTGATGAAAGTTCTAAAATTTCCTTGTACTCGAACGACACCAATCCTTTAAAACGTATAAACTACTCTAAAATTCGTGCACGACTTAAAAGGACATCACCGTTAACCATTTTCATGGGCTTCGATGCCATTGTGCCATTGTATTTTATGGAGTAAAACGTAAAATCAAACATTGCTCGTTTCTCAGTTGAAATTTCGTGATACATTAACGTTGACAAATTACGGTCACTGATTCACTGCTTAATACTGCCGGCTCATAACTGACTGGTCAATTGTGTGTCTATTGTTTAAACTTTTTAGTTTAATTTGGCTTTTCTGCTTCGCTGACGTCGGAAAGAAATTCAGTCTCTAAACTCTTGGGACGCACGGTGTCTACAAAGAAAGTAGCAGATATCGTAATGTACTCTTAGGTAATGGAGATAGGCCAAATTATAAGTCCAGTTGTAAATATTTAACGATAGCAAATATATTTTATAAACAAAATCAAGACGTTTAATGATAAATATGATCTATTGGCAAGATTATTTGAATTCATCATTTAATAAATCTGCTGACATTGCGGGTCGTCAACTAAGTCCAGCATTGGCGCTTATTGAAATACTATTCGTCTAAGTATTAAAAAACGTATGCCCATGTAAAGTAAAATAATGTGTATAAGCTGCACGCCTGTTCCACTGACTAACGCGACAAAAAAAGCATCTAACCAAACTCACCACAAAGATCTATTGATTTGTTTCAGTGTCGTAGATTTCGCCATGTTTTCCTGTAGCATACGTTTCTTTTCCACTTTTAAATATTTAAAAAATCATACTTCTTTTGGTACTAAATAACCTTGCATCCAGTAAATATATTTTACATAGCTTAATCTTGCTGATCACCTGAATTTTGGCGAGAAATACAGTCAATCAAAACAATCACTGTCTGTCCGAGTACTTAAGATCAAAGCCTTGTTTTGACTTCAAGTGTTATTTGTTCCGTTAAATAATGCGATTTCTTTCAGTCCATTTAATTATTTATACAGATTGTTTTTATGTGAGCTTAAATTGGGGTTTTCAAGAAATGCTTTCTTGGACGCCTAATTTTAATCCTGTCATGTGACATTTGTATTATTTCAACGTATGACTGCTTTTAGAGGGTAACGAGTGACCGAAACTTTAATTCAAACCTAAAAAATTCTTCTGGACGCTACGTGTGTACAGAAATTTGGCAAACCATAAATCCTATAAGTTTTTCGTAATAAGTTCTACCATAACCAAAGTCATATATTACTAATGATTTCTTATGGTCTTTAACGCAATTATTTTTTAAATACCTACTCGAGGAGATATAATTATCAAATAAGATATGTTTATGACATATATGCCATTAATAAAATAAGGAATAGTATTGTGATGTGTTTTAAAAAAGTCAAATAATAATAAGATGAATATAATTTAAATTTAAATAAATTGAAATGTAATGCTATTTTTGTTTCAAATAAGTAAAGTGCAATTTAAGAGAGAATTTACTGCCGCGTGATATATTAGATTAGGAGATTAAGACCTCACTTAAATGAATTTTCTTTCAATCGGCTAAAGCCAATCTGCTAGTGGCGTTTCGAATCGTAATGGATTCCTGATAGTAATTCCTGCCGCTAGAAGGAAAACCAATAGTGCGGTCAGTTCACGGACCGAAGCGTTTGTGCGGACAAACAAGTTGTGTGATCCAATCCCATGCTCCGCCATGCGTGATCAATGTTGACAGTGTGTCGTGGATGCTCAGGGATATGGAATCGTATTCTAGGTACACTCCACGATTTTTTGGCTCAATTCCAGAACTGTAAGACCATTTAAACACACCAACAAGTTGGGTTTTATTTTCAAACGGATTACTAAATTTTAAGTAAATTTATGATTGAATATACTTGATGCGTCACGGAAGGTTTTAAAATTTAATCACGCAGCCAGAGATGTAACAAAATAGAAATTTGAAAACATGTTATGAGAAATAGATAGAATATATATCCACGACGTTGAGACAACACAACCAACATTTGTTGTTCAAATAAGGGAAAATTATTAAGTTCCTTACATGGCCTTCTGTAATACAATCGTTTTAAGGTAATATTGAACATTTTGGAAAATCTTCCGAGATTTCTTAATCTCGTATTTACTTATATCTATTACAGAATTATTATTCTTCGTCTTATAAGTGTGGATCATCATAATGTAAAAAGGTTTAAGGGTTTTTAAAAATTTTACTCACATCTGTAGTGCGTGTCACTCAATTACTTCAGCATAAGCTAATTTTCTCGTAGAAATGTAAAAAACGTTACTGTTACAGTCTACTAATACATTAAAACTGTTGAATATTTTCGAATTATTCACATATATTTGGAATGATCACGTAGGTTTGAAGAGTTTTCATCTGCCTTTACCCTTTTTTAGTATTTCTTGACTTATTTTTAAATGCATTTCCTTACAAAATTTGAATATAGAGACCTAACTCGGGATAAATTATGCAAAACTATGTCTTTCATTTACAGAGATTAATTACAATTTCTTCTTGGTAATCATCCACTCAACAGATGCTACACCTGTAAATCCAAAAATATTAGTATAATCAACTCCATTCGTTGACGAATAGCTTATGGGATTTCTATTTTTGGTTTTTTCAAATATTTACTTAATTGATGATTTATACTATCACAACCCTCCGGAAGAAGGATTTTTGGTTGTCTGAAAGAAACGTATGCACCGCTTCATGCTATTACGTTTGGTAACTGGTTCCTCCAGTATCGATCTGAACATTCCCATGGTAAATAGATCGTTATGGGAAAACAATATTTTTTTGTAAGATCTCTATGATTTGCTGCTTTTGGTACACCTTCAGACCACAAAAACCTGATTACGAAACGCTTTTCTTCTTTGGTGAAAAGAGATTGTTGTGTGGCCATCCTTATGTCGCAACAGCGCAATGTGGACTGATGTGATAATGCTGAAAATGAGGGAAATATTTGTAAACTTGAGGTTCGGCGAAGCAATCAGATCTATTACAATTTCAGGATAAAAACTGTGGGCGATACCCTCCCCAGGCGTCATGGATTGGAAACCTGATAGCGTATCTCCTTTTCAGTGTGGCGTCGTCTCTCCGCCAGCATCTCTGTAGGGCGTCTTCTTCAGCGTTGAAAGTTACCCTCCATTGACGTCCGGTTCCCTTCCGTCTGCTTCAAGTTTTACAAACCGAATTATAACTCACGCAATCTCACAGCCGTGTGAAAAAGCCTCGAAATCGATCTTAAATAACCGATTCTTCTTTAAACCACGAAACCCAATTCGTTGAGGTAACCACGTGGTATTTAAAATTTAGTTTTCTTCGTGGGTCCCCGATTCCCAAGCAAGCTGTTTGCAGAAATTGTGCAGGTCATATTCGTACCTCCAAAAGTCATTCCAGGGGATTTCAGGCGGCAATTCCAACTTTCCAAACCTTTGCTAAAATTATATTAAGAAATAAATACCAATCATCACGCTACAGTAAAAATATGAATAAACAAATTTAATTTAGAAGGGTCCAAAGTATTTTGCGATGAGGACTGCGTTCTATGACATGATTAAAAACAATGATAGAAATATTTCACTTTTGGCCTCTATAATTTAATTAAATAGAAATATTTGCATCCACTAAAAAATTTAATACTAGATGAAATTTTATTAAGAATATTTTTACCCGAAGAAAGTCCGAAATGTTGGTACAAAATTGTAACGTTGATAATGTGTTGAATAAAATAGTCGTTTCTTACATAATAGTTGTTTTATATTTATTTGCTAATTCTATGAAAGTCTGTTCAATATAAATAATGAAAGTTTACTCAAACATTTTCTTTGTTTATAATATAACATTTTCAATAAACTGACGAATATTTCCAAGAAGAACTAGCTTAATTATTAGTATAACAAAAAGGAATAAATAAAAATATCTGATGCTACAATTTACTTAATTTATTCGTTGGAGTATCTTTGATTTGTCAAACTGAAGGACCATATATTAACTGAAAGTAAACACAATATTATTGATAAACGTTCACAATTAAATGAAACATTCAAACTGGTTGGTACACGAAGTTTGCGAATCGTTCGATCATTAGTTATCACCGAGGGGATACACAGATCTGAAATCTTTGGCGGATGCTGGTGTTACCGGTTCGCAGGCAGTACTGGTAAACATTGATGATACGTGAGCCGAGCACGTAGAAGTGTTTGTATCTTGTTTCAGTGTTCTTTGTTGCAAGATATCTTTTGTCCGGACAAGGCGGCGAGGAACTTGATAGTGCAGACGCCTTGACGCTTTCTCCGCCGCATCCACACCGCAATTTAGCTTCCCCAGTCTTCAACCTAGTATACCCTACTATTCGTGCAATTAAATAAGTTAAATGTAAATATTACGAGATTTTTTTGGAAATTTCTGGTTTCAGAAAGGAAAAAAGAATGACTTTTACCAATTTTTAATTTAATTGTATTTTACAGAGCATTTTCAGCTGTTTTCCATCTTCAGTATGAAACGCTTTCGCAAGCTCCGAAAAATTAGCGATTTAGTCAGATATGAGGTGGCTATTGGAAATAATTCTTCACCAGCAAAACATGGTTGCATTCTTGTGATGAAATAGATATTTATTTGACCATATGTGTTCGTTTCGTCTTAACGGCTTATTTTTCCATAATATCATGCGGTATTCACAGCTGAATCTCTAAACACAAAAGTTGTCTCTTCCCTACGATTGAACCAATTTCACTTCCTTCGGAGCATTTAAGATCGCTTTACTCATTGTTGAATCTACGTACCTTCAAAAGTAAAGAAACTTGACCAAAATATAAATTGAATTGGATTTGAACGCTGTAGAGAAATATTAAATCGCTTACGTTTATACTTAACAGTTACCAAACACTCAACCAGTCATACGGACAGCTTTTTCGTAGGAGATATTTCATGTGACAGAATTGCCCGATACATTTCCTATTTCATAAAGTTAACGTATTTTAATTCGGTGCACTTTCAGCCTGACCAAAGTTTTATAGTAGAGATTGATGGACTGTTCTTCAAATGTAGATTCTATTACGTTGAAATGAAGATACCCTCTTCCATTAGTTGAAAATGTTAAAGATACGTTTTATCTTGATTGTGAACGGTTTGATGGGTAACATGCTACATAAGGGTGGTCCTGAAGCAGGCAACTCCCCTTAAATAGCATAGGAAGGTACTTAAAAAGGGGGGTTGCGGAAGGTACAGCAATGTAGCCAAGGATTGACTAGGACCCCGGGCTATAGTTTAAGGATCCTACCCGTTGTTTCACCTAAATACCCACAAGGGAAAACCCTAGAAAACCTGCATCAGGTAGGTCGGGCTATTGGGAACTACCCCTACGCCCTTCTGATGACGGGAAAATGGATTGTTTTACGAACGTAACAAACCCGTATACATGCCTAGATCAAATTTTAGGGGCAGTTGCCGACTGGTTCAATGGGATCAGCGAACAACTCACCGTATGTCGGAGGTCCCTCGTACATACACCTCTCAAACTGCTCGAGGTCGTCTGAGCTTGCAGATGTCTTAATTTAATTAGCATGGCCATGGGGGAGGGAAGGAAAAAACCAGAAGGAGGAAGCCAGCCCTGCCGGACTTACGAGAACTACAACTGGCCTTCACTCATGACTGTGAACGGCCTAACGCGTCGTTTTGCTTTCGAAAGAGAAATATTATTGTATATTTTCTAAGTACTAAAATATATTGTTTCATGAATAAACATTCATTAAATTTACAAGTTATTTCTTGCTAAACCTGTCAAATAGATGGTTCAATTACCAAATTCTTATAAACATCATCACTGGCTCAACAGCCCAGTGTGGGATTTCTTGGCCTTCTTCAGAAACTCCAACCGCTTCTTCCTGTTCATGACAACATTCCGCTAATTCCTCACCCCTAAGGTTTTAATATCTTGAGTCAATTCATCTTCCCACCTCAGTTTCTGTATAGTGCGAATAAAATAAGACACGTTTCCACCTGAAGTAAGGTTTTGATGCCTCACAGCGAAGCACAATAACTGTTGTCTCAAAGGTCCAGCATTTAACACCTACAACACACTGAAAACAATAGAATACACAGAGATTGTTCGGCAATGGTGCTTTGCCCTTTCCCCCATTCTAGTCTTTCTGTTTGGTGGATACAGTTGCATCTTTAGCGGTAACTAATTCAAGTGCCTTCTTATTTTAATCATGCTACTATAATACTTATACGATGCCGTCAAAGTAGTCTAGTGTTAAAGTTCACAATCATCCACCAAACTTACCATTATTTGTAAACTGTAGAAACAAATATTATGGTATGATGATCATATGGCCAGCCCTTATTCAAATTTAATTTTCAATTTGTCGAATAGCAAAAGTCACTTGTAACTGATGAAGTATCGCGTTAAAAGAATGGAAGGCTACAAAACTGAATGCGATTTATGAATGGGGAAGGGATGTTCAAATATTTAGATAAAACTGTCGAGTTTTCGCAGACCATAAACTTATCTTGCAAAATAACTAACAATATTATGACGATAACTTATCACCTAAGTCTACACTGTTATTGTTGTAGTAATTAATCCTTAGACTGGTCTGATTAAACCGTCTACGCTGATATACTCTGCGCACCCTTTTTCATTCCTAATTAACCGCCAAATCCGACACAACTTCTTAGCGTATTCCCATCCTTTCCATACTGCTTATGTCCTTACCCAACAAACTTTCTCAAATGCTAATTTTACAAGACGATCATCTCAAAACTGGCCTATTAATCTATCCATTTTCCTGATCAAAGTCCTTCATGTGATTCTCTCTTCCACTATTCTTCCTGGTTAATTAACCTATCCACCCAACTGATTTTCAGCATCCTTCTATAGTACCACTGACTGGAGCTGATATATACAAACAGCACAGAACAATTAGTATAGTATTTCATGCGTGCAAAATATTAACGAAAATAGTGTACAGGAGGATGGAACGACAATAAAAATGCGAGTTAGGAGATCCTATTTGGTTTTAGTAAGTATGTAGGGACAAGAGAAAGCAGCCTACATTCATGACATTTGTAGATTCAGAAAAAGCCTTCCATAATGTAAACTGAAACACACTAGTAAGGATTTTGAAGAAAACAGGAATAAAATATCGAGAAAAAGGCTTATCCATAACCTCTACCGAAGGCAGTCAGCAGAAGTTAGAATTGAAAGTTAGAAAAGAAAGCAGAAATCAGGAAATGAGTACGACAATGATGCAGTATATCGCCCATGCTATATAACTTATATATAGAACAGGCGATGAAGAAAGTTAAAACGGAATATGGAAAAGAAATCGTACTGGAAGGAGAAGAAATAAATACCGTACGCTTTGCCGATGATATTGTAGTATTAGGGGAGTAAGCAGACTTGGAAACCATAATAAATGACATGATCGTGGTCCTGGGGAAAAAGTTCAATATGAGGATTAATAGAGGAAAAACCAATGTAATAGAGTGTAATATAGAAAGCAGTAGAATAACAAAGGGTGTTAGATTGGGAAACGTATTTTGAAGGAAGTTAAGGAATTCTACTTCTTGGGCAGCGTAATAACTAGGGATCCTAGAAGTATAGTAGATATAAAGAGTAGGATAGCACAAGCAAGGAAGGCTTTCGCGAATAAGAGGAATTTATTTACGGATAATATAAGTTTGAATATTAGAAATATTGCTAAAAATGTTCGTATGGAGTGAGACGTTATATGGGTGCGAAACGTGGACTGTAGGAGCTGAAGAAAGGAAAAGAATAGAAGACTATTAAATGTGGTGCTATAGGAGAATGCTGAAAATAAGATGGGTGCAAAGGGTAATTAACGCGGAAGTTCTAAACGGAATAGGGGAAGAGCGAAAAATATGAAGGATGTTAATAGACCACGTTAAAGACACGAAAGTCTTGTAAAATTAGCATTAGAGTGAAGTGTGTGGGGTGAGAACAGAAGAGGAAGCCAAGTATGGAATTCGCTAACGAGAATAGGTAGTGGTAGTTATGCAGAAAAGAGGAGGCTTGCGCAAGATAATTTTGCATCAGACCAGTCTTAGGACAACAGCAAGAACGTGTAATACATACATAATTTTAGTTCATTTGTATTATTAGTGATTTGTTACTCAGGCAATGTAAACAGAGCTCCAAGTGTAGTACTTTAGAGAATGTATGTATTTTGATTCACGTTCTTAGATAAAATAATTGAATTCTAATTTCTGCTGCAAGTGCGTTGTTGTTATGTGGCTCTATCTGTTTCAATGCGTCCTGCTGGCTTCTCTAGACGCCCACGACGGAGGGAAGGGAATTTTTGTAATGTCTGGGACGAGAGTACAAGCTGCAGACCCTTAAAGCTAAGGAGCGGACGTGAATCGCAAAGTTGACGACCACTCCTGGAGTGACGCGTGCTCGGGAGTTCTTACTTCACCCCTTCCGGTCGCCGTGCACTCCACTCAGCAGTCCTACTGAAAGAGAAATTCTCGGTAATATCCACCTTTGATAAACAACTCTTACGCAGTTAATAGGAATTTCATTATGCACAATAGTGAGACGTGGAGATATCATTTTTAATACTAATTAAATTTTATTCCTACCTAATTCAATTCTGCTGTAGATACAACACAGATTCTTTCACCACTTTCCTTCAATTCAATTTTGCGTTCAAGTCCCTCATTAGTTTTGCTCGAGTGAAATATTTTAAATACTTCCTGTTACGAAATTTAATACTATTAAACTTCAGTTACTCTGGTATGAAACTCTTACATATTTTATTTACTTTTTAAGTCACGATTAAATTACTGCAGACCCCTTAGCTTTTTAAAATTAATTGACAACACAAATTTCTCTAAACTTTTCTCTGACTGTGCATATTTGTATCAGAGAAAAGATAAATATATATGAATGTATTTAAGCAGTATCGTTTTAAAGGGAGTACTAAATTATTTATTATTACTAAATAACGTTCTGTAATGATTTTTATTAAAGAGCACGTTAATATTAAATATTGCAAGAATGTAATTATAGACTGTAAATGTTAAGTATGAAATTATCTATTACCAGAATCCGTATTACATCTGTTAATAACTATTTTTCCCAGCTTGATTTAGTTTTCAAATAAAAATATTACCTGAAATTGTTTGGACACAATTATTGGTTTTTTATCATTTATCTGGCGTTACCCGTCAGTAAACCTAGAATTCGGATTTAAAAATTCACTTTATGCGACACGTAAGAGAGTTTAATCTATTGAACACGGGCAGGAATACGATTGGCTTGTCAGGTTACATAACGAATATCTTAGAATACAGCCTTGATAAGAAAGATTTTCACAGTACTTTGTTTCTTACTGATGGCACTGGAGCACATTGCGAAGACAAACAAAATAAATCGCATTATATATACACTGAATGTGTCACATTGAGCTATATCACGAAGTTGCCAAAATCGGAATAAAAATTACGGTAGAACTAACCCTTTCTCACAAAGGCATAAAAGGAAATTCAACAGTCGATCCATTAATGAAAACTTCCTCTACAGAACACTCAATCAATCCTCTTTAAAAATTAACCACCAATTTCCAAGACGTCTGTAACCTAATTAAAGAGAATTTGAAAAAAAAACACTGCAATGAATTAAAATTAGATTATTACAATTTTTATAAAATTACTTACCTGAAACTAAATCGCGGAAAGAAAATTTTCAACTCAAGAATTAGGTCGGGGCGCACGAAACTAAATCGTATTCATCAAATAGAAAAGAGCCCACCGGCAATCTGCAATCAGTGCAACATCCGAATCTCAATGCAGAATACACTCAAGAATAATACGAATACCATAAATGAAAATAAATGGAAGGAAAATAAATATATGGAATACCAGATTAAGGAAATAGTAAATTTTTTGAAAAAGACTGACTGTTATTCATAAATTTAAAAACATTGCTACCAAAACACCATGATAAATTTAACTGAATTTTTAATCAAATGTAAAAGTTATTTATAAATTGTAAATATTTGGTCGCTAATGACCGCTTCAAATTACAATAAAAATATCGGTTTTGTCTACATATTATATTCGAAAAAATGCGTTATAAAGTCGTCATTTATATAGATATATAGTTTCAGCGTTGCATATACCTATTGGAGAAAGTTAAACGTTAGGCCTACACTGCAGGGGTATTGCAAACATTTGTAGTTATTGTTTGGACTTTTTGAAAATTATATGTATTGCCTGTATCTTCTAGAAGGACAGATTCCTCATCGCGCAGCTGCAAGAAGTGAAAACTCCGTTGCTTATGCATGTGTTTGTGTTTCTCAGTGTGTGCTTGTACTCTCTAGTCTGCGTTTAGTGTTTTTAATTACTTTTGACTATATCCTTTATTTATTTATTTATTTGAAGATTAGTTGTAATTAATTATGTACTATATTTTGTTCTTATAATTATTTGTTATTTGTAATGTACGACGTATCCTATTTCCTCAACTGAGAACTAGTGGAGACAACAATAAATCTAAATCTATAATAATGGTTTATGAGTAAAAACTTTAGCAGAGAATTTTCATTAATAATAAAAGACGTCAGGTACGTCGCTTTAATAACGAAGTTTTCTATTTAATTGTTCTGTTTCATCTTATGATTTGTATTATTTTCTGGGTTGTTTGGTGTTACTCACTTTTCATTGTGTACGTCGAGTAGCCAGTTTCCCGCCTTGTGCTAGTTAGCCGCTTTATGCACCCTCCAGGCGTGCGGCACGCCGCCTCGTAGTGAAAGCTTATGTTTTCATTCGTGTGTTATTGTTGTCGCAGAAGGATCCCAGAGGAGTGAACCCCACGCCGTCGACGTAACTGCAAAGACTTTTCACCGTGTTTGTGCAGCGCTCCTCCTGGGGGCGATGCTCGTTCTGGCGAGAGAAGAAAAGAAGTGCAGTCACGTGCCATATTGAAACCCCTCTGAGGAATGGTCGTGGAGATAAGCAAAAACCCCCGTGTTAAGCCATAAGACAGAAATATCTCTACAATAGATCGCCTTCCCGCAACATGTTGTAATTATAGCGTTGCTTGGGTGTGTGGAACCCTCCAGACACTTTTAATAAAGATTTTACGAATTTCTCCTTTTCTACTTCCATGTGTCTTATACCGGCTGGTACTGAAGGTATAATATTTATCTCTTTCGTTAAAGTGATCGGTCTCGGTTATATTAAAGAACAGAATGTGTTTTTAAGAGTATCTTTTATCGTGTGAAAAATGAATCTACTGATGTATAACTAACACGCCTTTAAGAAATAAATTTATGTTTAATACAGAGACAAAAAAATCGTCAAATAATTTCGATATCTTGAAACGAACAAAAGGAGTTGGATGTTATATAATTGGAATGAAAAGAAAAAGGCGTTAATTACTTCCAAACGCAATAAAGCTTCCCCACCTCTCGAGGGTGTGGGTGGGTGGACAATTATAGTGTCATTAAATAGCATTTGTAAGAATCTAATTTTATTTGACTTTTTTTCTGGGACATCCCCATTAAATTTTTAAATAGTCCCATTTTCAAGGATTTTTTTACCAATTTTTATTTTTGTCGATTACAACGCCATCTGTAACCTAAATTACTCGAATATTGGGTCAAATTAGAGTATTTTTTAAAAGTCTGAATCTGCAATAAGTTTTTTAACTCTTCCCTCCCCCATCCCCAGGGGGTGGGGTAGGGGGTCGAGTTCAGACGAACATTTTTCATTCACACTTTGTTTGATCCAATGTGTGGTTCTGAAGATATTTCAATGTCTTCAGATAAACTTAACAATCTGTATATATATATATATATATATATATATATATAAATTCCTTTCTCAAAATCAGTGAAGTGCTAAATTACTTTTTAAATGAAGCATTAAATTACTGAAGTGCAGTAACTTCTCTTATTCCTGCACGTCAAAATTTCATAACACAGTTCCGTAGTGTAAATTGAATTAGTAATTTATTGTATTTGTATTCTATTATGCTTACTTAATATAGAGATTCCGCCGGTAAAACGCCCAATAACAGTTAAGTAGTAAAATTAATATAATATAAAAAATGTACATCAACAACATTGATCACAATTTTTTGATTTTGCAGCGGTCCGTTTCTATATAAATTTCGTATTTGAATACGACTAGTAACTATTTAACTTTTTTGTTATATGATATATTAAGCTATATAGAATGTTATTGTTTATAATAAGTAAAAAAATAGCTTTAAATTCCGTTACCGTGGAAACCTACCTAGTAATAATCATATTCGGGCTGTGGAGACACAAAATCAAGAAGTACTTCTCTATCGAAGAGGCTTCGAATATAAAATGTGATGTTTCTAATTTACTTAAAGATTCATTAATCGCCAATGATCACGTTGATGTACAGAAACAAGCGTCTGATATACCCAAGCTGCTAAGCCTTATAGTAATTTGATGGATTTCTAAGTGAGTGCAAGACTATTATATTTATTTATAAATAGTTCTGATTAATACAACTGCCTTAGTAAGTAAATTATTTACTTTTTATTAACATCCACTCGTCAGAACAAAATCAAAGATCTTCTTATACCCAAAGAATTACTGCTTCCTAACATCATTGTTTCGAACGTTAGGTTTAATAATAAATAAAAACTCGGTCAAATTAGTCAGCAAATAAATTTAATTAGTATTTAATTAATACAAATACAACGTTTCACCTAACTTTGTAGACATTTTCAGGTAAATTTTAAAATGGATACACTAATTACATGTGGTGTGGCAAACTATCTCCCTCGACGGGTACGGCGGAAAAATAATTAAATTTTTTGCTGACTTATTTAGCCGCATTTTTATTTATTCACTTTTTACTAAGCTGAAAAATTCATTAAACATTTAGCTTACAGAATTAAATATCGCGTAATAACTTTCGATACCTATACTAATGGCAGTTACATAGCGTAGAGCTGTGAAAATTGAAAAATATAGGATTTATAAATTTTATGTCAGCTACAATTAGCCGTTAACGTTTCGTATTGAAAACGGTCATTAAAATAAAATAACATATTTTCATTTAAAAATAAATTAAAATGTTTTGTTTGGAATATATGCGATTGAAATAGACTTATATTTTGTTTCAATGAAAGCATTCTTGAGACCATTCCTTTACTCATACCGTGTAGCAAATTGCCAATGGCGCGAGTTGTTCTGTTGCACGATATGGATCGCTCGTGGCCTGTTGCCGTACACCTGCAATTTCACATAACACAACGGGAAGAAATCCAAAGGCGTGAAATGTCTCAACCTTTGATATTTTTGCGTGAAAATACTGTAGTCCCGTGCGATGTGTGATATGTGGCACCGTCCTGTAGTAAAAAAAGCATTGTTCACGTCAAAACGTGTCAGTTGTGGGCGCAAACACGCGAAACTTCTGCCTCACCGAATACACCTCTGGAAAATATCGTTTTACTATTTTCATCCGTCGTCGATACCCTGTACGATCATTTCTCAAACACTTGTGTCATAGAAAACTGTCGAAATGTCAAGCAGCGTTGTCAACGTTACCTTTTTATGCATATCAGATCAACTCGCCCATGAACAAATTTTATATACGCATCAGTTACAGTTAAATTTATAGACGTTATAGAGTTTAAATAGGTCAAAAACAGACAAAACTTTAGTGAAACATAAACTATAATTTAAAAACAACGAAATGTTTCGGTCCTGATATGAACCCTCTTCAGGTTGAATCTGAGCAGGGTCAATATCAGGACCGAAATATCGTTCATATAAACAGTCAAATTAAATTAAAGTAACTTAAACCAATATACCAAACAATAAATTAATATAAGAAAATAATGAAGTAGAAATCATTTGTCTGGAGATGGCCATAACCTCCGCCAGCCCACCTCACTAGTGAGGTATGAAATAAATAGCCAAGAAAAAAGAAAAAATCTGATTGGATCAGTCGGCCAACGACAGCAGACTCGTCTCCCGTCATTCGGAAGGGTGGGAGAATAGTACCCAATGCCTGACCTACCTAATGGAGGTTTTTATGAGGTTTTCCCTGCATCTCTTTAGGTGAAACACTGGGTAGGATCCTTAAACTATAGCACGGGGGCAGTAGTCAATCCTTGGCTACCTTGCTCTACCTTCCACTTTCCCCCTTTTTAATTCCCTTCCTATGCTATTAAAGGGGAGTTTCCTGTTTCCGGATCACCCGATTGTAGCCTGTTGCCCCCTACCACCCCTGCAAAAAACAAACAAAAAAATTGGACTCAAATTCACTAAATTTAGGATTATTTGGTATCATTCTTCATATCCAGTTCCATGACAGATTTGTATTACACAAGATCCATTGTACAACACGCGCACAATTGGTACTCGTGATTTTCCGGCTCAACTAGTCGAAATGGAGGCTGTAAGGAAGTGAGTTGCTGATTCAAACCGTTGCAAATATTTCGGCTGAGTGCACGTCCGATTATCGGGAGAAACGCTGCAAAAATATACACAATGACGTGAATAGACGCCATCAGTCACCCGGAGAACTTAAGCTTCACGGATAGATTGCAAAAAGTAACAAAAAAAATTCACAAAATAAAGTTGCGCGAGGTAAACTTTTACAATTATTGTGAATGAACACACGTTAATAATGTAAAGTATGGAGCTTACTATATACGACACAAATAACATAATTTAAATTTGAGTACAATTTACAAATTCCTTATTCACTGGAAAATTATTGCATTTAATATATATATATATATATATACAATATATATTCGAACTAAATTTGAAACGACGACATCTACAATATATATATATATATATTTTGTAGATGTCATCGTTTCAAATTTAGTTCGAAGTCGTATTGGATATGTTACAGAAGCAACATACATCAATAAAAATTATTTTACCAACGACGTTCATGCGTATCAATTAGATTTATTGAAATGCGGCTTGAATAATTACGAATTACACTGAGAAACTATTAAAAAATTCTGTAGTTCACACTTTGGTATCTATACATTGAAATATCTAAGAAATCGCCCCGTAAAATCGTATTGTTATCGGGTTTATTGCGCGAATAAAATATTTTTTTTAACGCCCCAAAATTAAAGTATTGTACAATTTATACAGTTTCACTTGGAAGGTCTTAGTATCCTGACTGTATTAGAAAGTTAAATTTGATGGCAAGAGCTGATTTGTACTCCGATGGGTTAACAGACTACATGAGGGTTATCCCGAAATAGGCAAATCCTCTTTAATAGCATAGGAAGGGAATTGAAAAGAGGGGATGCGGAAGGTAGAACAAGGTAGCAGAGGGTTGACTAGGATCCCGGGGCTACAGTTTAAGGATCTTATCCGGTGTTTCACCTAAAGAGACGCAGGGAAAATCCTAGAAAACCTGCATCAGGTAGGTCGGGCATTGGGTGCTATTCTCAAGCCCTTGCTGAATGACGGGAGAACAGTTTTATGTGGTGTTATGAGTGAGGTTGGTGTGTGAGGTTCTTTCAACAACAAACTTGGGAAAAGGCGAACGGTTCAAAAAGCGTGGAATTTCTTACATTTCATAATGAAGAACTTAAAGAAGGGAATTTCAAAATCAAAAGATGTGGCATATTTATCATTAGTTAGGCCAATTTTGGGATCCCTATAGGAAAAATCAAATAGAATCATTAGAAATAGTTCAGAAAAGGGCTGTTAATCTCGTGCGAGTAGGGCCGGGTCATAGGAACGAAAAAGTAGATCTAGGTTGGGAGATATTGTCACAAAGGAGGGAGAAACCAAGGCTGCATTTGCTATTCATAGCTTATACGGAGCAAAAACCGTGGATTGAAATTAGCTTCAAAATGCAAAAGCCCAATTATATAGGTAGATGCGATCATCAATTCAAATTCAATGGCAAATTCTCATTCGTAAATACGACCATCAACGACTGGAATAATTTACATGCGGGAGTGTTTGGAGGAAATCCTCTTCAGGAAAACAAATCTCAAAAAACGTGTGAAGTGTTTATTTTGAATAATATAAATGCATATTCGAATTTAAATGTCAAAGTGAAGTGTCAATATATTTATTGTAGTGTTTCTCTTGTTTCTTTCAGGGGTATATAAATTTTAAAGGATTATGATTAATTTTTAGATTAGGAGTATTTATGTTTAAGTAGTTTAATTTTTTTATCTGCCACCGGGCAGATTGTAGACCAACAATGAATACAATAATATTCGACTCAGAATCACTTGTCTTCTGGTGAGGTCAGGAGGATGTTCCAGGACGTCATAATTGTTGATATCCCTGTGAAACGGGTTCGGCGTCTTACATCTGTGAATTTATAATTTTTACACATTTCGACAGAAGTTAAGCCACACAATTCCTCTCTTTTAACTCTTTAATAGTATATATTCGTAAACTAGATATCTTTATCTGCATATAAGTTACGTATAAGGTTTAAGTCTGTTTGTATTAAGGTTCGGTGGAAAAAAACCTTAAACTGAAATAGCGTGCGGGGCGCAACGGGTGGGTGGGAAAGGTTGGGGCGGAACGGGATACTTCTGTAGAAAGCAAAATGTAATGTCTTCCTCAAGGAAAAGGGAAAACTTGGAAGGCTCACCTTATAAGAATGAGTTATAGGATGCTGTACCGAAAAACAATAGATTAAGAAAGTAACGAAACGGAAGAAAGGGAAAAATGGTAGTAAAGGCTGTGTACTTGTAAAGAAAAGGAAAGGCGAAAGGAAAAATTGATGGAGGGATGAAACATACGCAAATTAAACACAAAATATGTTGAGAGCTATCTTAATTTTTTTTGTATTAACTGTAAATGAAAAGTATCCCGTTCTGCCCCAGGGGTTGGGGCAGAAAGGGAAATTTGTAATTTTCATAAAAAATCAATTGGTTGTTTTAATTTATATTCATATTTCATATTATATTAAGTAAATAATAAGACAAAATAGTGTTTTACACGTTTATGAAGTCATTTTTCTTTTTCTATAATTTTACAAAAATTGTTAAACAATAAGTGTCCGATTTCTCCCTAACCAAGATACACCAAGTGGAAACAAAGTAAGGCATAAATATATTGTGATATCAGGGTAGTTTATTCATAAATTGCTACCAATAATAATGACTCATAACTGACAATAGATGTAAGCACAACTGGGAAGATCCGCCCTCAGTAGCGGATGTGATCACGTCTAACACTACGTTATTTATTATATTGGCAGTTGATTCAAGGCATGTCTACATATGATATAGATGTTCAACAATTTGACGCCTATTTATATTGAGGTTAAACATTAAACAGTAGCTGACATCTATAAATATAATCAATGAACCAAATCTCTATTTCAACGAAGGCTTATTGGGGAGAATTATTATTACAATGTTGTTGAAGAGTTTCAGATTTTTGAACAACCACACAAAATATCTGACGTATAAGACCATTCTCAAAACAGAAAAACTGATTTTACAAGGTGTACATAAAAAAGTTATAAAAATGTAGGTGTTGTACACAAGCGTTTTCAGAAACCTAATTTGTTCAACCACTTCACGGTTTACTCAAAGAAGGTTTTAAACGTTCTTTGGCGGAAGACGCCACCGTTAAATTTAGTTCAACGCAGTATTAGCCGAGCGACCGCTGCATTCTTGTCAGAGTCGTTGAAATTCAGCGAGTGTGCTGAATCTGCCAGAACGAATGCGAAATGCAAATTGACGGCGGCGCCTGCAGGAAGACCTTACACGACAGCACGCTCGGGACCTCCGAGTTCCCCGTTCGCAAACATTGTGTAATTAATGCCCTGCTGCCTCCATCAGCTTACACAACACATTTGTGACACGAAAACTGAAAACTAAATTATATTCTGGTTTTATATTTAAAAACCAACGAATCGAAATAGACATTCGGAATTGTATTTTATTTATTTATACTGAGACACACATAATCCATACTTCCTGTAAGGATTCGAACCCGCGACCTCTGTGATGCGAGGTTGCGATGCTCAGTCCTACATTCCTTGAGGTCAACTTGTATTTATAATTACGGTACTATAGGCTGCATGCACGTTACAATTATAACTATGACACTTATAAAACTTGTTGAGAAACGGAGAAGGGAATGCTGCAACCTCACAGCAAAATCGTCTCCCGTCATACGGAAAGCGTTAGAATAGTACCCAATGCCCGACCTACCAGACGCAGGTTTTCTAGGGTTTTCCCTGCATCTCTTTAGCTGAAACACCGGGTAAGATCCTTAAACTATAGCCCCGGGGGCCTTAGTCAACCCTTGGCTATCTTGTTCTACCTTCCGCATCTTCCCTTTTCAATTCCCTTCCTATGCTATTAAAGGGGAGTTGCCTGTTTCAGAATCACCCTCATGTAGTGTCCCTCCTTTCTTATAATTTTCTTATGAACCATACAAGCGTTGACAAACAGTTTAATATGCGATTCTATACGCACTGTTTGGCCATTTATAAACGCTACAAACATGAGTGGACCGTTAACGACTCCTTTTTTTTGTTAATTTCATCTCATCGGACTTGATGATGACCAGAAGATTTCCCAACAACATTTCTAGTATATCATATATTGCTTATCTGTTTCGTAGTATGGGAATCGTGTGTTCGGTCGTATTTCGTAACGTATCATCTTGTTGATTTCTTTTTATTACACACGTTTGTAAAGAGAACTGGCTCCATATTTATGCTCTTTCTGTGTGAAAAGAAATGGCAGCAAATTTTAAATATTAACATTATTAACGGAGAAATCTTGTACAATGGAATTCCGTAAGAATGTGAACTTTTAATCTGAACAAAGAGATGAAATTGTACTTCACACAGGATGCGGAAGAGTGTCTAATAGTAATGCGCCATAGCAACGATCAATACCAGCACAAGAGGGATTATGTTACCTGTCAGGTAAATTGATAAATTGCATAATCTATCAACACCAAGCGCAACCACAGGCACCCTCGCGTGACAAGTGAGCTCTCCATGTGCTAATGCGAAGCCAGCTTTCATAAGTGCAGTCAGCAAAAATAATATAAAACTCTGCAAATACTCGTATTTTAATCACATAACTAAAAGTTACAAAAATTATTTCGTATAAAAAAGTACGAATAACATAATAGTATTCTGACATAAATATTTACAATAAATAAAAACGGCCGAAAAAGTCAGCTTTAAATATATAACTATTAACAAAAGCGACGTTTCATCTCCATTTTGAGTCTTCTTCAGGCTTAAAATTTAGCAAAACATCCTATTTACTCCTTACTCCCTCAGTCGAAAAGATTATTGAACCGTCGCTGGAGAAATTCCAGAGCTGCACCAAATTCTTCACATGTAAAGAAAATACATGTTTCCTTGTCTGATCTTCAATAGTCTTTGAAATGGATTGGAATATAAAAATTTGGACGGGACCAGAAATCTTATCAGAACCGCTGCTAAGTACACAGACATTCTGACTGTTTTCTATTACCTGTGTTATATTTTTTTCCGAGCAAGAATTATACTTTTCAATCCATTTAATTAGTTTTATAGCCTTTCCAGTTTAGATATAATTGAATAATTTCTTCTGTTCTTCCATTTCAAATTCACTAGAAGTTCCTGATAAAACTATCACATAAATGAAATTAAAATTTAACTTCAAATTGTTCTCCCTCGGCAAGAGGAAAAGTAACTTAAGAGGTTAGTGTATTAAAAGTAGCTGCTGGTACATTAAGAGTGTAAAAATACTCATTAGTAATAAGAAACACTCGCGGTTATTTAAGAAGGCCAACATTACTCCCAGTATCATAAGAGACTAATAAATAATCCCGATTCCTAAGATAGAGAAAGATACTCCATCCCTGAAGGTGCTATCTTGAAGTCCAATACGGGGTAATTGAAACATTTTGGTTTTGAGGCTTATTTATGCCATCACCATTAATGTGTTGCTCATTTCGAAGTAAGCTGAGACTGCTTTTTTAATTTTGTTTAGTACCTCCTGTTCTATTTTATCTTCGCTGCTCAGTATAGTACCGATATATTCACAGCTGCGTACGTTCTACTGTTTAATTATGAAGTATATAAAGTAATATCCTCTGATGAAAGTCCAAAGAATTCATATTGATATTTTGTCAAGCACACGAAAGTTGCGTTTTCGAGAATTGTTTTCATGGTTAGGATCGGGAGCTGCCTTTTACAATTATTGTTGTTGTAGTAATCAGTCCTTAGACTGGTCTGATGCAACCCCCCATGCTAACCTATTCTGCGTATGCTATTTCACTTCTACATAACTACCACATCCCAACTCCTCCCTAATCTGCTGAAAGTTCCGGAGTGGGAAGTGGCAGAATAGAACAGCTAGCACATATTGCGTAATGACAAAAGAAAAGTACCTGCTATCAGTCTGGAAGAAATCTTATTTGGTAAAAGTTGGCTTCATGTAACCGTCTAAAAAGTTAGTTCTTACTCAAGAATAGGTTTTATTAAGTAAAGGCCAACTAAATTAGTGGCAGACCAGTTTTATTGGGTGACTTTGGTGAACAACTGGTGACCAGAGAGAAATGCTTAATTTTCAACGAGGAAAGGCTCCGAAAGGTTTACAGGGGACCGTTAGCGACGAAAGTAACAGCGGGACTCACCAGAAATGTTATTGTAAACGGCATTCTCCAAGTCTTACTCAGATACCGTTATTTTTTAAATTTAATCTTAGATTTCTCCCACGTTCCCAATAAAATAGGCATATAAACGCTACGAGGGAATAATTTCTGTTTTTGTGAGTCACCGGGAATTAATTTTTCTTTCGAATTTATTTAATGTGTAAAAGTTTAATTTTGATATTAAAATCTGTATAAAAATATAAACAGAAGTTAAAAAATTGTATCTAAGCAATTCATTTAAATTGCAACTATGGCAAATTATATACTTAAATAAAAGCCCTTAATTTAAATGAAAAACCTTAATTTCAGTAAGGTTTGTGAAGGAAAGAAACACCACTACCTGTACAGCAAATTTATACAAAAAAAGAGGTACGCAAAGGAAAATGGATTTATAGTATATAGTATATAACTATGTTCCTATTGAGATAAATCAAAATCCATCACATATTTACTACCGGCTTCTATGATTAGGATTGATAAGTAGGTTTATAATTTTTTCTTACGAATTTTATAAAAATTGAAGAATAGCCAAATAAGCGAATAATCCAGAAATTATATTTGAATTCAACATCAAAATAATATAAGATTAACGCATGGAGATTTTGAAAATACAGTCATCAGCTATTTCAATCATTATTCCTATATTTACTTTTTGAGTAACTGGCGATTGAAACAGGCCATTTTCCTTAATAGGATAGGAAGGGAATTGAAAAGGGGGAATGTGGAAGTTAGAGAAGATAGTTATGTGTTGACTACTTCACCATGTGGCCGTTGACCGAGTGATCCAGTAGAATCAGCAGCTCTCAGTGTATGTCCAAGGTCTTCGATCCTAGTACATAAACCTCCCAAAATAGATGCCTCGGAATGTGGAAATCTTGAAAACACATAGAGAACGTCCCCAAAGGTAAGTCCCACAATCAATCTTGGGAGAAATACCTTATAATTTTGTCACAGCTATATAGTACACGTTGTCTTTAGTCGTCTGTAGGATCAGATCATTTTATCGCGTTAGTTCCTGCGAGCCTTTTAATGAATTGTATTTGTGATCAGAGCGTAACACTGAATAAGTTCGTTTTCGGATCACATTTTTTTATTGTTTATTAGACGCAAGATCAAAATTTTGATTTGCTTCCTTGAGTAACCAGAATGCGCATCTAACCCTCCCTACACTTAAAAATATATTCGAATTTTCTGTGTTTTATGTACCTAATTATTTCTATAGAATTTACATTCACCATATTTTATTTTACTTTTGACAATCGTATATAAAATTAAAGTCAAAACAGATATTGGTTTTCTTCTTACACCGTTTACTGTTTCGTGTGGGAAATTCTCATATATTCAACAACAGCGTATTAAATATCACATACAGTTGCTTTATTTGTGATCTAATGCGTAAGTTCCGAGTGATATACTTTATGTTCATAGCGATTCCTAAGTAATTTTTAGGTCACGTACATTATAAAGATATATGTACTATTTTTAGATTATTTACCGTTAACTGTATTAAACTGTTGTAAGAATACAAATATTGAAATTGTCTCATAATTTGATTCTAAAACAAAATTGTTTAAATATACAAAGATGACACTGTAATAGAAATGGTGATTGTATGAAACATTTGAACAATACTACTATTTCTACGTTCGTGTTAGCTCTGAAGCACTGGAAGCCAGCAGAGACAACAAAGATTAAACGATTTGTAAATGAATTTGACACCTCAAAACAATCGAGTTCCTGGCTTACAGGATGTCGATAATGTTGCATTAGCTGACAATGTGTTGTCAACAACGGATTTCAGCTGAATTGCAAACTATCGCTCTATTTCATTTATACGATAATTGTCGTGTTTATCAAGTGGAACTGTACACTTGTTTAAATATTCAATTTCTGACGGTTATACCAATGACTAACAGTAAATAAATTTGCGTGATGTAATACAACTTTATAAACAGGAAACAATTATTGTTGTTCTTAATGTGTGCGATAATTACAGAGACGGAAGCATAATATGGAAGCTGTAGAGCAGTGTCGAATAATTTATTTACTTATATAATTTGGATGGTAAAAATATTTCTCAGTTACTATAAATCTAGATTTACCTCCAGCAAGAAATATTTCTTTCTTAGTCTAGCTCGTTATTAAAGGAACCTGAAGTTTTTAAAATATTTACTTAATTAAGTTTCGCATTTCTCATAATTGTCCTCATCACCTAAATCAGAATATATATTTTCCTATTCTAGTAAGTTAGACTTAGCTTAAGAAGTAGGCAGCCATCAATACATTCCATTGCGATGAGTAGCATTTTCATAAAAAAATTAGACGCTGTTATAGTTTACAAGTTTATGTATTCCTACAACATAAAACTTCCAGATCTTTGTATTGGTAAAATTAATTAATTTAAGATATAATACATACTAACAATTCTTTATCATACAAATTTAAATACAATAATAGGTTTAAAGGTGTATTTTCCTTTCACTTACCAGTAGAATCCTAGTCCATGCTTTTTCCCAGTACTTCTCGTGGCAAGAAAAGAAATCATAATATATTAGTATCAAATATACATAGAAACGGTCTACATGAATATGGAAAAAGACTAAAATATATAATCAATTGGAAAGCTGATGTCACTTTTTCCTTTTTACAGAAATCATCGCTTAAAGATAAAGAGGGTCCCAATTAAAAAAAATATTTACGCAGTTAAAGCAACATGTTTTATTAAAGTCAAATGAAGCAGAAATGCTTTAATTGAAGCTCAAGTAAAGAGCATATAGTCAAATTAAGAAAAATGGAAAAATGTCGACCGGACCCAGGGCTCCAACCCAGGATCTCCTGCTTTTCTGGCAGGTAGTCTACCAACGAGGACCGATTACATATCCCTCCTCTACTTTAAACCTACTTGAGCTGTAATTGAAGTTTTTATACTTCCTTTGACTTGAATGTTATGCACGCTTGACTAATTTGCACAATGTTTGTTCCTCACTGAATTCTTAGAAAATAAGTTGTGAAGACTGTGATTAGTCAATTGTAGGTGAGCCTATACATGTTATATCTTCCGAATTAATGGGATTCTTAACACAGAAATTAGCAGCAGCTCATCACCAGATGTCCGGAAAATGTCGACCAACTTATGGAAATGTTGGCTAAGCAGACATATTGCAGGTAGTATCTCAAAGTTCAATTTAAATTCTCAGTTCCTATACTAGTTTCATTTTTATTTTCTCTTTTATAATTCTCCAATTTTTATTAACTTTGAATATATCTCGTGGTTTGATCGCCTGATCTTTCTGTTTTTCGCTCATAAGAGAAGTGAAACAGGAACTTTTTTTATTGCCTATTCTGATAGTGACATAGTGGTAGCATGGCAACAGTGTTTAGATGGTGGCGCTAACGTTGGCAGCTGCTGGCACCAGTGCAGTGTTAGTCTGCGACATCAGCGCCACGGTTCTCTAAGTGGCTCATGTGTACGCTATAGTTACGGGGCGAATTTAATTGGGTGATTGCAAAGTTTATTTTTTTGTGATTCGACACGTTCGTGGTGGCATGGTAGACTAATATTTTTGGATATAAATCCTAATGGTGAGTTTCATTTAAAATTTTTTAAATTTTATTTTCCACGTTTGAAGCGTATGAAACATATACAAACTAAAGAAAAAACTCAAAAGTGTAATATGTTTTTTTATCGTAGGATCGCATATTCTTCCCAATTTTTAAAGTGATTTAATGATACACAGATGAATAAATCCAACTTTGTGTCAGTTATTAATTTACAACAATTTAACTGATGACAAGATTTCTATTGACTTATTCATGAGTATTTTATAATATTTTTTTTAGGATTTGATATTTATTAAGCTGATGAATGAACCCTCTTAAATGAGTTGTACTTCTATATCTACATAAAGAAATGCTACCGGAAATGTTTCAATTTAATATTTTATATTGATACCAAAACACATGTAACTTAAAGACAACGATGATTATTATTCTGTATATTTAACTGCGTGAAAAATTATTTCTGTTTAAAGAATTTCGGCAGCGAACATGTGGCTACCACGACCTGCCTTAAACCACGCAGGTACAATTGCAATGTTGCGACTCGTTAGTAAGTCGAAAATTATCAACTTATATTAGAAATTGCCAGTTTGTTTAGGCTATATTATATCAGAATTTAAATTTACAATTTTTCTATATTTCTGACGTGAATATGTAAAATAAAAACGAGTAGAAATTGAAATTCTTGCTGCAATCAGGAATGGTGCTCCAGTTGATTGATAAGCAGTGAGTAATTGACTCACAAAATACAGCAATATATCTCTATATAATGAATAACTTCAAATTCAAAGGGAATACTGACTTGAGTATTCAATACAATTTCACAATACAAACGATGTAAGTAATAACTACTACAAAATAGGTGCAAAATGCTTTCGGTATTTATTTTTGGACATAAGTAGGTCAAGCATATTTTTTCCTCAATAATAAATCACAACTAAAAGTTTAATTAACGTAAATACCTGAATGTTTCCCTGACGCTGATTGAAAACTGGTTCTGAAAGTCCTATAGGCATGTAACTACGATTTAACCTGTACGAGATTCTTTATTGCCTTTGCCATCTTTGGCGATCGTCTCATGACCATATACGTGATAACATTCAAATATAAATAAAGTAAAAGTAAAATACATTTCAAAGTGTGCAGGCATCAAATTGGTAAACATACGGTTGAATTTTGTTTACGTTGTTATTATTCATTTTCGTGAATAAAACATTTACTCTGAAATATCAAGATTAAAAATACAGTTTGATATGCCACGGAACTGACAGGAAACGTTTATTTACACAAAAAATATATTTTTGATACGTGTTTGTATAATCAACCAAAAGTCTATAGTTCTCGACTTAAATTTTCGTAAATAAACACTTAGAAACTCTTTTAAATAGTTTTTAATCTCAGATTTAATTATTAAATAACTGTTTCTTAATTAAGTCTTTCAAATAAATTTTACATTGTTCTGTCAATCATGGGTTATTTTTGCTTGTATAACAAAACTTAATCATTAAATTATATTTGTGGAGTTATTAACTTGATTGATAATGTTGAATATTGGTTGAGTTATATTCAGCTTGTAATTGTTAAAAGTTAATAAGTTTTTAGTAAATTTTATTTTATTCCCACTCAAATTATTTAGTATGTGAACTATCTGGGAAAAGTTATTTAAATTAATGAATTCATAACTGAATTCTCCGTGATAAACTTACGGTGGCGTCCTATTTTCAAATATAAAATTCTGATGAGTGTATGTTCCTAATTCTTCGCCTACTTAATGGCTTGACCGATTTACGTGAATTTGTTCTTGTTTTTATGGGGTCACTGGAATGGTTCTCTGGACCCGGTATGTTGGCAAGATACACAAATTTTTTCCAACCTAAAGTTTTTTTAATATATAATTTTTGGATGTCTTACATCAGAACATATATAATGCCAAAATTTCAATCTGTGCGTGCATAGAGTGAATTATTTATCGAAATTGAAAAAAATGAAGTGTATTTTAAATAATATTTTGTGCAAATTTGAAAGGTCATTGCTTGAATTACGATTTTTACACATGCTCATTCGGCAGTATACTATTGAACCTCTCAAATAAAACTTTTTTTTCAGCAATCATTTGAGCTATTTTAATGATAGGGGTAAATTCACCCCGGCGGTTTCATCAGGTGTTGATAAAGAGATTGCAGACATAATATAAAGATAAAAACATGTAAATACTTTCTTTACCAAAGCGTCAGGAAGCTATCAATTCAGGTCGATCCTTAAAATTCCCGAACGACACTGTTTGGCTGTGTTAAAGTAATCACACACACACATATATCTATATATATTTGTTTTTATTATAAGTAACATTACATTTTAGTACCTATTGGTTCTTAAGTATTCACTAACACGATATCTCACAAATATGTTATAGTAGTAGTTGTGACGCTTACCCTAATATTACGAAAACATGTCAACTCGAAAAGAAAATGTAAAACGGGCCCATTTTCAGATCGTGATTTGGTTGTGTTGAGAGCGATTTTGCAACCGCTATTCCTGCGCTGTCGTGAATAATAGAAGGCGTTCGCAAAAGTGTGCGCAGAGGGCGAATTTGGCGTTCCTCTGTTGCAAAAGGTGGTCTTCAGGGAAACATTACCTCGCTACGCGCCAGGAGACACCCTACTCCTAATGGAGACATTATCAACGAGTGTATAATCGTTTGAAAGTAAAATATTTTATGACATCGTATTTGCATGTGATTCTCTGCTGCTTTATATGTAAGAATTCACTGTCATTTCTTATATCAGGGACGTAATTATGTAGGAAAAGTTTGAAAACATTAGGGAATTGAAACATAAATGAAGTAATGAAGTGATATAATTGCAACTATCAGAAAAATCTGTATAATAATACATCCAAATAATCGTAGCTTATCGCACCTTGAGGAATGACTAGATCGGCTTCATCCGTCTGACTGTAATCATTAATCTGATATAAATACATCATGGTAATTAAATTTTAAATACAGTAATTTTCTACTCAAAATTTTATATTTACATTGAATTTGCTTTAAATATATTTCATTCTTTTAATGAATTTACAATATATCCTAAGTATGTTTATATTTCTTTCGAGTTGTGGTCTTATTAGCCTCAATTGCTATTGGGATCTATGCTAATATTTCGTTTCAGCATTAAATAAAGTTCTTCTACAGCATAACCATCATCACTATTATTTCGTTATAGAGTCTAACCGTGTTTGTTTTGTCGATAATCACTGCACTGTTCCAGTGGCACCGTTTACTCTTTAGATTGACTCAAATTATTTAATACTAGCTGGGTGACCGCGGATGCCAGGGAATTAAATTATATTAGGGTGACCATCATCTGAGATTAGTCCCCGGTTTCAATCGGCTGTCTCCGGCTGCGAGGCGTATTCTCGGCTTTGTCCCCGGAAACCAGCCTTGACCCTATTAAGACCGATATTTTTGTTACGTGTAACAATCTATTATAAAACCATTTATCTGATTAGTGATTTTCAAATTTGCGTGGAGATGAAAATAAAAGCGGACGTATTTTGAAAGCCGTGCTTCTGAAATAATAACGCTGTCTCAACAACAACGCCGTGACTTCAAATAAAAATTCCTGCTTAAACAATAAATGGAGTGTTAATGCTCGCCTCCATCTCATTCTACCAAAATTACGCTTATGATAACACAGATACACACAGACGTCACAGGATAAGTAGAAAATAATTTGGTCACCGTATTTATATTAGCCCAGTAAAATATCATTTGTGTATGTGTAGACCTTTATATAATCAACCTGTATTGTGACTTACAAAACAATTTGCTTTATTAATATTAGTTAAACCCAAGCGTTATTTCCCCCTTAGCAGCAATTTAATTATTTTGCTTTACTGTCTTGACATGTTACGGCATAATCTATACTGCTGCAAGTTGTATATCTCGGTAGGGGAGAAAGCGGGTACATTAATTTTCGAATGATTGAGTTATAACGTATTCTATGCCTCTCAGAGAATATCAGAATACATCATCATATTGTGGGAAATATTTATCTGAAAGCCAATATCTACTTTTATTCTATCTTTGAGATAATATTAATTACAGACTTATTATTTATTCGTTTCGTAGTTGTCGTCGCAATCCGTCATCTCACGTGAATTAAATTATACGACTCACAATGTTCTACTGTTGCTGTCTTTGAATACATGACCTTCCTTTGAATAAAAAATACATTTTTTTAAACACAAACATTTTTAATATATATTTTAGCTGAAATTCATTTAACTGGTACACCGGTATGTTCCTATTGCATTAGTATTTACTCAACATCTTCTTGACATACACTCTTAACAGCTTCCCACAAAAGACAAAACTATACTCCCCACATTCTTCTTTTCTCTACAAATAACCACGACGTGATTCTAAAACGACTGTTAAATCTTGACAGGATTAATCGATAAATACAATATACGTGTTTAATTTTAAACTCAAATACTGCTAATAAGAACAAATATAGCATATATACTATAAAATACGATGTTAAGCAATGGAGCAAGTAAATGCTGTCTCTTAAAGAAGTAGTTATAGTTAGCTTAAAATAGAGGAAATTAAGAAAAACTGTAAAAAAAGGATAATAAAATACCACACATCTTTCTGCTATCCTTGTTGCTTCCATCAGATGTTTGTAATTCGTCTTGTTTTTTTGCGTCCTCAAGTTCGGTTGGTTCTTAAGATATTTAATCACCTGTTGAAAACAACAAGAATTGTAATACCACAGAATTTTTAATTTATTACATTTCTACATATAAATAGTTTTCATTTAGTTTACATGTTTTCCAGAAACGTTCAGTTAGGGAAATGTGTACAGTCTAGATTTCTTAGTTCGTTATCATTTCAAAAACTGAGGTACTTAAATTTTTATTTCATATTTATTTGATGTATTATTTTAACGTACCCATATTATTCCTTCAGATACAAATTTGTCTGCTATTTAACGAAATTTATGTATAATTGCATGCAATGAAAGATTTAAATCTGGATTAAATTTGCTCGAGTCTCCTTTCTATCAGATGAATTCCAAAATTTGTGAACGAAACGTTGTTGTACGCGAATAAAACCTTTTTCATTGTCCGTCAAATGACCATTTGATTTATCGTTATATAATTCTACTGTGATATTGCAATACAGCGATCTGTTAAACATACATAGATGTTTATAATTCAATTCCAAGTCATTACGTAATCATAGTAATCCTAAGGTTTATAATTTCAATAATTTAGTAGTTGGCAGTCATGAGATCAAAGCGTAACAGGATAGAGAAAGATGCATCTAAAATTTAAGCTCCCGGCAGTAAGAAACTGTCAGTGTTCCAGGCAGGTAGCAAAAGTTGAGTGTACAATGAGGCAAGCTTCTTTATAATAGACGACAAAACTTTGCTTTAAAAGGATTCCTAAGAACCATTTCTGAATAATGTGGTTAGTTATACAATGTTCTCGAGAAATGAAGTTGTAAATTACGTTTTAGGCAACGCAAAGCTTACATATAGGATGAAGTGTGGTTTAGGTAATACCATAATTCAAATGAACACACTTTTATTAAATTGTTTACAGAGCCTTGCGTTAATAATAATTATAACATATATAACCACATTTATAATGAGACAAAACAAATGGGTAAATGGAAACGAATTCGAATAGCCTCTAACATAAAATTTACACATCCGTTCGCTACGGTACCTCACCGTGAACTTCAGTAAACTTGGCGTCGCAAAATAATCAACTCAATCTCACACTAAATCAGTATCTGCGTCTTACCACTTACTTCTGTGACTTGTTCGAAACTCTCCACTTATACACACGATCGTGAAATGTTAGCGATCTCGCATACACATCCTCACTACATCACGTCTTGCCTGCGACACCCGAATTCCAATATTTCAGTCCTTCGCCGTATTGAGAAATCTAGGTCAACTGACCTCATGAGCCAAACACGTACTCAAATTGTCCCGTCAGCTTCGAGTTCATAAACCCTCATTTCTCACAGTTGGCTAGCCCAAAACAAGATAATCACGTGATCCGTGTTGCACATGACACTACAGCCCGCTTGCCGCCTGTCTCACAACAATGCTATCTGGTAAATAGAAGCTCATTAGGAATGGCCGTAATTTTCATGTTACAATATGTAGCCCAATACTGCCGTTCAAAGTAGAAAGACAGTAAGTAAAAATTTTCGACTTTTGAAAATATTTCACGGATAAATGTATTATAACTAATTTATAAAGACAAATTCATATTTCTTGGTATGGTTAAAACCATTTTCAAAGTGAGAAGGGGTGTCTGTAAACGTGGGAGCTCAAAAAACGTTATCCCTTGATTTCTAAAAAGCATTTTTTAGACTTACTGCCTTTCTCCTTTGGACGGCAGTATGGATACCATGGTGTATTCATACTAAAATTTTCATTTTATTTCAGACTTGTACAGTTTATAAGTTTGATGCTGGAAGATGGTACTTATTTTTGTGAACAATAAACTAAACTTAAACAGAAGTCTCCACCTTAAAATATTAATCTCCTTATTATATTTTGTTATACCAGATTTCAGGTGCTGTAAGGTGTTATATTTTCACGACTAGAGTTCGCATTTACAGAAATAAAGTTGTCATGTGGTTTTAATATTTTCAATTTATTGTAGTTTGTTTTTGAAATTATATATTAAAAATCCTATTTTTAGTTAATGTGTGGTTCGTCTTTCTCTAGTTGAGTTATATGAATAAAAGTTTTACTGTTTATTTTAATATTATTCAAGGGGATATATTTAAAATAGGGAAAACTCTGCAATCGGTAGTGTTATAACTTTTATAATTTTAGAGATGTTGCAGTATATATAAGAATGGATAGACGTTATTAAAATAAAAACTTCATATGATTTATAAAACTAAAAAATAAGTTCTTTAATCTTAGTTAATTTTGCCCATTGCTTACTAATAATGCACTAAATATATTAACAATTGTATTTCAAAGAATATATAGATTTTAATTTACCAGACTCATTTTACAATTTTAACTGCACTCATTTATACAATTTTTAAAGTATTGTAACAATGAAAGGCATAAATATATATTAATATAAACATTTAATAAGCTGTTAATTCGTAAGTTTATAAATTCCGTGATTATAAGAGAAAATGGATATATTCACTAAATTTATAGTCTGAACTGATGCTTGAAAAATTTAGTTATTTTAATGTAGTCTAAGATACATCACGATGATTTTAGAATATTAACTTCGTAATGTATGTTAAGAGAAGGTATTTTTATAATTAATTGCCAAGTGTGAAACAATTACGTTCTTCATAATAAACGGAGATATGTTTGCTCGTATCTTACCCCCCTTTAATCCTGCCACTCGTCCAGCCACCCTCAGAAATTCCTTTGTTTCAGAATTTGCTCAACAGTTTCGACCACAATTAGCTCCAGTTCTCCCGTGCGTCACAAGATTAACTTCAACTCATGTTGCATCCTCCGTAAACTTGCCTGATTACAGACAAATGATGTTAGTAATTAGTTAAGACTGGGATATTACTCTTTACAGACGTTAATAGTTCCCTCTCTCTAGTAGTGAGTTGTTGTATTAAAATCACACTTTTTATTTAAGCGAATTTGAAGTTTAAGGGATGTAAATTATAGATAGTAATTTTTGTTTATATAATATTGTTTAAACGTTATTGTCACATAAAAAGTCATTAATCAATCTATGATAGCAATGATATTTAATAGTCATGGTTTGGGAATATATTTAAGATATATTTTACCCACGGCAAGACAAAAAATATTAATTACCAATTTAGATGTGTTCCGAGAGCTATCTGTTAGGCTTACAATGTGTTGTAATTTTAAAGAACGAGGCACTTTTATTTTATACTAATTGGTTCTTTATATCCATGTATTAAAATTAACTAGGGAGTTGTATTTTTAATTTAAATCAAAATAAGTTATGGGGTTAGAATAAATAAGAAAAAAAATTAAATTTATTCCCAGAAAACAATAATTAAAAGGCTTAAGGTCGAATTAAAAAATTTACCATGGCAAGCTCAATTGCATTTAGTAAAACTCTATCTACTTCAGGGTCTTTTTTTGGGGGCTTATCGTGCAGCAAGAAAATCGTCATCACGCACTTTTCGATATTAACATACACCTGTGATTTATTGTGGGTCGCAAACAGCTTCGTCCTTTGCCACGCCGGTATCTTGAGGTCCGTCTTCCATGAATTCTGATTGCCTGTGGAGCTCGTTATTGGTCTCTGGGAAATTAATTATACACGACTCCACCTGCTTGCAGTTCGCCTCGTTGTAGGGACATCCATCCTTCTATTACGCCAGCCAGATTTCTCGTTTACTTTCCGCCGGATTTCTTCAAAGCTTGTCCCTGGCTGACTAATTTCTCAACTACTACGTACTCTCCGACAGCCTACTTGATCAATTCTCCATGCCTAACTCATCAAATTTCTCCCATCAATACTCGTAGGTCATCTCGTTCATTCACTCCACCATGAGATGCATGGCGGTTCATCACCCAGTGACGAAATAAAATGGCGGTTGCAATATCCATCCATTACAGGATATTAATTACGATTTTGACAAAGTTTAAAAATGATAACTTTCAATTTAGTGTTTAAAAGAAGCTTTACGAGGTTAATATTTTTAAAGAGAATTAAACTTAATTTATGTTAGTAAAATAAATATAATGTCATTATACGTGATTCAAAATTTATCTATAGCATGATAAAATGATATTTCGTTTTATCTGTTTTATTTATGATATAAAAATACGTTAATGGTCGATAATTATAATTCATATTCATTTATGTTTTTATTAATTAATATACATATATATATATATATTAATATGCAAAGAAGAAGTTTTGCACTCCATTTTGAGCACAATGCATGCACGGTGGTGTGACATTTCATATTCAGAAGGCGTTCAGAATGATATTTATGTGTAATATGTATTATAAATATATTAAATAAAATAAATAAACACTCATTGTTTTCTTTCGTACTGAATGTCAATCACAAAAATGTCTCTGGTTAAAGAATCGCTTTGAGTAGAGATATCGCTCAAGTATTACAAATACATTAAACTAAATTAAATAAAACTTGTATACTTTAGACGAGTACATACATACGTACAGAAAACCTTCCGCATCCCCCCTTTTCAATTCACTTCCTATGCTATTAAAGAGGAGTTGCCTGTTTCAGGATCACCCTCATGTAGCCTGTTAACCCAAAAAAACTGTCATTCCAAGAGTTTTTAATAATTTTTATTGTGTATTAATGGGTTTACAATTCTGGTTTGCAATAACGTTCAAATATAGAAATTTAATGACTAAGGTTCGAATTACGACCAGCCACTGGTATATGAGGTATTATTAATTGTCGTTTTGATCAAACTCTGAAGAGTTTATACACGCGTACAGAAACACTGTGCTAATAAAAAATTATTAAACATTTTTGTTAATGGTTACTGATTTTATTGTTATATAGTTAAATAATACACGAAGAAGATAGGCCGTTTTACGGCCAATACCTTATTTAATTAATATTATTTTAAAGAGACCTTGTATGTTTAATTGTTTTTTATGAACCTAGTAAGTTATTTTATCCTTTTTCGTTAATTAGTCAAAGCTCACTGTAGCTTAATGGATTTATTCGTCTGTAAAAATTATAAACGTACAAAAAAGCACTATTCACACTTAAAATGCAATTTTTCCTCGTAACAGGATAATTACCTGTTGTGTTCTACTCTTCAGAAACGTCGTAGTGCTACATGGCCCTTTTTGTCAATCCAAGTACTCAAACACTATGCTATTCGTGTACCTGTCCATAACATCGTACTAAAGATATTACACCTTTACTACATCTGTTGTAATCTTCTATTTTCTAATACAATCTTATATAATATTATTACATATGAAAACAAAAAACAGAACGAACAGGCGAGAGGAAATACACATAAACATTTTTACGATACGACACACATTAAAAATATTATATTCAAGAATTCAAATTTTATATGACTGATTGTAACTTTAATTATAATGTAATAAATCAATTTGTTTTGGGAATGACATTAAATAAAAACAAATGGTTTTTAGATTTTAATGATACGGGTTGTATTTCACAATCACGACTCCACAGATATTTTTTTTTTGTTTAGAATATTATTTCATGGACTAAATTGTAGATGTGTACAGTTGATTGATGAGTCACGTGGAGGTTTTGACAACCATTAAATATGAATAAATATAAATTTGAAAACAAGTTTATAATTTTCTTATTCTGAAGCTTTGAAACGACAAATTTTTAATTCTGTTAGAGGACAATTTATTTGGCCGAATGTCTGCAATGTATCTAATTACAGCGTAAATAGAAATGATTTTTGTTGGTTTTATTTTACAAAATGTTGAGCAGGCTAGTTAATTTTATTTTTTCATCAATAAGTGTACCTCTCCAGTGACTGTTCACAGTCTTAATTTTATTGTAGAAATTGGAATTTCGGAAGCATATTGTATGTGCCGTTGTGATCGGTTTTTTCTTTGTTCTAAAAGTGTCTGTTTTTTCTTACTACTTGCATTGTAATATTATAAATTTCCATTTAATTTATTGTTTATTTTTGTAAATATTTTTGTAGTCGCCAAGAACGTCCAATGTTGACGCGAATATTATTTCAATTTTAAATAAATGAGACAAATATTAGGGTCCCAAAGTTGCTAAAATATTAGACATATTGTACAAGTTCAAGTTATACCTAACAACATATGTTAACACGTTGCACACCACAAATCCAAAACGCTAAAGTTCGTTTGAGACAAGCATTTTTTAATCAAAATCCGTGATGGTCATGAAGGGAGACCTCTTGTTATTGACTGACCCTAAAGTATATATGCTGTTATTAATTTTATAATTCTGTAAAATATGAGATACATATTTCACTTTATCAGACTGCGTTGTTTAATGTAAATAATAATAAAACGGAATTTATATAATAAATATATGAAGAAATCAGTTTATTTTATATATACTACAGTAATTATAGACAAAAGTAATTCTGATGGAATGTAAAACAATTATATTACATTCCACAAAATAAACTAAAACAGTACTTGAAGGTCATTAATTAAACTTTAATTTATAGCTTTATGAGTTTAATTAATTTAATATTTACTAAAAGGTTTTATAAAATTGTTTTGACTGGCTTTACACCCTGAAAAAGAGGGTTATTTATAATGTAGTCATTTTGCACGAAGGGGTTTAAGTAATTGGCGTTAATTTTCAGGTAGTGATTAATCACTGTCTATGGTGACTTGTTGACCTCAAACGTGTGAATAATGTCGCGTTCGGTAAGCGAAGCCTTTTCTAATTGTTGAAAAAAGTCTGCGTTAATAGATGAAAGAAATATAGTCCCCGATACGTGACATATTGGAGGAAGTTTCAGAATGGAGTTCAGAAATACTTTAAACTTATCCTAAGTATTATATTTCTCCCGGTTGTTTGTGACATATAAAAAAGCATCAATTATTATTTTCTCATATAATTCGCTGTTCATTTCTTTATGAACTAATTTACGGGGCATGTTCTTATGGAAAGAAATTTATTCAACACTAGTCACGCATTAAATGTTTTACAATATTCGCTATCTCACTCCGCAAACAGTGCGGGTCTGGTCACGTGACATCTCGCATCATTGTGCACTTTAGAGACACAAAAAACTATTAATTTAAATATATTTTCTTTCTGTCTTACCCCAACATGAATTATATGACGTGGTGGCTTAAGTTGGAGTAATGCCAGCTTTCAATTAAGCAACCACAATATCTTGGGATTCGAAAACAAACTGTCGTTTTCACTTATATTTTTACATTACCTAATTTCATCCGTAATAGCCGTCATGGTTGAAAGAGGTCCTAAATTACATGAAACGTGACATTTAAAAGCTGTGTTTCTGAAAACATTATATTCGATTCTAATATGTGTCGCTTTCGCATTATTAATTTAATATTTCATCCCTTTACTATCCATACTACAGAGGTATTAGTGGCGTTTCCCTCCACGATATTTCTCAAATACAATCCCGTGTTAACTATTTAAATAGCTTCATGAGATTGGATACATACGAGGGTTGGTCGAGTCTGCCAATTGTTATTAAGAGCGGGAATTTTTACACTTTCGCGCCTCTGTCGGTAAATATCATCCTTTGAAATAAATTCTTAAAAGTTTCAAGCATGTGACAGTCGTAGCTTATTGTTGGCAGCCTTCTGTAGTGTTAGATGTGTGTCCAGGTAGAGACAATAGAAAAAAAACGTATTTCCCGCTTCTAATGAAAAACTTTCATTTGACGGCTTGGAGAGCAGCACAAATAAAAATCAAGCTGGAACAAGTTTATGCGGACTCTGCACCAGCATTGAAGTTCGTTTACTTTTGGGTGAACGAGGTTAATCGAGTTTGCAGAAGCACAGGACATGAAACTCACTCTGTCTGCCCAATTGAGGTCACCACTCAGGAAAATATCGAAAAAGATCAAAATATCGTAATGGAAGATCGGAGACTAAGCTTGCGTGAGGTAGCTTCTCAGATAATGTCACCCTCAATGAAAAACTGACAATGTAAAAACTTTTTGCTCAATGAGTTTCAACTGTTGACATTGGACCAGAAACGTATTCGGGAAAATTTTCAACGTAGAATCTAGCATGTTATGCGTAACTCATAAGACGTTTTGCGCAGATTATATACATATATTTCATACAGAAACGAAAAAGAAATCAAAACATGGAAACATGGACAAAAAATGCTGAAAGTGCACCAAAAAAGGCAAAGACAGATTATTTAATTGGAAAGGTGTATGGCCAATGTATTTTGACATTCTCAGGGTTTGACAGAGGGTACAACTATAACTGGGTTCTATTATGCTACTCTGTTGGATCGTTTTAAACGACTGCTGATTGAGAAACGACCAAGATTGGCGAGCAAGATATTATTTAATCATTAACCCAATGTTCCAAAAAGAGGAACAGTCTCAATGGTAAAAGTGTACTAGTTGGGTTTTAGGATCGTATCTGATTCATCCTATTCTCCGTCTTGTTCCCAAACTTTGGCTTGTTGGAAGAAATTAACATCAAACGAGAAAGTGATAGAGTTCGTAACGGGATATTTTTCCGAGTTTGACAAAATCTATGTTTGCGATGTGTTCAAAAAATTGGAAACATGCAGGGCCAAGTGTAAAGCCAAGAAATGAGAATTTATTCATAAATAAAGTATTCTAAAATGTTTCTTTCTGTTACAGTTATACCAGACTTATCACACAACCCTTGTACATATAATGTATTCATACTTCCGTATTTCAAATACGAGTTTCTTATCTTTATTTAAATGTGTAAAAATCTATGAAGACATGTAGCAGATGTTAGAATGTAATACGTTTACTGTGTGTGTTTAAAACTACATTACTTCAATTTCAGAAATGACCTACATGATACAAAACGTTTTAAATTGTTTGATTTTTATAGAAACTTGTTTCTCGATGATTTTTTCCCTCATATTACAGCTTAAAATTGTTAATGCAGCATCACACCATCAGAACCGTTTAAACGGATTATGTCCGTTTCCTTACTAATTACGTTTCCGAAAAATGCCTCGGAAGTTTTAATATTACAAGAAGAGCAGTGGTTTTGAGTAGACTTTTTTTTCTTTAATGTGATAATATGTACTAAATCCATTATTTGAATAAAAATACTCAAATTCCGTTTAAGCAAAAAACAAAATTTGATCTCTTATACATGCAATTCATGCTGCTATAACCAGTATACGAACCGAAAAATTATTATTACTCTCACAATTTGCTCTAATTATAAAAATTATGTACAATTGAAGTTCCGAAATAAATAAATCACAAATCACAGACGCAAGCCTGAAGCTAGCCCTTCATATATATGATTGCAGGACAAATTATTTTGTTTTTCATGAAACCAAGGCCTTTAAATAGAACAAAGTTGAACATTCATCCGTTCTTAACTCTTTATTTTGGAAATTATGTGTAGAAAAAATGGAGCAAGTGAAAAGGTCGAACCATGGCAGGTAAAACTTATTAAGAATATTAAGACAAAATAACATATTGTAAAATCAAAACAAGTCTTGTGTGTCAGATAAAATTAATAATAAAAAGAAAAATAAAGTTAGAGTGAATTTATAGAATTTACGACATTTAACTGTAACCCAGAAGGACCAGACTGCTTAAGCATGATAGCCTTGGCCCACTGAAATTCGAATTTTTAATATTATAATATAAAATCTTTTCAAGATGTGCAAATATAAATTAATTGTCGAGTGCATTAGATAACAGAATATAACTGAAACTATTAAAGAGGAAACATAATTTCAGATTAAAAACAATTACTTGTATAGGAAGAATGAATTGTGAAATTTCTGTGATTAACTGGAATATATATATATATATATATATATATGTGTGTGTGTGTGTATATATATGAATAGTAATTTAATAAATTGTAAAATAGGACGAAATTATATAATTTCTTAATATAAAACTTAGTTTAATATTATATATAATCTCCGAGAGTTTCTTTGGTTTCTATTCTCACTTATTGAACAAACGGAACAAGTTAGAGAGAAATTATTATTAATATGATCATGAAAATGGATTAAAAACTCTGAAGTTGTTCAGGAATATTAATTTGCATTCCTGTGAACTACTTCGTGTATTATGAGACAAACTGTAGTGAACGATGAAGTACATTTTCTTATAATTATGATTTATAGTTTTGATTTTAGTTTGACATTTTAAAAATAGTGAATTAAGTGAATATTTATCTGTTTTTAAGTAATGGCGAATAAAAATTGATTAGTACAGATATAATGTACATATTTCTAAGCGTATCCAAAACAGTTTTTCTTTCGCGAAAATTCAATTCAATGAATGCCATACCGGTAATGCAAAAATTTCAATAATAACAAATTTAGCAAAACGTTTATACCACAAATAGGAACTTCTGAACTACATTAGAAATTAATAAATTGCTCCAAAAATATTTTGTGTGTATGACCTTTAAAATTTCTTAAAAATCACTGATGTAGAATAAATGAGTCAAAACTTAACTAATAAGAAATTTGTTTTGTTTTTTATGCACGTTATTTAATACTGGACAGAGAAATTTTCTGTTGAAAAACCACTTCATTTACATTCCTTCTTGAACATTAATTTGTATTGTGATTAATCAAATTGTAAGAAAACGTCAGAAAAATGAGTTTAACAGAAACCGTCCAGTGTCAGTTTGTGAATACATGGTATTCATTAGGTTGTAATAGTTCATTGTTTGGACATGTATGCCAAATAAAATATTTCATAATATAACTATATAAGTTTACAATTACTTGACAATAATTAAAAGTTTAACGTATTTTAAGGATTGATAACAAATGAAAATATAGTTTACTCATTATCATAATAGTACATTGAATATTATTGAACCTGGAATTTTACAATAATATAAACAAATAAATGAAGTTGTAGTTTCACTCTTGATAGAATTTTACATTTAAATACAAAACCGTAGCCTTGTATCATGCGATGTAATATTTTGACGCTGAACGCTGGAATAATGCCATCTTTCCTTTGTATATGAAACTAATAATCGCTTCCTGATTCACCATTTTACACATACTTGTTTCGAAATAATATAATGCGCAGAAAATGCACTAAAAGTTTCTTCGAGTCAGATAAAAATTTATTTTAGGAATGAGGTATAGGCATTTGACTGCGAAACTCGAAGGTAGTGAGTGGCAAACTGAATAGAAAATGGGTTAAAATGAAATGCAAATTCAAAAGAATAGTTTCAAAAAAAAGCAAAAAACTGCAGATTCACCTTCTATAGCATGTACAGGGTAAGGCAAAATGATGGATCCGATTTCATAACTTTATTGTGTGATTACAACGTAGTTCTGACAAATAAAAAGACGACCAAAAAGTAAGCTTATAAATTTATCACTATTTATTTACAATTCCTCGGCGTAATATTTTTATTCTGTAACATCTAATGAATAGCTCTCGTAGCGGTAGAAAATGAAATCAAGTGGTAGGGAAACTAAACTTTGAGAGTTTGCCTCTCTTTGCGCACATCTCAAGTTACGATACGTTAATTAGATTTCACAGAATTACCTTATGAAATCGGGTCCATAATTTTGATTTACCCTGTATAATAAGACCGAATATATGCAAAGTAGTTTTACTCATCAACTGTGTCGGAGGTAACATAGTTTCAGTTCTTAAAATGTAACGATTTATTATCTTATGAAAAATTAGTAAAGATTATATAACAGTACGACAGAAACGTAATCAAAATTATTAGAAAGATTTCATCGATTAAATGAAAATCATTATTTCGTTTTATTTTTGAATTGTTTCAAAATTTTATATTTTTATTCTTAAGGAACGATTCCGATTTATGTGACAAATGCCGCAAGTCAGTTCTACCCTCGAACGATACCTTCTGGAAGAGGTGGATGATATTGCAGACCTGGAGGCAACGACTGGAAAGAACAAATGATACGCTCTGCTCACAAGCAACCGGTTTCCCCTAAGCGCAGCTGGAAATAGCACTTTTCGTAGTAGCTCCACTCCGTTCTCTGGCTGACACAAGTGTTTGACGTCTTTTGAAGGAAAACTGAACTCCTCGTTACGTAAATATTAAATATATTTCATTTGAGATGAATGTCGTATTGGTCAATGAAGTTTTAAACTCAACGTAGCCAGAAGCAGTAAATAGGCCAGCAGTATTGTTCATTAGTCATTCAAAGTTACATAGAAGCCACTTCTTTGTATTCAGCCAGTTTATTACTTGAATATTAATAACAAGTTGTTATGAAAACAAAAGAATTTGATTAATGCTGCTTCGTTAACATATCGTAAGCAATACAGGTTAAAACAATTCATAAGAAACACTTAAAAACAAATATAAATTGCCCTTTCATATATGTTTTCAAAATAAGTATTTTTTAATAAATATCGAAGGGTTATTTATATTTAACTATACAGAAATTATACAGAATTTAATAAAATAATATTTACCTACTTTTTACGTATGTCTATGTATTATAGTCATTTTACGTTCAAAATTAGACTAAGCCGGTTAAAAATTCAGGGACAGAAATATAGCGTAATATTAAATATGTCGACGAGGCCATGCACGTTTTCAAAAGCAAATCCAGAACTGAGGTATAAAACGAGCTTGAGATTATTAAAAATATTCTTCAGCTTTAAGCGATCTGTTTAAAATACGTAAAAATAATTACAGATAATTATTTAAAGTATAGCAAAGTAACCGTAATTACAAGTTAACGTCAATATATAAATTTAAGATCAGATATTATTATGGATGTCAATATACAGAATGGCCAAATTCTGAATACAAAGTTGGGCCACCTTTTGCTCTTAATACAGTTTGAATACTTCTATGAGATGTTGGTAGGTGATAGGAGGAATTTGAGACCATATGTGATGAACTGCACTTTCCTTAGGATTTGATGGTTCTGGATCCAGCTTACCTGATAACCCATTCGATCTCATCTCAAAAATTTCTTAAGTGGATTTGGATCTGGTGATTCTGCAGGCTGATGAAGCAAAGTAAAGTCTCAGTCATGCTCTTCGAACCATCTGAGTTCAATGCCAGCTTTATGACAAGGAGCATTATCTGCGATAATACTTAAATACCTTTGGGAATTCAGACTTAGTTTCACAGGAATCAGAGGATCCATACCACGCCAAGAAAACATCCCCATACAATAATATAGCCACAACCAGCTTGAACTGTTGTGGCAATGCAATTACTTTTGTGCTATCATCTCCATATTCGAACCCTGCCATCTACATTGTTCAATTAAAATGGAGTTTCATCAGACCACATGACTCTTGTTCAGTCATCCACTGTCCATTCCTTGTACTCCTTTGTGAACTGAAGATGTCTGAACTTGTTCAAGGCAGACAGCATAGGCTTTCGAACAGCTCGTCGGCTTCTACAGCCCATACGGTGTAATGTGTTGTAAACAGTTCTTTCAGAGAGGTTCACAGTTAGATTTTGATTACTATTCTTCGCTATTGGATTCATATTACTCTTTGGTTGCACTGGAAAACTTTGGAAAGTCTCATTTCAGCTTGAGCATTGAGTAGCCAGTGACTACCACAAACCTGACGATGAGACCTGGTTTCTTTCTTGGTAGTCCACTTCACAAGTGAAACCGTTTTGCTGATACGCATCGGGGGCCTACGATCGTCCCGCGTTCAAACTCTGTTAAATAACGTCTTTTTCTAATATCTTCGCAAACAACACAGAACAACTGATTATTTACTTCTGCATTCCCATTTTATAGCTCTCTCACCTTCTAGCGGCAACACTGTGACACTGTCAAGTGTCATAATAACTTGGCCACTCAGTGTAGTAGAACGTGCAGAATATGCATAAAAGTGTTTCGATACCTTAAATTTACTTAAGTCCTCTTCAAAAAGGTATAAATTAAATTTTTGTTTAAAGGCTGCTAATTAATTTATTATGCTAATAATTTTCCCCCTTATTTATATCAGTCACTTCAATAAACCCAAATTATATTTCAATTTTTATTTCCAAACTTTATTCGGAAGCAGCTTTGTAGATGAATATGGCAATTGCCGAAAGTTCTTCCAAATCAAGTTTGGAAATAAAAATTGAAATATAATTTTGGTTTATTGAAGTGACTGATATAAATAAGGGAAACAATTGTCATCATAATAAAGGTATAAATAATACTACATAGAAAACTTTGAAATTCGTAAAATAAATAAATTAAAACATTTACCAGTATATATTGGAATTAAAATTTAATTATATACAGTAGCGTTTGACTGTTTCAGTCATAATAATGCGTGTTTAGAGTGTTTTTGAGAGAATAAGAGGTTTGAAAATTCATATAAATGAGCCGACTGATGTTGAACGTATTGGCTGAAATTAAAGCCAGACACATCACTTTTATTCTTCTATAATTCAACAATATTTATTAACATGTAATAATTTGCGGATTCTAAGAAGTATTCAAGTCATCAACAATTTAATTTGCAACATGTTTCCTCATGCAACAATTGTAACCCGGGTCTCGCATTTTAGTCCAGATAGCAAGAAATGCGTAATTATGCATTTCCCGGCTCATGTTGTATTACTCGTCTTTTTTTCTCCAAATATGAGAAATCGATTGCAGAAAATTTGTCGTCGAGTTGGGTTATAAACCTATAACAAATTATTTTAGTAGTGTGACTTAACCACAGTCAACGCGATGCCATTAGTCGCCGCATAAAAATTTAAATTATGCTACGTATTTAACTTTTGTTACATTAATTAATACTGTTATTCCACCGTCCCTATCTAGAATATGGGCTTAAAGGATCTGGAATGAATCATGATTTGTATGGTATGCACCATACTATAATTTTAATAAAAATTATTATGAAAATATTTTATGCTTAAAATTAAGAAAAAAGGAATTAATATCAAAGAGAAGGTAAATTTGGAATCTTTCATTTAAATAAAATCTATTATTGAAATCAATTTTTTGGAAAAAAAATATCCAGTTTTATAAAAAGTGTAATTTTTACTTTATATATTTTTTTGCATTTCCGGTTTTAACTCTTTCCCCCAGGTATTTGAAAATTTTCATATCCCCGTCCCATGCGTGTCGACTACGATTATATTAATCGGGCAAAACCTGCCTCCATTTTTATGCATATGTGAATAAATGTCTGATTTTATTTACGATATCAAAGTTATCCCCGCCTCGTATCCAGAGGAGGGAGGTACCGCGTTATATTTGCCGAAATACTCACAAAAGGAATATTCAACACATTTTTCCCGATTTTTCAGTGAAGTGTATTTATGGAGTTAATCGGGAGTCTGATTACTTTAATACTCCCAGTCTCATAAGTGAATTTCAAAATACTTTAGTATAGTCTTATACAGATAATTCTATATTTTGAAGTGAAGTTGATCTGATTCGTATGCGGCTATATATTTCAAGCATAATCGATTATTCCTTAATGTTAACTTTCAGCCTTTGAATATTATAACTGTAAATGGTTGACTATGTATACTTAAGATGAGTCACTCTCGGTGAGTCATTTCCCTTGCGTGGAGCACAGACATATGTGCATGATAAATCTCGAAACGATAAATTTATGCAAGCAATTATGACGGTGTGATTTGGATAGCTAATGCTGAAAGTCAATTGGAAGCGATTCCGAGGCAAGCCTAATTGATAGTCGAGACTGGCCGTAGCTTTGGGTTGCCTAATTGCCGCCACGTGACGCGTTACGTGCATTATTGTCATAGCTAAGTTGGATAAGTAATAAGCCGATAATGGTCTTACAGAATGACATAGATTTCTTTATTTGGGTGGACTATGGACAGTAATATCAAACAATATTATTGATTGTCAACTATTTCCTTCTTGTAAATTACAGCATGTTTGTATACAAAACATATTTTTAACTCGTTTAACCTTTAATGACTTTTATAGGGGGATTTTAGTAAGATCATTGAACATTAATTTATTTAAATCCATCAAATGGTTTCTTTGACTAAGATCACACAATAAATTTAAAGTGACATTATTTTGAAGAATATTTACCCATGCAAGCAACTTGATTAAGGGCTCTATGTATATTAATCCCCTACTGAAGTCGTTTCTCCCAGTGATCACAGGGAGAATAATTGGCGGCTTTTATAGCTCTGTACTCTCCGTACTCATCACTTACCTTGGCGTGGCTTCTATAGTAGACACAGGCTTCGGTAGGCGGGGAGACAATTGTTGAAAGCGGCTGCGTCCAAGACCGCCGAGTTGCTTCGAATATTGGACGCTATTTGGTGACAGGTAATGTTGTCTCTGGACCTCGGCTCTTCGTTGTTAACGTAAGCCGTATAACGTCTCAAATCTTCTGTAGCTCAGCCTCAGACACCCCTCCATCTCTACGTTTCTCCGATGGTTGTCCTAAAACTAACTACTAATTTCAGTCCTGGCCCGTCACCTGATTTTTGGGTCCTGAGATGGCATCTGTATATGACTGAATCCCTCCCTCGTGTTTGCCTTAGATTGCAGATCCCCAGGGTGCCGTTAACAAGAAATTAAGAGATTCTCTGCAGCTTCTCGGTGTTGTAGAATATGACCTTGAGTCTGCACACCGATGCTGGTTCGGAAGTGAAAGGAAATAAGATGTGTGGATTATCTCGAATGGTTGTAAAGGGGGAAGAAAGGTCAAGAAAGTTCGGTAGTGTGGGGGTAAGTACGCCTGAGTCTGATCAGGTAAAAATTGGCATGTTGGGGTTTTTATCAGATAAGCACAATTTGTCGTTTCAGTGATGTGTTATTTTACAGTCATTATTACGCACAGTTAGAACGGAATAGAAGAATATTAAGGTAAAACCTAGCAGGGAAGCCAACGAGAGGTTGCGACCAAGCTATACGTTATTCTTCTTCTCCTCTGTATCGTAGTGTGGATGGATATGTCGATTTGTTCGTCAGCATTACTGGGACACGGCTGCTGGGTTATTAAGTCTTTATTGCAATTTTCCTAAGGAATATGTCCATTCACCAAGACAATGACCTACGATGTAAATGAAACGATAAATACTTACAACCACGACGTGGCAACATTACGCCTGTTCCTTACCTCAAAAATAGACCAGCATGTTTGAGCGCTGCTCTCCAGTACACCTGCTATATGTCACTGCTCTCTGGATGTTCTAAATTTTATCATTTTTCGATCTGGCCGTTTTCCTTGTCAAATTAACAATAAAATTTTTTTGAAATAATATAATATTTTACGTTTTCTTCTTTTAATAAAATAGTTTAAGGACCATTAACAGTTAATTAACATTTTTAAAAGTTTTAACAGCACATCACAGCAAGGTTTCTGTATACATTAGTATAAGAATTATGAATAGAAACATAGTTGAGCTATAAAATAGAGATTTAAAAAAAAGTTCTAATGTTCTATGAATTTATTTTATTTCCTATTGCTTTTCTGTTTTCACTCACACATTTGGACTGAACTTTAGTCAACGTCTTTCATGATAACTACATTTTGCCTTTCGTAAGTTAATTTTACGATAATTACTTGTTGAAATCTTATGCTGAGCTTATAAAATATACAAACGGTAAGATCTTGTTCGCAATCACCGAAAGTTAAGTAAACGAATTGATAAATAGGCATGAAATTCAGTGCCTTGATTGAATTTTCATTAGTATTAGAAAGATGAAAGTGTATTTTCAATATATCTAAGTATTAGGATTTTTAACGGTATAGGTGCTATAATACTAAAAAATGATTAAAGTAATGATCATCCTTGAACATGTCTTGTTTGATGAATTTAAAAAATCGGGTTGAGGTTTGCGTAACCAACTTCGTTCAATGAATTTTTTCTTCCGGGTGGTATATGCTTGGTAATAAAAGGTTAATTTCTAATAATCTTGGTAATAATTTGAATCAGAAAATAAGTACTTCAATTGTCTGCAAATAAATATTTTAATTTTATATAACTATGACCCGTACAAGATTTCCTGAAACAAGTATAAAATGAATATTGAAGGAAATGGATTGTACAATGAAAATTAACATAGTGAGGCTTGAAGACGAGAAAGTGAGAGACGGCAAAGAGCTATATAAAGCCTATTATATACGCTTATATGTAATGATCTGTCCAAACTATTATACGTATATATATAATTCTGTATAAAATATTATAGCTCTGTCAGCATATACAAATTTATTCTGTTCCTTGGTTCACGATGTAGCCCTTTGAATTTTAAAAGTCACGAACGCACATTATTCACATTCGCCTCACAGTTGACACATTTCTCACTCAAATGGAGAATAATTTTGATGTGTGTCACACCACGAAAGCCGAAAAAGAGAATAGTTTTTCGCTGTTTGGTAATGAAAAATTACCATTTTTAGTGTCAAAAGCACTTTTCTAACAGTTTTCCGCTGATCCCACTGGATCAGTCGGTCAGCTGCCTCCCAAAACAGGTTGAAGACACGGAGAAGGGAATGCTGCGACTCCACAGAAAACACTTGGCTACCTTACTCTACCTTCCACATCCCCTCCCCCCTTTTTAATTCTCTTCCTATGTTATTAAAAGGAAGTTGTCTGTTTCAGTATCAGCCTCATGTAGTCAGTTATCAAAAAAAAAATCTTTATATCCTCGCAGACGTTTGAATTCTGTATCGGTATAGTGCTGCCAACTCTGTGACACATACTTTAAACCAAACTCACGTCTATGTCTGATCCTAGCGTGAAATAGAAATCAGAAACCTCCTAGAAAAAAAGAGACCTGAATATCTGAAATGAGTTGGCGAAATCAGTTCTCGAGTTTTCGAATTATTATGTTTCTAGCAAATGCGTATGAATTAATGACAAAAAATATGAATATATAACGTTGCTGACGAAATTTAAGAGTCACGTTGGATGTTTATTATTTTACTATGTTATTATATAGAATTAACGCATAAATTAATTATATTTTGAGAAAATGAATAGGTTTTTAATTTCTATTTATACACATTAATAACCTATTATATAAATTATTTGAGCCTGGATTTTTAATCAGTTACACATCAAATACTTTCTTTTTATTATATATGCGCTATATTGACACTCCATTACTGTGAATAAACAATGATCTTAAAGAACTTTGAAGATTGTGGTGCAAGTAAATAAGGGACCACAAGTTTCGTGGGCACGGTGACATTTAATAAGGAAAAGTCAAACACGAAGTAGAGAAAATGTGGAACAACTCCGAGTTCTGCTGCAGCATACTGCTCTGTCGGGAACCATAGAAACCTTGTTAAAAGTTGCACGCTTGGGACATGCAATGTTCTGTGGCATCTCTCACCTCTTGATGAACTAATCTACAAATATTCCACACGAAAATTATTTTCTTTTATTTCTGTTTGACGTTTGGTTGTAATAGTTCAACAATTTCTTTTTTATTATTTAACATTCTCCGACGAGTTTGGGATGAAATAATTTTGTTACTTATTTGATATGTATTTGTGTTATTCAAAAGTGATTAATACTAATCTGAAAAACAAAAATAACTGATACAGAAAAGTTTCCATTTAGCGTAGCATCCATATAGGAAATTGAACTTGTAGGGTAATATTTCATATCACGCGAGTTATACAAGTTACAATATTGTCGTAAAATCTACATCATAGCATATAATTTAAAGGAAGAATTTATTTGCGAGTGATGTGAAATGATAAAGATTTACTTAAGAGAAATTAGTCTCAATATATAATGTTTCACACAGCTTTCTGCAATTCTTGTTGATTTCGCCCGCTGTTGTTAAACACCGCAAAAATTCAGGTGAATAAATTTGTGTTGTTAATGTGGATCTAGTGATTTTGAATAATAAAGGGAACCACCAAGGACTGGAAAAACATTCTGTGGTCTTACTTCAACAGGTTATTTTCACCTGATATCCGGATTCTGTTTTATCTAAAATTATTCCTAACACCCGCATTTTTTATTTTCTTCTTGTCATTTCATTAATAAATTTCGTCCATAAATTATTTTCCTCCTTTAATGTACTAGAATGTTTCGTGAGTGTTGTATCTGCATTCGTTTCAATGGAATAATAAACGTTATTTTCCTGTTATGGACCGGAACTGCATGTAAGGCGTTTATTAGCATATTCCTTTAAAATAATATTACATAGGTATAAGTATAATTTCAATTCGTTTTCCTCCAGTATGGGCTACTTCATTTTGCATGCGGCAATACTATTCGAGTTCAACCTGCTTCCGATATTGATTGGCATTGAATGAGATGAAATGATGAGTGATAAAAAGAGACTGAGGGGACGCCGGTGAAGAAATGGATCTAAATACGTATCTTATACTTCACGGAAATATTTTATATGTACTAAATTTAGTACTATTTGAAACATCTATCAGTTGTGAGCCAAACGGTATGCTCAATTGACCAATCTCCCCAAATCTATTAGTTGATCGCTTGTTAATTGGGCTTAACGCCGATTATCGCAACTACGTGGAAACTATTGTGGAGCTTAAGTGGAGTACTTTCAACATTAAATTAACTTCTATGATAAGCACTATACCAATAGTGGAAGGTATTACTAACTACATTGTAAATTAGTACCAATAGCAATTATATTGATAAAATAATAATTACATTTTTGGTTTTCTTTTTGAAAGTAGCTATACTGCCAATCATGAAAGATTTTATCAATTATAAATTCAAGATATTAATTCTCTCTAGCCGAAATTGGAATTTATCGTAAATGAAATTAGCCGCATAAATATGCGGACAAAATATGACTTTGTGTTCTTGCTCCATCCGTTCCATATCTCAGAATTCTTTCCTACAAAACTTTAACTATCATAATACGAAATTTTAGAACTAAATAAACAACACTCGCTAACCTTTGGAAAACTTCTGCATTCTTCTTAGATTAATGGCTTTATATTCCATATGAGTAAAAAAGCTAAAAAGAATTAAAATTGTCAATTCAATCAAACTGGCTTCCGTAAAACACTACTAACTGATTACAGCCATCTACGATTATTTGTTTAAGTGTGTCTTTATTAATATCTCTGAGCGCTTTCAGCATATAAACCTAAATATTTTCTACATACCTTCATTACCTACATCAGAGGAAAGCAGTTTCAAATATTTGATAATATCAGTGATCAATAAATTATAATCCATCGATTTTAACATAACCATGTAGCTTTTTTAAGACTCAAGAATATTAACTTCAAAAAAGTGGCTATAGTTGAATTTTCTCTTGTATTTGATTTTCAGAAACTTATAGTATAGTTGCATATAGAACAGTCTACGTGAATGTAATATAGTAATTATTAAATTATTTTTAAAACATGAGAAATTCTATTTCACTGTTATATGTAAACATAACATAATTAACAAAGTGATTTATAACCTTTTACAGACTATATATTTTAGAAAGCTACAACGTTTCGCTACATATTCTTACCTTATTCAGATTTTCTTCTAAATTATTGTAATATCCTAGACTCAGGGCCTGAACGGGATAGCGGGGTTGAACGGGATACCATTTCTTTGACTGGATAGTGTTGATTTATTAAATAGGGGTGGAACATTATAACTGGCCAAGGAAGAAATCCCAGCAGCCGACTATTACGAAGTTCTGACTGAGTCTTGCGAATAAACTATTGTTTTTTTCATCTTAAATCTTTGAATTTATATTTGTTTTTTGAATTTCGACAGAAGGTATACTTTTAACTTTTGATGGTACATATTCTTAAATTTGTTGTATTTATCTTCATAAAAGTTAACTATTAGGTTTAATGGTGATTGTATTAAAGCTCGGTAAAATGCTTAAAATAAAAATTTCGTGTGGGGGAGGAGATATTATTGTATATGGCAAAATGTAATGAATTTTTCATAAAAAGAAATAAAAAACTTACAGATTCACCTTATAAGAATACATTACAGGATTCTGTATCAAAGAAGAAAAAATAATGTAAAAAAGAAATAAAAAAGAGAAAAATGCTAGCGAAGACTGCAGTTCCAAAAAAATCTGTTTGCGAAAGGAAAAGTTGATAAAGCGACCAATCGTACTAAAAATAAGTAAAAGTAAACACGAACGTTGTTAAGATTTTTCTTTCATTAAATTAAATTTTATTGTAATATTTGTAATTACAAAAAATATCTGTTCTGGAGGTGTGGCAGAACGGGAAATTCGTAAGCTTCTTTGTAAATATTAATAAAAAACCTACATTCGTTGTTTTAAGTTATGTTGATATTATATTAAGTAAAATAATGTTTTATACCTTTATAAAATAATACTTCTTTTTCCATTATTTTACAGAAATTCTCGTTCCACCCCATTTTTCCCTATATAAATTAAGATAATCAAATGAGATGTAAACTTTACTGTGATCTAGAGCTCATCTTTTCTTCTACTTATTTTCTAAATAATATTTTTATTTCTTTTAAATTTCTCTTTTTATGTTTACAAATTTGCCTGAAGATATTGTAAAATTATTATCGCTCAAATGCACTGACTATAGTAGTTTTCTCTGAAATGTGTCCTCAGATATCTGAAAAGGTTTTATATATATTCTCAATTTTACAGAGGATATACAACATTTTTTGTATTTTATAATCATATAAATTTCTTAGAAATCTTAAATGTATACAGCTTACAACACAGAACTTTAGGGTTTGCTTTACCTATTTCCGCTGACATTCTGAAGTTTAGTTTACAATTTAGCGGAGCAGAAGCTCCTTCCTTCGTTGCGGTATTGAGATGTTCTAAATAAGGAGTCGCCTAAATGCCTGTGTTGAAAAACGACGCTGCGTCCACTGAAAGGCGCCCATTGAGAAGCGACCGTGCGCACGGGGTCGGAAATGAAGCACGAGGCCATTCGAGCGACGCTTTTCCATGAACTGGCAGCACTCGCTTATACCTCACTTGGCGGCCGCTGATAAAACACACCCAAATTAATCACAACCGAAGTTCATCAAACTATCCTCATAAATAGTTAAATACGTGTTTCCGCGTCATAAATGACTGGTAGATTTAGTGGTCCACTGGGTAACAGCAATAAGATTGTTAATAAATATAAAGTATCAACACATTCTTAAATTTCTCTTAAATTTTAATTTTTCTAAATTAATATATATAACACCAGTACTTAATGTATTGAGAATAGTGAATTATCAGCCTAAAGTTGCCCTCTGCTTGGTGATAAGGTAGTAAAACCTGGTAAATTATAAGAGATTTTTATATTTTTCTTTTTTATGAGGAAAACTGAGAATGACGACAGTGTTCAGTGGCAGAGGAAAAGTATTACGAAAGAAGAATAGTTGAACTTGTCTGCAGCGTAAGAGTGTATTATTATATTTGAATATTTCTTTACATTTTCTTAGGCCTTTGAATAACAATAAATTGTTGGTGTCATATATCTGTACAAACAAGTGGGCAAAAAGTCTTTCTAGTCTGGTCAAAGTTCGTCACTGAAGGTTACTGTTAATAACAATAATAGAAACGAGTTGATCAGAATAATCTACGAAATCGTATATCTACCTTTTTTTCTTTTTAGCACGTAACTACGCAAACGTAAGTATTGCCAGGCATTAAGCTTCAAAGTTTTCTTGAATGTAGGCAATCAGAAAAGACATTTCTGTACTTTATAACACTTTTTTAAACCCGGCTCAGATATTGTATTTTCAAACGTTTAGACCTACCAGCGGTGTATGAAATAGTTTCTAAATGAAATCATCCCGACCCTGCGTCCGACAGTTTCAATTATTTGACAGCTCGTCAGTCGAAATAACCTGCTAGTGAAAGTAAATCTAATGATGGCCCATATGTAATTACAGCATTGTCCACAGCAAAATAAAAAAAAATAGGCCCTTACAGGAAATAGAAATATTCCTTTCGGAGTATTTGGCTCGTGCTCTTGTGAAGAAATTTCATTGCTTCCGTCCGAAGACAACCGCTTTCTTAACTCTTGAAATCTGTTGTTGTGAATTTTGCGTGCAGGATATTGAAAATACATTCGAGACAAATATGTGGAGGTTATATAATATTAAAATGACTACACAATTCTTGCTCCTTTCCTTTTCTTTCCAACTAGCAGTTAATACTTTCTGTTGCGTTGAAGCTATCCTTCGGGTTTACACATACAAGTAATCACAAAATCTGAGGCATTGTTTCTTGAAATCGTCTTGGATCAAATTTATGGCTGTCTCATATATTTTGACTTACATTTGAGAGCACTATTTTCTTCATTCCTACATCTTTTCCTTGATTCAGTTCTTTACAGTTACACCTCCAACTAATTGCATCAAATAATTCCTCCCCTACTATATTTGACTTTTGCCTAGTCTTTTAACAACATTCTTCCACATTATTGGTTACCTCTAATGGGGTCATCTCTCGTTTATGTATTTGCCGTCTATTGTTTTTATTATATATATGTCTGTGTGTGTTTGTGATATTTTGACCTCTCTGCGTTAGACTTGACTAATTTTGTCCGTAATTTATTGTTAACTGGTGCGATACAAATACTGAATCCAAGAATTCATCCCACCATTTGGTCATTTACCAAGTTAATTCTGTAAATATAATAAAATTCACGAACATTGGAACGTAAATACTGTAATGAGCGAAAATTTATGGTGTAATCGTTGAAGAGAAAAAGAAAAGTAATTGTTCGCGTACCGCTGGATGGGATTCACGAGAATGTTACTTATCCAGCAACTGTGTTTGTCGAAACACTAACGTAGACGTAAAATTTTGTGTTAGTAGTCCGCCAGTCAGTTAAGAAGATCAGTAACTTAGTGAGGTCGCAAATCGGGACTTATGTTTCATCAAATAGTACGATTAACATGAGGGTAACCAACGTATTGGCATCTCCCCTCCAATATTATACGAAGGGAATTTGAAACGGGGAAGCGGTAGGAAGAGAAATATAGCCGAGGGTTAAATAAGTCCCTCTAACTATAGTTTAAGGATCCTACCTTGAATTCGTATTTAAAGTGATGCAGAAAAAACATAGAAAACCTGCATGTTGTAGGTTGGGTTCGGCGATGGAAGAGGATTGAACTGGGAAGCCTTCTCATCGCCTCGGTCAGTTTAGGAGACAGCTAACGGATTGTTTCAGCAGGAACAGCTCATGTCGTATAACCGCGGTGCAGTCTCAGCGTAATGCTGATTAAAAGCGTATTTAGCCTGAGAGATGCAAATCTTCGGTGTTTTATTCATATTCTGCTTTCACCCCGCCTTCAAGGTAACTAGTTATCCTGCAGACATCTTGGACGTTTAATTTGAAAATTTTAACAACATTTTAACTGCTCGATAAAGTAGATTTATGGTGAATTTATAAATTCTTGCAAAGCAATAACTATTCAATTCCGGACCCAGAGTTCATTTAGCAAAATAAAAACTGTATTTTTTATTTACATATTTAAACTCTGCTTATAGGCAGCCCACAATAAAACCCGAGAAGATCTCATGCTCTAGCGATTATGCTGTGTTTAAATTTTAAACGTTTTTAATAAAACAGTTGACTTCAAACACGTGTATTTCATTATGATTTATTGTTTTTGTTATAAATTTCGTAATAAATGTAATTATATGGTAATCTTGAAATATGTCTGTTTATACGAAACTCTTATGTAACAAAGTAATATAAAACAAGTTTAGTTAGTTGTACATTACAATTTAGGTTAGAAAATTTATGGAAAATTAAGTAGTGTAAGAGATTTTTATTTGCGCTTTAGAATTTGATTCACCCTAATATGGTGCTATTCATTAAAATGGTATTAAAATTTAAATATAAAAGTTGTGCTCTTCAAAATACACTGAAAATTATATTTTCTACATAATAAAACGTATTGAAAGACAGGTTTGGAAACCATGATAAAGTCATTCCGCTTCGTATAGAATTTAGAAAATTACAAATAAATTCCACAACAAGAATGTGGTTTATTTTATTTACCTTTTTATTTGCGGATGATTAGAAGACGCACACTACAATTTTCGTGTAAAAGAGATGCTTTTATTCAATTTGTGGCTTAAACCAATTCTGATGCTGCTCTTCTATACTGGACAGTTGTACAAATAGTAATCCATGGCCGGTGGTCTAATTGAATACGCTGACCACTGCAAAGGCTTTGCTTCTCGGTCTGCAGACACCGACTCAAGTCCTCGAACCTTTGAGCCACGGCGACCGCACCCTTGAAACCAGCAAGAAAATTATTGGATTTAGCAAAGTTCCCAAGACCTCGACACTCTACTCGTCTGGCGATAAGTTTCATAAACACAATTTTGATGCTCAAGTGTACTCGACTCACTTTGTAGCACAACCTGCGATATATTAACGTTCATTGGGACTCGTTTGTAATCAAGCCAAGGGATGTAGAGCAACGCGATGTTCTCGGAGAGTAATCTAATTTACAATGGCGAATTTTCAGACCTACGTTTCTATAATAATTTCTGGCACAGCTACTCCTAAAACTATTTGTAAAGTACTTAGCGTGATAACTATTTTGCAGAGGAATGACGGTGTAATGAACCGAGATACTGGGATTTCATTGGAGAAATTATATTTTTAAGAGGAATTCGATTTAATTACTTTGGTACAAAATGAGAAATATGGTGCCCTTGTTTGAAAATAATCTTGTTTCCGTATTACTTTTAATATAAATTATGACGAAAATATTTTATATACTTTCCGTTTGTGAATTATTATAACTAAGGGTGGCACAGGAAAGTTTCTCATAAATTCTTGATTAGCAGTTGGATTTACATTCTAATTATACTCATATATGCATACTATATAGTTTGTTGAGGTAAGTGATGGACTTTAAAGTTACATTCAAGCATTTTGAATTCTTACATTTTCATGAGGTAAATAAATAAGACAACAAAAATTGGAAACATTCAGAAATATCTTGGCTAATAAATAAAAATGAACAGTGGCATGAGACTGTACTTGATATATAATCAATAATATTGCTATCGTAAATAAGAGATTAATAAATCAATTATAAATAATATTACAATGAATGTATGAATAAAAAGTCAAGGTAGGTTAAATTATTATTAATCGCATATTATTTAAGCGACACTACACGTCTTAAATAGTGTTACAATTCACAAATATTAGAGTTCGATCAAAGTACGAAGACATAAAACAAATTCTCCTATATCATAAAACGTTACCATCTGGAGAATGATTAAGATGTAAAGGTTTTAACAATCACGACGGATGTGAAATAAAGAATTGTGAAAAATTAGTTGAACAATGTAACAAGAACGATTTGTAAGATTCAAAGAAATGAGCGATCCAACTTAGAGTAATAATATATTCATATACCGTATATCACATTCAAAATTATCATTCATGGACGAGGATGTAATACCCAATAAACTTATAGGATTAATTAATCGTACGTGTGGAGGCACTCAAGCGAGTATGCTTCTAGGGTGAACGGGAAGTAACTTCACTACCATAGAGTAACTTAAAATTTAACAGAGATAATTTATTAGATATTAACTTTACTAATCTATAAATAAAATTCACAACCTGCCATATTGTTCCTTCGAACGAGCAATAAAGTTGTACTTTGACTTACTAGAATGTGAAATACTTAAAACTTAAAAGGATTATACGTCGGAATGAGGAACAAGAAAATATACCACTCAACCTCTATCCTGAATTATACTCACTTCCAATACATTTCGCAGCATCTCACTTATGCTCGTCCTGTTTAGAAGCTTCTACAGATTTATGTTTGACTAAGCAGGGGTTTAAATGTAATTGGAACAGTAACCAAATCTTATATATCTGACGGCATTTACGGTCTTTTGTTATTTTATTACTAATGTGGTCGGTGGTGCCTTCAGGAGGCTGTGATTATGAGTGCCACTGTTCTTCTCAGACACCTAGAAACTTCTGGAATAGGTACCAACATTTATCGTTATTGATAATTTTCACAAACCACCATAACTCGTACAGATATTTTAACCATCCCCATCCTAGGCAGCATAAAGCTGTTTGTAAAACGTTTGGGAGTAATCGTTCAAGTGAATCAAAGCTTTAGTGGAACATTCATGCAGACTTATTCCACAAGTCAACACGAATTTTGAGACTGGATTCTGTATGTCTAATTTGATTTATTATGCCTAAATGATGGAAGAAAAAATATTTTTACCCAGCAACTACCAGAACTAAATTTCAAATTATAAGGAAAATCCCTTTTGATAATTTCATATATATATATACATATAAAACTTTAGTTTTTATATAATTTATTTACAAAACACAGTAAAAATAAATTTTAAAAAACGAAAAATAACACAAACAAACTTAAAAAATGAATATTTTTGGTACTTCTACTGTGTGACTATGAACTTTCTCGTATTACACCCCAAATTTAATCACCTACCATGTTGTCTTCGATGACGTTTTTCAAAGTTCATCACATAATAGTGAAAAAGTTCCCCCTTGCCCTTATGAATGTGCCCTCAAATGATATTTAAATGGGTCCAATTGTCCACGTAACAGGTGTACTTTGAGGGACATTCTGCATCCCATGAGTTTGAAATTATCAATCGTAATGAAAATATGGAATTGTAATTCTTTCTTTTCCAAGAAAGCCATGGCTCACTTCTTTAAGGCTGTAACACGCTTGATTTTCATGGGTGTTGAGTAATGTTGGAGATTATTCACTGGCCGTTACTTACTTTATTTGTGGCCCGACGAAAATACCAGCTTTAATTTTATTTTCTGATAATTTAGGGATTAAATTCTGTTGATATTGAAAACCTTCAGAGTCTTGACGACGAGACTTTACAAACCGCTTCATGAGACCTAATTTATTATGCGATGGAGACAAAAAATTATCAGACTCGACAAACAGTTTACACTTTACATTATGGTCTCCTATCTGGAACTCGGCCTGCTTTGTCCATAAATGATGCTGGTAGTGACGTACGTCTGTTCTATTATCTCATAAGCAAAGGTAGCATGGATATTTTGTGTATCCCCCTTGCATTACTACCAGAATAACAACCAATTTAAAGCTTTCGTAATTTACTTTGAGCATTTAGTAATGAGCCAGGGCAAGAGATGGAAATTTACTTCCATTGTTAAGGAGAGTAGCTTTTAAGCTTTTTGTAGAGTTGCCGATGAAAAGACGCCATTAGGAAGGAATACAAGGGATTCAGATTGCAAAAAACAAGCCTTTCTCATCATTTCAATAACAAAAGTCGGTCTTTCTTAGTAAAAATGCCAGAAAATATTTCATGACGCTTTCTCTGATCAAATATTTAAAAATTGATCTCGAACAAATTCCACTGTTATAGCCGTAAAGTTTATAATTGTGCTTAAGTTTTAGGTAGGTTTAGATGTCTCTCGTTTTTTTTGCGAGGGCAGGTGAAAATCTTCTAAAGGCACTATCTCAGGGTCCGCACTGGATAGTAGTGTGGGATTCTACCCACTAAAAACACCTCCCTTTCCAACGATGACTGTGTATCTTCCTGTGGGACCGTCGTTAGACATTACTTCACAGGAAGCAGTCGTAGCGTCAAGCTCTCTCTGTCTCCTTTAAACACTATTATTTCTCTCTTTTTCGTAATTTCTTAATCTTTGAATTACTGTAGAGGCATATGCGCTTACTTTATTCCAGGTATTAGGTGAGAGCAGCATATTGGGTACCAAATTATCTGGTGTTATTGAGGTTCCAATATCACTTTCTAATGCTCGTCTCCCATATGAAAATCTCGAGCAACTGAAAAACACGTGTTCTGGTGTCTCATTAACTCCACATTCAGGGCATGCAGGTGAATTATCTATGGCAAACCTGTAGAAGTATGCCCTGAAGCAGCCGTGACCGGTCAAGAGTTGAGTAAGATAATAATTCACTTCTCCGTGTTTCCGATCAATCCAGTCTTTAATTGATCTTATTAACCTATGGGTCCATCGGCCTTTATTGGACTCATCCCAACGGCGTTGCCATTCTTCATATGTTTTGTGCCTCTCAACCCTCTTGCCTTCCAGACCTCTGTTTGTTTGTAGTCTGCGGCACTCATCGGCCAGAATGTCTACCGGAGGCATTCCTGCCACCACACAGACAGCATCGTCCGATACTGTCCTGTAGGCACAGGTAACGCGTAGTGCACATAGCCTGTGGACGGAACTAACCTTTCTCCTGTTTGATTTTACTGTCAAAGCAGTACACCATATCGAAGCACCATACAAGATCACTGATCGCACAACATTCGCGAAAAGAAGTCGCCGGTATTGTCTTGGACCTGCAACATTTGGCATAATTCGTGACAGTGCAGATACTGTCCCGGATACTTTACGTCTTACATAATCAAGGTGGTGTTTAAAAGACATCCTATCATCTATCATTATACCAAGATATCTGATAAACGATTTTGGATAGATTTCGCAGTTTCCGACCGTAAGGATTCTCTAGATTTTCTCCCAGTGACAAGAACTGCCTCTGTTTTTTCTTCCGCCAGTTGCAGTCCCATTGTCCGTAGCCATTGCCCAATCACATAAATAGCCTCATTGGCTATCTGAACTATTTGTTCCCGGTGCTTAGCGACGACGACAATTGCTATGTCGTCTGCGAAGCCAATAAATTTGCTTTCCGTGGGAATCTCAAGTCTTAATACATCATCATACATAATGTTCCACAACAGGGGTCCTAGTACCGATCCTTGTGGGACGCCTCCTGTGATGACGTACTTTTCCACGCCGGTTTCCGTATCGTAGAGAAGAGTTCTGTTGGAGAGATAATTCGTCACAATTCTCCTTATGTATGATGGCACCTGTAACCTGCGCAATTTCTCGAGGATACAACTCCTTCAGCTGCGGACGAGAAAGTATAGGTAAATTTTCTCTATGGAGTACTGGAGCGGACGTTGATGGTCGATCTAGATACTGAATATTTTTGTAATTTTTGCCAGTCCGACGTTCACGTGGGTTTCCTCCATATCCTTGGTACTGCAAACTTCATACTTCTTTTTTCTCCTCGGCACGAGGCCAGAAAAAATAACATCACATATTAACAAATATTACATTTTTTACACGAGTAATAAAAATATAAAATATATAAAAAATTTGAAATTACCTTAAACACTATGCTGTATTCTCTTACATTATAAAGTGTTTTTGCAGTTACTACATGATAAAAGGCTTCACAGAGATTTCTATTTGATTTAAAACTAACTTTTTCGGTTTTTATTTTAATGAATTCACCGAAAATGTATCAAAAGAGTCGGCGTCATTTTTACATTTATTGAAGACTTTTTTAGACCGCTTTTCTTTGGAACGTTTGCGTACACTAACTACGAATTATCTAACTGGTTTGACACTCTCATCCCCTTTCTTACTTAACAATGCCCCATAAACAATCTGCCAAATAAATATTTATCATTGTTTGAAGTAGAAAAGTATAATTTATGAATTATGAATGAATTACAACATAGTTTTCTGGCTTTAAAATTTACAATAAATAAAAAACTGGACAACAATTCAGTATATAAATATACCACTATTTATTCACAAAAGCGACGTTTCTTCTCCATTTTGAGACTCAATAATCTTTTCGGCTGAGGGAGTCAAGGAGTAAATATGATATCTCAAGATGGAGATGAAACGTCGCTTTTATGAATAAATAGGGATATATATATATATATATATATATATATATATGCTGACTTTTTGGCCGTAGTTTTATTTATTGTAAATTATGAATGAAGTTTTTTGCTGAAAATATGCATGACAATAGAAACGAAACATTTTTTTTGTGAGCTTCTGCAGACTACTAACAGTCAATATCCGTAGAACATCCAACTAAGATTTCCCAGTTAGAGATTGAATAACGAGCATATAAAAATACTATTCGTCACAATGTATCAAATTGTGTACTTCAGCACCGGTCTCATAGTAAGAGATAAAGTCACAGTTTTCTATGAAGTCTCTTTTCCTCCGTAACCATGAACACAACACTGCATTATTGACGATATTTCGTGTTTATGCTCATCAGTTACGAACAGTAACCTAGTGTCTCAGAGGCTACTAAAAATCTATAAATAGAGGGTTACACCCTTTTTTCAGATAAACTAAGTGTTGATATCTCTTTCACGTGCATCTCTTTAGGTAAAACACCGGGTAGGATCTTTAAACTATAGCCTGGGGGTCCTTGGATGCCTTGCTCCATCTTCCACATCTCCCATTTTTAATTCCCTTCCTATGATATTAAAGGGGAGTTGTCTGTTTCAGGATCACCCTCATGTAGCCTATTAACAAAAAAAAAGTACTAGGATCGAAGAGCTTTGGAATGCGCTAATAGTTGTCCTTTCCCACGAGATCAGTCAACCAGCTGGTCCCTAAAACTGGCGGAGACTCGGAGAAGGGAAATGATGCGACCTCACAGAAAACTCCTGTTCCGTCATTGAGAAGGGTGTGCGAATATTTTGCAACAAAATTGGCCGCCTTTTAAACCAGACACAATAAAAATTTAAGAAAACTAGTTTTAAACTACCAATATATAAGTCAATTCACCAATCAAATATGACTTTTTTCTGAAATGGTCAAGGAACCAATTACATTTCTTCTGGATATTTGGTATGGATTGACCCCAAGGGAACAGTCGATCAACTTACTCCAAACTGAGACGAGTTATGGAGTCGTGAAAGGTGCGTTCCACTTCAGTCTAAGGAAGGCCCCAGGGGCAAATAGCTCATGTTAGACGTATCTCATGCAGGTATTACCTACATTGTATTTAGGTGAATGTCGTGTACTTCCTTAAACACCTTCAAGCTATCTTTTCATCCGTTCCTTATCTTTTGTCACTGCCCAATAGTTTTAATCATAATTTATAATAATCAGTAATAATAAACATTCCATAAGGACATTATCTTTCGTAATCTCATGATCTTTCACGACTGCCAACTGAAATATATCTAAATTCTCAAGAACCGTCATCTGTCAATTTTGAAAAATACAATGTAATTTGGTTGACATTATGTGTACTATAATGTATGGAATTTATAAGATATGCAGACAATCAAGGAATGCATTAGTTACTTTCTTGTAAAAAAATACTCGTTGATATTGCTTTATGTGAGATGTATATCGCAGAAACACGTAAGCACGACACGTTAAATTACCAGTAAACAGATTTTATTCCATGAGTTATTATTTCACGACTTAAAATTATATGGTAAAATGTAAACCACAGTGTTTACGTCATCCATGAAGTTGACGAGCGCTATGAATAGTAATCTTGCTATATATTCTAATTTCAGAGAGAGAATTATCTACTTATGTGCAACGGTAACGTTGCCCCAATTAGAGCTTTACGCATTTCGTTCCAACTTATAAGATTAGCAGAATACGCATTACCTTCTTCTGGAATTAACCCAAATACTCGAGACACAGAATGCGCCGCGCGCCTGACACGGGCAAATTACGCTATTACAAAGCAGCTGGCTGCACCGGTCTACCCTTTGGCACGATGGCTTCATGCTTCTATGCAAATTACCCGTTATTGTTGGCTGCAACCTAATTATAATAGCCCTAATTTACACGACAACAGTTATTAGAGACCGTCCATGCTGCGTGTGGCAAACATAACATCTATTCTGATTTCATCGTATGTATTGGATCTCTTTACAAGGTTCCCTAATTCTATCCCATTGATTATTTGTTAGACCAGTTCAGTGTCCATATAACATCCCTTATTCCAAAGTTATTTGTATATCATGAAATATAAGTATCAGAATCACATCATAAAATAATAGTAGAACGCTTTAACTTATTTTTGATAATCATTCTGATATTAGGATGAAACAATTTAATTACCTACTTTTTAAAGAGTAGGGATAAAATTAAAGTAAGTCTAGATTTTGGAAAACTATAGTTCGAGATAAACAAAGTTATGACGGAGATTCTTCAGGGAATTAATAACCTGCAATTGATGGATGTTATGAAAGCAATACAGAATGACACGAATAACTGAAGACCTTGCCCGGAACTATTTTCTACCATGGCGGACAATGGCGTTCTTTATGGGTGGCGAAGGTCTGACAGCTCTAAATTTTCTTAGAAAGAGCTCAATGGGTACCTGGAACTTCAAAGGTTGGTTCTGCTATACGTCATTGATGACATCGTTGTGCTGACAAATTAATTTGTTTATGAAGATAATCCGGTAAATTGTGCTAATTAATCAGTCATCGGTTTGCAGACTTCCTCACTTTCCATACTTAATCAATAATTTAAAATTCATTACTTTAATTGTAAGAAGAAACTTCTCTTTCTGTGGTTGGTTGTAACTTACATTTATTAGCTACTAGCTGTGTCTCCGGCGTTTCATGGGTATTCATTTATATTAGCCCCGAAAATTAATTAAATGCACATGATTATCTTAACCAACGCTTGCTTTAATTCTCATAAATCGTTGCTTGGCACACACCAACCAACACTAATCTGCAATTATCTTCAAATTATGAGGATGATGATTGACAGTACCTTAACCGAGTCAGGAATTCTTTTCGTCCATTAAATGAGCACGGAACTTTAAGAGCGTCTTAAAATTACAATCCTCTTGGTGAGTCAAAACTATTCCGTGAACTTAGAGTTAAAATTCTCCCGAAACTTTAAAACAAGTTCAAAATACACACAGTATATTAAAAAAATAAAAAGAGTTTCTGTACCTTAAAGGAGTTAAAAATAATTCTGGTTTGTTATAACAGAAATATATTATTATTTAGGGATTTTATATAATATATCTTGTGCCTAATTTAACACAAGTAAAATTAAATATTCATTAATTGTAATGTCTTGAAAACATGAAAAAACTTTCGTTATAGTTACATTTGTCTTGATTTTTTAAATTGTTTTGTCACATTGAAAGCATTGTAATAAACTCAAGTCCATGTGTAAAAACAGTAAGGAAAAAAATAAAATTTCACAGTTATATTCACTATATATACATTATAAATCTTATCCATTATCGTTTGGTTGTCTTAAATGATTTAACAAGGAAAGTAAAGATTTGTGGCGACTTTAAAAAATTAATTTGGAAGGAGCAAAAACATATTTCTTCATTTATTATTTTCTATTGGAATTTCACAATAAATAGTGCGCACGTTTTGAAATCTTTCTGTCTATATTTGATTGAATTCAATTAGGTCAATCTTGTGGACTCGTACTCCAAGATCTATTTTAATAAATTCATATTTTGAACCTCCTCGTTGTTTCGATTGAAAATTCTCAGAAATTTCATGTTGCATTTGTTTACGATTTTTCACAGCTGTTTCGAGTTGTTAACGTTTTTTTCCTAAAAGAATAACGGTACCAAAATATTCAAAAATAATTGATTCAAATATAGAGTTACAATCTACATACTATATACTGAGTATTAAGTAAGTTTACTGTAATTTATAAACTTGTAAGGGGAAGATTCCATCGATCCTTCTCCAGTTTACGTGGTTTGACTTTTAGTCTTCGCGGAAGTCTTTCGGCCTTACTAATTGTCAGATATTTGTTATAGAAGTAATTCTGAGTGACGTACCATGGAGCACCTGTAATTCACCTTAATATTTTGGACCGGAACCTTATTAGTATATTTATAGATGACTGTTTTACACAGCCCCAAAGATGGGGCCCGTAGATCCAAATTGGTTTTTAAATTTTTTTGTAGATCAACTGAAATTTTCTCTGAGGTGAACAAAAGGAATATTTCAAAACATGTATTTTTCATTTCAATTCCAACAAGATAAACATTTAAGTATAACATGTTAAGTATGCAAGTTGTCCCTATTTTTACTATCTCTCTATGTTTTTGTACTATTCCTTACCCACCAACTTACTAAGCTTGAGTAAATAATAATTTTTAATTAAATTTTAGATGGGCAAAAATTGTCTGTGGGTAAACTGCTATATTCTTTGATTCATACTTAGTACAAACATAAACCGTATCAGTTTATTGGCGGCAGAGGAACAGATTCTTGATATCTAAGGGTTGTTTTTACTAAAGAAGAGTTTATGGGTGATTTTTATGTTGCAAATCCGGTTGCACATCTAAGGCGAAAGTTGCGGTTTGTGCGTAGATGTGTACATACATAATTCATATTAACTTATAATAATGACCTTATCATATGGGAACATTGAGAAGAGACGCAAAATTAAAACATAATTATTGCACTAGTTCTAGATGATTTCGTATTCATAGCAGCCAACTTTGAATAATAATGAACAGATATGCACGACGGAAGCATATATCGCAGCCAACACTTTTGTTACTACATATCCAACTTCAATTTAAGCAGCTATTATATTTTGATTTTTCATAAGTTTAACACTATCAGTAAGAGCATAAAATAGTGATTCATATATTATTATACAGGAATAAAATAACTAATTATTGCCAAAAATGTCGGGATAAATTTATTGCGCAATTAATTTCAAGTTTTATTAACAGAATATAAAGTAAAGCAACGTTTTCCCCTAGTGTTTCAATTCTTCGGGTGTTTTATATTATAAATAAACACAAAAAATAGTATTAAATTTCTTAGTGACCAAAGATATTGATACTCTGAAACATTTTATTTCCAGTATTGAAATTTTTAAAGAATGACAGAATTATAAATTTTAACGTTCACTTTACAATGTATGTTATTTAAAGAGATCCCAGGTATACATAATAAACGCTCTTTTTTAAATTTTTATTGTAAACTGAAATTTATCAACTTTTAATGTAGTTTATAATTTATAGAATTATTAATTCTGCTGACTGGTTTACGCTATTTCGTTACGTTATTCGTTACAAAGATTCAGATTTTTTTTCAGAAAATGATTAATACCTTAAAAGGTTGTCCCTACAATAACTGCTAAAAGTCTAATACACAGGTGCATTACAATTTCTTGAGAGGGATTTGAAAATAAGTTTACTTGAATTCCTGCGACAAAAATTTTAGTATGTTGAAATCTGCATTGTTCTCAGACTCCGACTTTTCTTAAAGTTTTCAGATGTACAGAACATTTAAAAATAAAATGTTCCTCAAAGAAAACTCATCAAAGAGAAGTTAAGGAACTATGCGTTACGGCGCCAAGGAAACGCGACCCGCTTTTAGTTGTAAAATAACGAGATGAAGAAGAATAAAATCTATTTTTAACGAAATCAGTTCGCCGTTACAGATTAAAAGTTACTATACTGAGAAATTATAAATAAATTACTTATAGAAAGAGGTCCTGTACTAGCTCTATGTAATAAAACTTTGGTTTGAGTTGAGTTATATTACATAATTTTTCCATTACCAAAGGAGATGTGAAAACTCTTTCGCATGTTTTTTTTACAGACAATGTGTACAGAAATTGTGATGAAAAACACAAGTTTCTCTTTAATATATTTGCTAAGAGACATTAAATATTTTCATAGTTTTCAATGTAGACATGAGGATAGAATCTTTTAATCGTATAATATTATACATGCCTTCAGTGAATAAGAACTACAGTATTCGTTCTCCTGTTAATACTGAACACATTAGCTGTGAAATCCAATTTGTATGATACTTAAGATAAAAATTTCTAGATTAAGCAACGCAGAATTCTATAGCATGTTTGTTACTTATAGCTGAGTTAAGTTAAACAGCATGGGCGACAGACTGCATCCTTGTCTTACTCCTTTTTTGATTTCTGCTTTATTTTCTTGCCCTTGAATTCTAATTATTTCTGACTGTCATCTGTAGTGGTTATTGATAACTCTTCTTTCTCTTCATTTTAATCCTGTCATCTTCAAAATCCTTAATAGTTTGATCAAGTTAACATTATTAAACGCTTTTATATTAATATTTGAATTAAAATTTTTCGAATGAATTCGTTTAAGTATTTAGATAATTTAAAGTTAAAACTGTATTACTAATTGTAATTTTAATATTTTTTAAGTCTCTAATGACTATATTGTTGATACGAAAGGAAATGAAATTTGAAAAAAAATGGTTTTACCGAATAATAAATAATCAGAAGAAATGTTTTATTAGGACCAATAAAAACACAATTTGAGATTTTGTCAGTTTTATTTTTGGACAAGTGTTTGTATGTCCATAATATACGTTCTGTGATTTATACTATCCAGGCACCCAGCTTGCCCGGAAATTAATTTATATTAGTCAGTTACAGTATTAAATTTGATATTTGTCTCGATGCCGATACGTGATTGAACCATCAGTAAAAGCATTACTTTTTTTAAAAAAATTACACTTTCATTCCCCTTACTGTATGAGAGCGGACGAAATTTGAATATCAACATAACCAACGCTATGATTCACTGTACCTAAATCGTGTCAAGAAACCTACAAAAATTAGTAAAGTGTGAAAAAGTGTGTGTGTACGGTCCTGGTTTTTTGTTATGTAATGATCATCAATTATTTGAACTGCGACTTACAAAACGTTTTGAATATTTATCAAATAATTAAAAAGTATCATTACCTAAAAAGTGCTTTTTAACTACGAAAATTATTTCACGCTTAACAGATTTATAATTTTATCGCTTGACGGGCTACCTGAGGGTTATGCACCTTCATATGTTGAATAAACACACCTGGCGGAAGACAAAAAACGTCCTGCAAAACGCGTGATATCTATTGATTAGTTTTCAAACTGTCTCGAGAGTGGGAACTTTTTCGGCCTTAATATGTGGATACAAGTTAATTCAACGAGATCTAAACAAAAACCTCTGAGTGATGATTACAAGCCACTAAAATTTCACAGCAATATTATGAATAATATAAGGACTCATAAGAAGTGATAGAACATAAAAATATACATATTTTTTATTTATTTAGATGTGGCTGTTGTAAAATACTTTGAGTGGTGGTCTGGAATAAGTTTAAAGAATAAAACATAAAATAGTAAACAGATTAATAGGAATAAATAAACTGAAGTAACAAGATTATAACGTCATGTTTTGGTGTTGCATTAAATATTATTATTTATTTATATAGGTCTCATCGACTGCCTGGTCATTAGCGACCATAGTGACAATTGTTTACATATCATTATACAATTATTTATTATTGTTTATCTTAATGTATCCTAATGAATAAATGTAGCTAATTTTAAAGTCAGAAAAGTTTGTTGTAGCTAATCTTTTCACAAATTGAGTTGACAAATGGTAATTTCGAGGATAAAGAAAATCGTTCTTCTGAAAAATTTACTAAAACAAACCAAACAGTACAGTGCAATAAAGCTATACGACATTATAATAAAAGATTATATTAAAGAGAATGTAAATTTATATTCAAGAATGATTCAGTAAATGACTATATAATAAAAGACCGAATAAATTTTACATGAAAGTAAAAAACTGAGGTAAAGATTCAGATATCTTATTGTAAAACTGAAATATTTTGCAAACAACTTAAGTTAAATCATAGGTACACAAAGATTAAAAATAGTTTCTCTTAAATTGTGTCTAATTTTGAGGCAGAATTATTCAATTTTTTTTACCTCCTCAGTTGAAGTTACTTCTTGAATGAATTAAATATTCAAGTTAACGTAGACAATTTACATAAAAACAATAAGTTTTATCATATTTAATGTATGATTATTTTTATTTGGAGTGTGGAAATAATTTTGTAAAGTACGTTTCAGTTACGTTATTTATTAGTTTTTACCTTTAACGAATCATTATCTGTTTGACTTTATTATATCATACATTGCTGTAGAAATAAATTTAAGAATTAAAAATATTAAGAATCTGCAAAATATTAAATGTAACATAAAATACGATCTTTACATGGATTTATTTTACTGGAGGGCGATGCGTCACGATAGTTAATTTATTATAAATAAAATAGAGTATATGATTAAAAAACTGGGCAAACACGGCATATTTTCGACGAAGAGTGCATCAAAATACCTTTATCATAACATGACAAACGATGAGCTAAATCTGATAAAGCACATTAATTATGCGATTAAAGAGATTTATTTAATAACAGTTTTTCACTTTTTCGACAGCTGGTGTGTAATAATTATAATTTTTATTGGCAATTAATTCTCTAACGAACTGCCTTAAATTCGTAAATAGTTATGATACAGTATTTATTTCCGTTGTTTTCAAATATGTACAATATACTGCTCCATAATAAAAGTATAAACTACTCCACAGCCATTTTCGTAAAATAGATTCCTTAAGGTTTGTTTTCGACTACAATTTTAAAATTACTTGATATTCAGTTTCTTTAGAAAATATGCATTGATAATAAATAACCGTTATGGTTTAAATTAAATTTTAGACTATATATGAAATTAAATAACACCAAGTCGAATGAAATGGAATGGTACTGAGGAACATATATTTCAAGGAGGATGTCTATATTTAATATTTATATATCACTTAAGTATTATTAATATTCAAGAAGTTTATATGTTTCATTTTAAATTTTAGAGGACGAAAACGTCTCTGAGGGTTAACGAACATAAGGTAAATGCGCAATTAGGTAATGGCGACTCTTTCCCCAGCAGTTTACAAGATTATGCAGCTTGGCACCAATCCCTGGCTTCTAAAATGGCAGCCTTAACGATCGTTCCGTTTTAAGAATATTACGGTCGTGTTAAAACTGTTTTCATTGCCTCGCTAAATATGGTGGTAGATTTTTTGGCTTAATGGGAGCAAATATGGTGTAAATATTGCCTAATTTTTTACGCCTCTTTGCTTGGAGATTCTGATATTCCAACGCCGACTGCGCGGAGACCAAAAGACATCCTGCAGATGAAATTGCAGCCAACTCTGCACAACTACACGTATGCAGTACATTATATTCAAGAAGTAATGTTAAGATTTTTCGGCCCAATGTAATAACCTGATTCCATAAAATAGCTAATAATGTCATCAAGTATTTTTCGCATTATTATACTGAACGCAATACGTGTCGATTTACTGTGTTCGAGATCGTTTGATCCTGACAAAAGTACAGGAAAACTAATATTTTAAAATAAGAGTAGTAATATAAACAGTGAAACATCTCAATAGTGGAAAATTAAAACTAAGAATTTTACTTGTTATTGAAGAAATTAAATTAAAATTCATCATATTTATTGCATAATTTAAACAATATGTCCACCGCCTCCTCCATTTGTAAACTTTAAGTTCCTTACCTCATATAACAATAGTATTTTTCTGCAGATGAATCAGCGCAAAAATGCATAGTAGGGATTTCGTGACGTTGTCAGGTTCAACTTTTGAGTAATGTCGATACTACAGAAAACCAATAAATGAAAGAGGCAGAATAAGCGAACGTAGATCTGCTATGGTTTTAGTCCTTCGTCCCATTACATCGGTTAACGGTCCTTATGTAATAACAGATTTTACAACCGTCTAGACTTTGTCTATTCATTTCAGTACTTAACACAAATTGTGAAAACTTCCGCAACGCCATTGGTATTCTATTTTAAATTACTAACTTAGACTTCGATAGTTTTTAGAATTTTAATTGAAATATAAAGTAGAAGACAAGTGAATGCTGCGACTTCTCAGCGAACTCATTTCCCGTCATTCGGGCGTGAGAATAGTATCTAATAGCTCGACCTACCTTATGTAGGTTTTATATGGTGTGTCACTGCATCAGTGTTGTGTGAATCACTTTTTAAAGGGTCCCATTCAACCCTTGGCTACCTTGCTCTACCTTCCACATCCTCCATTTTCAATTCCTTTCCTATGCTATTAAATGGACGTTACCCTCATAATTCATGTTCACAAAGACAAAGAACGTAAAGTAAATCTCTATATCTAGGTGTAAGAATCGATCCAATTTCAGTATTAAATTCAACATGTCCTTAATATTCTGTCAGTTTAAAAAGCGAACTATGCATAAAATTATGTGTCTGTATATGCTATGGATGTATATCAGGCTAAATTATCGTATTCTACACTCAGAATTTTTTTCTAATAATACAATAATGGTCCATGAAGCCGAAGTGAATATTGCTGCTCCTTGAAATATTTTTGGATTAGATAGTCTAATACTGTTAAATATTTTGGTAGAAATAAAAATCTCCTTCATTTAGATATCTTTTGTTACAAATATAAATATTCTGCGAATTTGGATGATATAAAAATATTTATTAAGTTTGGTACAGTTATTAGTTGCGTATTGTTTATACGTAACTTTAAAAATTCATAATTTTAAGTAATAGAAATGAAGGTAAATACTTGTCTGAGACGATAATAAATTATAATATTTATAGAAGCTAGATGTGAAATGATTTTGCCAATACAGGCATTTATTTGTCACAATTACACAAGTGTATTCGTCAGACTTCCAGTTCAATGTGCTTAATTGGAAGTATTACACAAACAGTCCTTCTAAATAAAAGTGATGAATTAATAACTGTACCAAAATATCTCATGTTAACAAATGTGTTTTCATATGTAATTTTATTTTTCAGAATAATATTGGTTATGTCTAAAGTTTTCTAATTAAAGAAATATTAATAGTACAGACCCTGCAAAAGGTTTTTATTACTAATAAATTTTGTTCTGTTTTAATTATTAATGTGTTTCTATTAATAATTGCAAATCACTAATATTTATGTAAGAATAATCATTTTCATCCACTTGGCATTTTAATAGTATTATTTTCATCTAGTTTGAAAATAATACTAACTGTTAACTAAATAATGAATTTAAATAATTAAATAATTTTTATTGGTTATTATTGAGTGTTTTAAAAATTCTCATCTTTTATTATGAAACATGAAATTACTTGTTTCAGATCAAGACGTCGAGCAACTACAAACCACGATCAAAAGAAGTTAGTAGAATTTTTCAGGTAAGAAGACAAAAGAAATTAAGTCAGTGTAACTTTTTCGCAAAACATACGATAGAATTTTCTCATTTGCCGTGCTTACCTTGTCAATTAATATTTAGGTTCGTTTCATTCCTGTATTGAATCTATGGTTGTAAAATGAGTATTTACTTTGTGTCATTTAATATGTATGATTTCATTTATAGGTGATTATTTTAGTGAAACTAAAATGCTTTTATTTTTTTTAGAAGTTGAGATGTATTAAAGTATTAAGTTTTAAGCGTTGTCTTTATTCACGGCACAAATAATGAGTAATAACGTTCTGAGGAAACCGTATCTCTATTTTGTTATCATTCAATGTGCTTATATAAAAATAGAAATATTTATATCCAATGGAATGATATATTATTGATTTATTACCTATTAAATTAATAAACCGTATGTATGCATCCTATAGTCTTATATCCTAATACAACATTACAGTAAAATTCTCTGCTGGTACAAAATATTGCTGTTTTTATTAAATTCCATTACGACGTATTTAGAACTGAAAATATAGTTCGTAGACATACGATTTGGTGTTATTGCTTGTTATCAGAAATTGAGTTCCCAATTATTAGGTGACATTGATTTTCAACATATTTCTATTTCTTTTACAGCACTTAACTATTTTAAATAAGTTAAATGACGAAGGAGTTTGGAAAGCTTTAATAAATAAGTAAGCAATCAATAATGTATTTTATACATGAACAATTTTATAAGCGAACTCAGATTCACAGGATAAATTTTTATTATTAAATAATTAATTTCAGAAATGAAGGAAGCGAAATTGGAAGTCATTATATTAAGACCATCACCAAATTACAGACATAACAATACTCAATATTATACGTTAATTAAACAAATGTATATATAAAATTGATAAAAAATTGTCATTACTCGTATGTATATATATACTTTTTATTACATACGAAAAAAAATCATCTATGTCACTCATACACTATCTATCAACCGATCGATAATGCGTGACTAGTAACCTAGCTTATACTGAAGTTTTACGCCAGTTTGTAACGGACGACGTGTAAAACAACACAAACATTTTAAAAATTAACAACGTACTTTGTACGGAAAATAGGGATAATATAAACAAGTTATGTAAAAGTTTTTATATTCTTTTTTAATAGCTTTTAAGAACTGAATTGTAACCAATATATTGATTGAGTTGTTATACCATTTGGATGAAGTTGGTAGTATAACTGCCTAAAGCTGCCATTTTTTAAATAAAATAACTCTCAAAACAGTGACCGAAAAAGTGTTTTATTACCCATTGCATCAATTATAGAAGTATACAGATTGAAATTTTAATATTTAATTGGTTTCATATACCTTAAACTCACATTTTTTCCTACAAATGACAAACTGTCTTTTCTTGTAATTTCAGTATGTATTCAAGGCCATTGAAAAAATTTCATAATCCTGTTAAATAGGAAGATTTCCCCTTTCTTCTTTTTTTGTTAACATGATGTGTTGCCAGATTAGTAGCAATAAGCAGTTGTAGTATATAGCTCTAATTGCGTTATTCCATATCCTATTGTTAAACCTTTTCCGACGGCTTGGCCATTATACTGTTGCAATTTGTCAGACAAATATGAATAATTTGTATTTTAAATTTTCAAGTTTCTATATAACGTTGAATGTTTGCAAATATGATACTGTTGCTTCATTAAAAGAGTTAACCCCTATCAAATTCAAAACTGGTCTACCTTTCATCTGACAATTATTTACCATGGGTTATTTCAGATCGTGCGTAAATTAAAATTCGTGTATTCCGTCCAAAGTTCTTCCGCGTGCCAGTCATAAAGACCGAGAAGAGAAATATCTAATCCTCATCACAGTAGGACTGAAAACTTTTATAGGTCCCGACATCTCTGCTTCAATTCTGGTGGAATTTATTTGTGATTCCAATTTATATATCTTTCCATAGGGGGAAAAATCAGGAGATATGACTTCCGCTTCCCCTTGTATCAAGTTTTCGTTTGTGGGGGCTAACATAACCTAATATTTGCATGGGGAAAGAAACATCGTGTATTACTGAGGTATATTACATATTGCCGTGGTATCAATAGAGATTCGTGGAGAAGGAGATTGGAGTGTGTACGCAATATCGCTCAAGTGAGCACTCGTCATGTGTGCGCTAGTAGATACCCTTCTTATTTACTCGCATTCTGCGGGCCTTCAGCCGTTCTATGAATTTTTGTACACCAGCAAATTTAATAACATAATGTATTAAAATGGTAGTAAACGTTAACTTGACGAATAGCCTACATCAACTTGGAGTATGGACAGAATTCTTAAATGGAAGAAATAGCTCAGTTCAACTTAGAGTTACAAAGAAATCATAGCTATGATTTTTAATAATTTGGGAAGACTCATACATCATGGAAAAGCTTTGAATCCTTTCACAAGTCGTCAAGAATTTTAGAACAGGAAATAAATCTACAAAAATAGGGTGTTTTCTATATAACTGAAGTTTTCAGAGTAAAAGTAAATGTGTATATGTATGGGAGAGTAAACTTCAGTATATGTTCTACGTTATCATTATACTTCTTTTCTTATATATTTCAAACGTTTTATTTCCAAGCGTTGCCGTGTTATGTTTTCTTGACGCTTTTGTTTGCAGAGCTTTCTCAAAATTTTTTAAATATCAAGAATATGATTCTTTATACATCATAGTTTTCTGACTTAAATATTTACAATAAATAAACAGACGGCCAAAAAAGTCAGCATTAAATATATAACTATTTATTAACAAAAGCGACGTTTTAGATGAAGAAAATAATTACTTTTTGAGAATTATGAGTGAAATGTTGTATTTCAGGTGCAACCCTCATGCAATCAATGTTAAATATGACACTAATAATTTGAACAAAATTTACGATACTCTTTTGTTTTAACGCTTTAATATTCTTCTCCATTGTTAAAATTTTACTGCCGAAAGCACTCATTGTTACACATCATTTCGGCCGTAACTGTCGCTTTCCAAATTCTTCACATGTAAATTCAATAGTCTTTTCGACTGAAGGAGTCAAGGAGTAATATGATGTTTTGATAAATTTGTAAGTTTTTAACCAAGTTATTTGTATTTAAATTTAAAATTGTAACATACAATTCAGAATTAATTAATTGTAAAATTATGTTTGTAGTAAACCTGATGAAGTCTCAAAATGGAAATGAAACGACGCTTTTGTCAATAAATAGTTATATCTTTAATGCTGACTATTTTGGCCGTCTTTTTATTTATTGTAGATTATTTATATATTTTACAGCGCCAACTTTAACCTAAATATTTAGAAATATTTATCTCACGTACATTTTTTCCCACAAGTATTCACGTTCTCAGTATTTATCTTTTTTATTATTCTTTATGTCGCATTAACCTGAGGGTTATTAGCAAGCCATCCAATTACAACTTTTACATAGTACTTTACTATCAATTCCTAAAAATGGGCAATAGGAGTTGCAGACAGAAAAGAAATAGAAGCTTTCAAAATTTGCTGATATAGGAGAATACTGAAAATCGAATGGGTGGAGAGGGTGACTAACCAAGGAGTTCTAAGAAGAATAGGGGAAGAGAACAATTTAGAGGACTTTGACCAAGAGAAGGGATAGATTAATAAGCCACATTTTGAGACATGAGGGTCTAGTAAAATTAGCATTAGAGGGAAGTGTGTAGGTTAAGAAAAGAAGAGGGAGACTATGGATGTAATACGCTATGCAGATCATGTAAGATGTGGATTGTGCTATTTATAAGGAAATGAAAAGGCTTACGCAAGATAGGTTACCATGGAGGGTGGAATCAGACCAGTATTAGGACTGATTGCCACAACAACCACAAATATATGGAATGGTATGTTTCTTGTTTATTTTTGTCCTTCTTGTCTTAGTTATATAACTTTAGTACTTATTTTTTTATTTTTAAGTATTTTAAACATTGCCACCGGGCATTCCCCATTGCAATGAAAATCAATCATTCAATAAGTTTTTTCGCTTGCTACTATCCAAATTTCTTAACCTCGCTTCCACGTTGTCAACACGTTGTAGAAAGTTTCATTATACAAATCCTAACAATCTCTAAGCGATCCGTGTTTCCTTTCTCGAGCATTTAGTCAATACTTGCTCAATTGAGGGATGATAAAAACGTTCCCAGGTTGACGTGCGAACGATCAACTCAGCGCGGAGGTTGTACAAATATCTTTGTCGGCAAATCTTGGTGCTTAATTGCGGGAAGCGACAAAGAGATGCAGATGAGCGCCAAGACGCACGGGGAAGCTGATGCAATCTGCATCGCGCCGCGCTGTCTCATTAACACTGGAAAGCAAAGCCTTGCAAATCAAATGTCGCATCGGTATGTTATCGTAGTGAAGTGTTTTACAAGGAGGAGAAAGAAATCAAACAGTCTAGTTGCCCCGAAGGGGATAAGGAACCGCATTCGCCACAGCTTGTACAAAATATTCAGAGAGTTGTTCACATATTATGTTGAAGCGTGTGTGAAATATTGAATGAAGATTCACATTAATATAAAATTAAACGTATCGAATATGTATGGAAATCGGAAAATATTCCGAATAAAAATAATAACAGAGAAACGGTATAATTTGTAATACTTCTTCCAGTTATTCCTTTATCCTTTGCCCCCCCTCCCTTATTTCGATTTCAAAGGAAAAAGTTATTCAGAAATGACTGTCACGTCGATGTGGCTAAGTTTAAAAGATCAAGCCTCATTGGAAAAAGATTTTCAATGTAAATTTTTGACAACTTTGGCTAGCACATGAGCAAAAGAATTATTGAACTTCTGAAACTCCGATTTTCGATAAATGTTCTGTGTAGGCCAGCACAGTCTGAAATCATGTGCAATCCATGAAGAAATTTTGAAATTATATATGTACTAAATTACATGAGGATGACTATGGCAATGCCGAAAGCTCCTGCTGAATAAATTTGAAATCAAAATTAAAGTATAGTTTGTGTTATTAATGTGACTGATAAACATAGGGAAAATTTATCTTCGAAGCAATAAATTGAACAACTGAATCAGGAAGCTTCAATCTCTCGAAGTATTTATTTTTTGGTGTGAATTTATGCAACAAACAAAAGTTTAAACTGAATATTAGAAGAGAACTTACTGCATGGTTCGTTATTCGTAAAACGGTTGGATTACAGTCTCGTATTCAGGTAAATACATTTCATTTTGTGGCTTATCTGAATAGAATCAGAAGGAAATCCGAAGAATTCTCATTTGTAGTGTGTATTACAAATAAGTGTAAAGGCATAGATTGTTACAGCTGAGAATTAAAATTCACTGCATTGAAGTCTACTTTGTTGTCTATTGTTCCCTGTGTTGTATTATTGTACTTTTTTATTACAAGTTTATTGATCATTGACTCTAAATTAATGCAAATACGAAGATTGATCCTTTGACGAGAGAAAATTTTGATAAATGTAAACTCCACGATAATTCGGAATACGTAAGCGGAACAAACTCTCGACCCGAAGTAAAACCTAATGAAGAATCAAATGTATTTATTACCTGCTTAAGACTGGGATAGAGCAGATCTCAAGGCACAATCCGATTTGATTTTAGCCATTAGTTCGAGCGTATTACCAAAGATAAAAAATAGCAATACGTCACACGAAATATGGTTCTGTGGCAGTTGCACTCCTTTTATCAGTATAAATTCCAAGTTTCTGCAAACTGAGGAAACAACAGTTTCATGTAACGAAACTGTTATAATTTATTAATCTGTACCGTATTCTAAGTTTAATGATTTGCCATTTCTTTTGCAGCGATTATAGATTAATATTACTATTATGAGATTCTCAGGTAACGAAGTAAAGACAATAAAGTTTAAAATAGTTTGTAAAAGGCATGAGGCAGGATATTTTAAAAATAATGTTATCATACTATTGCCAAATAAGTGTGATTCTGACAGTAGTGAATATAATAGGACTACTAGCCTGACCCGAATTACTTACATAATAATGAAACTTCGGACAGATTAGTTTGGGACATGAGAATTCATATTCACCTACGAATGAATCCAGGTGACAAGATAAGGAAACATAGGCCCATCTTCCTCGTAGTTGTAAGGGAGACATTCAATAATTAAAATACACATCGTTGTAAAGAAACTATATTTTACAAAAAAAAACACTTTTTCTACTTCTCATAATAATCCCCTCGAATACCCAACGAAAACTAGTTCGTATATACCACATTCCTAAACTATTATTTGTCCTTATGTTTGTTGCTGAACTTTTTACATATAATGCCTCCTTGAGTAGAACAAACAAATGAAAATCGGAGGAAGCCAATTATGGACTGCAGGGAGATTGCGGCAGTATCTCGCAATCCATTTATTAATAGTATCTTGGGCCATCTCGGCGGACCAGCGTTGCACTACTTGTTTTGCTGTACTTGACCTTATTTGTTATGTGAACTGTACCAACACTTACTGCAACTTCTATTTTGCCATCTCTTCAACATTAATACGTCGCTCTTTGCGAATAATGTCGTGAATTCGGGTTTCAAGCATCTAACTGGCCGATAAGGACGATGCACATTAGTCACTGAAGTTCGACAGTTTGTAAAATTTTCTACTCAGTTATAAGAATTTTTGGAGTTTCTACAACTTTCATAATACAGTAAAATCGTTATAGAAAAGATTACATCCAATTTTTAACAGCCAGAAAACAAAAATCGAATCATTGGACGTTGTTTAAATAATGTGCAAATTTCCAACAAACACGTCATCACTAAATTTAATTTTTAGGTTGTAAACAATTTTTTTCGTGAGGTGTAAAATCACTCATCCCAGTGATGGCTACCGAAAATCTCGAAATTGCCAAACAACTACTATCAAACACGTTTCCTGTATCAATTTGACTCTTTAATTATCGACTGTCCCTCGTAAACATATATTGAATGCCCTTCAATTAATTAATGAAGTCCCCACTTCCGTCTTCAAACTGCAAACTCCCGAAAATATTGTATACCACGGCAGAAATTCAGCGCTGGAATATGCATTCTGACAAAAAAAAATCCGAGTGTTACGAAAGATGATCTTCCTACAATACGTTTTCCTGTGCTTTAATTATGCATCTTTCATTTAAACGTCCCATTTACAGTTTTCTTGTTCTTTATGCAACCAAAGTACTTATCTGCTAAAATATTCGTTTATTCAAAAGGAATAAATTTTAAATAAAAACGACGTTTAAGTACGCGCTGTACCTGTAGAACTACTATTCATTGAAAGTTGTATTTATATTGAAACTGAAATGTTGTTCAAAACTGTTCAGTAAAAATAAAATGTGATCCAAAATTTGTTAACACGGATTTAACAGGATTCGACTTTTGGTCTGTTAGTTATGTGCTAATTTTCGTAGAGTGCACTGTATATATTTTTTAGTTCATTGGAGTATATTATTTAATTCATTAGTAATTACAAAATATATACAATAATATTTTACTGATTAAATAATGTGATTTAAAACACAATGACGGATCACTGATAGCCTGATTCCTGCCATACTACGAATTGCTTACGCTGCAGCCATAATTCAGTGACTAAGCTCTGCGTGGTTTTTTGACAGGTAAAATAAAAAAATAAGTGTTGCCAAATGGCCTCAGGAAACGAAATCTTAGCACGTCAGATCTGGTGAGAGTGCAGTCGGACCTTTGCGTCCTACCTTCCTATCGAAAAATCGTTTCGTAAGAAAGGACACGCGAGTAATGAGCAGGACAAATATCAATGAACAGGAACTCAATATTGACACTGGAGAAGCGGGGCTGACAACCGCAGATGGCAGCGGTGCAGGAGGAGCACTTTTATAATTCCATTTCTCGGCTATCCTCTCGAAAATTAAGTGTCACTTACAAAAGTAGCAAATACCATTTTATTGACCCATTTTAAGTTTGCACACTTAATTCCGTTATATACTGTAGAATACTAGTATAATCAATTATTCAAAATTTAATACATATTTAAAATTCTTGCAAGCAATGTCTGATTAGAATTACTTGTACAGCATTACTACACTATTCGCCAATCCCTTTGACATTAAAAAATAATTACTAATTTTTAATTAAGTTATTAAATGTTTTATTGTCCTTAATACACAATTATATAATTTTAATAAATCTTTACATTTATTCTATGAACATGTTATGTAGTGGAAGATGTACAGTTTTCAATTAATATAATATTTTCTGTGCATTTGTTGTGATGTATAACTGTTATACTCCACGTCTGACCTTTGCAGCATAATGATCGTGCATTTATGAATGAAAAAACCAACTTCAGAGTAAAACTGAAGCATTTATTAAACATTTAAAATTAATTCCAGTTCTCGTTACATCAAAACACCCTTAAATTGTTTCTCATTTACTTAATTACATCCTTCTCACGTGAAATTTTAATTGTTGCGGTTTTCCCTCCGAACTTTGTTTACTTTATTTTGTTATGTAAGACCGCCAGCTTTAAGGCAGACGTCTTGCAGTCACGCAACATATCTTCTTGGACGGGAAGCTAGGATTTGTGGGTAAAGGCGTTTCGATCTTCCGAACTTCTGACCCATATGTCAGCGTGGCGTAGAGTTTAGATGTTCAACACATCCAAGTAAACTTTGTCGACTGTGTGACCACTAACTACTGTGTCTCTTTAAATATATAGTCCCCACATACGTTATGTAGGATTGTACCCATGATATATATACTATACACACTTCAATGTTTTTTTCTTACGTCTAAGCTTTAATTCAGATGAATTTGTTATCGATTACACTTAATTTAAGTAATTACTAGAAATATAAACAGCTCAGTGATACAAGAATGAAAATTACTTTAATATTTATATGTAATAAAAATAACTTGACTTAACCATGGCCAAGTACGCTGTCAAAATTAACTGCTTTAAATTAGTGAAATAATTCTAAAAATAGTTAATTGTTAATTATTAGGTGGTCTTTTATGCCAATATAAATATATAGTTTATATAGTAGATTTTTCAAATAAGTGAGTTCAGGAATAATTTACAAATTGTGTCACGATAAATTTTTGGCATTTGATTAATTTCAAATTTGCTTTGTTCTTAGTTTTCTGACGTATTATATTCTTGTCAAATTTTGTACACTATGATACTTATTACTGTTTGTAAATGAAGATTATGATTTTATCTTCCTTCTAATACGAAGATGCTGTATAGGATTTTGTGGAAGCGTTACATATGTAGTAAGAAAAATGTTAATGTTACTAGTATCTTATTTTAACAAATAGTATCACGTGTTCAATTGAAATCATAAATCCCCAGGGAGCTGTAAAGAAGGGATCCTCTGCAGCTTCTCGATGTTGCAGAATCTGGCATTGATTCTTCGTCGATACTGGTTCGGAACGTATTAGGGAAATGAGATGTGAGGATTGTCACGAAGGGTTGTAAAGAGGCAAGAAAGTCCGTAAAGTTCGGTAGTGTACAACTGATAGAGAAGAAAACGAGAGCCGTACGTTAATCGTTTTAAGGAATGCGTTGTAGCGAGGTAGACGGGAATTGGTTACAATAACACAAATATCTGACTTTTTTGTGTCACAGATTATAATTTAATTAATAAATTCACTCAATCCGCATTAAATTAGTAGTTTAAAATTCCTATAACAACTTTTAATGTATTGTTTCTCTTCATTGATGAGCATAATTGGTTGAATAGTTGTGTTTATTTCAATTTGATACATCTTTAAGGTTTGTTGGATACAATTATTATTATGATTATTATTACTTACTTAGCTGCTATTGGGAATTTGTCCGGTGGCTGCTATATACAAAGAAAACACAGAAAACTACAAAACGAAAATACAAATCACACTAAGGAACAATTTTTAAGTGTAGGTTTCGATCTGAAAAAGAAAAGAGAAGCCAGGAGTCACACAGAAATCACTTCATTGATTCTATATATAAAAAATTTAAAACTGCTCACTTAAGGTTTCTTAGCCTATTCCTAAACTGGTTTACGCTACCCGGAAAAGTGGTCAGCATTTCTGTAGGCAAAGAATTCCAATCGCGTATAGATCTATTAACAAATGAAAATTTTTCTATGCAGTGCGTTACCCTTTTTCTTTAATTTTGAACGTATGATAATTTTTAGAAATATAATTCGGCGCCGTAAGATGGTTTGTTATTTCTTTCCAGGCCGGACATTTGGATGTATATCAAGTTACACAATTTGATTATTGAAAACATGATTCACTTAAGTTAAATAAGTTCTTTCGCGTCAGTAATTTCACAGCTACAGCAAATTTAAAGTAACTCCCATCCCAAATTTAAAGTAACTCCCGTCCCAGCCCAATTCCATTTTCCAGACCTTCATCGTCAATCCCGTTAAGTGTTGATAGGCCGTATTGCACATTAACGCACCGCGATTAACATGGCGCCATTATTAACTGGAAATATTTCCCTGGCGCGCAATCCCATCAATATTGCAGCGAGGAGGTAAGTTGGCTAACAGGAATTGTGTAGGCCGCATTAGCGCGCCTAGTTTCCGGCATTACAGCGCCTCGCCAAAGCTGCAAAGCAAGCGTCCGGCCATGTGCTTCCGCTACAGAATATAGCCGGGGACACGTTTCAGATATTTTCGTAGCCCTACCCATCTGAATTAACATGTGGAGTATATTGCTGGGCTACACGTGATGTTAAAAGTAAGATTTAAGAGTTGCTGCGGTGATGCGACGAGCCAGAGTGAAGTGTAATTCGAGATTTTCACAATCGGAATTAAAAGAAAGACGAGCGTTTCACGTGTCGACGTAATTGTTTGGAAACCAGTCTACCTTTATTCTAAGTAGACGGCACCAACGCTGTCTGTCGTTTTCTTTCACGATAAGTCACTGCGAGCCAGGTAACTGGATTAGGTTGCCAAAATTATTTTCAAAGTAAATCATTTCAATTATCATTGACACTTACTAATAATAATTCAACATACTTAATTTTTAATGTAAATAACTTGGCCACGAGACTTGAGCAAAGTGAGATGGTTTAGATTGTAGTAATCGAGTGTAAGCGTACAGATGAATATGGCAATATAATGCCGAAAGCTTCTGAGTAAAGTTACATGACTGACAAAGAAATGTATATCTTGTCAATAAAAGAAGACTGGGCATCTACTCTTTAACATCAATAAAAAATAATTATAAAAATAAAATAACTTAATTGGCTACAAAAAAATCTTTAAATACATAACTAGAATAAATAGGATATAGTATAAAATCATTGGAAACACGACACGCATACTAGAGAGCACAAACACACACCGAGAAGTACGAACACACGCATAAATAATGGAGATTTCACATTTTGGAGCTGCATGACGAGGAATCTGACCTTTCGTAGTAGCTACAGGCAATACAGGAAACAAACAAACAAGAGCAGAAAATATATACATAAAATTTTTAAATTATGTAATAGGAAACTTTACAAAGCAATACATTCAACAGTTTTGCAGCAAAATTAATTTAAACTATTATGAGAACGCTAATGAAACTCCTGAACTGAGTAAAACGCGCTATTTAGTAGACTAATTTTACATATATTCGAGAAACGTTTGTATAGCTTAAACGCTATCTGATATATCGTTTTACATCTCCGCTCATGAATGAAAACATTTGTAAAAAGTGATAGCTAGATTTTATAAAAACTAATTTTCGGTTGCAATTCTCACTTATTTAAGCAGCTATTTTTCAACTTAATTTATAAAGGTCTATTAAATAAGTTATGGTTGTTTATTGCATCACCACTTAAAGAAGTCGAAAATACCGTATTTAAAGGATCAGGTTAAAAAGCTATAGACAAGACTGCTAATCCAACCCAGGACTTCCTCAAGGTTCTAGATAGCTTTTCTTCTGTTTTTAAGAGAACTGTTTGAAATTTATGGGATTATAAATTTACAAAAAGCCACAAATGTTTCTCTTGATTAAGATAATTCGTAAACACGAAAATATGAATTCATTCACAGTACCATGAAAGCTTCCAAACTGTCGCACCTGAATACATTGCATAGAAATAAGTTAAAATTAGTTAGTTGATAGGTCAGAGTTTTGGTAGTTTTAGTACGTTTCGAGGTTGCTGCATCCTACAGGCGCGGCCAGCGTTTGCTGTCGATGTTGCTTTGATGAGTGGACGCTGTCACAGCAACGGGCTTTTAGCCCGTTCCATTGTGGCTTTTGGCGAGCGCCCCGCTAATATTGGCCCTGCTCACACAATACTGCCAACGAATTTCTAAAGGAAGTATCCTGGCTTAACATCCTTACGGAGCTAAACAAAAAACTTAAGTGGATTACTGTTCCAAAATTAATATAAGTCTTTCAGAATGTTATTAGAAGCCTGAAGGTATACATTTATGAACAATAGTAAGAAAATAGTGTTAACAAAATTAATATTTGAAAACAATCAACAAAGGTTGCTCACCAATATAACATGGATTTATATAATTCATTACGAGAATCCTAAAACTTTTTGGTGCTAATATTAAAGACGATAACTGGAAACGATGAAAATAAAATAAGTAACTCCAAATTTATCACACGGTTCATTCCTTTAAGTTTTTAATTGTCATTAACTGTATGTAAAAAGGAGTGAATAATTTGCAGACTATTTGTTGGCTCACAATAACATAATGTAAAAGAATCGTCTCAATATTTTACTGAATAAATGTTTTAACCTAAATCATCCGTAATTGAATTGTCTTCTTGGGATTTACCCAGGTTTTCATCGATAGAGAACGCGACGTTTCTATTACAGTCTACGTCATCATCTTATAGCGTATTCACTTTTCTGGAGACCAGGGAAGACTTAATCCAGTTTCTGGAATCATTTAGACTAACAACTACTACATTTGGTTGAAGTGGGAAGAGATCTTGTGCACTTAGTTTGAAAGGTGTTTCGGAAATATTGAATAAATAATGCTTTGCAAAGAAGTAATATTGGTAAAATATTCTTATACAACAAACATGACTGAGACTTATACGTTGGATTAGCGTAACCGATAATAATATATCCGTTTTAGAGGTAGCAATATATTATAAAATCATTAATGTTATCTGATTAGTGATTACAACTTTGCATGGACCTGAAATTAAAAGTGAACACATGTTGATAATACTGTATCTGAAATAGCAATGCTGTCTCAACAACAATACCGTGAGCACCAATCAAAACTCCTGCTGCAACAATATATGGAGTGAGAATGTTCTCTTTCTTTCATGTTGCCAAAATTACGCTTATGATAAGACAATAAGTGGACTTTTGGCTCGTGAGAGGGTCTCGTTATTGAAAATTTAACTTTTAACACTCGCGATTACTCAGTATCTAAATAGAGTTAAGAAATCTAATACCCAAAATAAGCACAGTACCTTAAAGTCTGAAAAATGGACACCATCAAGATGGCCACTATCAGTCTCATTAACTGCAAAAAATATTCATTCGCACGCACATATCTGCAATTTATTTACGATTTAAATTTCCCTACCCTCCACTCCCGCCCTCAGGAGTGTTAAGTAGTATCTTATACTTACAGTATTGCTTGCTTCTAATAAAATGTTATTTAAATTTAAGCACTATTTCACGCTTAATAGCAATTTGTCTCGTTTGACAGGCCTTGACACTTAAGGTGATGATCTATCCTGTTGCCCATTCTCTATATCTTTAGGGTAGGATTTATTTTCGCCTGAAAGGGGGAACAGAATAACATAAATTTTGAAATTATCTACAGAAAGCCTGTCTCGAATGATCAGCGCTATCACCAAACCGGATGAATAATATAAGTTCGCCCAATAACCTTACAACTCGCAGTTGGTTTTGAACCGTTCGGATTCCGCGCGGAAATTCGATGGATTCATAAATGATTATATGTTAGTGTCTTCAAACCTTGAAAGATATCGAAATGATCATGCACGAAAACTTAAATTAAAATTCCTGTTTTAATACCTCAAATTGTCATTGAGATATGTTGAGACGCTTCGGAACCTATTCGAGACGAACTTCCAGACAGCAGACTGATACTTCAATTTTTATTTATTGGAATAGAGTATTAGTAACATAAATTGAAGTATAACTGGATCCTATTATATGTTCACATCATAATTCATTAGTAATTATAAATATAATATAGAAAGACGAAAAAATTGGCGCCTTGGTACAGTTGAATTTCAGAATAAACGGCCGCACTTAAAAGAAATGCCCTGTGGCGTACAAAGTTTGATTTCCATTGTCTTCTCCTGATTATTCAGATAATTGTCATGATAAGGACTGCATTTAAGGCTACGCTCACTTTTACATTAATTACGAAGGAAATCTTCTATGAAACACATTTAATGAGATTATAAAATAAAAATAAAATTTAATTGTATGTCAATATACCGAGTAAAAATCATTATGAAGGAACCGATTTGACTTCTGAAAAGATACTGTGAGTAATTGATAAAACAAAATTTATCTGCTAAGAATAAGAGCGTAATTTGAGTTTACGTTTCCGTAACCATAAAATACTTTCGCAACGCCGGTATTAAAATACAATTATTCTTGAAGATCACTCTAGTAAAATACATGTAAAAAATCGTTTCGTCTGACTTCTAATGAATTAATTAAACCTGCATTAATTATGTATATCTCACAAAATATATTATGTATAGAGTAAATTATTTTTTCGTCATCTCGTTAAGAAGGAAGTTAATACTTTTACTGAAAATAATTTATGCGAATATATTCTAAAAGCGACGAAATATTTACTTAAGGAAAATTAGTATATTTAACATAACTTATGAATAATGTAAAAAAATGCAGGACCCTGCTTCGAAAAATATTTTTAATTACGTATGTTAAACACGTATTTATAAGTGTTTATTGAAGTAAAATATCCGAATAATTTGCATAATTAGGTGTAAGCAATGTACGATTTTATCTGAATGAGACGAAGCTGCATCTAGCGTTCGCACGCTGACATGGCGCTACTCCCGTGGTCACCACGGTCACCGGACATGACGGTTGCGATTTTTTCTCGGTGTTACATTAAGCCTTTACGTTTCATCTCACCCGCAAAACCGCATCACAAAACTGTTTTTACCGTCACTTCTGATGTGTTGAGTCGGGTATGGACAGAATTGGATTTTCGAATAGACGTGGAACGAATGGTGGGCACACAACATTTATATACGTTTTACGAGATTTTGTCTTTCACGTACTGTATCATTTATTACATTATGTGTAACCATATAACAATAAATTTTATAAACATTTCAAGGACTTTATAATTGCGACGAAATTATTTTTTTGTTTTAAGTGAGATAGAATATCAATATTAAATTTATTACAATAATAATACAACTAAATTACTCGTCCAAGTGAAGTAGAGGCGTGTGCGTAAAAAAGCATTCTGCTTTGGGAACGTTTTATTACTGAGCTTTGAGTGGATTAGTTTATGCTTAATTGCTTGGAACGTTTTGATAAACGCCCTTTATTAGTCGTCTAAGTTAACTTTTAAAAAAGGGGAAAGTTTTCAAAACTGTGTTCCCAGCGCTCGGCTTAAGGTTTGCGGGTCAACAGGTTAAGCAGGATGACATTAGATTCTGTTTAATAACTGTCTCATTCGAAAGTTCGGAGAAGCCCTGGTGTCGGATGCATCACATATTCCGTTGCGAGGTCCTCCAACAGCAATTATTCAGTGGGGACTGCGGACAAAAGCGATCAGAAGTTGGTTGTCGACGCAGGCGCAACGCCTCACCTGGCATGATCGATGCGAACGTCACGGAACTGTGCCACTTCGCCTCTACCTATTTACTCACATCATTTCCGTTGCTCCTGTTGTTTTGTGACAATACAAAAAATCATCTTTCTTAATTTCTAAATATTCCATGTGGGCCTTCATTAATTACTGCTTTTATTCAAATACATAATGTATGAAAAAAATTGCTACACGTTACCGACAGTACGTTAAAAGTTTTAATTTTATTATAATTATCCTAGTTTTAAGATGCATTTTTGACCGTTGCGACTAAATATTCTTATACTGAAAAAATGGGAGATAAGGAAAGGTGACTGGTGAGATGATGTACTGATAGCCAATTAATGGGAAACTATATTTTTTGGTACAGAATTAAAAATTTGAAATATTATTTAGGAATAAATAAACGTCAAAGTATTTACCACATTATAAAGTTCCCAGACCTGTTGTTCATATTTTCTTCTGTTTCAATACAAAAGTAATATAAATTCCTTCTGAAGTTAACTACAGACAAAAAAGTAGTTTTAAGTTGGTGTTTTATTGACATACTGGTTATTCTGTTGTTTATTTGTTAAAATTGATCAACTGATAAAAATATTACGTGTACTCTAGTTGGAATGATAAATGATATTAAATATTACGTTTCGTCTCTCATTTGAGACTGATCAGGTAAAAATTTAGCTGTATATGGATTCTCATTCCATGACTTCTTCCAGTTAATAAAACTGACAAAGAGTCTTATTTAACTCATTTATTATATATTTAAATGTCAGATAATGTATTAATGATAAATAATATTGTAAGTTTGTAAAACGGTTTAATTTGTAATTTGTAACTCGTTGTTAATACTTTTAAGGATATGCAAATAAACTTGATTATATTTAACTATATGCATTATTAGTTTCCTTTGTTGCCTAATTTAATATTGGGATATATAAATACTCGAGAAACGTCTGACAATTACATGACGTAGAATGACTTATTTTTTCAGTAGATGACAAATGACATGAATAAACAATTAATCAATATTTGTCAGTGAGTAAATGAGAGAAACTTTCACACTATCTTTTTGCCTATATTTTCCTGAATATTTTTTAATATTTGTCCAACCTTAACATGGGGCTGAAGTACAATTTATGTTACGTATTGAATGTCAATTTAACCCAGTGACCCATCTAGAGACCCCAATTCTGATTGATTACGCGTTATTCTTATGGAATGATTTCTAACCACACCCCTACAGATGCACTCCTTCCATACGATATGAGGTTGAAGCGCAAACAACATCTGGAGGAACACTTTCAACAAAATCACAAGAAAAAAAATTTCGACGCAAATATCTGCATACTTTTAAATTTCAGCCGCATTTTACCTCCACGGCATTTGTTTTAACATCACAAGAAATATGCGTATAAAATTGGGTCGAATTGATCCACCCGTTCCAGATGGCACGATGAGCTTTTCTTACGTCTTTTAAGCCCCCACTTCTTTTATGTAAGATATTATGTAGCGCCCCTCTACGCCTTTTTGGTTTCCCTTCCTATATGAGAAAGGTTTGCAATTTTATTCAATTATACACATTAAATATTGATCTATCGATCTCATGGACTCGGAAAAATATTTATTCCACTTTAATATCGTTAGTTTACAAATATTTTAAAATTTCTACCTCCCCAACAACTTGCTGAGTGCTTGTTCCTGGGTTTCAAAGAAATCGTATACAAAATTTGGTTGATCCAGCCTCCTGTAATGCAGTTGTTAAAGTCACTGTCTTTCACCAAAGAAATCTTGGGTTGGTATGCTGTGATGGGCTTGGAATGTGTGTGAGAAAGACAGAGTTTCCATACTGTAGCAGCCCTAAAAAGAAATGAATTCCAAAAATGGAAGAAATTCGCTAATGACATTTAGCTATTGATGCTACTCTAAATAAAAAAGAAAGAATGATTGAAGTTGTCTCGTTCGGATTTCTGTACGAAACACATATTAATACGAAATTTGGGGTTTTCCCACATAATCAAAGAATTTTAATTATAAATAGAGTGGATATTCCATATCTATTTAAAGAGAAATAATATGAAATTTAAGGAACGTTTTATTATTGTTATTTTATTATACTTAGTTACTTCTACATACCAAATAAGTTCTTATAGCTCACATAACATACGAGTCTACATTTAAATAGGACGGTATAGACCGCTTACAGTCAATTTCGTAATTTAGAAGATTATTTAACAACCATAAAATTCGACATTTACGATACATGAGTAGTACAAATCTTTCATTTCAGAACATTTATGCGTCCTAAGGTATCCAGAAAAGAGAATATTTTTAATCATAATGTTCCACATTGCACAAAAAACTTTTAGCCGAATTATCAGCAAGTTTTACAATAAAATACATTCAGCAAACTTTGTTATTATTCAATTCAACATTGAGATATTATCAAATATAACTTTCCTTCCACATTTAAGCTTGAGTTTTCTAACAAAGTGTTTTTATCCGGTTTTATAAGATTGTTTGTAGAAATTCATCCAGTCCGTTAAATTTCTTCGATTAATGTAAAGTAAACTTTCAAAATATTTATTCGTATAGATAAAAAATGAGTGTAATTCTTTTATTATCCCGTTTCATGCATTAGCATGTTTTATCCGCACTCACAGTACCTTCAAAAAATCAAATAAGAATAAATTTAAAAATTCTCAACCATGGTAATTGGTAATTTCTTAATGTTGAATGCTGAATTTCACTTTATTGGTAATTCCGTCGTGACTAATTGTTACATGTATTAGTAAATTATTATCAGGGAGAATGTGTTACTTATTTACCAGAAATACATTTTCATCATGCATATTCAGAACAAATATTGATCAATTTTAGCATCGTAATGAAAACTACTTTTTAAATTATTTTAATTTAGACTCATTAACTTCTACGGTTCGTAATGCCTAAATGGAAACTTTTATTTTTTGTAGATGGATTGCTATTTATATGGTAAACGTCATTGATATATTTGATGGGGTTATCTGATTAAAACTAACGATTTCATGGCTAATGTATATTTTGTTTAACACTTTTCAAGACTATGATATCACGAACCCTCGCTTTGTTCTTGCCTTGTGTCGGACTTGAAGAACAGTTAAATTTAGCAGTATTTATTTTCCAAAACGTGACGGCGTTTCTGCTCCGAGAAGCGTAAATCATGTCCAGGCCACATGCTGCTGTAAATTACTGGACACGAAGTTTGTAGTTAGTTTGGGACAGCCGACGTTTCGTACGTGCTGGCCACATACAGCATCCATCGTGCTTAGCTCAAACTCTAGTCCACTTTCAACGTAGCACGTGTCAACACCTTCTGTCATCTGACACAGTGGAATCTATTTCACCCATCCAATTTGCCAAACGGACAAACTTAAACGCAGACATGACGCAAACACTTACTCGCAACTACTAAAAGTGGTATGGCTTGCATTAATACTTACTACAATTAAATTTGATACAGGTTTATATTTTCGTGATTATAAAAAATACATTAATGTAATACGTCCGAATGAAGTTATTTTACTAGAGATGATTAAGTGCTCTGACTACTGGCTGGTCGTTGAAACTCGCCAGTCAATTTTCTTCTTCTCTTTGCCCGGTTCTGACGTTCTTCATTTGTAAGAAATATGTTCGCCTTCTCCCTTCAAGTCGTCTACCAGCTATACTCTTCTTCCCCAGGGCCTAGAGATGTGTCCATCGATGTTGTCTAACAGTAAATATTTACCATTGAACATGCGTCATATCCAGTTTTCCTTCTATTAAAAATTATATTTAGGATCATTTACTGGTCTTAGAACCTATTAATTAATATTGCCCTTTTCGTCCAGTATTTTAAAAAGATCATCACTGACATCACATTTCAAAACGTTCCTTGTAGTTCTTCTCACTCCTTAAAGTCCATTCTTCTGATTGATACAAAGCCCAGCTGTATATATAGCACTTCACTAGTTTCCTTCATAATTGCAGAATGTATATTCCTATCATTAGGGATCTTTTATTGGTGAATTCGGTCTTTCCAATGGCAATAAGTTATATAATTTCCTTTATGATATGAAAAATAAACAGCGCACATGAAAAATACTTCTCAGTCGTAAGAATAAAAATCAAGTTAATTAATAAACGATTTTTATTCAGACAACTTCGTAGTTGGTGTCAAGAATTGCTATAGTCCCTTACGGGCATCTAAAGGAATCAAAACAGACATTCACTTTTAGCAGTTCATAATACAGCATAGAAAATGACATCAGCAGGACGATTTACTCTCCCTGGAAATATATAAGGAAAGTGAAGCCGTTTTTGGTGTAACAACACTTTGTGTGTGTGATTTTTATAGAAATATTTGCTACATATGTTAACATCAATACATATAATTATCAATTTAATTAAATAACATAGAATTGTTATTTACAACTGACAATATATTTCGTCAGTTTAAATAATACTAGCCCAATAAAACAATACTAAACAACTACCATATTAATACTATAAAACATTGATAAAAATATATTAAACTTAGGGTGTAAGAAAACACTTTGGCAAAATTTAAACAATGGCTTCCTCCTACTTAGAGATGAGAAAATGCTGTAGTAGTACAAAGTAGATCCAAAGTTTCAGAATTATCAAAACGCTAATAACGTCATACCTTGTTTTCTGGATTAAAATTATATACTCTGGCCACAATGCTTACGCGAGGATTTTATTTTGACCTGAATACTTCATAGCACCCGCAAATAATAGCACATGCTCACATTGTGACAGACTGTCAGACAGTACGCACTACATAGGGCATCTTTCATCGTGTTCGAAAATCAATGTGAAGAAGAGCAGATTTAAGTCAAAATGAGGTCTCATTCACTTATTTCAACAAAGACTAGTCAGTTGAACTACAAACAAAACGATCAGATACGTTTAAATAATTTTTACATTTCTTTTTTACTTTCTGTTTTATCTGTTCTGTGTTTCTATCGTTCTTCTTTTTTTTCTTATTTTTATAGTCAATGGTAATCCCTATTCCGCTTTCTAATTCTACCTCACTGTTGTCACAATATTTCAATATAGACGTATTAGAATTTTATCAACTAAAATTTTCACAATTTCAACATAAAATGGCAGTACTATTGGAAGCTATTTTATGAAGTCAGGGAAAAATACTTCATTTTAACTTTGTCAATCCACGCATGGAAAATCATTTAATTATAATTGATCGTAAAACATCAATTTCTTGTTAATTCGTATCATATTATGAGAAAAAGTACTATAATATTGTACTTACCAAATATATGCAGCTGTTAATACGTGAAACCCATAATTAGGGAAACTAATTATTTGAGCAAATATCCAATATTGACGATCGGCTGTCATCTATGACTGACTTTCGTTTACAGTTATGTTTAAAATAAGTAGTTGAAATTATAAATTCTTTATCACGTGTAACTCTAAATTAATTTATTACTATTTTATTATGTTGCGACATTTAATATTTCCTTTCGCCCAAGTTTTGTTTTCTCCGATTTAACCTGTATAATTTATAAACTGGAGTATTTTGAATGTATATAAACAAACAAATCCAAGATTAATCTTAAATGTGTATCAGTAGGTATCAAACGTAAATAGAATAACTTACTTCGTGTCGCATTCAATTCGAAGTTGGGAAGTTAGCCAAGTGAAATCAACAGGCTCTCGCAACGTTTGGCGAAAAGTTTGGACAGCTATCGCTTTCAAATAAATTTGTAGTCGGATGTCGTACTATACGGCTGAAAGCAAGATTTAATTTCTGTCAATTCAAGAAGTAATTTTAATTTCATAAATATTGCAAGGAAAGAAATATTGTACATTTTATTTGTTAGTAATTTTAAGTACATAAAATTGGTTATTGCTTCAATTGAAGCTCAGCCAAAGGCCAAAAAAATAATGGAATAATGTCTTCTAAAATTGATTAACTTGAAATTGTTGAGCCTAATGAATTTTAAAATTTTTAACGACGCTAATTTTAGTTGGTTGTGTTAATTTGTTCAACTATCTTTTAAATGATCATTTAAGGTTTCTTTTCAAACGAATATTTCATAAGTATAATCTCTGAATTTAGAAGTTCAATTAAAATAGATTATTACTAATTTTATTTTCCTCCCGGTCACACTTTCATCAACTCACATTAATTGGTATGAATTACATCTAATTTAAATTAGGAAAAGTCTTAGATTTGAACGGTAGTGACTTTGGTGAATTTAATTCAGGGATTATATTGATATAATTTTATTGTCTTAAACTCTAGTAACTACTTGGCTCAGTCCAATTCAGGGTGGAAAATATGCATCTTTCATCAGCTGATGCTTACGATGATAAACTTTCAGGCTCTTTATATGAAATAGATGAGGAATACATCGTAAAAATCGATCCTCGTCCAAGATTATATTATGTATAGGTTTGGCTGTACAACACGAATTTTCGTAGGTAAGGTAATAGTTTTCGAATAAATACAAAAATTTCCATAAACCTAAGCTATGTTTACGGAAATGGAGAGATGGTGAATCGGTTCTTGGACGTCGACTCGGATTAGCTCAATTGGTAGAGCGCCCAACTGAATATCGGGAGGTCTTCGGTTCGAGTCCCTGGACGGTTGGCATTTTTCAATTCTTGTATTTCCTCTAAAATTAGCCATATGCTTTACTGAGCTTTATTTGAAGCGTTTACATTTCCTCACACTGTAATAATTTTGTTTAACTTTAAAATAAATAATGTTACGGTTCTCTTTAACAGTGTTCAAACCTTCCCAATTCTAATGATATTTATTCATGAAAATATAAATAATTAACAGTGATCGAAATAATATTAAGTAAGGCACCACAGTCAATGTAATATTTACCTCATTTGAAAAACTATTTGGGTGACGACGAATTGAATAATAGAATTTTGAATTTCGGGATATTATTAAATCTTTTAAGTTTTATTTATTTATTATTCACAGCTTTATGTGGTCAATTGCAACAAAAGTATATTAAACAAGAGTTTCTGAACTAACCTCGCATTATATATGTTGACAATGGAATTTATTTTTATCATCTGAAGATTTATTCCGTACAATTTTTCCAGTTCCTTAATATATTTAACCATAGAATATGGAGAACATCAGTATGATGATTATCATCGTCGATTATACTACATCTTAATAAAAATTCAGATAATTACGTCAACGACAGGGACAGGTAAATGACTAAAATTCTTTCTTCGAAACGTTCTCATACACTATCAGGTACGTTCGAGTGAATATCCTTTGTTATTTATTTTCATAAAACAAATGTGACATCTAACGGTTGAGAAATAGCATCGTAAGTGCCCCATATTCCGTTTCGCCTGCGTCCAACTCCCACTAGCTATTTTTCTTAGTTTCTTGTGACTAGATAACATGTTTTTAAATTACGGAGCAACAATTTGTCTTCACTACACCCAGTGGACTACTACACAGTTAGCTCTCCGGATTATTATACAACTGTGTGGATGCAACGGAATGTGGAGTAAAAAACATTTCATGGCAAGTCACCTCTAGACTCGGTGTAAATCACTTGGAATATCTTTATTGAATGGAGGATGATAAAATTTAACTTTAAATAGATTCCATATGAATATGATTTATAAATTGAAATTTAATTAATATATTTCTATAAGGTAATGAAATCAATACTTGTATCCAGTTTGTGACAAAACTGTTTTGTGGTATTAGTCGTCTTCAAAGAAGTGATTATGTCACCAGAAGATAAATTCACTACTTTAAGAACACATCATATGATAAAAAATACAAAAATGAATATTGTCTATAGCATAGTATAATTGTCTGCGTTCATAAATTTTAAAGTTACATATTTTTAAATAACTGTTATTTTATGTTGACTGGTTCAATAGCATTTTAATAGAATTCAGTAACATTGGATTGTTTACGATATTTTAGTCTACAACTTATTAATTCATTATTTAAATTAAAATTTTCACAATTAAATTGAGCACTTGTCAATAATAAAATAGTGTTTTTTAATAAAAATTAATGTCACTGAAAATCGTTTCATTAAAGGCAATCGTCAATCCTGCTTATATATATATATATATATATATTTATATATACTTTGGACAATCAATTTGATATATGACATATCGCAAAGTTTTAATTTGAAGAATTAATAAACGGGAGACTGTATAAGGGGTTTTCTCATTATTACAACAGTATATTTCCTTGGTAATGACAAATTTTGGTCTTTCATAGCTACTATTGTTGATTGATTACAATTTAAGTAACACACGTGGCCCGTAGGTAATGAAGAATTTAAAAATGTTAAATCAATATTTCTAAAAAGTATAATGTACTCCAAAAAATATAATTATAGAGATAAGTTATTTTGCTTATTACTATTTAATATCCTCCAAAGGGGGTCGACATTTGTAATAATTTGCCTTTACTTATACGTTATAAGGGATGAATTTATGGAGAGGTAGAAAGAGAAACGATAAATATTCAAATTTTGGTTTATAATTTAATAACAATAAAATTAAGATTCAATATGTAAACAAGAGAATTTAATAAATGATTTAAAAATGAAGACGGTAGCATCAATGATTTTCTATCGAGACTAATATGAACCAAAGTAAGGAAAGTTTCCTGACAAATAAGTCTGGAAATGTGAACCCATAACATTCAACGATATCGTAGAAGATTAAATCTGTATTCTCTGGTGGTGTTCTACTTCTGTCTCCTTCGAGTTGACAATTGCGAGGCGCCGGCTAAGGCGATTCTCGTTGACTGCATCTGATCATCTGGATGCATGGATGTAAAAAATGCCATCGCATATATGTTACGCGCAGTAGCCGTTTTCAACTATCCACGCCTAGATTCCGACTTGACAGGAGCAAACTTTTCTCGGATCAGGGACGGATGACACTTATTGTGCGTAAAAGATCTATTCCGGATTGTCAGAAAAAGGTCTGTTTCCATTATCCGAAGGAAGGCCAAAGCTCTGTCCGTCACGAGGGTATACACACACACACACATAAACACAAAAATACGTCTCAGGGCTTCAGAACTTTTCTCGCGTCCTTTTAATGTATTACATTACATTTAATCTACTGTGGTTATAGTCAATTTGTTATGAATCGCCGTATCGCTGAGGTCATTTGCCTGTGTTGCTTAACGCATTCTTTGATACGTCTGCAATTAAGGCCAATAGCCCTGGTAGGAGTTGCAAAGAATGCGTGTTTGAGATTTGTCCGTTCCCCTCGAGTATTGACCCGTTTAAAAACCATTAAATGCTTGTTCGATCCAACATTCCTGGAAGTCATTCACGAACATATTAGCCGAAGGCTCTCCTTCGCGTCCCTGGTAGAGTTCTGCTTAACAGACTTCCATTCCTTTTCCCACTCCTTGCATTATATGATATTGACTGTAATTATACACATATCTAAACTGCACATCTGTATTTTGACTAGTAACTACTGCGACCTCTCGACTTTAACCTAGCCAAACCTAGGCGAATCCACCCACCTACCAATCTAATCTCAACGTTTCTTCCATCTAGACAATCCTTCATTTCCCGTTCCTTGCCAACTTCGATAGCGAAGTCACGGCCAGACTTTGCTCACCGAAACATTGATAGGATCCCTACCGTTTCTTGTTCACGGCTCCCCGGGGACCTATAACCTCAGGTGAACACGTGACAAATTTTGTATTAATAACTACTCAGAAAATTCGAATAACCAAGGGTATAATAATCTTTTTTGTCCTATTATCAAATAAGGTTGCAGCTTTTAGATAAAAGCTTACTGACGGTAGGTTCAAAATTTTAAAATTTAGCCAAGTTGTTAAGAGTAGACATTACTAACCTCCTTTCCCACGGTTATCCTCCTGGCAGGAACATCCTGGCCGTATAATCTGAGATTTTATGTCCATAGATTCTTGACAATTACGACATTCACGTATTTTATGCTTTCGAATAGGAAAAAGGTTATCTCCTGATTCATACATTTGTCGTTTGTGACTAACGTAAGCGAATTACATCCTTGACTTCCCTCTTCTGTTCTTACCCCACACACTTCCCTCTAATGCTAATTTTATAAGACTTTCGTGTCTTTAACGTACCTATTAACGTCCTCCATATTTTTCGCTCTTCCCTTATTCCGTTTAGAACTTCCGCGTTAATTACCCTTTGCACCCATCTTATTTTCAGCATTCTCCTATAGCACCACATTACAGTCTTCTATTATTTTCCTTTCTTCAGATTCTACTGTCCACGTTTCGCACACATATAACGCCACACTCTATACGAAAATTTTTAGCAATATTTCTAATATTCAAACTTATATTACCCGTAAATAAATTCCTCTTCTCCGCGAAAGCCTTCATTGCCTATGCTATTCTACTCTTTATATCTACTATACTTCTACCATCCGTAGTTATTAATCGTCCCAAGTAGCAGAATTCCTTAACTTACGTCAAAATATTTCTTCTAAATCTAACAACCTTTGTTATTCCACTCTTTCGTAAACTACACCACATTACCTTGGATTTCCCTCTATTAACCCTCATATTGAACTCTTTCCATGCAATTTATTATAGTCGCCAAGTCTTCTTCTGTTTTCAGATATCTAGATAATTCTTTAAAGAATAGAAATTTTAATTGGACTGATTATGAATTTGAAATATTTTAATATGATCTCTTTGTGTTTAAATTTGTTTCTAAATTAAAAGGAAATCAGTAATAAATTATATTTGTTAATTTCATTTTCCCCGTTTTTAAATACGATTCCGTATTATTTTGTCGAGCAAAGTATATGTTTATAAAATACATTCTCCCTTTTAAAGGTAAATTAAAATTAAAATAACCTCAGAATATTTTTTTACAAATCTTCAATTTTGCCTTTAAATAATATTTACGTTGAGCCTTGATTCTCCGTAAGTGTAACCAGTTTTTAAGGGATTGTGTCTATTTAAGAATGAGATTAAAAAGCAAACGTGTCTGTGGTCTGGATGAACCTCACTCTCATATAAGAAATTCGACAATATTTTATCAACGTTTGATGGTGTTAACGGTACTCCATCTAATTAATAAGGAAATGTCTAAAAAGTAATGTCAGTATAAGTTGTATGCACGTTCCCAACTTTTTAAGTGTGGATTTTAAAGAGTGTCTTGAAAGTTATCTAACTTATCTAAATATTTAGGTAGTGTTTGGAAATTTTACTACTTTTCAATTATGGAGTTCATACTGTATTTATTTTTTAATATGTTAATTGATTCTAATTCTTTGTATTTAGATTAATATGGAACTGTTTGACGGAAAGTTTCTATAGGTAACATTAACGAAATTAATAAATATTATTTAATGTTGGAGATACTATTACATTATTTCAAAATAGTATTTAACACTCTTAAGTTTTTTACTCATGTTATTAAAGATAACTCTCAAAGCTTCATAAAGAAAATGATACTTCATGAAATATTTGAGCCAGATTATTTAAATAATCCTTTTATTAATTCTTCTATGTAGTTTTCAACACTGTTTCTAAAAGCTATTATACGAATGTCCCAATGTAGTCCGAAGCATTTCCACTCAGGATATGAGGCATGCTAGTATAATCTCCGTAAAGTGTTTTGCTACTCGTAGCGGTCCATCTAATTTCCTTTCTGTTTAAGTACCTCATTCGTTGGGATGCGTCTATACACGTTAAGAACTAAAGTCAAGCATAAATCAAGGTAAATAGTCAGTGTGTAATAAGAAATGTTGTTTGCATCTGTTATATTATCTCTTATACATTTTAATCCGATTATTTCACAAATTTCAAATTTCTGACGGGGGAAGAAAATATTAGTAGTCCTATTATATAAATTAATGTTGTACATTAATTAGTTATACATGTTATTAAAAAACGAAAATTAATATTTATCTCTTTTTACAGAAGAAATGTAATGAAATTTTTTCTTTTGTAAGAAATTGATATAAAACTAAAGTAAAATATTTTAATTTGTATCGCGATAGCCAATGTATATACATTTTTAGGGTGACAGGTTGTATTTATTATAAACTCCCCCTTTAAAAAATGAGAAGCTAATTTGAAACATGGGTGCGCAAGGGAGTAAGGCAATCAGGGAATAACTAGGGCTCCAGGCTATAGTTTAAGGATCTATCTCGTTTTCACCTAAATGGTGACGTACGTACGTAGACAATACGTTAATAGGGTAGATAATAATCGGTGATAATGGGAAAATTTGGGATTAATGTTTATGAAGGAAAAATAGAAAAAATTACTGGACGGTACAAAAAATAATCATTACTTCGTATGATGTCTAGTAATATAGTAATATAAAAAGATTCTATTTGTATAATTTTATTTTCTAGGGAAATAACAAAAAATAGTGTCTGGTATAAAATTTAAAGTCTACTGAAAAATTTACGAGATTCACCACATCGGTCATGGCGATTGATTCAGTTCCCTCGTTGACTGACAATCCAAGTTGTCTCCATTGTGGGGTGACGAATGTCCTTGGGGTCGATGTGAACATTAATCTACTCCAAAGCACTGGGACAGAAACAAGAGTAGGGCACATCCCTCATAGAAACTTCTATCTGCGGAATGTTACATTTATAACAGTTATACTTTATGACAATACGAGAGCGTTCTTAGTATATATATATATTTTACTAAAATGTGAATATTACCAACAACAACACAATCATAATAGAAAACTACTAACATTAAAAAATAAATAATTTTATAGTAGTCTATAATACATTTCTTGAAATAATATATTAAATATCAAAGCGTTATTTTGTTATGGTTCATATATATATATATATATATATAAATTCACCAATAATTTTCAATTAAATTAATGTTTTTGTTTGAGAATTATTGTATTTCAAAAATTGAGTCAATAGAGAGAAAGGAAATAGTAAAGACAAATTATTGTAGTATAGAACCTACGCCTGAATGAAAGTAATAGGAAATAAAACTTCAGTAAATGTATCTTATCTGTGATAAACTGCTTTTAAACTCTGTACGTGTTAAATTATGTCTTATTATAGTTTCTATCGAGATTTAAGTTAGTTCTTGTGTATTCTTCGTTTTATTTGTCTTATATTACGCTCTGCCGCACAATGTAATCGGTAAATTCTATCTCCAGTCTGCTGTAAATTATTGCCTGCTTAAACTTCACAGATATAGGTTATATCAAGTATTCACGAAACGCTACTAGGGGTAAGCTGACGTTCCTGAGGCTAAAATAGAGAATTTTTTAATTTTGACACATTCATACGTGAGAAGATCATTATTTCTGGAGACGCATGTTTCCTTATTGATTGCTAGTTTGAATTAGTATCTTCCGTAAATATGTGAGATAAATATGGCAAAGGTAAAATAAATAGTAGGTGAGACAGATTCTGATTTTCAGTATTCCATCTTTAACTTATTCTGTGATAATTCATTCCATAAATAATTAAACATGTTTAGTGCAGTATGATTCAAAATTGAAATAAGTGGTAGTAAATTTTTTTGAAATGCGAGAGTAACACAATATGCAGCTTTGTGTCCCACGTTGGGCGCCAAAAGTTGAAATTTTTAAATTAACCTTTTTTTTAATTTTGAAAGAATCTTAACGTTTAGGAATATACACCCTTCCAGTCTGATAATTTACTCGCTCGTCGACTAAAAACGGCTGTTAGGAACCCTCTCTGACACATCGTTAAGGAAATGGTAGCGTAATGAAATTTTATTTGAATAAGTGTACCAAAATAAACAGAAATGTACACAAAATATAAAATTAAAAACTTGCTTCACGACGTAGAATATTATTTTATAACTGTATTTGCTGCACACGCAAATAGATCTATATTTAAAAAATTATGCAACATACAAACTTTTATTTTTACATATTAAGTTGAGTGTATGTTGTCTAGAATAAATTGTGTGTTCCACTTGGGCCATACGTAAGTATTTGGGTAGATCATAGGAACGGACAAAATAGATGTGAATTTACAGACTATATAAGAATTTACGCGATGAAGGTGCTACACAATTGTGGATAATTTTGTTTAAATATACTGAATTACAAGTAGCTACTAAACGTTTTTTATATTGTAACGTAAAACAAGTTATATACCCTTAAATATAAAATGCCAAGGAATTAAATACAAAAGATGTAGTGATAGTAGAAAAATATTTAATGTAGAGGAAATACGTATTCTTCGAAAAATACACAAAGTGAGAAGTGAGAAAATAAAGCTTCCAATATTCTACTAGGATGAGACGTAGACCTACAAAATCACTCCTGCCACGACATATGGGGAAAGGAGGAAGATTATAATTTTTCACGTAGCTTCAAGTCACACTGTTTCCATATTGGAAGAAAAATAGATATTTACATGGAAGAAGTCTTCTCTTAAATTTGACTATCATAAAGAAATGAATGCAGATGTTTTAAGGCTTGATTTCTAAGTCCTTTTTCAAATTGCAAAAAACTGGGGTACAGGTGTGGCTTATAAAAAATAGTGTACCTTTCACGGACTCGGTAACCGGGCTGAAACATATTGGAAGAAGGAGTGGCCCCAAAAATATATTAATTTGACAAAAAATCACAAGAGCTGGGCAACGAAGTTATTCGACTTACCATGCGCATTACAATTCTATTGAAACGATTTGGAAGCAAGGTAAGAAAAAAAACTTAAAATATATATTGAACAATTGATGTTAAATGCAAGTGAAAAAGTTACAATCGAAGTTTGACTACAGCTCCGAGTGTACAAGAGATTCAGCCAATGGAGCCACTCATCGTCAGACTTTCTGAAAGCTGTTCAGAAAATTATTCATCACCAAATGATTCCTCAGATGATTATTTTCCTTGCAGTACATATGTACGTCTTTTGTAATATATCATTTTTCTGGTAATATAACTGAAATATAATCTTTCTCTAATAACTCAATAGAACGAGGTAATCATATCATAATGGGGTAATTCTCCCAGATTATAGGAAAAAATACAACCCTTAGTAATATTTTGATTTGCGATCATGAAGACTCCAGCTAATAGAGTACTTCCCTTTCCAACGTTCTATTTTGATTTCTATGGTCTTACTTATCATTATCTAATTCTTATTAGTTTTTTAATAATTTTGTTTCTGCATAAGTGATATTATTTATTTTGGGAGTTTGTGTTGTTATGTAAGGAAAAAAAATGAATTAAAGTTAATAGTGGGTGGGTAGACTTGAATTTAAAGTGAATTTTCTGTGTTACGGTATAATAAAGATTGATTTCAATTGTTTGAATTTAAGAAAAATTTTGCTTTGAAACAATATGAGCTTATTATAGTGAAATATAGTTTGTAATTTTTGTTATGATTGAATTTAATATAAGTTATATATAGTACTGGAATATGGGTATTAAGGTAATTATAGCAATATAATGGAAATAATTTGAGATTATTTAAGATGGTGATATTTGTTCTAGCAGTTGTTGGAATAAGAAAATGAACACACTTATTGAGACACACACAAGTTATATTACGAAGCAATAAATGAAAGGAAGCCAAAAAAGTCAGCATTAAATATAAAATTATTTATTAACAAAAGTGAAATTTCATTTCTATTTTGAGACTTCTTCAGGTTTAAAATTTGGCAATACATATAGTCGAAAAGATTATCGAATTTACATGTGAAGAATTTGGTGTCACGAACCATCTCCAGCGACAGTTTATTGTAAATATTTAAGCCATAAAACTATTATATATATTGCAACATAATGCGAACTTTCCTACCCCTGATAAATCCCAAGATGATATCACACTGGAGGATATATTGCTTTGTAAAAGCTTACATTGTAATTTATTGAGAAAGAAACAATCATCTGTTTCGAGGTGTGGGTTTTGAGTGAAAATCTAAATCTGTGTAGCTTTAAGAAACGCATATACTTTGTATGGGAAATGAAATGTATTTTCTACAGCTCACGGTGCGTTGTGTTGATATATAGCACGTTGAAGCGACAGTGGCACTGGCATCAGCGGACTACTCTTACCGTATGCTGAAGGTCTTTGAACCCAGTACTTCTTCTTGCTTGGCTCTGCAGCCCATTCTGGGCTTGGCCTACCAGGTTCACTGTGGACTAACATCTTACATGACACATTCCGAATTTGGAGTGATTCGTGGTCAGCAGTCATAATCCCAGTCTCCGTTAAAAGAACGACATCCAAATCCATTTCGAGGATTCTAACCCGGAACCTCTTTGATATACAGTGAGCGACGCAAGCCAATGCACCGAAAGAGTTCGGTGACCCTTAAACACACGCTTCCTAAAAGAGATTAAGGTTCTTCGTTAACTGACAGTATTATACTAGTGCTGTTTACATTTTTTAATTTAGGCTGATTATTTATGAGAAAATACATTAAATCGAGGATTAGAATTTTACGATTCTCACACAATTAATCAAGAAAAATTGTTATTGTTAATCACCTATGCGACGTTTTCGTGGAATTTCATTGACATCTTCAGCGTATTTCACAATAAAGACATTCATGTGGCAAAGAGTACGGGGGAGAAGTGTTTGAGTCTCAAGAAAAGAGAAAAGAGGTAGTAAAATGTAAACTCACCGCGCTACCAGTGCAGCTGGCGGGAAGTGCCCGTCCAAGATTAAAGCGGAACACAAGGCCAAGCCATAACTCTTCGATGGGCATGGCAAACGCAATGTTCTCGGGACATGTTTTAAATCGTAAAAACCTGCCGGCTGTTGAAAGCTATGTTGCCGGCCTGGGTGTAAAATTAGTTCAAAACCAACGAAAGGCAGTGCTGTAATATGGCAATAAACGTAAGAGCAGTCTGAATACATGGCTCGTCGTTCTTTTGAAGTTTAATAATGTTTTCCAAATTGCGTCCAGTACAATATTTATGATTAAAGGGAAATATGCACATAATGATTATTTCTGAAATTTAGCTTCTAAACAAAGATTGCTAGTTACGATATAATTGCACGCATGATCCTTGCATATAAATACCATTTCTCGAATTAAATGCCCACCCGATTCATATCAAAACCATAATTAACAACAATAAAAGAATGGACATATTGCAAAGTATACATCTGATATACGATACGATAATTATGCATTTAAATAACACAAATTGGGTCACCCTATTGTAAACGAATATGAAGGTTAATTATTTAAAATTATTTATGCTTATATATATATATATATATATTCATTTCGTGGGTCCTGTGCACTATTACAATTATTCATTAATTAAAGAGGACGATTGTTTAAATTTCATAGGGTTTCTGAGGGTTAATTATTGGGGTAACAACGTGAAGCAGAGATTTCACTTTCCGGACGAACCTGTTTCATATTTCAGCAATTCCGGAAGTTTCGCATAGTAGAATTTTGCTCCTTCACTCTTCGACCTCCTTTTCCGGGTTCTTGATTTGGCCTTGGTCGACAGAAAAAGACTCTGGATCTGGTACTGCCCAGAGCGATTGACGAAAACCAATTTTTCCTCCTCCTTCCTTCCAACACCCAGTTACTACCACTTTCTTTCAACTTACAAGCAAGTCGGAAGTTCTTACTTTCCTTGCACACTCTCAGCTCTCACTCAACAACTAATTAATTGTTTTTCTTCTTCTCTCCTACTTCCTGTTCCCTTCAACCTCCGAGAAACACTTTGCCTCTCTACGTCTTGATCAACTCGACTCATTTTGTCTTCTAACCTCCCAGAAAAACTTATTTTTCCCTTCTCCAAAGAAAGCGTCACCCCACGCGTAGTGTTTTCACCAATATTTATTCGTCCCCCGTCAAGCACTGACGAAAAGAATAGTTTCATTGGGAAATTTTGAAGGGTGAACGTTCCTTTAGAAAATAAGCCTAATCTTTTAATACTGCAGACACCTTGGTGCGAGGGAATTCCAACCTCTTGCTTGAATGGCTCCGAGTTAGAATATTTTCGCTTAATTTAGGTTATTTAAAATCAAATGCATTATTAAACAATTACATCCAGTTTTTTTCATGGCATAAACAATTGATTGTTCATTTCTTTTTGTAGTTTCCTAGCCTCAGTACTATTGTCTTTGTATCCTGTATTTAAAATAATTTTAATGTTAAGTATAAATAAAATAATTGTGTTGTACTGTAAGTATGTTCCCACATTTTGATTAAACTGTGTACATAACTTTATTTGCCATTTCATTTATATATTATTACTATCTAGCACTAATAACGTTTCATAATACGGTCTTTCATAACAGTAAACTAACGTGAAAATATTATTTTAGCTCAGCATAGCATAGAATAATAAGCGGCGTGCAGTTGTTAGATTTTTGCTTCCTCGACCCCGATTTATTTGCGGTTTATTGCAGACACTTTCCGGTATATAAACGACACAGTCCGATTCCTTCACGCCTGCAATCTCAGTGAATCCAGACCTGCGCGTTTCCATAACAGTAAGACCAAGAATAAAAAAAAAGGTTTTTCCAAGACCCTAAATCAAACTTCAAACATTTTAATGATTTCTTTCTTCAGTCTAGACTTATAATTAAATTCTACTAGAACAAGAATATTATAATTTTTATTACTCTTCCATTTTAAATATCCTATAATTTAGACCATTCGAATCTTATTTATAATGCAGTTTATAAACAGTTTCAGACAGTTTATTTACTTTATTAAAAACAAAGTTTTGGTACATATTTGTCCCATTTTCAGGTTTTTAATTAAATAAACTGTCTGAAACTGGTCATAAGATGAATTATTAAGGGGTGATTTATTTTAATTATTCACCTGCAATTGAACATAGGATATACATTCAAAAACTTTGAAACATAAGATAAAATTTCGTGACTGTTTCATTCAATTTTTTATCTTTATTTTCTCATTACCTCACGTTAGTTGTAAAATGTTTTTGTATTTTCTACATTCAGCACACCTTATAATGATGATCAGCAAATTAAGGTAGCATATATGGAAGTCGGGGCTGAACGGACACTTATTAACAATTTTTGTAAAATTAAGGAAAAAATATCACTTCATAAAAGTATAAAACATTAATTTATTCAATTGCTCACTGAATTATATCAATATAACTTAAACCAAAAATTTATATTTTTGATGCACTTTTAAAAGGAAACTTACAAATTTCCAGGTCTGCTTCACCCCCCGTGACAGAACGGAATAGAATGTTTCGTATTTGTAATAAGTCCTATAAAGTTAAATTTAATTTAGTATAAATCTTAACACCATTTTTTTCTTTTTTGTACTTTGCGTATTGTTGGTCGCTTTATCAACTTTTCCTTTCGTAAATGGATTTTTTTTGGAACTGCACAGCTTTTGATAGTATTTTCCCTTTCACCGTTCGTTTTCTTTCTTAATCTATTCGTTTGGGAACAAAATCCTGTAACTCATTCTTGTAAGGTTTTTCCTTTCTTCTTTGAGAAACACACAACATTTTTCTTTATGCAGTAGTATATCGTTCTGCCCCGCACGCTAGTTTGTTTCTTTTTCACCGAGCCTTAATCCTAGCATATTTAAACCTAATGCGTAATTTATATGCAGCTAAAGGCATTCATATATACCATTAACGAGTTAAAAAAGAAATAATTTTGTGAATTACCTTCTGTCGAAATGTTGCAAAAATTATAAATTCGCAGATGTAAGACGCCAAAACAAGAGTTCATTAACAAGGCTCTGTAAATACCTTCGTCAAGTCGGCTCCCAGGACTTCTTGACAGTGTTCTACCCTTATTTACTAACCGCCAATACTACGTAGTAGAAAAAAAAGGGTATCCCGATCTATTTCCCTAATTTTCCGCCCCTACTTCCTTGAACTGTTTTCGAATTTGAACTCTTCAGGCTTATTATTGCACTCGAAGTAGAACAATCAATAAAACATGTCAATAAAATAAAAATTCTCAATGAAATACATTCTTCTTCATTTTAACCGGTCGGGAAGGAATGGGTCGTTACCAGTTGTCGGCCGGGAAGGAATCGGGCGATCATTGAGGCCCTCGGGTAGCTCTGGGAAGGAATCTGGATAGGAACGGATAGTGGCCTATCTGGTTGTGTCGTTCTTTCTAATATCTGATTGGTCCCTAGGAAAACTGCAGACTTTCAGGTTTTGAGTTTTCTTCAAATCTCCACTTTGTATCATAAAACGGTATAAAACAGATATTCAAGACGTTAGAATATATATATGATGAGATGAATACATTATTTTAAAATACGTTTAACATAAATTACACAATTTTTTATCCTTCTCCTCGGGAACGTTTTTTTATACTGGATCACTTCACTTTACTAAAAAAAATATCACCGTACTCTGCTTTATACAAACTGATAGCAGGGGCTGTTTTTCTCAGGGTTATTCAGGGTGGGGAGATATAATAGAAAAAAATTATATAGTGGCACGATATGAATAAAACTTTGTGCAAGAAAGTTTATTGTAAATAATTTTTTTGTCAAGAATAGAATCCATCTCCTCGGGAACGTTTTCTTACACTGAATCACTTCACTTTTCTGAAGAAGAAAAAAATATCACCGTACTCTGCTCTATATAATCACTTCACTTTTTTTACTATATCGTCCCTCTATAACATCATTCTCCGTATAGGCACCGACATCTGTCGTCTACCTCCAACTCTCTCTCTCTCTTTCTGGACAAAGCATAATTTATGATCCTCAAGTCCGCCCCCTCCTCTTGCGTGACCTTGCAACACTTTTCCACCGCTCAGAATATGTGGACGACCAATAAAATTTTAAATGAATAATTTAACTCTTTATAATATATTTGGAAAATGAAGATTGTTCAATTATGACACTCGGGGAAAACGTAAGTACATAGAAACTTTGTCACTAGTAAACAATATAAATAAAATCGATCTCTCTGATCAATTTTCGAGAGCGTAAAAGTAAGACTCGAATACCATTGAGACAAAATATACTTACAAAATTTAGATAAAATATTTACTTGTGTTTTTAATATTTTTGTCCAATTTAATTAAGAGTTGTGTTGTTTTTCAAACACACTTTAACTGTTCTAGTCATAAGCTAATTTCTGTCACCATTCCATTTTCTTCACATGTGCCAGTGAGATCATATTATTTGATTCATAAGAAAGCTACCGATGTCTAAAATGGGTCATATTTCATTAAAATGCAAACATTGGGGCCCTTGAACGTAAGTTATTAATTCCAATATATCAAAGCTTTAATCTGATTTTATTTCACATAAAAATTATAAACTTGTGCAAAATCACTATTCAGTTGTCACTATCGTATCGCTTGATATTCTCAATATCTCAGCTCCTCTCACTAATTTAAAATACTTACTATACTTGCGACATTAATAATTGCTTGTTAACTGGGCATCGGAGGATAAAATATAACAGAAATTTTAGAACAAGAGTTAAGTGTTAGTAATTTCCAAAATTTGATTTTCTTTCACAACTGCTTCAACATACAGTAATATATTATTATTCATATTAAATTGATACTATCATTATGGAATACATTACATTGCAAATATTTACAAGTCAGGCGAATAATTCAATATTATATAAACCCGATGAAAGTCAAGAAAAATAATTCCAAACCAGTAATTTAACTATAAGGCCACTACATAAACTGATAACCACGCTTAAAAGAAAGGGTAATATAAACAGCATCCTTTAATTTTATACAACTGTATATTTATCCACTAATTAATGTATAATGTGGTTTATAATCTGAAACAGATAAGGAAGAGTAACGAAAACTTTTTAATTAAAACTACGCATGTCCTGACTTCATTGTTGTTCTACATGCGGCATAACAATTGGTTGAACAAGAGGAGCTCCTCGAAATTAGATTTGGCGGTGGATGGCTGAAAAGCTTAAAATTATGAGAGCACTATTTTCTCGGCAACGCCTTATCTACTAGAGTTCTGAAGGCAGAAAGTCTAGTTAAAGTGTTTATTAATAACGGAATATATATTTCCCTACTTCGTCACATTCCTATATATATATATAATTTATTGGGATCGGTGTTAAGCATTAGAGGGAATTGTGTGGAGTAAGAACAGAAGAGGGAGACCAATGATGGAATTCACTAAAAATATTAGGGAGGATGTGGTATGTGGTAGTTATGTGGAAATGAAAAGGCTTGCGGAATATAGATTAGCATGGAGGGTTGCATCATACAAGTCTTAGGATCCAGTATCACACAACAACAGAGTTAAGGAGGACCATTTAATTATTTAAATAGCTTTATTACAATTGCATAAATTACATTCATTATTGAGGTGATTGTTACCTTATAATATTTAACTATAATTGATCGCTTGGGCGATACTCACATGCTATAAACATTTTATACATCGACGATGAAAATAACTACTGTCAATAATATTTTAGCAATTTATACCTTAAAATGTTAATGAATTAAGTTCAATTTTGCTTCTCCAATTTTATTTTATTACATAAAATGTACAGTTGAAAAGTAGAAAAATTATAATTTGAGAGCTTTTTAAGAACAATGAAGTAACGTTGAACGTTTTTGCAGATGTTTCTTACCAGTTTATTCTCCCTTTTAATCAATTGAGAAATCTTTTATACATAGTCGGTAACCTCATTCATAGCTTTAAATAAAAGTGAACTTAAAAGGAAGCCATCGTTATTGTCGGCAGAAAAGTAGTGTAAATCCTGACAATGAATATTTTCTAGCAAAAATATCCTTTTGCCACGGAAAATATAAGACTGTTGATTCTCTTTTGTAGCTGTTCGCCGAGGCAGACAACCGTGAAAGTTGCCTTTGCTAGCCGTAAACCAGAGACGCTTTTCTATTGTCCACACCACTAGAAAGAGACTTCAAAAGTCTATGAGCTGCTATTTTAAAAGCACGGATTGTCATGACACTCACACATTGATGTCCAGCAGTTAAGTTTTAATCGTTTCTACAACTTCGTCCTACACTACTTTTCGTTCTGTTAACCGTTTTACGCCTTCAGCCTCCTGTCACAGTGTGATATTTCCTCTGTGCTGATGCTACTTCAATCCCGTCATTTTGTACAAAAATGCAATTAATATTCTCCTTTCAGCCGCGGTATGGAATAAAATGGTAAAATTAAAATAGTTGCTTCATGCAGTGCACGACAATTGCTGACTGCAATTTGAAAAAAATATACACAAACATGCATTACGCCTCTCCAACGTACACAACTCCGCTGTCTGCTCGAACTATAAATATTAAAACGTAAGATTACTTTAGAAAAATAGATTTATGTGAAACCATTACATTTTGTAGGAGAATTAGTTTCAAATGCCTACTTGCCCATTATAATGTGTATTTTACTAGTTAAAGATGATAAATAAGTTTCCATAGTCCACTAAAATAATTACCTTGACCTTGATACTCTGACCTTGTACAAAAAGTTAATATTCCTGTATTATAATATCCAGTATCTTCCGATTAACAGTAAAAATATTTACTAAATCCGATATCTTATGACCTCTCGTCAGATACGCCATGTGTAATGCTACGCCTCATGGATGAAATGTTAATTTTTACAATTCAATGCTAATATGATGCTATATATTTTCACCCGTTGTTAATGCAAGAGGGCTGAAATTTTACCCTTGATTATAATGAACAGAAGTAGACTTCCAGGCTATTGGAGTGTGTTCATCTAGTTAATTAAGCCTATGTCTTTAGTTTGCCTGTTCCAATTTAGTTTTTTTCAAATCACAGCTCTCCTTACCTAATTTCGGATTTCTTATTCGAATTAGTTAATTCATAAATTTAATCAGTTTACATAGATATCTTCCATTTCAGCTTTTTTAAACAATTAAAAGTAAAAAAACTTACAATTGATTGAGCGTATCTCTTTTGTTTTCACATTTTTGGGATCGTTTAAACCCCGCGGATTCTGCTTCTACTTCATGCATTCAATTAATTTATAAAAATAATAATATTACACTAGGCTGATAAATTCTAATTACCTTAAACAGTTACATTGACTCTTTTTTAAAGCCAAAAATATTTAATTATTAATTCAAATAAAAGTATGAAATGAAAAATGAAGCAATGTTTCTGATCATGCACTTTTAAAATAATTGAAAAATATTTTAATAAATTTTAATCTAGTCTGTAATAGTTACTTAACATAAACATTTAGAATGTTGAATTGTTTTAAGTCACTTTCTCTTACCTAACCAGAATATGCTAATAATAATGCAGTGCAGTATTTATCAATTCGAAACACAGCTGATTCCATTTCGAGTCTTAAGGGACAAGAGGACTGAAATTTCGGTCAAAGTCTGAAAAAATCTATTTTGTAATTTTTCATATTAATAAGCTTATAAATTCGGTAAATTGAAAAAAGAAACTCTCAAATAAAAGAAGGAAGGTGTAGCATACGCTGCAGGACAATTTCAGTCAATATGCTTGATTCTAATTTAATAAAGTACTACTCTTTTCAGAAAAATATGTTTTTCTCGGCTTCATGTTTTCTGGTACCAAAAACCTATGCGTCACAAATTATCTTCATTCCTTTTCTACATAATCTATATGCTAATATCCTCAAATAAAAGTATTAGTTTTATAATTGTTTTAGTAGTTTCGGTGAAAAAATATTTCAATGTGCTGAAAAGTGTCCATTTTTAAGTAACCGTATGAAGCTCTTTGTAAAAAATTACTTACTCCCCACAATTTTACTCAATATGAAAAATAATACTGACAATTGATAACAATGGCCAGCTCTACATAATAATGTAAAAAAGATAAAATATATTCAAGAAAATTTTCAAAACTGTCAAATTTTGGGAATAATTTTCAAAAAATTAAGTTTACAAAAACAAAATTTTGTAAATTGCTGCACATGTGTGTTTTTAACAGGCAGTTAAAATTTCAACTCAGTAGTAATTCATTTACAGCAATTTCAAATTTCATTCCCCGTGTCCCTTAAGGGTAGATGGGGGAACACTAGCATGGGAAGTCGGTCCCTCCCTCTGAAGCCGGATGGACCAGCGGTCGTTGAACCCTCTCTCGCACCTGCTTCTGGTCAGTTGGTCATGAAACGCACGAGTTGACCGACATTGGAAAAAATGCAGTTCATTTCACACCCAGTATTTCCACGAGCATTGTGATACTTATCAATTTATCACGTTTCACTTTCCTACTCTTATGGTTCAAAGTGGCGTGGAGCCTGTCTCACGAATTCCTGCAAAAGAAACTAATTTTAAATCGCCGAATTAGGGGTTTTATTCTCAATCTGTGCTTTTATCCGTGAATTATAAGATTCGAGATCGAATCTCGTGCGCTTAGCCTCGCCTCGCACGTGACACGTCATCTATTCCTAGCCTCGTGCCGTGACGTAATACATTTGGAGGTATTTTATTTCGCTGCAGTATTTTTTTACCCCATAATCGCTATGAATAATTAAGGATTTTAACTCTTTAAAATCACAAACTAATAATTTGTGATCATGAAATTATCACGAACCATTAATTCTTTGAATAAAAAATTAATTAAATTGTAAAAACTATTAAATGAAACACATTCAATATATTTTTTAATTACTACAACTTTTTGCCTCTCGAAACTTAATCGTTATAATTAATAGTATGTAACACCAGCCGCATGGACTGTATACAGGAAATTTTAAAGTATTAACCCTTTGCGTTAGTAGTTCGACTGATTATGCGGTCATTCAATCAAAAATGTCAAGTTTAGAAACGATTAAATCAATTCTCATGTGAAGCTATTTAACAACTAAGGTACGAATAACGAGGAAGAAGCCAGACCGTTAGTGAGCGTATCTTCTATATGCTTCACACAAGCTTCTACGGACTTGTTTAACCCAAGACTGTAACTTACCGTATTGCAACTAATTAACTAACTTAATTAATAACAACTCTAGACCTGCCAACATGGAATTTTCACAAGAAAAATAATTATCGCGTTTTCATATGACCTCCTTGAAATCAATTTAATGATTTTTGTGAATATTTAATTAGATTGATTAATTTTACTCAGGTCTAATTAACAACTGATTTTATTAATGGGCTTATTTTTTTAGTGCTCAATTTTACGTTCGCATTGTGGACGGAAGTTCTTGTACCGTCGCTACGGATGTGTACATCTTGCAATGAATCAAAACGCATAACGTTTAATTTAATTTTTTTATTTCAAGCTAAAGATAACTTTGATATATAAAATTTTCCCTGTCAGTTTGACACATTAATGAAGCTTAAACGTCGTTTAGGACAGAAAATAAACATGTTATTAGCTAAACATTCATTACAGGCGCAAGCAGGACACAGTGTATTTTGATTGAGAAGTCGTTTAAGGTATCATAAATTTTCTTGTAAGTAATTTTATTCAGTAAAAACGTATTTAATCTTTCTCTCTATCCTCATATATATTCGCAGAGGTTTTAAAACTCTGAGGGGTGGTAGATATAACAATAAGGAACATTTTTTGTTATACAACCTATATCTTCTGACGCTTCCTTTCGAAGTTACCGTTGAAACATTTTAAGTAAGATGCGAATTGAAACACAGATGCTCTACGTTTTTATTAAAAAATATAGAACAAATTACAACAGAAAGTGTTCAAAATGTGTGCTCTGCATCTGATTACACTCGTTGCATTGCCGTAGTCTTGTAAAGATGTCAGGTCTGTTCTTGGTACATGCGAAGAGCTCTGCCTCAGTTTCTGCGAGCCTTCCCGTAACACATTACCATGTCGGCTAACGTATAGACATCCATTCTCAGTTGATGATTATAGTACTGTGAATGGATGGGCTGCAAGCCTTCACGTATCTTACAAACATCAACAAAAAACTGGGAGCACACACATTTGCATTACATTGACGTGCTCCCGCGGAAAAAAAAATCAGCTGTAACTTCGAAACGACGCATCAGAAGATATGTTGTTTAACATAAAAGGTTCCTTATTGTTAGACCTATCACCCCTTGGAGTTTGTCGCAGAGATTTTGAATCACACTGTACATTGTAAGGTGACGATTGCTATTTTAGTCAGACAGTGGTGATACTCAACATTTACTCTGGTTGAAATTCCTAATTGGCGCCAACCTAACGGCGATAATATGACAGCCAAGACGCCGATGAGGCGGGGATGAGCAACCTGAAACTTGCGAAATTCTAAGTGAAGAGGATTATAAGACGTTACTTTTCCAGGGCGTTAAACACCTCGGAAATTTCGATGGTCATTTCCCCCTCCGCGAAATCAGATTGCCACCACGGCCAAAACTAGAGCAGAAGGTCATGCGATATAGCATCCACCTTCGCGGTGGAGGTTTTCGGATAGTTGGTCTGAGACGAAACTAAGTAGAAAAAAGGTAGTGGGGAAAATGTTTTGAAAAATGAAGGTGTAGAGGAGACGAAGTGTAGAGTCGGGAATGAATTAGTGAACAATTAGATTGTCTGAAGTATGTGTGGTAGTTGGACCACGAGAGGCGACAAGTCGGTCTGGATCGAAGTGTCAGTGTGAGGGAGGCGAGAATAGTTGGTCTCCATACAATCAGCAGAGAGAACAATTTGTCTGTATATCTTGAGACAAACTGTCACCGGCCAAATAGGATCAGACAATAAGAAAAAAGAGAAGGCTGCGAGACGGACCTCAGGTGTCAATGAACGAGTACGTAACCGCCCGAGACAAAGAAGAAAGCTCGAGTCTGACACCACACTCGAATTCTTAGAAGTAAGACCCCACGTACTGGCGCCAACGAAGGAAGCAACAGCTTTATAACACGGAAATGCAGCTATGACTACTTTTCTGTTGCACATACATGTCCACATGAATGACCCTATAAATTGAATGAGCCTCGTGTTAAATGTTAATTTGAGCTAGCCATCAAATTTGATGGATCCAAAATTTTGTATTCGTTGTATTTTGCAATTAATTTGTTTTAATGTTAGCTTAACAAATTTGTATAATTTAAATTAAAAACATATATATATATATATATATATAATTCTACCTAAAGCTTTGTCACTTGCGGCTTTTAGTTCAGTTTAGCTTTATAACTATTTTGAATTCTATTGAATATATAGTTAAATGAATACGATGTTAATAGAGGATGTTATGCAAATTGAAATAGTTAAGGTTAACACCTTGCAATATCGGCGTGTTTCGTGGTAGCTTGTGAGCTTCCGCGATGGACGTAACTCTTTCACGCAGGGAGCGTAATTGTCACAGCCAACATCTGCATCTCTTTGCGGAGTTTCCGCAAGAATAACGACTTCCTCGCAATCGTTGGTTGTTTGTACTCGTTACGACGCCAAAGGGAGACAGCTTTAAACGACTTCTGCGGATATGGAGAGATCGCTTTGTGCGCGGCTTATATGCAAACGAAGGGCCTTCACTTTACGCGACACATTATTAACGAATGGCAGACGTGTAGGTGCACGTGCTAACTTCATAATCTCACATCGTTGAAGTTAAGAATTCAAACGTTCACTTCTAATATTTCCACGTAAATCGTCCCTCACTGAAAATATTGCTTAATAGAAATAGATTTAGTTTAAATATACTCCTTAACTATTATTAATAATCAACAAATAATAGAAACAATAAATACGTAAAAATATACGTAACTAATAATATTGGCACGTTGCTGAGATAGCTCAATAAGCGCGTATTATAGCTTCGAAACTGAAGTGTTGCTAATTTGAAATGAATACCTGGTTCAGATAATTATTATTGTACTTCACCATAGGATTTCAACGTAAAAAATTAATGCTGAAAGAGCAGGCTGTTATAATACTATCCATCTATTGCTATAGTTTGAAATCAGTATGTGTGACAACCGTATAATAAGGTGAGATGTCGTATTCTTCTGAACATCGGATCCCTGAAGAATATATTATACTGATTTTGTGTTCTGATAAATTATTGTAAAATACTTTTCACAATTAAAAGTCACTGTAGAGTCAAACTTCAAACAATTTATTCAGAAGTAAACAAATTTACATACTCCAACATTTAATAACTGCTATTATTTAAAAACCAGAATTTCAGTTAGCAAAACTGCCACTTATTGTAGACAATCAAAACTGAATTTATACTTACCGCACTAACCGGAGCTTACCCGACCGCCAATGCAAATGTACCCGAACACTCAAATTTACACATCAAAAGTATTATATTATAAATTTTCAGATACGTGAAATATCATGTTATTGCTGTTACCGTAATTGATTTTTATTTATATTAAGAAACGTACTATCATAATTATAACAGAATAAACTCTATTATTATAAATAATTATAAAAACCATCACTACATGAAGAAAATAAGAATGTAGACAAAGACATAATATATAAGAAATGATATATTTGCTGCAGTTAATTTCAAAACGTAATAATATAATATTTAGACAGTTAAATTAACTGATTCGCAATTTAGATGTATCTGATACAATATGAAGCTTTTTAGGGAGCTCAACATCAACTACACTGTTATAGTAAAAATGTACGTTAAGGAAAGAAAACTTAATCGCTTAACGACGGAGAACGCTAGAAAATATTAATTTTGATTGTGATAAAATTTCTTTGAATGTCGATAGAGTTATTCATTTTATTTTAATTTTCGACGCTTAACATTTGAATAAAGTAGAATCATCTTTGAAATTACTCTGACTATTGTCCCTTAATATGCAGAACCTCTATACCAGCCCCAATAAAGTCTCTCTTAAAAAGAAGTGAAGTCGACGATAAGCTGTGTGATCATTATCTGTTCATCGAACGGAACTTTACAATTCATTCCTTTCACCTCTAAATAAGTTTGTTTCAAATAAATAAGTGGCACTATATTTTAACTGTAGAGAATTGTATAATTACTACAGCAAACTATTTGAGTACATAAGATGAGTCATGTCATTAAAATCTCTACTGTACTTGCTTTTTACATTTTCCATTATTGGAGAAAGTAGGATCTAAAATCCTTCAGTTATTGTGTTGTATCGCGGTGAGTGGGAGGGGAAGGGGGGTGGACTTCACCTTGGAAATAAATATATCGACTGATAGGTCTCGGTGGAACAAAGAGAATAAGCTCTTATTCCTTTCTTCGAGTTGAATACGGACTTTTCTACGGGTAGAATAACACCGATAAACACCTTCAAAAAGAGAAAAAAACCTGAGGTTTGTTGACATTTTCACCTTTTTCACATAATACAGTATCGTTGTTATTAAAGTTTATTTAATTTCATGCTTTTACCTGTGATGTATGTCACTATCAAAATTGCATAATATTTTATTTGCTTTTACAAGTAAGCAGTTAATAAATATTGAAATTTACCTGACCCCAATAATAAAACGATTTTTCGTATACGTCGTATCAACTATACAAAGAAGTTTAATATCTCTCAGGGAGAGCGATAGGTTGATTACGACGCAAAATATTGATAATTGAAAAAATATATACAATTATAATATAGGAAAAAAACCCGCATTCACTTCCGGAGATCTCGATGCGCGTATGGGATATTTAACCTTAATATTGTTTAATTTTCATATGCATAACTGCTGTTGATTAAAAAAGATTTTGGGCAGCTTCGGGCTCTGATGAACACGTGTGCCAAATTTGGTTAAACTCGGACTTGTTATTTAAACGTCTGTAGCTGGGACATAAATATTGACGCACTGACAAACGTTTTTATAAATATTGATTATTTATTATATCATTCTTCTTCAGCTGCAATATGAACGATTATATACGACTTTCTATCATGCATCAATTTTTGAGTCCCGTTACTATCGTTCAATAAGTGCATACTGAATTACTACTTTAAGATATACGAACTACTTTTTGTTTATTTCAACTCCTTTTCACTCGTTACGCTTATTTAATCGAATTTTAGTTCCAAAAGAGAGGTACTGAATGCTCTCTCTTCACTGTTCAGTTACTCCAATGTGGCCTAGAACTACCAGTAACGGATCCAGAGAAGCATCTTGGCAGGAGAACTGTTTTCTGCAAAATTTATATTTGAAATATATATATATATATATATAATATATTAATTAAACTCTCATTATTAATATATTTTATTTTATCTGTTACATTGTATTTTCTTTTTAATAGAAAATAATAGTTTTTCAATTAACTTTTATTTAAGAATATTTTGTGTATGTAATTATAATGAACATCCCGATTACAAATGCTAATAACATAAAATTTTTTATCCGATAATACAAATTTCTCTTGTTCAATAGAGGACCAATTCTTTGGCTGAGTGAGAGATTACATACTTGTATGATTTATAAATTTAATGAATGAGTAACCAAAAGGTTGTCCATGTAACTGTAGCATAGTTATTAAACTGATAAAACAACTACGAGCATATTAAGGCACATTTGGAATAAATGGTTGTATTTTCAACGAAGGAACGTTACAGTATTCATAAATTGATTAGCATACCTTAATAACGTAATTTTCTGTTATGACTTATAATGAGAAATCAAGTTCACGACGAAATCGCGAAACCTATTGGATTTTTAATACAAATAATTGTCAGAAAAATGCATAATTTTTGAAAACTTTAATATAGGTGTCGGGGTGGAGGACATTCTCCCAATTCCCTATATGACTCTGCAGCACATTCAGGGCCATGACCTTCCGTGTAGACTGCGGATCTGTCGTCTTTCATGACACATTCTAAATATGGAGTGATGCGTGGTCAGCGTATCGATTCTCCTGCAGTCTTAATCCTTGTCTCTGTTACCATGACGGCACAAGCATCCAACCCATGCCAGGATTCGATCCCGGGAACTCTGGGTTGTGAGGTAGCGACGCTAGCCACTTCACCACAGGAGGTCGGCAAATAATGTATAAGATTCAATTATATTTTTGTGTAAACATTTTTCCTGAACCGTAAATAATAGTACCAGAATTGCCCTCAATCATTTTCAGACCGTAACGCAACATTTCTTTGATCAAATTTGTTCACATACTAATATTGTTCCTACTTGAATAATGTTTCCTTTGTTAGGCCAAGAATATTAACAACTGTGTTTTATAATTACATGTTTAAGCAATTTAAAAAGTCTCTGCGTGTTAATGAAATATTTAAAAAAAATTATACACTAAATAGCTAAACTAATATGACCACCACTTAATGCAATTGTAACGAAGTGACGATATCGCGGATGTCATTTGCCTCTGTGATTTGACGCAATCTTTAAGGAATCTGCAATTCAGGTCGTTCAACCCGGTAGCGAGGGAGAAATAATGACAGATGCGTGTAGTTCAACTGTCGGAGCATTGACTTCTCACAAACCTTTTAAAAAGCCTCGCACTCCAGGTTTCCACGGAGTATGTTACGTACAATAGCCAGAAGGGTATGTCGGTTTCCCGGTTAGAGTTCTCATCTAGCCGTCTTCCTTCACTACTTCCTTTAAAGTGTATAGTAATGACTTACAAAATACATATCTAAACTGATTATCTGTGTTTAACTGGTAAATACTGCGACACGGGCGAACTCACACTACCAAAACTGTCCTAAACGTTCCTCACATCTTTATTATCCTTCGAGATAAACCTTATATCTCATTTCATTTTCACGTTCCAAAGTAGCTTCAATAGCAATGTCAAAGCCAGACTCTGCTCACCGAAATCCTGGCAAAGGATCCCTACTTTTTCTTTTTCGCGGCTCCCTCGGCATCTATAACCTAAGGTGAACAAGTGACACAATGTTAGGCCACCTTTTTCTCTTAATATGGCTTTAATTCTTCTAGCCATATATACTATTAGATGTTCGTAGGTGAGAGGAGGAATTTGAGACTTGATCTGATGACCTGCAGTTTACTGTTCCCTAAGATTTGATTATAATGGATCTAGCTGCTTGATGACCCGTTCGATCCCATCCTACAAATTTCCCAATTGTATTGAGATCTTGTGGTTGTGTAGGCTAACGAAGCAATGTAAAGCTTACGTCATGATCTTCGATGCAAGCATTATGAGAACGAGCATTGTCCTTCTAGAAGTATCCATCCATTAACGAAACAGGGTGAACTTGATCTGCAATAATGCATTAAACACACGGACGTTATTTCACAGGAATCAAAAAACCCATATCACGCCAAAAAATATCCCTCAAATCATAAAACTACCTCCACTAACTTAAAGTGTTGCGACAATGCAGTCCATGCTACTGTTATTTTATCTATATTCCGTATCGCGTTTAAATTCAATTAAATCACGTCTTTTGCCCCTAACGTCGTAGACTACACAGTGCAACTGATGATTCACGTCTCCTACATTCCTATTTTTTTTTTAGTTATTTCGCCCTCTAGCGGCTACACTATGACGCTGTCTGATGGTCATAACAATTTGGTCACTCAGTGTATATTAATTAAAAACATAAATATTACAATACTGTCATTTTAGTTGATAATTGAAGATGATAGCTTCACCATTTATTTGCATGCAAAAATAAATATTGTCTGGATATTTATTGCACCATTATGTACCAAAATGACTGAAAAAGGAAATTTGAAATATCAGATTATGCGTTTCATTACTTGTACAGAGGACAAGGACTTCTAACTTGTATCTACAGAGTTAGATCATTACCGAAAAATAAACATGGCGGTTTAGTTTGATTAATTTACATCTTGAAAAAAATATTTAATGCTGACCCAAGCCTCCTTTGAAATTAGAATTTTATGGCTCATTAGCACTATTGAGATACATTGAACATCAAATCCGACTGTAATATATTTTTGATTATTATAATTCATAATTATACAATGCGATCTAGTTGTTTCACTTAGATAAATAGTGAAGTATTTTTATTATAGAGATAAAATGTTGTTTTTAATTAATAAATCGAAGTTAGATATAAAAATATATTCTATCAACTTAACTGCGATGTCGCCGTCATTAGAAAATTATCAAGATTGTTTGTCACGTCGCTAATGGAAACAATAATATAGGAAAATGAGATGCAAACCAAGAGTAGGTAGTAAGTGAACGTTTCCCTCCATTTCCTTCTACGATTTAATTCCGTAAATGGGCGTTTAGGGAACAATCAGGAAAATTAAACTTTAGCTGCACAGAGCGCAACACCTAAGAGCATTTCTGCTTACAATCTAACCACTAAAAGTGAATTTTACGTTATATATCACTTCCATTATAACTGCAAATAAACTGTTCACAACTTCGTTTCCTCTAGTGATTGATTTTAGCAGTGTAGAAATAGAATCTAAGGTATAATTTCTCCACGAGTGATTTACTATGAATCACGAAAATATATATTTACTTTGCGTGCTCGAGCTCGATGCATCAAGGCTACTTATACCAGGGAAATGTCAGCGTGACTAATTCCTACAATACTCTGAATTCAAACTTATGACAGCCTTGAACAGTTTAAACAAACGTATCACTAAACAATATTAGTTAAATATTAAAATAACTTGGGACTAGAAACGAACTAGGATAATAAATAAATTACGGAGGCCGCCCGCAAGCTTAGAAGTGTATAATTCACATCATAAGATTTATAATAATTTATAATTGTGTGCACTGTATTGTTAATCTTACTACAGTTTCAATCTCGAAGTTAATATTACTTGGTGGATAGTCCAGCAGTATAAAGACATTTAAGTTAAATAATAATTATTGCGCGCTCTCCTGATGTTCCAAAGAAATGATTTGGTTTCAGTTTCCCTGAATAATATTGCGTATTTAGTACTGTATTTAATATTGATAATTAAAGCAAATATGTTAACTGTTTATTGCGTATGTGAACCTATGAGCGAGTTCATATTCAATGTTGATATTGCTATACTACAAAAAATATTTTCATAGTGCATACATAGCTGTATTTGAATTGACCACCATCAATTGGTAACGTACCAAATAATTTTCTTTTGTGATTCATATAACCTGAGTTCAGTTAGGAAATAACTTTTCTTCATAAATATTCATCGTTCTCTTTAACATTGTCTTACCTGTTTTAGGCGAGAGATTGCACTAATTCTCAAGTTACTTCGATATGAGGGTCTGAACTGCAAGAATAACTTTTTATGCTCAAAGGCTTTCACTTGGCAGCATCGATACACGTCCCTACAACTAGACCAGACAGCTGTCTCTTGCAATTATCGGAATTGCCATGTTGGTCTATGTTCCTATCGAGCCTGAGAGTGAAGCGTCAGTCTACCTTCCTAAAAGCGTACCTTGACGGATAGAACCTGTAATGTAGAAGACAATCCGATTCTCATAACAATGTTAAATTTGAAACTAAAATTCTGTGGCAACGGCGTGGAATCATTAATATAAGTTGTTGTTGCCGTTACATCTATAGGCTTTGTGTAAAGCTGGCTAAGAATACAGTAACAGATTAGATGGATGAAGGAGTAAAATGAAGCAATCAGGACTTAAAGAACGCAGAAATATCTGTCTCTACATATCCAGTGCCTATGACTGAACACCGAATTCTTTCCACCTGGAAGAAGAAAAACATAATTTATACTGTAAAAGGAAGGTGGATTTATTTAAATATAAACTAATTTTAATTGAGATTATGTTATATATATATATATATATATATATATTTCACTAAAATTCCTACTTGGGCCATGCACTATCTACATAACCAACAAATGATTTAAGGGGAAATTAAACATTGAATTAGCAACCGCCTTAGCTCAGGGTAATCTTATATATATGACATTTATCAGAGTGAATTACTGTAGGGCAACAATGGGTAGCAGAGATCTCGTATATTAAGACGAACCGGGTGCAGATACAAAATTAATTATTTTTCCCGGGAATCCCCCGTGGATGGATATAGACAGCAAGTTGTGGCGGTCCCTTCCTCAGACAGAGTATGATTTCGGTAGGCGGGAAACAGAGTATTGCACCATCGAGCAACTGGGAAAAAACAGTTTCCGTCTCGGTGAAGTCGTTAACGCCTCAGCAAAGAGTTTTGGCTGGGATATCATAATTTTGTTCTGCTGATTTGTGTTTTATTTCGAAAAATTATTGAAGGCGTCTTCTTTTCTATCGAAAAACGACAGAGCGTGGGATCTTCACTTAAGAAGGAAGTGGTAAGTCCTGGGAAAAATTCATGGTCCCTTGATGGGAAAAAGACATCTTTAATCTCTTGTACCTTCTTAGCAGGCACGTATCTTCGCAACTGTTTGGACTTTCCGCATATTCTTATTTAATTTTCTGAAATATTTGTCCTTAAATACGAAGTAAATTGGAAGTTTTCTACTGCACTACAATACTGTTAAAAATTAGTATCATAACTCATTTTAGTCCACCTATTGATCATCTTTCTATTTCTCGTTGTTATATTTACGGTCTTTTTCCATACTATCTTTTTCTCTATTCTGGAAGAGACGACAATTAAAAATAAATACGTTTCTTCGCCATCATTCAGGTATATATTTAAAACTTTGTTGCGGTAGAAACACCGAATTTTTGTTAATATTTTCAGTAAAGAATAAAGAAATCCCCGAAATTTGGGAACGAGACATATTTTAATTTGAATTAAAATTATTCATTTTCTTTCTTTTGGACAATTATTGTAATTTAGTTATATTCATTGTACCTTATCTCATTCCTGTAACGAAGATTTTGTGAATAAAATCGTTCACTTACAGAAAGTACTAATATCACATGCAAGCAGCCATATTCGTACCTAAACTGATTTTATTATATGTCAAATAAAAATGTAATTGCGGAAAGTTTCTCGGTAGAATTTAACGTACTAGAGAATTTTATATGAATCTTTTTTGTAGTTGGAGTAGTTAGATTACAACTTCAGATATGGCATGTCAAAAGGAATTTTATAAATTTTCAGAAGGAAAATATATAATAGCAATCGGTATTTTAATTATTCCCTTACTCATGCCAAGTCTACGACGATTATTTCATCCTTACCAATAACTTAATTCTCAATAATGTAGACCTGAAATATTAGACTCATTTATAATTTTACTTTTGGTACAAATTAACTTTTACTGTTAACTTTTCAAAACGTTAAATTTACAAATTCGATTACTGAGGGCCTGACAGAATTCCATCCGTGAAATTAAAAGTTTAGAATATTTTCTGAATATTTGTTTATCGTTCTTATGGACGTGGAGATTAGAATCTAGGGATCAACGTTGGGTAACTGCACGATTGAGATGCTGCCTGGTCTTGGATTGAAGCCATCCATTGCCTCGTCTCCGCCTACAGTCACGAGTAATGGCGGAGCGACATTGCTGCCATCTGTCTCAGTCGGCGGTAACACGCGTGCTGTGGAAGCCGCTACTAGCAAATTTATCTTCCTGGTGCTTCATACCTTCATCCTGTTACCAGCAGTGATATATACCGTCCCACCAGAGATATACTTAATCACTAATAAACAGCTGCAAGATAGTATTGTAATTTGTTACTAATTATGGACACAGTTACAGATACAAATCAAGATCCAGCGAAGTTTGGTAAACAGTGAACTATCTCTGACAAGTAGCATAAGAACAATTGTATTTATATATAGAGCAGAACATAAACACTATACAAAATTTACGACATTCAAATAATGATTTAGAATTATTTGATTAATTATATATTTAAATATAATAAAAGTTAATATGATAAATAACGTTGAAGAAAGAACATTTAGATTTAATGATCATACTTGACATTTGAGTGCTATGCCAATTTATACTGTTGACTTATGTATCTTTATTCACTTTTACTACAACTAACATTATAGTATTTTAAGTATTTTTACTTCGGATTTTTTTTTGTTAATTTGAGGGATCATAAATTACATACAATGCTAAATAAATATACATATTGACGAATCATTAATAATTAAATGAGCCACAAAGTACCACGTAAAACACTTAATTGTTGGGCGATTAATTCGAAATTTCAATATAAAATTATACAAGAAATAAAATTTTAACTTCCCATAAATACAATGTAAATATTGAAAAGATAGTTAAGTTTCTAATCCATACCAATAAATAAAATTGAAATGACTGTGATTTCAAAATAAAATTGCAAAATTTCAAGTAAAAACTGCTATTAATAGGACTGTCGTCCAAAGTAAAACGGTAATAAGTAAAAATTTTCAATTTTGAGAATATTTAACCGATAAATGTAATATAATTAATTAATGAAGACAAATTCATATTTCTTGGTACTAATAAAACCATTTTAAAGAGATTAGAGGTTATGTAACTGTCGAAGCTCCAGTTTCCTGGAGAAAGAGTTCAATATCAAGGCTAATATAAGGAAAACCAAGTTAATGGGAAACAGTGGAACAATCAATGGTGTTAGATTTGGAAGTGCTATTTTGACGGAAGTTAAGGAATTCTGCTACTTGGGAAGCGTAATAACGAGGGATGGTAGAAGTATAGTAGACATAAAGAGTAGGATAGCACAGGAAAGGAAGGCTCTCGCGAAAAAGAGTAATTTACTTGCGGGCAATATAAGTGAGAATATTAGGAAATCGTTGCTCAAAATTTTCGTATCGAGTGTGGCGTTATATGGGTGCGAAACGTGGACGATAGGAGTTGCGGAAAATAAAAGAATAGAAGCCTTTAAGATGTGGTGTTTTAAGCTAATGCTGAAAATCAGATGGGTGGATAGAATCATTAACAAGAAATTTCTAAACAGAATAGGGGAAAAGCGAACATTATGGAGGACGTTGACCAAGAGAAGGGATAGATTAATAGGCAACGTTTTAAGACACGAGGGTCTTGTAAAATTAGGATTAGAGGGACATGTGTAGGGTAGAAGAGGGACGCAAAGTATGGGATACGCTAAGAAGATTACGGAGGATGTGGGGTGTGTCAGTTATGATGAAATGAAAAGGTTTGTGCAAGATAGGTTGCATCATATCAGTCTTAGGATTTAATAACACCACAAAAACAATATATTAGGGCGAATTATCAGCAAAAGAGAAAGTATTCATAATTCAAAAAGAGTCACTATAATGATTTCAAGCCAATTCAAGAACATCTTCTCGAGGAATTCTAAAATAATATGCAAACTTACCCTCGCAAGTCAGTACATTCTTTCACTAATGCTCATTTTGATTAACAATAAAAATTTATACAATACTATCGCAGATGTACATATAATTAACACCAGAAATAAAAACTGCCTTCATATAGGGTATAAGAGTAGCAATAACACAAAAATCTGTACACTATGAGGGAACAACACTGTTTAACAGGCTTCCCCCACACTTTTAACAGCTCTAACAAATTTAAAATTGAACTAGCCACTTTTTTACTTAGCCATATCTTCTATTCTGTTAAGTAATTTGTAGAACTAGGTAATTGTTGAAGTAAAACTGGATATAAGATTATGCTAGCAATATTGTTATAAATTCATTTAAAACTATTTGACTCGTTCCATATCGTCAAAGCCTTGCTTCTCAGAAGGATCCTCAGGCTGATTATTATGTTACGTTACGGGACTGTATATCTTGGGATCATCCTCGTGTTCTTGTAAGGAAGAAAGTAAGAAAAAGCGGAAGAGAGGCGGCAGTCGTGGGCCCCTGAGGGCTAATGACCCTTTGGTCGCGGTGTATCACGGAGAACGGCAGGCAATATCAGTAGAGAGCTGAGTGCAGGGGTCGCTATTGCTTCCTGGGCAGGAACAAAGGCGAGCACGCCATGCAAACGCTGGGCACCCAAGTGGCCGTGAAACGAGGGCCATTCGCACATGTGCCCTCCCCAGATCCCTCATCTTCTTCATCTCCTGTATACGAAAAAAGTATATAGCACACGAATACAATCGCCGCTCCGTTGCCATGGACCGTAAGAAAAGAATAAAGTTTAAATCAACTAATCAGACTTTTACGTTGTTGGGAAGGGAAATAACATGGGAAACAACGATTTTATCGATGTTACTTTGCTACATATTTTTCATTGTGATATAACTAATTATCAGGAAAAAATACTCCACATCGTAAACAAAAAAGTTAACTTGGAGCGGCCCAATACGTATTATTCATATGACGCAGCGTGTACGCCGCATTTGAGAGAGAAACATTTTTGTATTCAAAATATATTGTCACTTAAATAAAACGTTCATTAAGTTATTTCCCGCTTAACTGGCCAAACAGATGGATCCTGAAACAGGCAACACCCCTTTATAGCATAGGAAAGGAATTGAAAGGATGATATGTGGAAGGCAGTTGAGGTTTCCAAGGGTTGACTAGGGACCCCTCGCTGTAATTTAAGGATCCTACCCGGCGTTTAACCTAAAAGAGATTCAGGTAAAATCCCAGAAAACCTGTTCTGTGGGTGGAAGACTGGATTGTTGTGCGAACACAGCAAACCCGAATCCATGCCAACACCAAATATGAGTGGCAATTGGCCGACTGGTCCAATGTGATTAGGGAACAACCCTTTCCGTATTCCGAAGGTCTTCTGCCCCCATGAAAACATCCCTGAAACTGCTCGAGGTCGTCTCAGCTTGCAGGAGAATTAAATACCTTGGCTTTGCGCGAAGGGGAGAGGAAAATGATAAACCCAGGAGGGAGGACGTCGGCCGTGACGGACTTCCCAGAACTCCACCTGGTTATCCCATCCACTTCTTTTTAATAACTTCACTCATTAATAATTTTTCAGCACATAAAGCTACGAGAGAAATTCTTAGCCCAGTCAACAGTCGGGCGGGGATGGCCGAACGTGAACAATCCTATTACTTCAGTAATGCCTAACGGTCTTACATATTTACTTTTCGTAGTACGAGTGGAAGGAACAAGGTCCGAGGTCGATAAGGCCAGTATTTTGCGATTATCGTGGCTTATAAATGCGCTTGCGAACTTTTGTAGTCCCCACGCAAACACTTGAGTGTTAAAGGCAACAGGGAATATTGTAAAGATATATTAGTATTAAATCCTTAAGAAAATAAAGTGAAATTTTTTTTAAATAACAACATTAAAAGTAATTTTGTTAGCTAAATTTTGGCCCACATAAGTAATGAGACTATTAATTTAGAAATTTCACTCTCAGAAATAGTTCTTTAACATGCAAGTTAATAACGAAATTAACAGTAATTTATTGTCATTATAATACATGGAATATGATAACAGGTATTATGGAATATATTTCTTATGGTGTCAACAGTAGTTTATATTCAATGTTGGTCTGCTGGCTCAAGAGTTACGGCTGGAATCTGGTTCGTGCTACATCTGGTACTTGCTGTCATTAGGCCTGACATTACTTTTCCCCGGCACTCTTAGGCACGAACCATTTAGACCACTCAGTGGGTCTCACTTTATTAATTCCTAGCTCCCTCGTAGTGAAATCAGTTGAAATTTGTCACCAATCATATAACCCAGTGAAGGGCAAACTTTTTAAAGAGGAGGCAAAGGAGAGGAAAAAAACTTTAGGCGGGCCAATATAATCTTTTTTTTAAATATCAATTATACATTTTACACAATTCTTGAATTTTTGTGATACTAAACCATAAAACTGACTGAAAGAGAATGTGATGAATAAAACTAACAGATTTTCTGAAAACGAAAGAGAAAATAAAGCAAGAAAATGTTTAATTTTTATAGCCAGAATTCTTTTTTATTCGTCAGATTAGGAATAATGTCGTGCGGGCCAGATATAAAATTTCGGGGGGCCGAACCGGGCCCGCGAGCCGTAGTTTGTCTATCATTGATATAACCCATTCCCCGCCTCTCCTTTCATGCTGACGCCACTTCCACACGTTGATGAAACACAAATAACTTAATCATGGTTCATGCATGATTCGAAAGTGTCAGTCTTCTTTGAATTAAAATATTGTCTAACGATTATTCGTTCAGCGTCTTCAAGCTGGATACTACACGCGACACAAAGCAATCTAAAATGGCCCCTTAAAGCTGCAACCCTTATAACTCCAATTGAGTGCCAACAATTTCAATAGTTTGTCAATTAAATTTAGATCTTCATCTATTCGTGTAGGCACACACAATTGCATGTTTATCTGGATTGACTGGCTTGTCGTTCTTCGCTCTTTTCGGATTGTTAATCTGCTGACGATTGCAACAAAAATTGCGCAAAAAACACATGAATACGTCTGTTAATTTCCTACATATTTGTCCAATTAAAAGAAACACCACTAAATCCAAATGGGAATAAAGTTAACTAAAGATTAAAACACAGAAAAAGAGTATAAAATTATGCGTATACTACGGTATACTTGTATCAGGATTTTATTGCTGCTATAAAATTTCTTCCGACCTTGTTTCTTATAAATTTTAAATAGATTTTTACTGTCACTTTCATTATTTAACACAATTTGAAAGTCACTTATGTTTTCTTTTTACGGTTACTTAGATTTTCTTTAATCTGATTAATAATTGATAAATAATTATCCAGATAAGAAAACAACTTCTATTCTCAATACGTTGGAAGTATTTAACTAATATCTAAGCTACGGAATTAACGTATAGATATTATGCATTTAATGATAGCTAATTAAATATCATTTAAAAAGTTTGATGATAATCTTATTATTATTTAATTATTCTTTATGCTTAGGTATTAAGTAGAAGTCTTCTTCGTCATTTGTATTATTATAAAGATATTTTGAAATCGTCTATGTAAACTATTTCAAACTAATATAAGATATTATACACTTCGTTTTTAAATTATTTTGTTTATATATATATTATAATGTTCATTTTAATATATTTATAGTTTTTTAGATGCCCAATTAAAGTAAGAAATTTACTGACTAGCTTTCTATGTATTTAAAAATTATTTTATAGGGTTCCCATTATATATACATATATAATTCAAAAGGCGATGTGTTGATTAGTAGTATTTTCTATTCAGAGATGCATTCTTTGTCTGAAAAATATTTAAATTATTAGTAAACAGTAGAATAAAGCGTGTATCTAAATCTAACATTAATGTGTAACAGTCTACAGAACCCTTTAACCGAAGAACCACATTGAGTTTTGAAATCACGATAAACGGGGAGACGTTGCTTTTTTGCCCCGAATATATATATTATATAATATAATAAATAAAAGTTGCTGTGCAATACTGTCGAATGGGAACTACGTGTAATACTGTTAAATAATGAACGATCACATTATATATATATATATATCAATGTAATCGTTCATTATTTAACATTAATGCGACAGGATTGTACATCAACTTTTATTTGTTATATAATTTTATTAATTTAGTAAGTGATGAATATATATATATATATATATATATATATATATATATATATAGACGAAACAACAAAATAAGTATGGATTGAGCTGCATTGAGACTTTTAACCAAAATTGGAACTAGTACACAAACTTTGTTTTTGATAACTGCACATATTTATTTCATGAAAATGAAATACACGCTTCAAGATATTTCTGTCTAGGAATACGATTATTTCTTATGTTAAGACGAACATTATTTCGGAATGGTCGTCCATAGATAACCTGTAAATATTTATTTCTTGTATAACACAACTAATAACCGCTCCCTGTGAACCTTTGGGGAAAATAACGAAGAAACTACAGAGTAAGGTGAATAATTTCATTTATGCTAAAACTTTGTTTTTTTCTTCAAATTTTTGATATGCCGAAGTAAATTAGTCTTAGTCTGATTTAGGATTACACAAAACATTTTAGGCAATTCAAATATATATTATAAAATTTTATTATTTTAGCTAAACTGTATTGCTTAAGCCACGTGAAATAAACCAAATTTTATTGTGGTGCAAATTTTTCCATCAAATGGTTAGTGTCCCTTAAAACATTCTATTAAATTTTATTAAGCTATATACTGAATAGTTTCAAATTCTATGGTTATTGGCAGTAGAATGGGACCTAAAATTAGCGCTATTGTGTTCTGAAGAGGGCCTACTATAATTAGTCAAAATCAATTTAGAAGGCCGTGTAGTATACAACCATTGTCACTGTTTTACCGAAATGCCATTTCTGGTCTACGGTGGTAAAAGGGTTACAATTACGTAGTGATTGCCAATGCGAGGACGGGCGTGAATACGCACTGATTGTACTGAACATAATGGACTGACACAAGCTACAATCCAAATTATCGTTACCTAATTTGCCTGGCAGAGCACGATTTTCCAAATTCTGATATCGTCACATTTACTCAGGCAAGATGATATTTCGTTACAAAAGTAATTATGTTCATACTCCGCAAGATCCATTCAGGCACAGCTGCTGTTGAAAGCTGCTCAAAGGTGTCACTTTCATCTGGAAGCGACAAGCCTTGTTCCTTCCAACAGATATTCGCTCTAATAACAGCGAGACCATAGAGACTTGCATTTCAATGACACAGGCAGCTGAAAACTATTATTTACTTCTTATTTCTTAATTAAATTTTGCACAAATTAAAAAAAGATTAAAATAATTACGAGATAAATTGTATCAGTGAATGAAAATTTCTTGTTGTGGAATAATAGATACATTTATTTCGTCACAATTGGCGGAGCCCGGTGGCGCTATAGTTTTATATATTATTCTATGTTACTGGCTTTCGCAAAATGAGAAATTTACTTACGGCTAGTATATGTGTGAATGGCAGTAAATCATTATTAAAAATGTTCGTATGGACTCTGGTGTTATATGAGTGCGAAACATGGACGGTAGAAGTCGCAGAAAGGAAAAGAATTGATCATTTTGAAGTGTGGTGTTATAGGAGAATGCTAAAAATCAGTAGGTTATAAGCAGAATAAGAGAAGAGAACAGTAAGGATGACATTGACCAAGATAAGGGATGGATTACTAGGCCATGTTTTGAGACATGAAGATCAAGTTAAATTATCATTAGAGGGAAGTGTGTGAGGTAAGAACAGAAGGAGGCCGAAGGATGGAATACGAAAAGTATATTAGGGAGAATGTAGCATGCGGTAGTAACGTAGAAAAGAAAGGGCTTGCGCAGAATAGGTTAGCATGGAGGGTTGCATCAGACCAGTCTAAGAACTGAATACAACAACAATATATTATTACTAAGACTACTATTAATATTGAAACTCAAAATAATGCTCCCATAAAAGAAACAAAGTTTAGTTACAGTCTTTGTCTCTGGAAAAAATATTCGATTAAATTAATGTCATAAATACAATACAAAGACTGGCCAAACGTCAGAAAAAGTCAAATTTAATTAAGGTTTCGTCTCCAACTTTGTATATTCAGTCAGATTAATACTTCGTTCATAAATTAATGTAAGTCTTCGTTAAGCTTTCATTAATAATTGTTACTATAATTTCCAAGTG